>BSAI01000005.1:7661361-7765671 GCA_036245035.1 Adrianichthys oophorus
GGGGGGGATAACATAAGAAGCACAGAAACTACAGATCGTGTTCCTGGGAAATGTACATTCGCTTTCATTAAGGCGTTTTGATTATATTGATTAAATTAGCCACGTATTAGCTTGGGCTTTCGGAAAACGCCGGTCTTCATGCATAGCTCCTGGTGGAAATGTTATCTGACAAGAGGTGCCGTACGGTGGTTTGAATCTGTCGAACAAAACACGCTGTTTGCTTTTTTGCCGAGCATGACAGGTTGTTTCCCCTGCAACAAAGCCATCAAATATTCTCTGTGATCCAACATTGTGTTGGAGGGGAGGCCTGCTGAGTGGGAAGCCTGAGTTTGTTAAAGCAATGATTTATGATTAATGCCAACACTAAATAAGGGGACAAAGTGCCTACAGTACAAATCAATTACAAAGCTGCAACAGCAGACCTTTCCCCGAGGTCTACTAATGTCTCTAGTTGTTATGGTGATTTTATTGGAGGTGGGTGATGCATGCATATAATGCATGTGATACATCTAGATCAGCCGGAGTTGGAGTCTGTTACGGCAGGTAGGCAAGACAGAAGCCCAGGAGCAGGAAGGACTCGGATCCAAAACGTGGAAGAACAAAGAATAAATATTTAATAACAAAAAAGTCACCATAAACTGAGACTCAAAACATAAGAAGGCTGCTTAACACAAGACTCCGCGACACTGAAAAACCCAAGGAGCATTCCTTAAATACCTGAGTACTAATGAAAAGCAGCTATGACAGCCAGGTGAGAGCACAGGAGGATGGGGCAACACAGCTGACCTGGCTGCACATAACATAACCCCCCTCACAAATCCGGCTCCCAGACAGACTACGAGGCTGGTCCGGGTGGTCCTGATGGAAACGTGCGGTCAGGTGCCAATTGAGAATGTGGCATTCAGGCACCCACTGGTGATAAGCAGGACCGTAACCCTCCCAGTCCACAAGATACTGAATGCCCCATCTGACCCTCCTGGAGGCAAGCAGCTGATGGACGGTGAAGGCAGGTCCACCATCCACAGTGGAATACGGGCTGATCTACCAAGGCCTCAACTTCCTCGAAGCCCCTTTCAGTGGCACGTCAGAGGCGGAGAGTCAAACTCTATCCCCCCACCCTGTACTCAGGCGGTTGGCCACAGCGGTGAATTGCTCCTGGTTTTGTAAGAGCTGTAGACGGAAACCCTTCCAGGTCTGCCAGTACCTCCAAACAAAAGTAGCTGCACTGGACGTGGAAGCTGCCTGTTCTTGGTGTGGAAAAAGAGGTGGCTGGTAACCATATGCTGCCTGGAATGGGGAATACCCCGTGGAGTTCACCATAGAATTATGTGTGTATTCAATTCAGGCAAGCTGGGTAGATCCAGTGCTGGGGTTCTTGCCACACATAGCTTGTAATGTTGTCTCGAAGTCCTGGTTAAAGCGCTGTACCTGGCCGTTGGTCTGACGATGGAAACCAGAACTCATTGGTCCTGAGTAGTTTACAGAATTCTGTCCAGAAGGCGGAACGAACTGTGGTCCTCAATCTGATGTGATATTTAGAGGAATACCATGGAGCCGAAACACATGCCTAGTCACCAGTACCGCTAGTTCTTTGCCTGATGGCAACGTCCGCAGGGGTAAAGCATGAACGAGTCTAGAGAATCTGTCTACTATGGTTAGGGTAACTGTGTTACCTCTAGAACTGGGCAGTCCAGTGATGAAGTCCATAGCTATGTGAGACCAAGGTCTGGAGGGCAGAGGTAGAGGCTGTAGGAGACCTGTGTGGAGAGTCCTGGGGGTCTTAACACTGGCACACATTGGGCGCGAAGAGACAAAAGTCATTGTGTTCGACCAAAATAGTTGAGCCAAGTCATTGAAACCAGTCCTTGTAACGCCTGGATAGCATGCCAAGCGGGAAGAATGTCCCCACTTCAGAACCACAGGACGAAAAGTGGCAGACACAAACATGTGGTCAAACATGTGCACGGCAAAGGAAAATGTGGAATTTTATGACCCCAAGTGATATTTGAATTGCTTTGACATGGGCTAGTATTGGCTAGTGACAATCCACTGTGAACACCATGGGCTAAATGGGCATTCAAAAACTTAGTAAACACATATTCTTAGACGGGCGTCGAATACCCAGTGTGAACATAGCTTTATACTCCAGTGTGACTTATATATAATTTTTTTTCTTCTTTACTATGCATTTTTTTGGCTGCAGCGATTTATACTCTGGAGCGACTTTTAGTCTGAAGAATCCGATAGGCTATTAATAGTATTTTTATAAAGTCAAATTATGAACAAATTTGAATCCATTAGGCACCCATCCATTCAAATTAATCAACAGAAGTGAACTCCTGAAAAAGGAGAAAGGTTGTTTATCCTCTCCACGGACCAGCGGTGCATATTTCACCATCTCTCCCATTCAGAGAGAAAAAAAAAAAAAAAAAAAAATTCTCCAAATTGCAAACCTAAACTGTGAATGCTCGCGCTCAGATTTTGGCGCCAGGATGTTTCCAGGGCATTTGCAGATGCTTGAAATAATCTCCAATGTTTTTGCTCAATCTGCTCTGAGGATGGGTGAAATAAATACTTTAAACTAATTAATGTAAGACCAGCTGTTCCCAGCACTTGGCTGGCGTTGGTGAATATTGATGGGCGGGAGAGGCAGAGCTGCTCGGCTTGCTCGCTGTTTGTACATGATTCAGCCTGCCACACAAACACATATAAATACTGGATGAGAGCAGAGAGGTGCTGTGTGCTACACAGTCAGGACTGCACTCTACAAATGAAATTTACCCCCCTGGCATTGAAAAAAAATCCACTAAAACAGCTGATGGGTGTAACTTCCCAGGAAAAACTCGAAAAGACTGGACGTCTTTCTGGGAGATAGTAGAAATTCTTAGCTTGATGAGACAGAATCGTGTCAGATCTGGTGGGGTGGAGGGTGGGGGGCAACAATCAGCAACGTCTGACAAACTGTTTCAGTGAAACCAGGCCGTACATGTGTCTGCCTGTTTGCCTTCTCCTTTCTCCCCCTCTCTCCTCCTCCTCTGAGGCTGGGAGGAGAAGCTGGACAGCAGATGGCAGGGCCCTACCCTTCTGCCGCTGATAAATGGAGGATGATGTCATCTTAAGTTTGACAGGCGCCCATGTGTGCGTGCACAAAGGAAGCCCAGGTCTCTGGGGTCGAACTGCCTCTCATTTTGGAGTCTGCATGACATCTCTTAAAGAGGGGTGCCTGGATTTATGTTCTACTTGATATAGTTTAACCCCTCGATTACCGGCTTTGAGGAGAAAAAAGACACAGGAGTCTCCGAGGGACCTGTCTGTCAGGTCACTATTTTTTAATGTGTGTGTTTGAGGGAGTGATTGAAGATCAATGCGAACCCAGTTACAATGACTGGTCAGAATACTTTTATCTTCCAGGTTTTTTTTTTAAATCCAAGTATATCAAGTTGTACTTCCTGTTGGTCTGTAATCAGGTTATCTTTTCTTTTTTGCAGACGATAACCCAATGTGCACCCCAACAGCACGCGACAGCTATGAGCGGTTGTCATTGGCTGGACAGGCCCTGCCTCCAGGTTTCCCCTCGCCATTTCTCTTCCCAGATGGCTTGTCATCAATAGAGACTCTTCTCACCAACATACAGGTATTGTTTATTGACTTTGTTGTGGCCCCGTGGAACCTCAGCATGTCGTGTTTATGCTTTTACACTGCACCTCTAACCCCCTTAACCCACAGGTTACATAGACTGAGTTTAATAAAAAAAAAAAAAGAGCTTGCTGAAAGAAATTTACTTTAAGCATTAAAATAGCACTACATTAAATGTCTGGTGTTGTTGTTTTGAAGAAAGTAACTGTATTTATTCAAAACTCATTGGCAGTTTTGTATTTTGACAAAAAAATTAAGAAGAAAAGAACTGTACAGTTTAATCAATCATTATTTTTTTATAGTATCAGATCTCAATACAAAGTTGCTGTAGAGTAAAAGGTATAAAAATACATGGAGCATATGTGTTGGTAAATTGAATGCTTGTAAAAACTTGAAAAAATATAATTTGAGCATAATACCAAAAATATTTAAGTATTGTTGCCAGATTTGTTAGCCAAGGAAAAAGGTACATCATTTGCATAAAGGGGATGCAAAAGCTACTTAGTATTAATTGTCTAAGTAGCAATAGAAAAGAGGAGAATACAACTTTTTATTGATCCCTCAAAGAAGAAATTACATTTTTAGCATAGCTCTATCAAAGTCAGCAGATAGATAATAAATAACATTGAATATACACTTAAAACTTAATGATAATAATTTGTGTCCAGTGTCTATGAGGCATTGTAGAATCTAATAGCTGACAGGAAGAAAGATCTCTGAATGTGCCCCTTCTTGCAGTGAGGTGTTAAAGTTCTCCCACTGAAGGAGCTCCTCTGTGAACCCATAGTCTCATGCAGAGGTTGATGAAGAGGATTTTCCTGACATATAACATATAGAGGTTTTTTTTTTTTTAAAAAAAAGGTTGATTTGATTAAAAAACAAGTGTTCCCAGAATTTATCTATGTGGAACACCATGGAATAAGTAGGCTTTTAAAGACACTAACTGGTAGCTGATAGAAGAATCCAATCTACAGTATATTTTCTAATTGTAGCCGGGGTGTTTATTATAAAAAAATGTCGGCCGACCCGGCATTTATTAGAGACCTGGGTCTATTGGAGGCTGGTGTTAATTCAATCACAGACAGAATGATGACGGTTAATGGGTTCATTTTGCATAAAATTCGGTCACAAAATGCAGAAATAACAAATGAACGTTTCAGGATTTATTGAAATAATGAGAACATTTTATTCTGTTCTGATTCACACAGGCTGTGAACATCAATCTCCGTATCAAAAATCTGTTTCTCTTTCATGCCGATCATTATCCTGGAGACATGCGCACCTTTTCCTTTGCTCAGTAATCCATGTTCAAACCAATTCTTCTGTTTTGTTGCTTCTTTCTCTGCTCACCAGGAAACCAGGCTTGCTCCTTTTCTTTCTTTCAGCATCCTCTCCGCGGTTTAGGATTCTCCCCAGAATTGCTATGTGGAGCTAGCAGCTAATGTTTTTAGCCTGTTAGCTACACAGAGCGATGTCTTTGTTTATCTCATTTCCTACGAACGAAAGACATGGATGATGTTAAGAGATCAGGTTGATTTATTTCGAAAAGCTCTACAAAAACATCAGTGATCATGCTTTAATGTTTTGGCTCATGAAAACATTTAGAATTTCCTAAAAGCTACCAAGAGCTTCTCTCCAATACGTCTTAACGGCTGTTTCTGCTGTGTTTGACGGCTTTCTGTCCCGCATTACCCCAAAGAATAAAATAAGGGTACCTTTTCTGAGGCATCAATGAAACAAAAGTTCAGGAGGCCCAAGCAGACTGCTTTCCAATCCCGCGTCGGCTCTCTGTCTGGCTACTAGCTCCTCCCTGGTAGCGGCATAGCGAGCTCCAGCTCTAAAGTCTACCTCCTTAGTCCAACAGCAGCAGACTGGATGGGCTCCAGAAATCTCACTGCCCCGAAAGGGATCCAGTGGGATAAGAAAATGAATGAAGTTCAGAAGAACTACAGATTGATCCACTATAAACACCAGGAAATGGGTTTTCTCCTCTTCTTTTTGCAGCTGTCTTTGCTCCTTTGTTCCTTCACCTATCTGCTTGCGCCATTCTCCGATATGTTTAGGATTCATCCCAAAATGTGGTTCAGATTTCTCACCAGAATGTTCTTTGGTATATTCCACCACAAAAAGTTTAAACAAAATGGAATGAGGCAAAAAGAAGTGAGTAATGTTACACTGGCTGAATGCCACAGACACCCCACCCCCCTGCCTGCCTCCGTACGCAGGGGGTTGGGCGTAGGGGGGTGGTGTTGGGGGTGAGGGAAGGGAGAGGGGCGTTGGGTCTTAAAGGAGCCCGGCCACTATTAGGGACTGGTGTCTATAACAACTAACACCTGTTAGACACGGCTTTTATTGGAGACCAGCGTGTATTAGAGACCGGCCATTATTGGAAGATATACTGTATTTATTTAAGCTAAAACAGATGATCTAGTCAAATGAAAGATCCCAGTTGGGATTTAAACCAGCTGAAAGTGACAACTACTACCTACTATAATCTTCTTGCAACCTTTTTTTGAAGTGAACCCTCTTATATGCTGCTGTTCCATTATTAACCAACATTAAAAAAAAACATTTTTTCTGAAACCCTATTCAAGTTAAGAAACAAACTTTGTCCCAGTGTGTTAAGATAGAACCCCTTTCATTTTTTTTTTAAATGTTTGTGTGCGCCTTCTCCCAACAGTAGCTGGGATTAACTCCAGTAGTCCCATGACCCAAAAAGGGATTCGGCAGGTTCTGGTTATGGGTGGATGGATGGACATGTGTGTGTTCATTTCATTTAGTTAAATGATTAACATAGAAAACTCTAACCAAAGATTTCATAAAAACAGGAATCATTGTTTTCGGTCTACAATTTAGACTTCATCTCCCCTTCAATCAGAGCCATGATTTTATTTGCCCATTGTCCAAGTCAAACTTTGCAATTCAAACTGCACTTTTAACCACTGGAAGTAGAAGTTTGCTTCATGTTTGCTTGTTATTTGACAGCTGCAAAAAAGCCATCATGAGCTCACATAACTCCTCCAAGTCATCTCTTATTACGATCTTTGGATTGAATATTTATACACAAATCAACAAAAGGAAACCAAGCAGAAAATGAAGATAAAGCAAGTCGGCATAAATTGGGGTTAGTAGAATCCACAATTAGTAAGCTATAGCCCAGTGCATTCCATGTAATTGCATGCGGATGGGGAATATCTGGGATAAAAATGGTGATGATACTGTATAACCTTCACATGGAAATGTAGGACTGTGGGGAGTGTTTTTAGAGATATACTTGTCATTAATGTATTTGAGCCTAAGACGACTTGAAGCAGTGGACTCCATAGATTTAAAGTAGGGCAGTTTCTCACCAAATAGTAACTAAAGAACAGACTTTAACCATAAATATCTATGTTTTATCAAGAAATTATTTTGAATTTAATGGCTTTATTAATTCACCACAGTTCTGTGAGTTTCTTTTAGTTGTCCTGGATTTCCTGTCTGGTATTTTACAGCTGGGATCAAAAAGGGAGCACAAAAACACAGACCTTGATCAAGAAAAAATAAGGCAGAAATTCTGTCCGGTCCTCATTTGTGGCTGGCTGATTAAAGCAGTCTCCTTTGATAAAAGAACCAGTTCAGGTGTGGGTCTGACTGAAAGGAACAGAGTTGGAGCAGCCAGCTGCAGCTTCTTGCCTCTGTTCCGTTACTTTCGGGGTGGTTTTGCAGCCACTTTGTCTCAAAAGCTCTTAAATAGCCTGCATCACTCTTACTTTTCCAGCTCCCTGTGTATGGCCTGCACTGTACATGTGTGTGTGTGTATATATGCAGGGCCTGCTCAAAGTGGCGATTGACAACGCACGAGCTCAGGAGAAGCAGGTGCAGTTGGAGAAGACAGAGCTGAAGATGGAGTTGTTCAGAGAGAGGGAGCTCAGGGAGACCCTGGAGAAGCAGCTCGCCGTGGAGCAGAAGAACAGAGGTACCAGCTGACCACTACCGGGCATCGCTACATCCTCAGCAGCTGTGTGTGTGTGTGTGTGCACTTCGCAGAGCTTCAGTCATTGCAGATGTTTCTGATTGAGACAGACACTCTGAGCCGCTACGTTTACAAATAAAACGCTCATATTTTCTTCTCCTTAGCATAATTAGCATAATGTAAAGTACACGTTTTTTACCCACTTACTGCTACACTCATGTAAAATGCATAATCCTGCGTAACTGTATCGTTTATGTTTAATGAGAAAAATTCAAGAAAAATATCCTAATAAATGTTTCAATTAGCTTTAATCCCCTTGAGCAGTTTGCTAAGTCATTGTCTGTATTTGCTCAGATTTTCTCTTGGAGATCCAAATGTATCATAAATTATTTAGATGATTGATTTTATTGAGGCCTTTCTCTGTCTCAGCAATCATCCAGAAACGTCTGAAGAAGGAGAAGAAGGCCAAGAGGAAACTCCAGGAGGCTCTGGAATACGAATCCAAAAGGAGGGAGCAGGCCGAGCAGACTCTGAAGCAGCCGTCTCCTTCTGACAGCATGCGGTCACTCAATGGTCAGACACCGTCACACACCCTTTCTGTGCTCTCTAAAAAAAAACTGAGCAGCTTTTGTTGCCACTAAGAATCAAAGCAGAGTCTAATATTTAAAAATGACCCTTATCCTGTCCGTTAGCCACTTTCTGCTGTGTGTAGCCAGGCAGTAACTGATGTTGCTTATGTATTAGGGGACTGCAGTGTTTGATTAGGACATTGACACAGGAATTTTTAGCATCTTGCATCAAATTGTTGACACCCAACTGTATGAATAAAAGTGTAAAAAGATGTACGCAACCAATTTTTTTTTTTTGATATTGTAAATAAAATGCTATTGCAAGCAAACTACAGGAAGTTACACAGAGCAGCATATGGGGAGAACACAATGAAGGAGCAGTACTTTGACTCCTAAAAGACTAAAAGCTATTAGAATAGAAGAAAGAAAAAAAATATTCAAAGAAAACTAGGTTGAGAAAGTTTTGTCTGATTCATTGGAAACTAATTAAAATGTAAAAGTGCTGAATTAGAAAAAAACAAATACTCCAATTTTACCTTTTCCATAATAAGAAATTAATATATTTCTTCCATATTGTCAATTCTTTTAAAGCAATGTTCCTTTTTTCCATTAAAAAACACCTTTCCAATAGTTTTAAATGTAAAAATGTTTCAATTTTTCATTGTGCATTGTTGCCAAATCTTTGTTTCATAATCTAAAAATAATTTTTTGCATAAAAATTGTATAAATAAACATTTAGGTGGTGAATCAAATTATACAATTTTGAATTTAAGTAGAATTGTGAAATTATTAATACAATCAGTAGTTTTTCCATGATATTTAGTTTTTTGACTTAAAAATGTCAATCTGACAATAAACTACAACAAAAAATGATTGAGGACATCTGGTGGTCAAGTGAAGTCAAGGCAGCCTCCTTTGAACTAAGTTAAAATCTTTGTTAGTAGAAAATATATTAAAAAAACATGCAAACTCTAAAAATGCTAAAATAAAGTAATATTTAGATGATGATCAGAGATCTGTTCTGCTGGGTTCAAAAAGTAAATTAATTGTCTTTTCTTTACAGTTTGTAACATTGACTCATGAAATCTTCGTATGGATTTTCCTTAAAACACAAAAAGCTTTAGTGTCTTTTAGGGAAAACAGCTTTTGTTAATTTTTTATGCAAACAATACTATTTTGACAAGTACAAGTATTACTCTTGTTAAGTTTTAATCACTAGTTCTGTAAAAAATCTGGTTTTAAAATCAAGCAAAATAGTGGAATTTGCCCAAATGTGGAATTTCTCAAAAATGTATAGTGATTATATTAAAAAGTCTAATTTGTCATTCCAATCAGTTTTAGAGTTTGTAAGTGATATTCAGCCCTAAAAATAGATGCTCCCAATGTAATTCTGTCTAAATATTTAATCAAAAATGGAAAATAAATGTTAAAATGGGTTTTATTAAAAAATAGTATCTGCAGTTGTATTTTGGAATCTGAAGTTAGTCTGTCTATTAAATCATCAACATGTGAACTCTTGATAGTTAATATTTCAAAGCCAACTTTATCCATACTTAAAATATGACTCTATAAACAAAACAAAACTAAGTATAATTAACTGTTTAGGTTGTGGCTTTCACTTATAAAAGGCTGCTTTTCATTTCATTCTAGCAGAAAAAAACAATGTTATTTGAAGAGCTTTCATTTGAGATTTGGAGGGTTATTTTTTGTGGTCATAGCACAAAGAGGCACAACATCACACGCGTTCTGTCATGTTCAGCAGAGATGCAGCTCGAAGGCTCTTGTTTTGAACAAACGATGCTGCGAAGGTGGCGCGGTGATAGGTGGATGTCAGGCGACTTTAACGGCGGTGATCGCTCTCTCCTCGCAGACTCTCTGACCCCTGAGATGGAGAGTGACCGCAGCAGTGGAAGAACAGATGCTGAAAGGACAATACAAGGTACAGCCGCTCAGATGAGACAATAAATCTCTCTGCCTCCTTCTTTTTTTCCTTAGCGTTAAATTTCACTCTGCTCGCCCCCCCCCCCCCCCCCCCCCCCCCCTTTTTTTTTTATACACCAGCCCCCTTTTATACACACACACACACACACAAGCTTGAGTTTATGAACATTAGTGTTTCTCTGCCTGCTGTTCAGACATACACCACCATCTGGGCCTCAGCACCAGGTCAAGAACACAGTGTTTTTTTTAGAGTATTAACCCCCCTTTTTGACTTTTAGTGGCTTTCTTCAGACAGGTCTCCGTCACTGACAGGAAGTGGATTGACCAAACTAAGAAAGCAGGGGGTGAAAAAGTTGCTTATTTACAACTCAGGAAGCATTAATGAGTCATAAAACCTCAAAAAGCAGCGCAATGCCTCCTTTGATAGTAGTAATCGAGGCAAATCAATCCACTTTATGAATAAGCATGTGCATTTTTAATGGTTTGTTTGTTTGCGAGCCTTGGGGGTGCTGTTTGTGTTTGCAGCGATAACCTCTGTAGACCGTCTGCTATCTGTGTTTACCCAGGTACAAGACACCTCGCAGAGGTTGAATATCCTCATTATTACTCCAACGTCTTGCTTTAATACGCCTCAGCCGCGTCTGCTGGGAACCGCCCTTATCAGTGAGAGAGGTCCCAATTTAACGCTGCGCACAATTTGCTGCCAAAAGTGGGGAAATGTTCATCTTTTTTTGCGCGCAGGAGGAAGCTGGTTTTAACTCTTTAAATGTTGACTATTGGAGTAGATGTTTTAAGAAAGAGAAAAAATGCACCTAAAGGAGTGATAAGTCCTCCTTAATTAAATGTCACTCAGACACGGTGGGAATTGGAAACAGTTTGATTTCCATAGAAAAGAAAAGCATGTGTCATAATTTAAGGACAAAGATAACTTCTAGATACAAAGTCATTAAAGCCTCTTATTTCATACCAAATGAGTATATTTAGCCACTTTTTTACTTACATAGAGAGCTGACTCTTTGTGGTGTCATATTTTTTCAATGTATTCAATCACATAGAACAGGGATGCCTGATATTTCAGTCACAATCGACCAAAGCGTGGGTAGATTATGGGTCAGCAAAGATGAAAAAACAGAGAAATTTTTAAAACAAATTGCAGTCAGCCAATCATCATTCTTGCTGTGAAGTACATCACTTGATTGACATGTAGAACAGCCAATTGAATATCCTCTAATACTGTTTTCTGCACTATAGGGCGCACTGTCAATGAATGGTCAATTTTCAAACTTATGTCATATATAGGGCACATCAAACTATAAGGCACATAAAGCAAAACAAGAGTCAGAGATAAATCCATCAGTCAATCAGACGTTATTAACTGTTTACAGTAATTCTGTAACTTGTTTGTAACACGTTACTTGCTAGCCACGTTAAAAGCATTAGCCACGTTAGCATATTCACAATACCTGTAACTCCCAACCTGGTCAGTAACACAAAAACAAAAAAAAAACTGACACCACTACATGTTAGCCGCATTAGCGTGTTCACAGTAATACCCAACCTTGTTAGCATCTCGTAAAAAGAAAAACAGACAGATAAGGCAAACATAACTTTGACTAGGCTAACTCCCAGCCTTGTTAATAACATGTAAAACAGCACAGTTCTACACTGCTAAACGTGAGTTGTGTTAGCGTATTAACATTAACACCTAACCTTTTTTTGAGCAGAATGAAACCATATATAAGCTGCTCAGGATTATAAGGCTTTGAAGTGTGCCTTATAGTGCGTAAATACGGTACATACATCAGTGTAAATACTTGTTTAACTTAACTGAGCTCCACTAGCAGATATGGAGTTTATCTTCCTCCTAAACCTCAGAAAGCTGTGTGTGTTCAGCATCGGACCCTTACTTTTTCTTGACTGTCCCAAAATCAGTCCCTCCAAAAAAAAAAAAAAAAAAAAAAGTTGCTCAGAAAGAATAAAACTAGAACAGGAGAGACAGGGAACATTTCTGCTGTCACCACATGTGCGCGTTAGCGTCATGGACATGACAACTACAAACAGGTTGTTGACAATAATGTTAGTGGAACTTTATCATGTTGTTATCTTACATAGTCATCTAAATTATTCAATTTATTTTCAAATATTTGTCTGGTTTATTATTTTACTCCACAAAGTCTGCTTCTCATAAGAGTCTGGGTATTTTGAAAAAAAAAAAGATGAATCACGGACTAATTATTTAGTATATATATATATAGATATATATATACAGTAGCTAAGTAGCTTGAATGCCAAAAAAAACCCTCCCTTAAAGTCTTCTATAATCTGGAACATGTACGTTTTTCTGCAGTCTCTCGATCATTGCCATCATGGCCTAGAAGAGTGGAATGCAGCTGAATAACAGGCTGCACTTTTTTTATGTGTGTTTTGTTCAATTAGAGAAGCATTTGTCTGCCACCCATGTCTCCTCTACTCTGCTCTGCAAGCCTCGCTGTATAATTAACCTCAAATGGCAAAAAAATGATGTTGATAAATTACACAAGCAGAAGGGGGAAAAAAACAAGCCCATCGCCCGCTTGGAAGCCGAGAGAAAAATGTGTGGGTACACCGTCGACTCCGACCCTCAAGAAAGGGGGGGGAGAAAATAACGAGGGCATCATTTTGGAGAACTAATTATTTCTATTTGTCTTTTGTCACACTTCTCTAATTCTGCGATATTAACACAGTCTGTGTTTATTAATTGCTTTTACAGCGTTTTGAATCGGGTCCAAAAAGGGAATGAGGCTCTTTTCACAGGCGAAGGCAAGCTTCTGGGACTCTACCTCGCCAGTTACTGCCTGGCAACGGTGCATGTGCGAACAGTCCCTCCCCTCAGCATCTTTCCCGGACCCTTGCCGCCTCCCACTCCGCACGTCGTCGGGCGAGTTTACACGACCCTGCGCGCCAAGATAAAGTTCTTTGTTGCCGAGATTAAACATCAAAACAGTTGAAGTGAAATTAAAATTAAATGAATGAATGTCACTGAAGCAAAAAAGACTGTAATTAATGGATCCCTTAATTGTCTTCATAAAATATTTGCATGGGCATGATTTGCATAATTTACATGTATTAATTAATCTTTCAAAGGAATTTTGTGCTGAGAGAAGCCAAAAGAAAAAAAAATCCCTTTGTTTTATTCAGTATCTAATGAAATATTTATTTTCTTTAATGAACTTTTCATCTTGATTTGAATATAAAAATACTAAAGTTTGAACATATTCTAATGAGGGCCCCTCATCAGAACAGCGTGTTGGGGTGCACCTGGTTTTGTCACCAGCAGATGTTTCTGGGTTTGCGCTCATATTGCTCCCTGATTGGGAGGAAGGATTATTAAAAAAGCAGCCAGACCTGTTTAACAGCTTTCATTCGAATTTGATCTATTAGAAGTGAAACTCTGCAATATTTAACAACCTCTTGACAACGTATTAAATGTCATCATCCATCAAATAATCAAATTGTCTTTGTTTTCATTAACACCCCTATAAATTGCTCCAGCCGTGAATCCGGGCAGACAGGCAGGCTGTGAAGCCATGTTTCATCCTGTCCTGGTGTGGGATCTCACATGTGCCTCCTCCTGCTCTTCTTCTCTGTCGTTTTCTTTTTTTTTTTCTTTGCTTGCCGTTTTTTGCTCCGCCGCCGTGACTTTTACGCAGGACTCGCCGGTTGATGCTCGAATTGCTCCCGCCAGAGTGCGATGCCTTTGAGACCCACAGTGGTGCTGGGTAATTAGCCCGTGTGTTTGCACAGCTCCCTCCTCTCTCCCGTTCGCACTGTACACACATTCAAACACACAAGCTTTTGTTGTCTCCTCTGTCTGCTACATAAAACACAGCCGGAAAGGTTAAGCAGGACTGCGTTATGAAATATTTAAACCAAAATGACTATTGATAACAACTTGAGCACAGAAAAAGCTGCAAACCTGCTTGATAGAAAGTAAAAAACACAAGCGTTTTTTACTACTAAAGAGCTGGACCACCTCCTGCAAAGTACAAATGGAGTTAAAGGACATTGTGTGCAGGTGTATCCTCCAGCAGTGCTTCCGTTTCCCCGCGCTGCTTGTGTCATGTCCAACAAGCCAAGCCGCTAAATGCCTTTGTGCAGGCGTTCTCTTTAACATTGAATGATTCAAGCACTGCCATCGAGAGCTTCTTAAAGGCATTATTGTAGCTTTCTCCAGTGGAGGAAATGTGAAGGTAATAAACGTCAAACAGGCTCCTGAGCGCTGCCTAACAGATGCTCGGAGCAGCTCGGCGTCACTGCAGCGCTGCTTGCTCAGGCGAGCACTCAGACAGGAGCGCTCGCCGGCAGTGGACAATGCTCGTTAGGCTGGAGGTGATACCAGGAATGTCTGCTTTTTGGGGGGTTTTTTTCAATCAACACGTTGAAAAAGTCACACTGCAAAAAGAGGTAGCCAAAAAAAAAGGAAAAACCCACTAATCTTAATATGGAAATCATTAAAAAGTAGTAATTTTATCAGTCATTTTTACTTAATATAAAATCTTATATTAAAATATCAAATTCTAGAAACAAGGAGTTCCATACAAGTGTTCAAAAAGAGAAAAAAAGCTAATTGTTTGATGGAATGACTTCAAATTTAATCTTATAGATCCCAATACGTATTTTATTGCCAGGTCTAAGCAAATGATTTGTTTTTTTTATGTACCTAGCTGTAATTCTTTTATATTACAGTGACGAAAAACTAGTGGAAATGACTTCTTTTAGAACAAAATGTGAAAAAATGAGAATAGCCACTTTGTACAAGTTGACCCATCTTAATAAATTTACATAAAATCTAAAACTAGCACTTATTTTTAAAACATAACATATTTTTTTGTTTCCAAAATAATGACAACTTTCTTTGTTGAACTTTAAAATAATATCTCTAAAGTTGAACCACATATTACAGTACAATTTGTCTTTTTTTGAGTCTTAAATTTGTTTTTTCTATTGTCAAGAGTCTAGAGGAAAAGGATTTTGACTCATTTTAGTAATCATTTCATTTTTTTCTAGAACCTAGCTCTTAACTATATATATATATACATACATTTAAAATTGACTGTGCTGATTTGAAGAAAAGCTTGGAAAGGTGTATGGGGTGTCCAAACTTTTTGCAAAGAGAGCCAGATTTGGTGAGGTGAAAATGTTTTAGGACCAACCATTTGGCCTGCATTCTTTCAAGTATTTCAATTGCATTAAATGAAAAATAACTATTCTTTTATTGCAATGGGATACTTTTCATTTTTTTCACATAGAAAACAGATACATCTAAATAAGTTTTTACCAAAATTACTGTGATTTTGTCCATTTTCCGCACAGTTCATTTCCAGTTTGCATGTCGTAGTTATTCATTGTTTCAAATTTCATGAAAAAATTCACTAATTTTCTTTTATCCTAAAAGCGTTGGTCGTCACTGTCAACTTTTCTTTTTTATTTACAGTTGACATTATAGAAGTAAGCTTAAAAGTGGCATGACAGTGTTCCCACAGGTTTACAATGGCTTATAACGTAATTTAGCCGACCACAATCAAAAAACTGTACTCATTTTTTAGAAAGGAGCCTGCAGGCTGGTGGAAATTTGAGCGCGGACTGCATTTGGCCCACGGGCCGGACTTTGGACATACTTGATGTAGAGCAAAGATAAATTAAAACAACTTAAAGTCTAGTACAATATCTTCAAAGTTTAAAATAAAAAGAAGGTTTGAAATGTTTGCAAGTATCAAACAGAGTTCGCAGTGCACCTGCAGAGCGATAAGCTGCGATATGAAATACGGCCTTCAGCTGGAATGCAGTTCACAATATGCGGGTGTTGTTGTGTTGGACAACAAAAGGCCTCTGGAGTGCATAGTTAAAAGTGATAAAAGTTTAATCACTCCATGCGATATTTAATCAGGTTTGCCATGGCTACTATATCTGATCCTTTGAATCAGCCTCAGAATTCATTGTGAAATTGAAGGACTAGAGGGCTACAGAAAGTTTCATCAACATCCTGAGCTAACGTCTTTGCATCAGCAGGATGTTAGCTGTTGGCTAATCGCTATCGTGTGTGTGTGTGTCCTCTGTTGCAGATGGAAGACTGTTCCTGAAAACCACAGTGATGTACTGATAAGACTGCAAAGAGCTGGAGGAAAGATTTTCATTCGAGAGGAGCTTGTTTCAGGGGAAGCTGCTTATTGGTGGAAACCCCGTGTTCACCGAAACACTGGAGGAGTCTGAATGTAGAATAAGAAGTCCTTTTCCTTTGAAAATCACAGAGGCCAAGGTAAAAAAAAAAAAAAAAAAAAAGTGTGAGAAGCAGCTTGGCTGATGTGAAGGATCACCATATAACCTGAGCACAGAAAAAAATGTACCCATGGTACATTCTTGGTAATAACTCATAAATCCACAGCACTGAAGATTTTTATACTGTATCTCAGCCAGCGAGAAAGCTTCAAAACGGGGGGAAAAAAACAAAAAAAAATTCGACTGAATCATTGTTTTGTATTTCAAATTGAATTGTAAGAAGTGGAAAAAAGATAAGGGGGAGTGAAACTGTCCAAAAAAAAAAAAAGAGAGAGAGAAAACCAATGTTTGGTTTTCGTGTTTTCTAAATTAGATGACATTACAATCAAGTTTCCTTTTTACCGTTGTAAATAGCAAAACTGATGATAGGAAAAGACCCAACAGGATCCCTAAAGTGTGTGTGTATATAACGTTAAGAGGTATTGTGTATGCAGTAGAGCTTTTAGGCAAACAATACCATCATTTCTATAAACCTCCCATTTTCTTTTCTTTTCTCTGAGCCATCGTCTTTTTTCCTATAGCTGCCATTTTTGGTGGGAAAGCATGCAGGCATGTAAATGTTTGTCCTGGAAATATGATATTTAATAAATCCTATATTGTGCTGAGCAAATATTACAACTCACCCCAAGCCCAGATGATTTTGATGCCCGGATGAGGACGTTTCACTTTCAAAACGGACTACTTTTGCTGTTGATATTTACTGTAATCTTTGTAACAGAGGTTAATATTTCTTGGATTTTACTGTACGTTTTTTTCACCACTCACTCTCAGACATTTTTTTGGTTTGAATTTCCTTTCAAGTGTCTGGTCAAATGATCATTGTGTTTGCCAGCTTGAGAAACAATCAGTCAGGATGCAAGTTTTAAAAAAAAATATATAACTCATATTATGACAGTACTCCAAATCCTGTTAAACCTAAACAAAGTGAACATTTTTACAGTGTTTCCTGATATTCTGATGCGAAATAACTTCCTGTTTTCCTTCTCTAAAGACTTTTGGTGCTGAAACACCAGTGTATATTCTCTAGTCATGAGCTGATGTCAGTCCTTCCACTGCAGAACGGTTTCCGTGTTACAGTCCAAAGGGGGAGGAGCAGGAGCGTCCCGTGCTCACCTTGTGTTTGTTCCTTTCGTTCTCTATGGAGTGTCTCGGTCTGTTGTCACTGATAACTTATATAGCTTCTCGAATCATCTCTTTATGTACTTCAAATTCAAATAAAGTTAACATGTTGCTGATAAACTTTGTGAGTACAGTATATTGCTCTGGTGTGGCTGGAGGGGGATGACACTGACACACAAACACAAAAACGCGTTCTGTTTTTACACTTTTGAATTATTCGGTTTTTTGTGTGTCTTTAAGACATTCAAAATCAGCCCAACTTTTTACTTTTTGTTATGTTTTATGTATGGCCTTATAAAAGCATTACAGGTATGCTTCACTGTAGAAAAATGAATGAGCATGTTGTTCTTTGCTTTGTAAAGCAATAAGAACACAAATGCATTATCAGAAGGTGGGAATATATTTACTTTGTTTAGGGTGCGAGCTTTCTTCTAAATCATTTCATGCGTACTTAACTTACTTGGCCCTAATTCACATAAGTCCATAAAATTAAAGAACAATTCTAACCATCTAAACTAAAAAGTCTTAAAGACCCACTGATGAAAATTGTGTTTTTAACATGTTCTTGTGACATCTTTCTGACAATGGAGAACATATACAAAGAAAATGGATCTTAAAATTGCATTTCTGAGTGTTTCTTTATTCATATTGTTGTGAATCATGAGCAGAGGAAAAATGCAGTTTGAAAAAGAGCTTTTTGTTATGTAGAAAATACTCTGGGCGGGCCACCATCTCCCTGCTCCGCTCCATTCTGATGACTAGATCCATGTACGTCTTCGTTTTCCTTATCTGAGCTGCCATCTGGCTCCAGACTGTACAGCTGAATTGCTCCAGTACCGCTCGCCATGTTTGTTGCATAATTAATGCTAGGTTGGGGGTGTGAGAGACTGTAAGCTAGCGGGAGACAGTGTAAACAGAAAACTCTCAGCAACAGGGAAGGGAAAGGGGGGTGGGTTTGCTGTACCCCAACAGTCCCACCTACAACTCTGAGGAGAACATGTAAAGAGCTACTGCTGCTCTGCAGAAAATCACCAAAACAAGGAAATGGGCGGGACAAACAAGTCTGACAATTGTTGGAACCATTCAAGTTTTTCTGGACCTTAAAATTGTCAGGGTTGACGTGTGAACACAGATGCAGACGACACTCGTAAATACAAAGTCTCTCGTTTAATTGAGAAAGGTTCACAAGAAACTGAACACAAACTCATGAAGGTACAAAAGACCATCCGACAACCAGTGCAGGGGAGACGAAAACTTATAACAGGAGGAGGGGATGAGGTAAATGGAAACAGGTGTGCCAATAAGGAGGGAGAGAACACAGGAAGTAACAACCAGCAACAAAATAAAACAGGAAGTGGAACCCAACAAAAAAACAAAACAAATGTCCTGGGTCCATAACCCCACTAAAATTCAATGATCATCTTTTGTCTAAAGTGACCATAGCCCCATTTCAATAAGAAAAAAACTCAAATGTATTTGAACTCTCCATGCAGTTGTTGAAAATTGAAAGACTATTAGAAACAAGGCTACCAGGCAGGTCATATGTCTTTTTATGTATTTGTTTTGTTATGATGTTTGACAATTCCTCATTAGAGAAAACAGAGGCAAACTTGACAATGACTTGCTTTTACAGCCCCCTAGGGATTAGTTGGTGAACTACATTTTGCTCTTGTTGGTTTTAACAGGTGATTCAAGTCGGAAGTCAAAAGGTTGCCGCTTTTTCCTAAAAAAAAACCAAAACAAACAGAAATAAAAAGGAAAATAATACAATATAATGAACTAATACTGAAACGTAAATAGTTGATAACTTTAAATTGTATATATACATATATATAAATTATATATATGTATATATATGTGATTTTTTTTTTTTTATATTTAATATTAAACCTCCTGAAGGTTTGGTAGGAATTTTTTGTCCACCTGGGTGTATATTGCAGTGTGCTGTATATTTTTGCACATGAAAGAAGAACAAAAATAACCAACATAAATCATTTAAAATAATTTGCATTTTTATTGTATTTATAGATGGGGAGAACATAAATATTTGTTGTGTTAAACCAGGATTTAAACAAAGGTTTTTTTTCTTTTCTTTTCTTTCCGTTTGGTGTCAGAGTGAGTCTTGTAAATGCTAGTATCAAATGTGATGCTTGTAGCACTTTAAGGTTAATGGAGCAAACTTTTTCCTGGGTTTCGAGTATCATTTCGGAGTGGATGCAGCTCCTCCAGCACACAAAAGAAATATGAAATCGACATTGAGGGGCTTAATTTCTCCTGTAAGCAACTTTGAGTGAAATGTGTTGACACAGCACGCCCGACCCATTCCCACTTTGCATGCTTTTTAAAGCATAGCCGTAACACAGCCAACCACCAAGATGAATAATTGACTGATTGCTGCATAATTCAGCGCTGCATTGTAAAAATTCAAGGCCTGAAATATTTCAAGCTACTCGTCTTTTCATTAAAAATGAGGTTAAAGTTTCTATCAACCTTGAAAGAACAATATGACGCACAAAGGGCAATCAATCATAAAAGCGTGCAGAGTTTGGGGTCCTTCTCTTTAACTTCGCCTCACTCTGGAGCGAAAGAAAGTTCCCACATCACATATATGTTCATCCATCTAATAATTCCATTGCTCCAGTGAATGATTCACTCAGCTCACCTCCAATGAGCTCGTGTGAAGTGAGTTTTCCTCAGCTATTACTTCCATATTCTGTTTATTTCTCCATCTGATGCTTTTTTCCTGCTCTGGCATGTGAGAGGAAGAAGCCCTGCAGCTACATGTTTCATATCACTGCGCGTTTTGTTATAAATTCAATTCAGTACAAACATGACCATGAGGCACAAAGGCTTTAAACACCAAATGTGCATTATGGATGTGTTGTTGCGTTGCACTTCCTTTGTGTCGAAAGCACATCACTGATTGCATTTTCAAAGCAGAAACGCTGCGCAAGCTGTGTGTGTTTTATTGACTTCGTGCGGCGATACGCTCGTGAAGACATCAACCAGATGTGATTATTCTGCATGATCCTACCTCCTTTTTGCTTCACCCCAACGTCCCGCCGCACTAATTGATGTTTGGCGCTTGCTTGACCATCAAAGGGCACATATTTACCCTGTCACTGCTGAAATTTACAGAATTTTCATCCAAAAAAATAGTTCTCCAAGAAGAAAAGTGAAGTTGCCTTCATGCTTTGAAATAACTGCCCTGTTGACCCCAGCTGAGCTAATCCCAGGCCTATCAGTGCGAGCAGGAGATGACCATTTAGGGAAAGCAGCGCCACTGCCTGTTTCTTGATAGCTCAGTGGTGCGAGGAGTCTGCGGAGAGACATTAGGAAGGTTCGGGCTGATCATCTGAAAGATAGGACTAATGTCACCTAATCAGACAGACCATTATGTATTAGTGAAACTACAAAACAGTTTTATCTGACAAGGGCCGGGCCACATTACCTAAATTAACATTTTGGAAGCATGAACATGGAAGACCACAGGCGCTGGAGGAGAGCTATAGGACTGCGGCCTATGCTTAGACATTCGGCAGTAATTATTAATTTATGATTGTCCCTGGTCTTAATGAAAATGAAAGCCAGGAAAGAGAACAGGACGGGATAATGTAGCGTGAAATTGAGTTTCATTTGTACAGGGGCCACCTTTTAACTCTGCGCTTCTTAGGCAGGAGCGCTCTCTGGAGAATGTATTTCATTGTTTTGTTTCTTTTTTCTGTCTGTTATGCACGCTCAAATCTCAGTTTTACACTCAAACAGTCTCTTCCTTTTGTTATATTTGATGCCAGCATAATCTTTAACATCTTATATTACTCCCAGAAGGTCTTTAAAAGAGGGCACTGGGTTATTTGATGTGATAAGTATCTCAATAAGTTTCTTGATATAAAAACTCTCTAAAGTCTTTTTTTTTACTATCTCAACCAGGCAACAAGTAAAAGGTTTCACAAGTTTGGCATAAAACAGCCGTTAGGCGTGATTTAAATGCAGTTTTGGTGCTTTCTCTGTTACTCAAAGGTGTAGCAAAAATCTGAGATGTGCTCATTTCTGAACAATCTAAAGTTTGCTGGTTCAAAACCTACTGTAAATGCAATGCAGAAATTAGACAAGCATTAACAAGAGAGGGTTTGGTCTCATATGAAATTTTTAAATCTAAAAACTTTTTTAAGTAAATGCTCATAATTTCAGTCATTATTTAAAAGATGCTATGAGCCTGATTGATATAACACGTAGACAAATAGCCCCAAAGCTGCATATTTGTGTATAATTCTCTAACAATCAACTAAATACAATTGCATAATGCATAACAGCCACAAAAAGCCACGTGTGTTTGAATAAGGATTCTGCATGCTTTATGGTTTCACCGTGTAGAGTGTAGGAGGAGAGCACGATGGTTACACCTGCAAAACACACACGCACACATATACATATATATATATATATATATATATATATATATATATATATATATATATATATATGTATATGTATATGTATTTGTGTATGTATGTGGGCACCCCTGGTAAAATATATGAGGTGTGTTTAGGATTATTATCCATTTGTAGAAGCCGTCCTCTCTTCAACTTTTTCACAGATGGCATCAAGTTAGTGTCCAAAATTAACTGAGATTTTGAAATCTATTCTTCCTTCTACTGGTGAAATGTTTCCTGTTCTGCTGGCTGCAAGACAAGCCTCAAGCATGATTGATCCACCCCCATGCTTAATAGTTGGACAGAGGATCTTTTCATTAAACTCTGGACCGTTTCTTCTCCAAACGTACCTTTGCTCATTGCTCAAAGTTCCATTTGAATCTGGTCGATCCACAGAACTTGTTTCCAAAATGCATCAGACTTGTTTATATGTTCTTTTGTGAACTTCAAACGTTGTGGTGAGGACGTAAAAGAGGTTTTCTTCTGATGACTCTTCCATGAAGACCATAATCTGTAATAGTATCTCTTGACAGTAGAACTGTGTAGCACAACTTCAGAGTCTGCAGGTCTTTCTGGAGGGATGGTTTAGTCAAACGTGGGTTTTAACTTGCTGTTCTCACAAACCTGCGAGCTGCTCTGTCTGAGATTTTTCTTGGTCTTCCAGATCTCACTTTAACTTCCACTGTTCCTGTTGACTGACATTTCTTAATGACATTCTGAACAGAGGATATTGGCATCTGAAAAGGCTTTGCTATCTTCTTGTAGCCTTCTCCTGCTTTGTGAGCATCAACTATTTTCAGTTTCATTGTTCTGGACAACTGCTTGGAAGAACCCATGATGCTGATTGTTGGAGCAAGGTCAGATGACTCATAGTCTAGAAGCTCAGACAGCTGTGAAGCTACATTCACACTATGCACCAATGCCCGTTCAAGCATTTACTTCCAATGACAGTCTACAAATGCGAGTAAATGTGTGTTTTGAGCTTCTGCGTCCAAACCGCTTGTGTTCATGTAGCTATGCAAGTTTTTACAATCATTTTTAGGCTCAATGTACAAATGCACGGCCATTGAATGCTCATTGCAATATAAACCAGGTCGAACTTTGACCAATCACGGACTCGGATTTGGTAGTGATGACTGAAGGGTGTCCCATTTATTTCACAGAAGTGCTAATAATCGTTTGAAGATTGATCTTGGAAGAGAAATTAAGGATTTGTTGCAATTCTATAACACAAAGTCTTTCATATATTGGAATAGAGCTGTGAAAGAAAAAGCCTGGTGCAAGATTCATGAGATTTGCACCGCTTTGACATTTGGCACAAAGCCTCTTTCAACAGTAGGTGGTGAACATGCACTAGTAAACAGTAGACAAAGAAAAAGAAGCCCTTCCCTGCTTTTACAGTGTAAACACCATGGGCTAAATGTGCGTTCAAGAACCTGCGTTTAGGGCAATATCATGCCTGGTGTGTCCGTAGCTTGAATCAAACCAGAGACGTAAGAGGCGGAGAAACTTAAAATGAAATGGATAACAGCTCTGTACTAAAAGCCAGTAGAAGTGCAGCAATCATGTCAGCCACTGATAGTGATCACAGGCCTTTCTTGCCGTTCCCACAAAAAAAAGAAGAAAAAAAATTTAAACTCGGCAAGACAACAAAAATGACATGAATTTAATCGCCTGTCATCTCAGCAAACACAACTAAAGGCAGATAAATAATAGAAGACACACTCTAAGATGAGTTAAAGCTCTTATAAAAGTCCTGTTTTCATTTTTTTTTAAGTGAATTGGAACCACAAAGCTTACTTCATCATTTGAAATAGCCATTTGTATGTTGTGATCTATCAAAACAACATCAGACTTTGAAGCTGCATCATCTCTGAAGTGGCATCTGAGAGGTTTTTGCAAAATCACTCAAAGCCAGAGTATCCAAGTTGCTGGGGTTGGTTATATTAAGTCAATTTCATTTTTACAATTGTGAGCAAGCAATAGTTAATTTAGTTTGACTCAAGAGCCCCTGACACTCCTCCAGATAGCAGATGGATGAGACAAGTGACCACAGGCATGTAAGGAGTGTGTCTGAGTGTGTGCAAGCCCGCCGGATTAGTCTTCATTTGGTGCCTCTGTCATAAGGGAGGAGAAGACTAAGCACTGCATGGCAGAGAAAAGAAAACACACAGGGTCAGTGGAACACACACAAACACAAGTCCATGCTATTAACCTCCCCCTCAGCTCATCAACTTTATTTTGCAATCTTCCCTCAGAACCATTAGAATACCCTAAAGAAATGACTTTCCAATTAAAGAGGATCTCTAAGAAGTTTTTTTTCCTGCTTTTTTCATCTCCACCTCCTGGAGTTCTTTATTCTAATAATTTAAATTGGAATTGATTTTTCAATTTACTCGCCGACTGTTTTGGACACAGAGAACATGGTTAAATTGAGCCAAGTTTTTGGATGTTTGTCTTTACAAAAGGCAGCATAGAAGTCTGTGCATTACCCCCTGTGCAACCATACATTTATTCCTGAATGCAAAATCTATTAAGAAATCTGAGCTAGTTGTTTGTTTGAAAAAATGTGTTTTTTTTTTTTTTTTTTTTTTTTATAAGCTCAACCATTGTTAGAAATACTGATGTTGAGCTGAGGAATTCATGTTTATCTATCGATTATCGAGTTTTCTGTGCTACAGGGCGCGATGAATTATAATTCCCACCGTCAGTGAATGGCCTACTTTTGAACTCATGTCATATACATGTATGAGGATCACCGAACTATAAGTGAATTAATTAGTGAGACAAGAGTCAAAGATAAGTCCTTCAGTCAGACTTTATTAATTAAGTACTTGTTTGTGACACACTACACGTTAGCTACATCAGAAGTGTTAGCTGCATTGGCATAATTACAACTCTCAACTTTGTTTGCAACACATGAAAAAATAGACTGATCCAGCTAAAACAAACGTTACTGTGACTACACTAACTCCCAATTTTGTTAGTAAATTTTAAAAAAAATAAAAGTTGTTCGACAGCGCTACGCTTTAGCCACATTAGCGTATTCACAAAAACACCTAATCTTGTTTGCAGCAGAATTGATCCTTATATAAGGCACTTCAGATTACTTGAAATGTATTTATTTTATTAGCACATAATGCAAGATAAATCATTAGGCAGAAAAACTCTCCAACATTTTCAAGTTCAAAACAATTATCTTACTATGGTTGTCATCAATGAGTTAAATATCACTAGAGATGGCACGCGAGCCTGTCCAAGATACATAAAGACCGACGCCATATTAGAATGGTATAAAACAATGAGACACGGCTTAGCAGATACAGGAAAATGACCAGAAAATGTTTAATTTGGGTCCCATTTTAAAAAGAAAAACGATGATCATCACAAAAGTAGGACCCAGGTCAAGGTACCGTATTCATGTTTTTCCACAAAATACAACAGATCAACTACATTTCAAACTTTCTATAAATAAATTTGCTGTTGTACAGCCTATACGCTCTCAGTCCGCTCCGACTGAGAGCTGTTCACCCCGGTCGACAGTTGCTCCAGTTTGGGGGAGGTCTGGGTGGCGTTCGCTGCAAATGGGGGACACAGCTGGGGGGTCCCGTTCTTCAAGTGGATCCCAGGACCCAGACAACCGCGTCATGCTGGGCAGGCAGTTTTTCGTACGCCACGTGTCCTTGTCCACCCATCGGAAGGGGAATTCAGCACTGGGCTCTTCCCTCTTCGCTCGATGCTACTGAGGAACTCCTGGTTAATTTCTTTTACTCTGCTTAGTAATATGACTAAATTCAGCGGGTCGTCTGGTCTGATCTGAGGTTGAACATTCATACAAATACCATGGTCGTCCTGCATAAAACAAAAAAACATAGGTGGTCCTGCCAGAAGACATAGGTTACAAGATCAGCCTAAACGTTCACTGTTGTGAGTAAACTCACTCAGATCTTCCAACAATGTATCTTAAAAATTCTCCTTTATTAGCTGACAGCACTAATTTACTTGTGAAAAGTCACATCCTTGTTTTTCCAGCTCTGTTTGTACAATTGTAGCACAGCAGTGAACAGCATCTATCCCATTCCAATATGGCGTCTAACTTGCATCTAAAACAAACTAGCGTGCAATCTCTAGCAATATATATCTCACTGGTTGTCGTTGCTACAACACATCACTGCAGCAATAAAACTTTTTAAATTCATCCATCCATTTTCTTTCTCATTTTCAAGGTCACGGGGTTGCTGGAGTCTATCCCAACTACTGTTGGGTAAAGTTCCAGTATATCCTGAACAGGTCTGTTGCACACTGACACATTTACACTTAGGGGCAATTTAGAATCATCAATCAACCAATGAATGTTTTTGGACTGTGGGGGAACAGAACAGAAAGGACACAGGAGGAATTTGAACCAGGGCCTTCTCGCTGTGAGGCAAAACTGCTAACCACCATGCCTTTTCTTTCAGTTTCATCCGTGACAATGTTTTTAATGTTGTATGTTAAGTGACACTATTTCACATTTGAATGAATCAGGGCTGACTTTCTTATATTACAAACCTCCTAGTGGTTCCTTGATGAACTGCAGAGACTCCTACTTTTTATTTATTTATTTTTTACCTGGCACTAAAAAAAAGAAATGTGACAAATCTTTTAAAAATAATAATGGTGGAAAATGCAGGCAAATTAAAAGGTTTGGTTTTCAGCTTCAGCAGAATCTCTGTTAGTAAAAAAAAAAAAAAAAAGAGCATAGAATTCCAACATCTTACATTTTGACAAACCTCATTTTGGAACTAAACAACAACAGCAGCCAGTAGGTTTTTAATGAGCATTCATTCATCGCAGATTCTGCTTCAAAGCCGAGCAGATTCTGCTCGAGCTGTTTTACAGATGCTTCTGGAAATGTGAGGCCGTTCCTCTGTGGACGAACGGTTTTGTTTTTTGCTCATGACAGCTGCGCGGGCTTGTTTTTTTCATTCTCTCCTGAGTTGTTTTAATAAAGTTGTGCTGCAGGACTAGTGAGAGAAGATTAATGGACGCGCAGGAAGTATGGCAGTTGTGAGAGGATGCAGGACAGAGCGGGCCAGCAGCCATCTGTTCCCTCTCCTTTACAGCTCTCTTAATGGAGAAGCAAACCAAACAACAAAGATCTGAGCCTGCAGACAGACACAACACACACACACGCTTGCACACACACTTCTGAGCGCACACAGCTAAACACAAAGCATCACTTCACATGACAGAGATGAGAGGTAGGCTTTTGTCATCGCATTCCCCCTTGTGTGTGTGTAAATGTAGGTTTCCTTTTTTTTCTCCCTACCTTTTAGCGAAATAAAGTTGGGTGCGAGCCACAGCAGTGAGATTTAGATGAAAGACAGTCTGGATGGAACGTGATTAAGAGATACATTCTTGAGGCAAAATGGAACTTGGCATTTGCTGAGACAAAACCTAATCAAATTAAAGCAAAACATGGCCATTGTTGTTGAGTGTGTTTTCTGTTTTTGTCACGTTTGAAGTGAAACAGTGAACAACAGAAATGGGCTTGTGCCTGCTCAGCATCAACAGCGTGCTGGTTTATTCAGATTTACACACAGGCACTGACTAATAACGCTTGTGCCCAATGATGCCTAAAGCACTTTATAGAGCTGTCTGGATTATAAAAGATGTTTACTGTGATGGAGCTGAATGAGTATTATTGTTCACAAGTTATTGTTTCAGATTAATTCACTCAGCGAAATTGTTAAATTCCCTTTCCTAAAGGCATTTGACCTCCAGTTCATGGTTCTTTTAGTAAAATCTCTTGTATGGAAGCCTAAAGGAGCCAAACTTACATGGTTCTTTATAATCTCTTTGAAAAATGGAGCTTGTTTTGTGGATTCTAACCCTATATGTCCAGTCTTATCATATGATCACATTTCTGATTAGGTTGATCAAAATGTCTTTTAAAATCCAATTGTAAATAGCTTGGTCCGTGCTTTTTGTCTTCTAATGCATCATCATTCCACTTGGGGCAGTAGAAGGGCTTTTCCTGCTCATTTTAAAATGCCTTCCTCCATAAAATCTCTTTGGTAGGAAAAGTTTTGCTAATTTTAAAAACTTTATGGTGAGAATAACTCGTCTATTGGTTTTCTTTCTTAAAATGACTACTAGCTGTAAACCATGTTAAAAATGTGTGTATTAAATTTGAGACAGTGGCTAAATAAGGTGTTTTCTGATCTTAAACTAGCATTGTTGTGAGGAAAAACTTTCCAAATTACCTAAAGAATCATCTCTGATACTATTCATGTCTCATTAAAAATGACAGGCCTAATGCATTTTTTATGTTGTAATTACTTTCATGCCACATATAAATAAACAGGTTTTCTTTTTTTTTTTTTGTTATTCGTTCAAAAAACAAAATATAAAGAGAAGATTTTTATATTTTTCTAAGTGTAAAATTGTTTTTTACTTTTGACAGTATGATTTCCATATAAAATTAGACGCCCTGTGCAACAAAAGATTATCCTGCTGAAGCAAATGAACTCTGGTGACAACTTTTAAACGACATAAGTCATAAATGGCCTTTTCTCTTGTTATGCCTTAAGTTTACCTTTGAGCGTCATCATCATTTTCCTTATTTACTGGTAATGTAAACCTGGACATAAACAGAAAATCATTGATTTATGATCCAAGAAATATGTATAAAGCATGTACAATTAGATGTATTCAGAAATGTTCCCCTGGGCAGCAAATAACCATTTTTTAGAACGCTTTCAACTTTTCCTCATTATGAACAAAGCTTACAAACGTTTAAACATTTTACAGTTTTGCTCAGTTTTAGAATTCTGTGTGATGTCAGCAGTGGTGCAAAAAACGTCACAGTTTCTTTTACTGTTATAAAAGCATCTCTTTCATGCAAAGGAGTAAAGGAACCACAGGTTCCTCGGGTAGTCGACACCTGACCTAAAAAATTGACAAATAGAAGGACAAAAAGGTTACAAAATGAAAAAAAAAAAAAACATTTTGGTATAAAAAAGGAAGAAGTAAAACCCAAACAAGGGAACATGGAGGCAAAAAGCAATAGTCTGTCATAGTTTTACAGTAGTTCGATTTGGTATTATTTGTTGTACTTGTAGTCATATTGTCACTTTACAGGCACTAAACATTTATATATAAATATATATATTTTAACTCCCTGAAATATGGTTTCAGCTTCAATGTTTGAATATAAACAAAAGACATTTTCTGTTTTTCTATATCAGATTTTTCTTTTTATTGTTTCATAGAGATACTTCGTGTGTCTGTCCTTGACTTTTCACTTTCAAAGCATTCATTCTTTCCCACATATGCTTTTGTACATCTTCTCACTTTCATTAGGGAACCTGCACTGTAGCATGTTCTCGTCGTGCACATCTTTGAACAAACACAGACCTTGTCGAGTTAAGCAACAACATGAATCGTCTCCCTCTCCCTCGCAGTGAAGACATCTGTACGACATGATGAAGTTTCCTCTCTGAGTATCAGTTCTGTAATTGAGCTGAAGCAGAGCAGACGTGACGTGCACACAGAAGCCCCTCTCAGTCTCTTATCCTTTCCTTTCTCATTGAATTTTCTCCCTTTCGCTGCTCTCCATCTCTCCCAACACAGTCATTTCTGTCTTTACATGAACGCCAGCTCAAGTAAGTGCATTTACTGTTTGGAGCCATCATATCTCTCTCAGTGCAGACAGAGTTGCACTACATTGAAGAGAGACACAAGTGGAATCTCATAATAGTGGCTTCACAAGCTTCCCACAGCACCACGACTTAAGTGAGAGCATGTCCCGAAGCCACAATGCCTTTTTTATTCTTCATTCCCCTTGTAAAGTTGCTTCCTTGTTCTGTTATCCTCCAACACTGCGGATCACGAAGAAAACTGAAGTGAGAGTGGATTAAATATTAACATAACCCCACACAGTCCCTGCCGGAGCCGCTATTCCACTTCACATGATACAATTAAAAACATCTCCACACGCATTCAACGACGCGCCATTGAGAACAGGCTGCTATTCAGACTTAAAATAAATCTGATCTATTGAGAGCATGACAAGTAGGAGGCCAAGGTTTCCATACAGGCACTTAGCTGAGCAGAAAGTTAGAAACACACATACACTCACACACAAATGAAAGCCCTGCATTATTTATACCTGCTAATGGTGGCTGGCTGTGTGTGAAACAGCAACAGGGCGATCCGCTAAAATAGACACTCAGCTGTAATCAAGGCCATATATTTCTTCTGTTCTACCCTGCTCTGCTAAATGCAGGGTCAATTGGCATCACAGTCGCATTTGAAACTCTTCACACAATATAATCTCCTTTTAATGGAGATTAAGGATAATGTGGATGAAGATTCTCTCTAAAAAAATATGTGCACTGAAAGGAATACCTCACACGGCTCCTGCAAGACGCTGCCGAGCATCTAGCACCGATAAAAACAATAGCTCATGTGCTTAACCTAGTTTTGTCCACAAAAGGAATCCATTAGCCTCATTGTGCAGCCCTTAAGCTCGGCGGCGCAGGGGGGAACCCGCTGCCGCACAGCTACATCCATGCACATGTGCCTTTCATTTCCTATGGCAGTCCAGAAGTATCCTTCAACATCCTATTGTAAAGTTTACCAGGGGAGAGGTTAGATGCATTAAAGTGCCCTGAGAGAAACACTAAGTGATGTAAATGCAGGCAGCTGCTAACGCTGTACAGTAAAGGAGGCCCAGCTGAGGCTGGATGCTTACTGTATCTATATAACATTATAGGCTCCCTTTCATGTCCTTGTGATCTTTAATGGAAACAATATGAAGAGTAATAGAATAGTTAGAATGGGGAGGGGGTGATTCAACTAAAACTGAAGCATATTTGCTTTCTGCTGTGGATTTAAATTATTTATCACCACTAGTATTATTATTTAATTTAACACTATTATTTTTTTTTCATAAAAAAAATCAAATGACTGCTATTTTTAAGCTGTTTTTTTCTGGGTTTCTTTCAGAGAAATCTGCAGGAGGAGCAGAAAAATGATCTATTTGAGATTTCCTTCTAAACACTGCAAAAGCTGAATCTTATGAAAGTAAAAAGACACTCTTTTCAAGACAAAATGTCTTATTTTCCGTGTTGCAGGAAAAAAATTTCAATAAATACTTTTTTTTTTGAAAAAAAAAATGTCTTAATGACTAGAATTTTTTTTCTTTCAATTAAGAATTCTTAACAAGACTATTTTCTTACCCAATTTATCACCTTTTTTTGGTGCTTATTTTTTATTTATTTTAACTATTTTGACTTAATTATAGGTTGCCATGTTTTGGCAGTGCAAGCTTTTCACACAAAATATTTCTCCTTAATAATAGGTGTTCATAACTTTTTAATCTTAAATGGGTTTCAATATTAATGTAGCTAAGCAACATAAGTAACCATTTAAGACAGGAACTTACAAAGAACTTTCAGTCTTTACAAAGACAATTAGCCAGCAAGACTCTAATTTAGAAATCAATTCAGTGCAACTCTGACTGATCAGCACTTTAAGATGCACCGAAACACACTGCAAAAAGCACAAGTAAACGTGCCAACAACAAAAAAACAAACAAACAGACATATAATAACAAAAATCATTTAGAAGCAGACATTTGAGATGAAATCCTGACCTATCATGGAATCAGGTCTGGAAACAGTTGGTGTGTCATTGAGTTTGGCCCACTACTAAACTGTGTTTCAATGTCCCTCCCAAACCTCCAGCTCAAAAACGCATGTTGCTAAACAGTCAGAAACAAGCAATCACAATACCAACAACTAGTTAACCCTAACCTGTAATTGACTAATGCCAGTCTCTGAGATGGAGAAAATGAAAGAAAATGAAAGGGAATGAAGAGGCAGACATGCAAGGACTGGTCTCAGAAAAGAGGAAGAATGAAAATCAGTTACCAAGGAGCCGCCTAGCTTAACAAACACTCTTTATCCATCTCTCCTTTCCCAAATAACTCCGTTAAACCACCAAGCCCAGTGAAGACACCAAAACTGGGAAAAAGAAAAAAAAAACCAAGTGCCTATTAAGCTTTCTTTAAATATGCAAAAACGATATGATTTTACAATGATTACATATTCACTTCCCCAGCTGGCTGCCTGCGAGTGTCTCCATTTGTCATCGACTATTGTGTCCAATTATATGATTAGCTTTGAACACTCCAGCACTTCGAGAGCTCTCGTGTGTTCTGCTGCGCAGAGTGATTCACAAACAAAGTCATTACAACATGTATTCACACATATCAAATAACAAAACAGATGGCCACTGCGCCTGCCGCCTGATTTGTTTTCCACACGAGTGGTAGAAGAGAAAAAATTCTGTGAGCTGTGTTTAATGCTGACTGTTTTTTATTCCCAAAGAAGAGCAGCTGGGTGTCGCGCTGTTAGATCAGCTCCTATGAAAGACAACCTTGTTTTCATTAATTTCTCTACAACAAAGGCCCTTGTTGGGAAGATTTAAAATTGCAGCAGTTAAAGCTTCCGGATAATTCATCACAGAGACTTGACAGGAAACTTAATTGTTTTAAATGCCAGTAGCTGTGAGCAGCATGGCTGGTTTGTCTTTGATGTCTAACAGGTGGGACAGATAGAGGACCCTCTGATGTTTCATTCGACCTTTGACTTTTTCGGTTATAAATCCACTTGTAGTCCACAAGCCAATAAACCCATCAGCATTTGATGGAGTGCAGTTGCCAATATTCCGCGTCAAATGGAGATCTTGTTGTCTGCCTCCTCTTATTTAGTGTAAATCTACTCCCTCTGTATCCTACAGACAGATCACAGCCTTACCCAGGAATGGTTTAATTTAGCCGCAGTCAGAGGGGTCGGGTCTAATGCTACATTCACACCCCCCTAAGCGGCCGCTTCCAATGGAAATACTAGGTAAACACACGTACATGTGAGTTTCGGGTAATCGCTTTCAAAACGTTCACGTGTAGCCACGCGCATTTTTAAGACCATTTTCAGGCCCTAAAACTTTGACCAATCAGGGACTCGGATTTGGTAGAGGCATTTGAATGGAGTCCCTTTGAATTCCTGGAAAATTGATCATGGAGGACAAATAAACAGTTGTGGTTTTTACCCAGCTGGACTTAAATGACACCAAGTTTTTCACTAATCGGAATTGAAGTGTGAAAGAAGTCTGGAGAAAGATTTGTGACATTTGTTCCGCTTTGACATTTCACACCAAGCCTGCTTCAACTGTAGGTGGTGGACACGAGCTAGTGAACAGTAAAAAAAGAGAAGAGGAGTGTGAACACCATGGACTAAAAGAGCGATCAAGAACGCTCTGGTTTGCTTTGGGCTCACTCTAGTGATCTGAGTGTTTGTAGAATTCTGCTTTAAACAAAATGCTCTCTTTAATTTCAATTAAGTCATTAGTATTTCAACGTATTGTGAATGTTATTGTTTTCAGAGAGTTGCTAATGTGTAGTTTTGACGTAAGGGCCAAAAGGTGCCCAATTAAAAAAAAACTGTGCGTCTTCAGTTATGCTAACTCACATTCCCTCACTGGAGGGCTGGTTGATTTGTTTCCTCAGATAGTCATCTGCATTTAAGCAGGTTTGAAAGTACATTCTAACTCTGGTGCAGATTCAACAAGATATATGGCCCACCTGAAGATGTAACTCTTGTCTTTCTTGCAAGACTGGTGTGGTCCACTGCACTGTGCAGAAAGGAAGGAAGCATGAGAAAGCAGATACCCAAAAGGACGAAAAACAAATAACATAAAGTGAATTAAAATAACAAAAAAGCACCAACCAAAGGAGGTGGACACATTTTTTAGACATAATGTGGAGTCAGGAACGGTTTTACTGACATGTACACTGTAAAAACTGAATCTTTAGGAATTAAAATGTCTTATGATCTGAAAACGTTTTTCAAAAGAAACAATCTTAGTTTAAAAAAAACGCTTATTTTTTGTCTTAAAATAAGAGTTCTTGATAACACCATTTTCCTAACCTCACTGACATTTTTGTTTTGCTTATTTAAAGAAAATTGTTTGAATGTGTGACTTTTTCCTGGGGCCTGGGTTTTCCTCATCGCATGCTTCTTTAATGTCCTACAACAGAATTTCCCCCAAACACGCAGCTTTGTGTTTGTGTAGTGCATCTGTGGAAGTTTGCTGAGCTCTCCAAAGTGTAGTGTGATAGCAGAGAAAGTGTGATGTTTCATTCAAAGCAGGTAGTCTCTATAGTCTGTAAAACACATCATAAATTCATGAAAAAGAATTTAAAAATCACTTCTTTATACCTTCCCTCAAAACATTTATATATGAAAGAACGCATATTTTTTTTCTATGTGCAAACTTAATCTTTTTCAAAGTTGCAGAGTTGCAGTTGCATGAGGGACAATGTCCTGAATTGGTTATCTGGCTCCATCACTGACATCAAACAGACAGTTCCTGTCAACACAGATTGCTGCTAAAAACTCATAAATGTTAGCTTCTTTGTGAGTTCTTTCGGAAATCCTTTTTAAAGTATTTTTTTCTCTTCATTTGCATTTTATTTTTCTAATTTAGGTTATTTTATTGTTTACTTGTGTTATTTGAAATCTTATATCATTTAGAATGTTGTGTTTTCTCACTCTTTGACCCTTGATATTTTTGAAATGTCACTTTTTCTAAAATATTCCTTATGCTTTTACATTCAGTTTTTTATTTTTTTATTTTGGTCACCTGCTGTTTACACTTCCTGTCCTCATCCATGCACAAACCATCACCCTTTTTTATCTTGTCTGAGGTGCGTACATGAAATCATAAGAAGCTTTTCGTCGTTTACAGCCTCTTCGCGATGATGCATATCTCATTTATCTATGACTCATTACTTGTCTGTTCTTTGAGGAACACATTAAGCTATAAATTGCAGCATGCACCTGCAGCCAAAGGCCCGAAAATTCCCCTGCACTGAAAATGTTTTCTTTTAAAGGTTAAGGTTGCCATAAATCTTGTAAATAGCTTCTCTGACGTCTCTTGAGCATGTTACTGTAAATGCACTCGAAGCAACTGAATCATTTAACATCTAATCAATACTATTCACATTTCACCATAACCACACTTTAGCCAGATTCCAGGTGGAAGAAGCTGTTTATTGTTAACTAGAAAGGACCTGGAAAAGGTAGCTTGTATGAAAGGATGTGAACAAACAAACAGAAGCAAAAAGGTGTCGGTCGAAATGTTGGAACCAAAACTACTGGGTTGTTCACTTTGGTAAAGTTTAATAAGCACTGATGTCAAACACTGAGTGGGATCTTTGCTGTGCCATGCTGCCATCACCTGGTCAGTAGCTTTACAGCACCTTCCTTGGTGTGTTTGCACTGAAAATCAAACCAAATACCAAATGGCAACAATTGGACAACTGTGGTGTTTATGAACCACTGTGAGTCCACAGCATTTGCACACGTCCTCTCTGTAAACCTCAGAGACGAACAAGAGCGTCAGCCTTTCTGAAACCCACTGAGTTTCCTGTGCAGGCAGTCAGACCCTTGGTGGGTTTCGCCTGGTAATAAGGTTAAGTTTCCGTGTCGTGCACGCCGATGCAAGCAGTGAGATTCTGTGGGCTGCGCTTTTAAACGATCACCAGCTTTATTTTCACCTGCACGAGTCACACCTGCTCCACAGACACTTGTGCTTTGGCTGTTATAGAAAAGACTCACAGCTCGAATCTCATGGGTGAGTCAATCAGAGCTGAACACAGATGCTTTTCGCCAAAACAGCAGCACTCCCATACTGTGAGTGTAAATTACACTTTAAAAATAAATTGCTATTTTTTTTAATCAACCATAAGCAGTACACAGTGCTGCCATCATTGGGTTGTGCCAAAGCATGTAGAATTTCAGTTTGAGAAGAGTTTTTTTGTTGGTTTTAGATCATGGCGCTGGTCAGGTTGCTCAGTGAGCGGATGCTGCCCGTGTGCCTGCTCTTCCGCCTCACGCTTCGCAGGTAGTTCCTGTACAGAATCACACTGATCACCCTGTCCTGGAACTGCTTAGAGACGATGTAATACAAAATGATGTCCAGAATGGTGCTCAGATTCATCAGGAAGGTGGTGAAGACCGCCCAGGTGCTGAAGCCCCCATCCTCCGAGTTCCCCAGCAGACGGAGCACCAGGCACACGTGGAAAGGCACGAAGCACACCAGCACTTGGACAATGAGCGTGATAATGATCCGGATGGACTTTTCTTTCACTTTGGGCTTAAGCTTAGAGGTGCGCCCATGGATTAGATTGTCCACAATGGTGACGTAGCAGCCAATCATGATAAACGTCGGCAACAGGAAGAAGAAGATGAGCCTGATGAAGTTCACTAAGTTCTCATGACGCATGTAGATGATGTCCTGCATCTTGACGCAGGTGGTAAAGTTAGAGACGCGGTCGGGATCATCTTCCGGGAAGATCAAGGGCACCATGCTGCCCAGAGTCATGAGCCACAATCCCAGACTCCCCACCACAGCTTTCGGCGTGTTCCTCAGCTCCTTGTTGTGCTTCGGCTGCACTATAGCCATGTAGCGGTCGGCGCTGATCAAAGCGAACAGCCACAGCGCTATGCAGGGGTAGAAAATGGTGAGGGCCGCAGTGATCCGGCAGAACATGTTTCCAAAAGGCCAGTAATCCTGGTGGAGGTAAACCATCCTGAAGGGAAGCAGCAGAGTGTAGGTCAGATCCACCACTGCCACGTTGATCATGTGGACCGTCACTGAGTTTTTCTTCTTGGTGGTCAGGGCAAACACCCATAAAGCAGTGAGGTTCACCGTGATTCCGATGGCGAAGATGATGCTGTAGAAGACCAGGGCTGATATTCGGTACTCCATCGGGCCTTGATCCACAGACATGTTGAAAGAGATCCAGCCCACATTCATACTGAAAAGACCACAAACTGCGGTTAGGTTCCAGAAAAATTATGCAAATTTAAAGACCCACTCAGATGAAAATAGTATTTTAACATGTTCTTGGGGTATTTTCTAATGATGGAAGACATATACAAAGAAAGAGCAGCTTAAAATTACATTTCTGAGTATTTCTTTATTCAAATTAATGTGAATCAGGAGCAGATGAAAAAATGCAGTTGGAAAAAGCGTGTAGCTGTGTTGTAGAAGCTACTACGGCAAGCCACTTTATTCTGATGCATCCACTTGCCGACAAATAGATCCATCTTTGTTTTTCTCATCTGAGCTGCACCTGAGGCTCGAAACTGTCCGGCTGAATAGCTCCAACGTTGCTCGCCGTTTTAGTTCCAGCAGTAAAGTTAGGTTGGTGTTGTGAGAGGCTGTAAGCTAGCAGGAGACCATCTAAACAGATGGATGATGGGACTTTAAACATCATTTTACTGCTTTACATGAGGTTGCAACAGTAAAAATGATGTTTTGTTTCAACCCTGCTGATCCTCATGAAGACTGAGTTTCGTTTTCTTTCTGCTGTGATCACAGGTGTTTGTTTCAAATTTAGATCTGAGAATTTAACAGCTGAACAAGTTTCCTGAATTTATTTTTTTTTTAAATCTGTTAATTTGGTTAACTGACAACATCACTTGGAACAGGATTATCCCTGAGAGGTTAGTCCTCTACAAAATAAAGACAGGAAGTGCTTTTCTATTCTGTGGAGGCCTCAGTGCTTTAATGTGCAGTGTTTTTAAGCTCCAGCTGCAGTTTGATCAGGCTCTTAAAAAAAGGAACTTATTCTATAAAAAAAAGGAGGAAGGGCCATTGGAAACCAAACTAAGGTGTTTCCAAATCCTCACTGATTTGTCATGAAGTGTCTGCTTAGCCTTTGTTTTTACCGTTTTGGTTGGATCTTACCACACACAAAGACCATTTACATATACTGGAAGAAGTATAATGACTGAATACTTCTTCAGACTAAAATGGATCATTTTAAGTTTACAATAGAAAGTAAATAAAAAGTTAACTTCAAGTATACTGTTTCACTTTAGGTATAGACAGATTGTACTTTAACTACTTTTTGCGAAAGGAGTGACCTGGATTTCAGCTTTCTTTTAGAAAACTTCAATTTCTTTATTAAGTTCTGTGTAAAACTGTAGATCATTGGGCCAAATCAAACAGTCAAATATAACCCCACGTCACATTGGAAGTATAGGATTTGGTTACCGGTAGTCGGGCACATCGGTTTAAACTTATTAGAAGAATGTGTGGGATTTCTGCTGGAACCTTTTTTTAGTCTGTCAAATAAAAATGAAGTTTTGTGACATGCAGACGTGCGCTAGTAAACAGTAGCAAAAGAGGACGTCCCTCCCTACTTGTCCAGTGGGAACAGCAGGGCTAAAAACACATTCTTGAACGCGCGTCATACGCCCGACGTGAACGTAGCATAAAACAGCTATCCACCACCGTGGTTACTACCTCCATGGATCCAAGTCAAAAACCCCAAAAATGTAAACAAGTGCTGCTAAATTCTGTCTACATTTGAAGTTTGAAGCTCTTTTTAAAGCAGCTGTACTGTGACACTTCAGAATAAACAGAGCATTAAGGTAATAAATGTTTTTCCCCAAACTGAAAAATAATAGAGAAAAAAAAATGATGAGAGTTTGTAGGATCAGAGGTGGAGAACTTACTTAAGTGGTAGCAAAATTTCAACTTCCAAATGTGTAGGATCTAAGAGAAAAACATGAAACAAAAACACAACACAAGCTTACAACAAAGAAAAGTGAAAGTACTTTTCTTTTAAGCTCAGTCTGGGTTTTTATGTCTTAAAAAAACATGGGGAGGAAGGAACGTAACTTAAATAGCTCAACAATTCCTTTGAATATGCTTATTGTTGGAGTGTCTGGCTTTAAAACCACTGTAAAAGGTAATAATACTAAAAAAGACACAAATAAATATACTAGACCAAAGTAGACTTGTCTTCTTTACAAATTTTGAGCAAAAAAAGTACATCAGTACAGTACAGTACAAAGTTCAGTAACTATTAAACACAAATGCAGAAGTGAAATGTATCTGGAGCTCTGCATTGATTTGAAGTCATGTGACTTTTGTAAATTACATTTTAAGTACCTTTCATTATGTTACTACATATATTTATAATGAAGGAATTTCAATACTTAATATGAAAGTAAAATGGACCCCACCACTCAATCAAAACAAACAAGAAAGCTGATCTATAGAGTGAACGAAGCATGTGAGGAGATGAAAACATACCTCATTTCACCTGATATACAGAGCAGATCAGGAATCTACGGTCAGTTAAAGGTTAAACTTACCCCAGAACTCAAACACACATCTTGACAAGCTAACAGCAGTGGGTTTGTGAAGTGAAAGCGACTTCATGAAGAATATTTAAAGTCTTACAGTCAAAACGTGGAAGTGAGGGCTTTTTTTTGAAGTGTGTTGGAAAGCCTGACCGCTTTGTAAAAGCCCCCATCGCTTCCTGTGTGCGGCATGTTTGGTCTACTACTTTTAGATTCCTTCACAGTGTCTGCGTCGTCGAAACAGAAATGGCTCCGGCTTTCCACCGTCTGCAATTACACCCCCTTAAAGAAAATGATGTGCCATTAGAAGTGGGAGTGTGTTTGGCAGGCAAAGAGATGGCAGATTTAGGGCGAGTTATTGATTGGAAAAGTGGGGTCTGTCACAGCACATTAGTTCTCAGGGGAGTAATCCACAGCAGGTTGCTGTGAGAAGCATCTGCTGCAGGAGAGAAGTAATTAAAAACAGGATGTTGAGGCAGTTGCCATATAAACAGGAAATAAGACGGTGGTAATAGACACTTCACGCTGATGCTGTGCGATGGTTTTACACCACATCGACTTAATGGATGCAAAACACATACCTCAGGTGAAACGCTCAAGGTCAGTCTGAACCCAAATTGAATACAGATTAATGTGTGTGATTAATGTGTACACGGGCCGCTAACAACCATGAGTTAGGCTGTTTGGCTCAAAGAACATGAGCAATAAAAACTTCTTCTCCTCATCTCCTAAATACTACTTTCTTTTCCTAATGTAAGTCTTTAAAACTACCCCCCACCCCCTCAGCCAAATTACTTCCTGTTTTCTGCTTCTCCACTACTTGACCACCATACCAGGTCATTTTTACACTGCAGAGGGAAGCCACCTTCTCTTTGCAGCCCTGTTCATTCAGTCTGATTCTTATTCCTGTGAAGCTATTATCCATCGCCTCATCCTCTTGATGTGTTTCAAAAACCTCCTGCCAGATGGTACTCGCCTCTCATTGCAATATGTTGTTATGGCAGAATGTTGTTATGACAACAGTCTGCGTGTAATGTTTTCCTTATTTTGATGCGTGTCATGTGATTGCCCCAGTCAATATTTGACTCTACAAACTAGAAAAATATATTATTTAGGTCGCATTTCAAGTAAAAGACATTGATTTATGGTTCAAGTGTGTTTAAAAATAACGAAGTTTAATATAAACGTTTAGTTTATAACTTCCTATATTGTAAAAATATTTTTAAAAAGACATAAAAGCTGATAATTAGTTAGTTTTTTTTTTAACTTAAACTGCTGTTCTCATCCAATAGCTCCGTTTTGATTGTTTTCTTTCCATTTTTTTTATTTTACACTGACCTCTGCTGGTTAAATATTACAATAGCCTGTCTCGAACTGAATTGTTGAGTTTTTTTCCTTTTTTTAGGTGGAGGTGAGTTTAGCCCACAAAATAAATGCTTTTAAACATTTTATGTGTTAAAAAAGCCAGTTATTGCCATGTGGTGACTCCTGTAACATGTTTCCATTTATGGAATAACCTAATAAAGCTGTCATGTGATCACAAAAATATATATATATTTTCTAAACATTCAAATACTTATATTTAAATAGGAGAGAAATTTGTTTGCCTAACTGATTTTCCCTTTTTTTATTCAAATTTTCCCTTTCTAGCAACAAACCAAGGTCTAGACTTTAATCAATGTAATACATGAATGTATTGTGACGTGTGTGTGCTCCATGCATTACTGCAAAAATGTCTATTTATGATTACAGCTAATTCCATTGTCAAGAAGATGGCATCCTCTTTTAACATCTGCGTAAATGTTTCTTTATTTTCTAATCAGTTGATTTCTGAACTGGCTCTGAATTATCTGTGTTTTGTATAATTTATTTCAGTATTTGTTTATTTTTAATGCTTGAAATAAATCAAACAATCAAAAGAAATCAAATGAAACCTAATTTGTGTATTTTTGTTTTGTTCTAATGTTGATTGTTTTTGTCACATTGTCAACTAAAGTTCAAACCTTCACAAGATGTCTTATCAATAATCATTTGCACTCTATCTTGTGGTGCAGCTGGCTGCAATATCTTACCATTTAAGTCTATTGAATTTGTGTTTAGTCTGAATGATCATACAACAAAACCAAAATTATTTATTACCCAACATGCCCAATTTGGTGAACATGACACTTTTTAAGTGTCTTTAGGCCACTCTTTTTCTAATGCCACGTTCACATTGAGCACGTTGGGAGGGACTTCTTCTTTTTCTACTGTTTCCTGGCACATGTTTGCTACCTACAGTCGAAGTGATGGAAATCTCATGCATCTTGCTCCAGGCTTTCTCTTTCACAACTTTATTCAGATATATTGTTTTGATTGTTTTAGTGTTGCCATTAAAAGACACAGTAACAGAAGATGTTTGCCAAAGGTGAAAAGAGATCAAAAACTTGATATCCATGTGAAAATATTCCAGACTCTTCTTATAAACCATAACCACAGATACCTAAAAGATAAATACCTGTTTCTAAGACCGTTGACACCAGAGTGACAATGGAGGAAAATACTTTTATTCTCAAGCACAGCTGCAATATTTACACTGGGATTGACCAGTCTGCAGCACGCTCATAAGAAGATGAAGCATGCACACTGAAAAAAGACTCTTGTTTCATGGATGATTGCAGGAAAAATGATTTTTATCAACAAAGTTTTTCATTTGGAAAATAATCTCATTTTGAATAAATATGTCTTAGTGACTAGTATTTTTATCTTAAAATAGATATTCTTGGTAAGACCATTTTTCTTACCCCACTGGCAGATCTTTTTGAAAGAAAATCAGCCAATGAAATCATCATTTTGGACTTTTTTCTAAGGGGCTTGTTTGTGCACAGTATAATTAACATGTTCTTTCAACATCTACTAAAAAAAAGGAGGTTAGCTTCACTTTTCTGCTTTCTCACATCTGCTGACACCACTTCACCTCCAGCCTACTGAGGCTCCAAAACTGCAGCTGACGTTTGCAGTGATCAAATTTCACACCAACGGTTGTGTACAAAACACCCACTGCCAGCTCTGCAAAATCATGCAAGCAGCACTGTTTGTGATGTTGACAGAATCAAAAATGTATTTTTTTCAGGTGAAATTGATAAAAATGTGTGTGATGATTTAATAGTGGTTTTCCTCTGTCACTGCAGGCAGGCGATGACATAATAATTAAAAGGCATTTGTGGATTCATTTGCGTCCATCATCATAAAGCGGTTGTAGTGAGTCAGGGCAATTCACTCCAACATTTTAACCAAATGTCACACTTGACAGGTCAGTGGAAGCCAAAGAGTCAGGCTTATATAGACTTAAAGTATAGAGATGTGGTGAGAGTGGCAAAACTGGTTACAACACAGACAAATGCTGTGTCAGCAATAAGTTAGCATTTTTGCTAGGTTTGCAAGTTTTACTTTCACAGCCACTGAAAGTTTGGACTGCGGTGTTCTTCCACAAAACTGTTGCACAAATGAACATTTACAAAAACTGAATTCTGGAGAATAAATTCCTCCAATGGATGACATGTTATTATAATCATCGTTAGAAGTGAGATTTGTTTTGCTAACTATTTTACACCATTGTAACAATGCTCTGAACCGTACAACCCGACTGTTGTGGGCAGGATTTGGACTCATTAGTGAACATAACGTTCCTCCTCCGCATGTTCAGGTTGCAGACACCATAAGAACCCAACCCTGTTACATCCTGACAGCTCAATGAACAACTCAAACCTTGACTGAATATATGTGGAAGACAATCTATCGCAGCTGCAAGTCTCGTAAAAGTCATGTGACCTGTTCAGGTGCAAAGCACCTTAGATAATGAAAGGTGATCTGTGTTTCATGCCCTCCTAAAAATACCTCAAATAATCTCTCTGTCAAAGGGAATGGGAACTTAACGTTTTTTCAAGGGACAGATCAAATCTATTCATTATGTCATCATTGTAAAACACAATGATACCACTCGTTCTTTTAGGGGGAAACAGATGTAATCCTCCTTTTATGAGGAAATGTGGAACACATGAACAAATAACACAAATGACATTGAAGTCTCACTTCTATCCTCTTTTGATCTTTTTTCAAATCAAGTTCTCAGTGGTCTTTTAATTATGAGTATTCCATTTTTTAGCCAAAAACAGAAAACCTGGGTCGTTTTCAAGGACATAGTTTCTGCAGAGTGGCAGGAGTTCACTAGAAATTCGCCTCTGAGTTGTGGTGCAGAGCATCCCTGCCCCCCTTCCCATCACCCATAACTCAGACCGTTAACTTTTTACAATAGTGCTCATAAACTGAAAACGTAAAAAATAGATCATTTAAAGCTTTTATTTTTCAATGGAAAAACACCATGACCATGATCACCTTTTCCTTCAAAGGTTTACATCACTTCTGTGGTTTACAAACAAGAGGCGGTGTAGTTTCAAATATTGGACAGTAAAAACCACATTCTTTTACAGGCTCCCATTCTATTTGCGCATGCTAAATGTTGTCACATTGACACATATTTAATTAGAGAACCATAGAACGGCACAGGAGATGGTGACGTTATCTTCTTGATCAGTAACTGTTTCATTAAACTTCAGCAGAATTTCAGTACAGGATCTGCATTCAGACTACTTGAAATTGCGAGCAGAAGTCGGGTTATTTAACACGTGTTCATATGTGATTACTTTCTTTACTACATTGGAGTGGGACAATGCCGTAAGAAAAACAACAAAGCAAAAGAAATGTTAAAAAATATGAAGCCAATCTCTTTTAAAGAAAAATAAATGTTCATTTACATATTTAGTATTTGTTTGGCTGATGCTTTTGTTGTTTTCTAAGACGTTTGTTAAAAAGTAGACTGATAATCCTGACTTTCTAACAGACCTGAAACCTTCGTTTTGGCCCAGGACTGAACCTCTCAGAGGTTCAAGTCAGGACAACTGTCCGGTAGTCACAGGTAATGTCTGCTATGATCAGCGATTTAAAAAGGCTAGACTAGAGCATCTGATGTGCATGACATTAGTAGGTCAGAGCTGCTGATGTGTGAAGCTGTGTCCTCCTTAAATCTAAAGATGGAGCCTCGTTGCACAAACTGCTCATTGAGAAGGCGCCACGACCAGCCGCACTCTTATATTCAGTATCAAATGTGGTCCACTGACCCATCAACACACTAATTACTCATTACCAGATATTTTTTTTTCTTTAAATGACTACAAATTAAAGAAATAAATTGAGAATAATATGCACAGCTGCATACTAATTTCTGGGACTGGTTGGTTCGTTTAAGGGCAACTTTTGGTTTTATAACTACATACAAAATTTTACCTTTTATTTTAACTTAATTGGTAAAAAAAAAAAAGGTTTCTGAGTAAAAACATAGTAAATAAATAAGCAAAAAAATCTATTCAACAGTGACAAAAGTTATTGTTTTGCCCTTTCAGACATGACAGGAAAGCAAAAAGATCTGTATGCATTTGTGGGGTTTGGTGGAGTTGCAGCGTCTGCTACGTAATGTTTGCACACATATCAAGATTCCAGGTGTCAACACATTTATTTAAGTTATATTTACAACTGGAACCACAGGTGTGGCTGTACAGCATAGCTTGAGGATCATAAAAGTAAAAAGAAAAGAAAGAAAAAGTCATGTTTTCATGTGAAGCATAGAACTGCTGCCATTGTCAAGCTAAATGTTGGGTTGTCAAAAAGCAGCTACCCACTGTGCCCTGAGAGTGACAGCTCATAGATAACTGACTTTAACTGTCTAAAACTCTGCTGATATGATCTAAATTCACAAAAAAAAACAAGTAAAACAACCTAACCAGCTTAGTGGCCTTGTGGTAGAGTGTCCACTGTTCAGATCCATGGTCGAGTCATACTAAAGACTCTAAAAATATAACCAAATGTCTCCATGCTTTCATAAAACCTCCACTGCCAACACGCAGCGCGTACAAATGTGACTGCCGCTTTCCGATTACAAATGCCGCCTCATGGCCAGTTTGCAGAAATACTTGTGTGTAGGTCGCCTCGCTGTTGCATTTGGGATTTGTGACCGTAACTGTAGTCTAGCGGTCTACGGTAGCGGTCACACTACAAATATCACACACATAGATGCATGAAAACAGAAGGGACTTTAACCTTTTAACAGTGTTGCTTTGTAACATCTCCTCTTTCAGAATAACCAGCAAAATGTTCACCTTAGAAAAACATAGAGATTTCTCTACTTCTGATCGGAGGTACCACAAACATGAGAACTGTTTGCTCCTGATAAATAAGTTACAAATAATATTAATAACAGTAACCAACAACCAGAAAACTGGTTGATCTTTGGTTTGGAGGGTGTTAGGTTCAAAACCCAAACATTAGTAAATCTGCAAAGAAACACAAGAGAGTTGAGTATGGCTTTCACCTGCAGGGAGAGTGCCAGAGATCGCTCAGTTACAAGCTCCTCCAAGCACTCTATCCGATCTTAGCCTCCCCCTGCTATTTATTAAAGGGAACACCCTAGTTACATGCTAGTTCAGCCACTAAGGGAGGGGAAGAAGGGAGCTGGCTGAAGCAGTATTTCAGCATGACACTTCTTGGAGGGCTCAACAGTATAATGAGAGAAAAAGAAGGGGTAAACCGTGCCCCTTCCTGAGATAAGGGTCACAACAAGACCTTGAGGTTTGATAGTGTGCAGTTCTGGTATGTCAAAACAAGAAGCAATAGTAACTGAAGAAAACAGAATAATAAAAATCATAAAATCTCTAACATTTCCCTCCTGTTTATGCTGTTTTCTAAGCGTGCATCAGCTGGTATATCTTCACTGAGGATTTTTAATAACAGTCTCATAGTAGCATTAAGAGAAACAGGTACACTCAGAGGAGTTAGATTTCTGCTGTGGACGGAAAAAGGTCACGAGGAGAGGCCTCGTCGTCTTCGTCGTCTTCCGCGTCGGAGCGTTGGTGGATCAGTGCGTACATCTCGGTGACATCCGTTTGAACCGGTGCCAGAGCCTTGTTAATGACCCGCAGCACCAGTGCCCGGATGCAAGGTATACAGCAACATCCACAGATGGTAAGCAAGGCTGCAAACAGGGCAATAGACATTAGTGCAGAGACAACCAGTGCCTGATATTGGTCAAACATGTCTCCGAAGCCGCTCCAGAAGGAAGTGTCCACCCCAGAGTGGTCCTTCATTTTGTTGTTGAGAGAGCGGAGTCCTTCTAATGCCTTTGTCAGCTTCCCATCAGGGGCCGTGTTGTTTGGGATGAAGGTGCAGCATTGCTCTCCGAACATCGCACAGACTCCTCCTTTTTCCGCCAACAGCATGTCCACAGCAATCCTATTCTGAAACGCCATCAGTGATGTGGCGGAAAGCTGTTCATGTACGGCAGAGAAGCCATCCGCTGTCATATTCCCTAAACGTTGCACATTATAATGTATATAGTTAATTCTATCAACATTTTTGTTCGTTGTACACCACCACCAGATGTCACTTCTAGACCGAGGCCTAAAGGTAGAGTTGACCTGTAATACTATGGCACAAGCTTTGGAGGACAGATTACCCACTCGGTCACCATTTCCGGTCCGGTTTATGCATGTGTAATTTGCTGATGCAACTCTGGAAGAGAACAGAGGTTTCTTCCTCTCGTCACCGGTCAGTGGATAGACACTGTCCCAATAAGTACAATTTCCAGTAGGATTTATATTATTCATGAGTGAAATGAGACATGCGGGGGTTACAGATGAGGGAACAATGTGCAACAGAGGACGTGCTCCCATACATACCACACAGTCCACTGCAGCAGCAATTGCAGCCTGCTCGGCCATTAGCAGCCAGTTATTACTTCGTTGGCTTACCCCCGTGGTAACCTTAAACCAGTCGTCCACCGAAGGTCGAACCAGCACTTGTCTAGGATGTGCTGATGTGGATTTTGGACCGGCCGTTATGTCGGGGAGGTCGGTGGCTGCTGTAATATTTGGACAGAGGAAGAACGGCACACACTCGTCCCAATCGTGGGGCCGCCATACACAGAGGCGGAGCCCGTGACATTTTGCATCCTGATAGTGGGTTCCTGAAACAACAGGAGGTGGTGCAGACAAGGGACTGGCAGTGGTATTTATACTCACTAGGACTTTTCCATCAGCATACTCCATGGTAAGGCGACCTGTCCATGGCCGGGCTCTACTGCCATACCCATAAGAGCCCTTTGTCCAGGTTCCGGTAGTGGCCGCAACATTTCCCCAATAGTAGCCCTCATTGCGTATGCTGGTCGTGTCCAGGTACCAGTCGTAGTCCCTCCATGCTTTGATTGGATATCCTCCTATATTTTTGTCAAAAATAATAGTGCTTTGCGTAGAATTAGTCTGGTAACAGTAATATAGCTCATAAGTTGTTAACCCCTTTTCAGATTCATTACAGGGATTCTTAATTTTTCCCATGCTGTAAGAGGGAATTGGACTTCCACGTTGCACTAGGTCCCACTCCCCAGGCAAATGTTTGTGTAGCCAGCGCGAACAACGCTACGAGGAGAACGAGGAAATTCATGTCTATTTTTAGTGAACCCTTCCTACACACTTACACAAGGGGTTGACAATCTTCACCAGGGTTGAGACAAAGGTAACCTATTGTCACCAATCCCTTTGTAGCTGGCCTTTCCTTGTTAGTGCCTGATGAAGGATTCCTATCCTACACGGGGAGCAGCTATCTAGTTTTACTCGTTCTTTATCACTCTTTTGCAGTGAGTTAGATGGATCCACGTTGTGCGCTCAGCTATTTTTACTGCTGTTCCTGTGGTGAGTAAGCAGTACTTGGTAAGGTCCTTCCCACTTAGGGGAGTGCCAGTGTTTCTTCTTAATTGATTTTATCAGGATCCAGTCCCCTGGTTCCACTAGGGGTCCCTCCTGTGGAGACATAGAGGATATGCTTTCTTTGTTATTCTGACGCTCACTTTGTTTTTGTATCATTCGTCTCATGTGGTCAGCTAAGTCTTGTTCCTCAGCCGTTTCCCATTTATTGTTAAAGTAGGGAAGCCTGTAGGGTCTTCCAAATAGGGTCTCATAGGGGGTTAACCCTTCAGTACTTGTAATGTTTATGTACATTTGGACTAGCTCTACACATTGAGTCCAGTTTCTTCCTGTTTCCTCCATGCATTTCCTTAGTCTATTTTTTATAGTTCCATTCATTCTTTCTACCAATCCCGCACTTTGGGGGTGATAAGCGCAGTGGCGTTTTAGGTCTATTTGGAAAGCTTGACCTATTTTGGTAATGATTTGATTCACAAAATGTGTTCCATTGTCACTGTATATTTTTTCTGGTATTCCATACCGCGGAAAGATGTCTTTGCATAGCGCTTTAGCTACTGTTAGAGCATCTGGATGCTTTGTAGGAAATATTTCTACCCATTTAGAAAATGCATCTATTATTACTAAGCAAAACTTTTTTCCTTCACTTTGGCTTAGTTCGATGAAATCCATATGTATATGTTGGAATGGATATTGTGGGGCAGGAAACTGACCTCTTCGTGGTCTTAAATTTCCTTGGGCGTTATGTTTAGCACATATAAGACATGCTCGACAAAAATTTTTTGCGTAATTGTTAAATCCATACATTGTATAGATTTGGTTAACCATTCCTGCCATCCCTCCTGTTGAGACATGGGTTGTCCCATGACTCAATATTGCTGCCCATTGGTATAAGTTCTTTGGTAGGATTGGTTTATTTTCTGGGCACATGTAAATGCCGTCTGTAAGCTGTGCTCCTTTAGTCGTCCAGAGTTGTTGTTCCTGTACAGGGGACTGTTGCTGCATGTTGTATGCAGAGTGACTGTCTGGTTTCCAGTGAATGTAAAGGAGCACTGCAACACGAGAACACCTTTCTGACTGTCTGAGGTTTGGGATGTTTAAAAATGGAAGATCTGTGTTCCGCTGACATTGCAAAACCTTGAGCAGAAACAGTGCGTCCTAGGAAAGTAACAGACTTTCTGCAGCACTGCAGCTGTTTCATGGACATTTTGAAGCCGCAGATCCATAATCTTCTCAGAAGTATGGACGAGGCCTGTAAACAGGTCTCTGCTGTAGGTGCTGCCAAAAGCAGATCAACAACGTACTGCACCAACATACAGTATTCAGGAAAAATCACAGTTTCTAATATTGTCTTTAAAGCCTGATTGAAAATGCCTGGACTACACTTAAACCCTTGTGGTAGTCTTTGGTACTGCAACCTGCTACCCTTATAATAAAAAGCAAAATATTTCCTGCTTTCAGGTGCCAAAGGGAGACAGAAAAATGCGTTTGCCAGATCAACAACAATGAACCATTTATAGTTTGGGCCCAGTGAGGTCAAAATGCGATAAGGATCAGGAACTGGTAAAACTGGTGTTTTTGTAGCTTCATTCAGTCTCTTCCATACCTTCATCTGTGTCTCATCTTTCTGCTGATTATCAATATGTGTCTTCAGAGCATGATTAACATGCCTCTGAAATCTGTCCTGTGGCCCAGGGAAAAGATCTGGGTCCTGCTCGAGTCTTCACAGGTCCAGAAAATCCCACCAGTAAAGCCGTTATGAACCAGTTCAATTTCTGAAGATTTAGAAGGATGACTTGTTTAATTAGTCCAAATTGTGTAATATATTGTGCTTTTGCGTTATCTGAATAATGCGTCACTGGGTCCAAACCAGGCTTTCCAAGGCAGCACTGAAGGTGCTGCATCTAAAAATCTCTGGGAAAAATTCCTGACTTACATCAAATAGTGGTTGACCCACTGTTCTATTCAACCATGACTGAATGACCCTAATTTAACCAATTTAACTTTATATCCTTTTGAGGAATGCAATGTTGTTTATGACCTGCTCTGGACCCCTCCTTTTGTCCCTGTGGGAGATGTGATCTGTGAGCTTGTTTGTGGTGTGTTTGCAGAGGATTGCAGTAGGGCTGTAAATGGCTGTAAATGCAGATGTGCTTGGCGAAACAACAGTCTTTTTCTGTGGGGGAGGGCTTGATGGGCCTCTTCCCCATCCCAACCTGACTGCTATAACTTGAGAAATCAAATCCCTTTCTTCCTCTGTCATTTGACCTCTTTCTCCCCCATCTTCAGGATCACAGGCCGTATGGCCTGCAACACCACTGAAGCCATCATTACTCCCTCTGCAAGTCTAAATGGTGGGGGGCTGTGAGCAACAGGAGATAAATTCACCCACTATCAGCTCCCCCCTTCTCCTCCAAAATCCTTTGTCTCAAGTAATTCACCTTTTTCAACTCTTGCATTTCCACAGCCTGTAAGCGTTTACTCAGACCCTGCCAACCAACGTCACATTTCTCATCAGTCTGACTTTTATTCACTCTCTGCCACTATTTCTTACATTTTCTTTTCATTTTTCTGTTTTTTTTTTCTTTCAAATTTCCATTGTACTCAACATCTGCTGTTCCAACACCATTCACACCACTTCAGGAAAGAGGGTGGAGCTGCAGCCTCCACACTCTTTGCATTCGTTCAGGTTTTCCTTCCATTCTTACTCCACACACTCAACACACTCAGTCACTCTTATTAAAGCTATTAATTTACTGTCCAATTAAAATTGTATAAAATTGCCAACCAATTTTGTTATCTAATTCTGATTTAAAAAATTTAATTTTAACTTTTCAAATTTAGGGGGTGGATTAAACCTTGTTCTTCAGACCTTGTTCTACTTTACTTTAACCTTTACCGTTGCGCGCTTTGGGATTAAAATCCAGATCTAATGCGAAACTTCTGGAGTTTTAATCTTTTATCCTAAATCTAAAAGGTGTCAACTCTCCCTCTGTAGGGCAAGGTTTCACCTAACCCACCCCAAAGGGATTGCCGTCCCTTGTACCCCCATCTGTTTTTGGCGGGACCCAAACTCCCCAAGGTTTACAGAAACCTTACAGTGTTTCACCGCGTCCTGCTAAACGTCAGTCTACGATGGGTCATTACGGCGGGACCGCATCCCCCGTTTTACCTTTACAGAAATCTTTCAATTCCTCGATTACTTTTCCCTCTTTCTTGTTTAAGTTCATGTGCAATGAGCTGTGGTAAATCCATTCCTCCTGCACTTTTCCTCTCAGTAGTGTGCATGTGTGCATGTGTTCTGAGCTGTCATTCTCTGCTCTGGATCTCCTCACCACCCCTCCCTCTGCACTAGATGGATGTGTGTGTGATGATCAACCTTAGCTAGGGAGGAGCGCGGCGGCCCCTCTGATGACACGTTCAGCCATACAGAACCAATAGCAGAAAAGTTATTGTTATCCTGAGCTCTAAAGGAGGAGCGCGGCGGCCCCTCCTCCTGTCCAAGTGTTTGTGGTTAAAATTTTACCAATCAAATATCTATCTCTTTCTGACGTTTTACTTCTATCTCTCCTCCTCTGGTAGACACGCCCACTGTCTGCGCGTTCCCAGCAGGAATGCTCGGGCACGAGCTCTGCAACCTCTGCTTCTCATGCTGCCTTTTTTTTTTTTTTCTTTTTTTCTGTACTCTCTCTTTTGCTGTTCTGAATATCTTTTCTGTGCTGCTCTGACTCTTTCAATCAATCTCCGACACATGTCAACTCTTCCTGCTTCTTATGCTTTATCCACTTTCTTCTGCATCTTCGTCTCATTCTCTTTCTCCTTTTTCTCTTTCTCTCTTCTCTCGCTCTTTTTTTCTCCCTCTTCTCTCTGCTTTGCAACTTTCATCCATTCCCTCGTTTGTTGATAACCTTTTTTGTTCATTTCTTTATTTTTGCCGTTACAGTCTTCTTCTATTTTAGTTTGCAACTGTTTTATGTCTTTCGCATCTAACTTCCCTTTAAAGTTATATATTTTTTATCCAGTAAGGTAGAGGGTCTACCAGTTCGGGGTCTTGTTTGTGTAACACTTTCCAGTCTTTGCATGGCAGGTCTCGGAGGACCTTTTCTTTTTCTTTGCTTTGATTTTTACCTATTTTGAACTAAATTTTGAACTCAGTGGGGGTTAACACCTAGGGTGTTCTAACACTGAGTTTCAGTTGTCCAACAATGCAATAATGAATTTATTCCTGTGGTGAGACACAAGCTTCTACCCTTTCGGGCGGTGTCTCCTTGGATACAGCCTTCCACAGAAACTTATTGCTCACTATTGTTGGCTTTGGTATGGAATGTAAGTACCTAGTGGTAATTACAGTCCCTCACACACACACAGTCATTCCTTTTTAGACGTCACATAGCACACAGCTTTCTTTTATACACTGTTACCAGAGGACTCCGCCGTCCTTCACACAGAGGAGGTTACCCTCCCGCGGAACTTAACCTGAACCGGAACTTAATCAGTGTACCTGATAGGGTCTAGAATTCTCAGGGTTTTCTATTTTATTTCACACAGTAGCACACAGCTTTTTAAGTCTATTTTATTTCACACAGTAGCACACAGCTTTTTAAGACTATTTTATTTCACACAGTAGCACACAGCTTTTTAAGTCAAGACATACTCACACTCCCGGTGTTCGGGATGTCCGTCAACCGTCAGACCCCAGCCGGTGGAGAGTACACCCAGGCCCGGAAAGGGTATACAATGCCACGGCCGCGGACTTCTCCTGGTTCTCTCCCACCTGCTGGGGTGCTTCAGGTATGTTGGATCCCGGACGAGCCCCCAATTAATGTTAGGTTCAAAACCCAAACATTAGTAAATCTGCAAAGAAACACAAGAGAGTTGAGTATGGCTTTCACCTGCAGGGAGAGTGCCAGAGATCGCTCAGTTACAAGCTCCTCCAAGCACTCTATCCGATCTTAGCCTCCCCCTGCTATTTATTAAAGGGAACACCCTAGTTACATGCTAGTTCAGCCACTAAGGGAGGGGAAGAAGGGAGCTGGCTGAAGCAGTATTTCAGCATGACACTTCTTGGAGGGCTCAACTGTATAATGAGAGAAAAAGGAGGGGTAAACCGTGCCCCTTCCTGAGATAAGGGTCACAACAAGACCTTGAGGTTTGATAGTGTGCAACTCTGGTATGTAAGACCTTGAGGTTTGATAGTGTGCAGTTCTGGTATGTCAAAACAAGAAGCAATAGTAACTGAAGAAAACAGAATAATAAAAATCATAAAATCTCTAACAGAGGGACATTGTCAAGAAGGTATCTGTCCCAATTTTGAGAGTGACCCAAATTAAAAAAACAAGATAAAAAAATTCAAGTTTTTACACATACCTACTATAAAACATACTCAGAGTTCCTTTTTGTGAAAAAACAACCAAACGTACACGTTAACAAGATGAAAAAAACATGAATGTTTGCTGCCTCTTTGACTTGACTTGGTTAATTCATGTTACAAGAAGTTTGACTTTAGGGTCTGCTTTCCTTAGAGACAACAGCTGTGGTCTGAAATGAAACCCCTGGAAAACGTAGGTAACACTTTAGAATAAGATTACTTAACAAGCTTAACACAATAACAAACATTATTCATGTGTTTATAGGGTGTTAGAAAGACATTTATCAGCACAATAAGCCAAATAAGATTCATTAACATCTTAAGTGAGACCATTGTCTACAAAGGTCACATTAACAAAAGGCTTAGAAGCTTAAGAAATGCATGAACTATCTTTGTCAACATTATCCTGCAGAACTTCCTCTAAAGTGTTACAAACACTTGGGACTCAGTCTTTGTTCATATCACTGCGTCTGCTGCGTGATCGAAGGCTGGATACAAATTCAAGTCAGAGTTGAGTTGTTTGACAGAAAAAAGTTTGAAAATCATGGAAGGCAAGGTTCAAATACCAGACTTTCATCGCTTTTTGAAGAAACGGCTTGTTCTGACATCTACAGTGCACAAAACATGAATATGCAGTAAATAAACAACAACAAAAAAGGCGATTTTACCAATAAAAACACAACTTTCAGGTTAAACACAGTAGTCCTAACAAATTGATGAAATTCCAGTTCATTCCAGCTCGAGTGAATGTGAGGCATTGCTCTGGTGGAGACATCAATGTTCACTTGGGTTGTGTTGGTTGTCAGCTTGGCTCTGCTCAGTATAATCTCCTTTCTGATGGTCGTTCGCTTGTTGCAGCCACCGTGGAGCTGTGGAGTTGGATCTTGTTGCCATCCACAAAGTCCTTGGAGGAGCCATCGGGTGACATCCTCACCGCACTGGAGAAGGAGATGCTGACATGCATCTTCAGTATCTTCAAGAGTTTCCTTTTGTACCCCTTACATGCAAAGAAGTAGATGAACGGATCCAGGCAGGAGTTCAGGTTCATTAGACACACGGTGATGTGCAGTGACACCTGGAAGGCTGTGAGATCTGCACAGTCGGGACAGGAAGCCAGCTTACGAATCATATACTGCAGGATGTCGATGTGGTAGGGGCTGTAGCACACCACAAACACCAGAGACACGCAACAGATCACACCGATGGCTTTGCGATTGCGACCAGATTTTTCTGTCAGATGGTTGGTTTTGGCCATGAGGTGCAGCTTAGAACACAAGACGGAATAACAGACCAGGATGGTTATGACTGGGATGACATAACCCAGGAAGACTGCGCCGATGAGCATGGTGGCAATATTATCCAGCTGATCTAAGCATGGGTATTCCATGCAGGTGATGTAGCCATCCCTTTCCTTGTTGCTCAGTTTCATACTCAGTAGCGGTAAGGTCTGACCCAGAACCAGCAGCCACACACCAGCACAAATGTAGCGCACGTTACTGACTTTCCTGAGTCGGGAAAAGCGCAGCGGCAAGACCACGGCAATGAAACGATCCACGCTGAGGCAGGTCATGAAGTTGACGCCAGCGTAGGTGTTCATGTAGAAGATGATACCAGAGATCTTGCACATGACTTCCCCCAGAGTCCAGTGGAAGCCCTGAGCATAGTAAACTATCCTGACAGGCAGAGAGAGGGTGAAGAGGATGTCTGAGAAGACTAGATTGAGAGAGTACAAGGTGGTGGAATTGATCTTCTTCATGTTGAGGCGGATGACGTGGAGGGCGAGGCAGTTTCCCAAAAGACCCACGAAGAACACGATGCAGTACAGAAGAGGCATGAGGACCCGAGCATATTGACGATGGTCGTACAGGGTGTCACAAGTTGTGTTTTGGAGGTAAATATTAGGAGGTGTGAAGTTTGAGGTTCCGAGTGTGGTGACAGAAGACATCCTGATGTTTTAGCACCAGCAACTGAAAAACAAGACATCAAATATGAATATTTTACAGGGGTGTAACAATTCACTTTAACAACAGTTCGATTCAAATCATAATTTGTGGTTGACGATATGATTCATAGTCGATATTGGTTCATTTTGAATGATCTGGTTCACTGATTTAAAATCCATCCAGAATATCTTTAGCCAAAACTTCAACCAGTGTGACTCAGAGATAAACCCTGGTACTGAACAGTGCAGGGGACGTTTTCCAGATTCCTTGTATTTCTTACAAGATAATCAAGTGTAAATAAAATATGTGTACAAACAAACAAGTAAACAAAAATCCATTCACTACTTTTATAAAGTTTAGAGAAGGCTCAAAAAGTGTTTTTTCAAAGTAAAAAGAACCTACCATGTCTCAATCCAAATGGTATTTTCCATTATGGATCTAATCAAATAATTTCATTTTGAATTGATTTTTTTAGTGGTATAGGTCGACTGGATTAAGAACTTGCCTCAGACAGATCAATCTGAATGGATCGTAGGAATATAAATCAATTAGTTTGATTGCTCATTACACCGCTCTTTTTTGGTCAGTCGTGAGGTCCACCATAACATTGTGTGCTGTGACTTCAACCACTTTTTGCCAAATTCACAGATACAGATCAAGCCCTCCATGCTGAACTGAAACTGTAATCCATATCCACACAGCCTCACACTCACCACTTTGCTTTCACAAAGGAAGCATCAGCAATGTCAGTTTTTCATTACTATGAAATGAAACTGTTTTCTTGTGTGATAATATCCGAAGTGTTGAAATGGAGACAGAGTTTTCCTTCAAATGACCTCCATTCAAATGGAGTTATTAACTGACAAAAAGCAGTCATGCTATGATTCTGTGGTGTGCAGTGCCCTCTAGCGGGCCTAAACAACAGGTTATTAAAAATTAAGCTGGCATGTGGTCACACATACCAAAGTGGAACTATTAAATAACTAAGAAAACTCATGACAGTTTCTTTGACAACTTGTTACTCTGATAAAAATGCATTTTATTTTGAAAAAAAAAAGTCCCTCTTCATCACAGCTGGATGTTTGTCATTTTTTTTTCTTTCTTAATAAACAGGGTTATAAAGGGTTGACTTAGCTGATAAATCACTGACTTTCCCGATGTCAGACAGCTTGATTTTAGCAAAAAAGTGAGTCGAAAGGAAGTTGGTGAAACCTACATTCACTATGAATGCAGCTGCTCCTTTTTAACATGAACTCTACACAAAAAGCCTGGTGTTGAGAGATGGCTTTGTGTTTGAGGAAGTCCACTTCCTCTTGGTGCCCTGGCTTAAAGTGAGGCCGTTGGAAAGTTGCATTGTTAAAGCCAAATTTACATTCTCCTGTGGCGTTGTGTGCAGGACAAGTACACATTTCCTGAGCTATTAACAGATGCCAAGGTGAAGGTGTGGCAGATGTGCAGCGTTTACCCCAGAAGCACTTTGCAAATGATTGAAAGTTTTTAACTTCAAAAAGTTGCAAAAAGTGATTTGTGTTAAGCCAGAAACTTTTCAGATTTTTTTTAAGGTAAACCAAAAAGTTTTAACTCAGAAAAGCAGCAAGATGCTGAAAAGAAAAATACCCCAACGGTGATGTAAAATGCTGCTTGATGCCGCGTTAAAGTCTACTTGTTTAAAAAAAAAATCACCAAAAATGGTTGAATGGAGCTTTTGCACTAGTGAGTTTCAAATAATAGACAACAACAAGCTTTAGTATTAGATAAACTCTCACAGAATCCAATTTTACTATGGGTTAAGAGAAAAATTAAGCTGTTATTTAAAAAAGCATAATTTAAGAGGAAAAAAGCACTCACCTCACAGACGTCAGACAGTTTAACGGTACTCTCATTGATCCAGATAACACAAAAACGCTCATGCAAAGTCGGCTGCTGCTCAAGGACTTATCTTGCCGTGAGCACCCACTGCTGTCTCCAACAGCATGACACTCAAAAAATCAAGAGCAAGATCTGCTGCCTGTAACCACGACGACAAAATATCCTGTCATCTCTCCCCTTCCTCTCTCTCACTCTCTTTTCACTCTGCGTGAGTGTCACTCCAGTTATGATTTTTGCCACCTTTTTTTTACAATCACACACAAACACACATAAAGGAGTTAAATGCTTTGACGCAAACCTGTCATGCAATCTGATTTTGAAACGGATAAAGTTTGTGCTGGTTAAGCATTATCTGGAAAGAGGATAATCTGGGTTTGTACATCATGCTGTGCTTTGCTACTCTCATGTGAGGATGTGGTAAAATGGCAAATTTTGCACTGCCAATAGTTTTTGCATGTTTTTTTTTTGCATATTTCACTGAGGTTATGATCTCCACATACACACTGTGACAACTCATTTCTCTCAGAAATTCTATGATGGTTTATTGTAATGAGGGAAACTTCCAAATGTCTTCCCTGACGTAACGTCTTTAATCTGCTTTGATTTATTTTTTTTTTTGGTCAAACGTAGCCTCCTGCTTGGGTTTTTTAAGAAGTAGCTGCTCTTTTGAATCTTTCATTGTATCACGTTGTCAGATGTGGGTAAGAACACGTCCATGTGGTGACTGAAACCCTTTTCAAATGCTGTGGCTCAGTCCCTCCGAAAGGTTTTCTGGATTGTCTCCCTTTGAAGGCCAAAAGAAACGACCAGCACTGCAAAAACAGGCCTCCTAGAAATAAGAAAATGCTTAAAGACATTCTTTGAAAAGGCAAAAAATAGAAAGTAGCGCAAAGTAGGCAAAGAAAATGATTTTACTAAGAATTCTTATTTTAACCCTATATAATCATTAATATCATGTTTGATATATTCATTTCTGAGAGTCCTATCTCATTAGCACGATCCAAAATGTAATTAAAAAACAATTTTATATCACCTGGTCCATGTTTTCCGCTCTGTAGTTCATCATCATTGCACTAGGGACAGTAGAAGGGATTTTTGTGCTCATTTCAAAATGGCTGCTTTCAAAAACATTCTTGGTGGGAAAAGTTTTAGCTAATTTTCTAAACTTTTTGGTGAGAATAACTCATCTATTTTTCCACTTTTTTAAATACTTGCTGCATGCTATTGAAAAAAATCTAAATTACTTGATAATTAATAAAAAAAAAAAACATGTTAAAAATGTGTAGATCATATTTGAGACAGTGGGTAAAACAGGTGCTTTTTTTCCTGAACACAGTAAACTAAACAATAACTTACCAAATTAAATATAGAACCATAAATTATACTATTTATATCTAAAAATAATGATATTGCGCTTTTTGTGGATTTATAAAAAACTTTACTAATAAGGTTTTTAATCGAAAATAAGCCTTTTTTTTAACTGAAACAAGGGTTTTTACTTTTTACTTTCTTCACATTCAGTTTTGTTGTGAAGTGAAAGCAACAATCCTAAAAACTCACAAGATGACAGAGACAAATTAATACAACAAAGAAAGAAACGAACAGCTAAGAAAACAAAAAAAGTCCAAAACGTTAATCAATGATTAATTGCCTAAATTAGCAATAATCGATCATCCTCTATTTATTACTTCTTATTTTAATTAAAAGTCCAACTTTGTGACATGTTTTAATGACATGACATCCACAATTTTCTTCTAATCAGGACAAAACACAAAATATTGTTGAGTTTCATCCATCGAGTTTCTTTATTGACCGCAGGAGATCAAATGTGAGCTTAACCCCCTCATAAACGTATTGGTAACTTGTTGTCCCGATCAAAAGTCAACATTGTTCCTGCATTTTTACTTATGTGAATATAAAGTAATATATATGCAAATGTCTTTGGGAGATGTTTAAAATAGGGATTGGATTTTTAAAATCCTGCTCTTGTGAATCTAAATTTTAAGGAGCCTATTGATAAAACATTCCAAACTAAATCAAATATCACCTCATATTACTCCAGAAATTTTTACCAAAAATCCTACCAAAAACTTTTATAAATTTAAAACCAAATGATTTATTGTTTCTTTTTCCCAAAAAGCAGCTGTTTTCCTCACTTTGTTTATTCAGATCCAAAAACTAAACTAAAGTTAGGCAAATGTGAATTATATTAACTATTATATGGAAATTGAAAATATGTATTAAAACATGTCAACAATGTATTAAGAACTGTAGAAGATTTATTTAAAAACTGGCTAAATGAATGAACTTTATATAGAACACAGCACGAAGGACACTGACATGGTCGACAGCCAATCAGGACAATGCGTTTTAAGGGAGAAAAAAAAAAATCACAAACAAGCAGCATGGTATAACTCAATGAAAAAAGCACATATCGTGGTTTGCTTCATCAAGGGGAGGAGCTAACAACGATTATGTCTGAAGCTTCACTACATGGCTGTATGAACCCCATGACTGATTAATGAAGTGGTTCAGATTGGGCCGCTAGTCTTGACAGCGGCATGGATCCTGGAGGCTTAATTCATAATGTGGGTGTTTGATGGAGTTAAGGTCAGTGAGAGTTTGGACAGAGGTAGAGATAGTTTGGAGTGAGTGCGGAAATTTAGAGATTATAATAATAATTATAATAATAATAATACTGGATTTTGTTTAGGCAGTATCACTCAGTTTTGTGTGTGTGTTAATAACAAGGTTGGGTGTTAGCATGGTCACAGTAAAGTATGTTTTGGCAGTATCATTCTGTGTTTGTATTTTTTTACGTGTTACTAATAAGATTGGGTGTTAACGTAGTCACAGTAACGCTGGATCAATCTCTTCATTAAACAAGGTTGGGAGTTATAGGGATTTTGAAGACGCTAATGTGGCTAAGACTTCTAAACCTGCGTTCACACCAGATGCGATTCGCGCACAGGGGCATCGAGTTTCAATGTTACGTCAATGTACAGACAAATTTTAAGGTCTGACTCAATTCCAGTTCATCGCTCTCACCATCAAGCTCAACAACATACCAAGGACCCGATGGCCAAATAACCCAGCAACAGCGAATGTCACGCCAGTCTTGTCTCCTCTCCTGACGGCCGTGACCACAATCCATGAAACTCTGCTCCACCAAGCTCTCTCCAGAGAAGAGGGTGAGATGTTTCCAGGAAGATCTCTGCCTTTACTGCGGTCAGCCGGGCTACATCTGTAAAACCTGCCCACGGCGCTCTAGGGAGCCGGTGAGTGAACCCATGCTCACCTTTACACTGCCTGTTACTCTGCGTTTTGACGGCTGTGTAGTGAAAACACGAGCCATGATTGACTCTGGGGCAGAGGAGGAACTTCATTGACTTGACTTTTGCCCGCACTCACCGTGTCCCTTTGCTTGCTTGCAATGCACAAGTGGCAGTCTCCGCCCTCGTTGGAGGACCGCTGGGGTCAGGTCAAGTCAAGTTCCTGACATGACGGTCATAAGCTCTTCATTTCTTCAATATCAAGGCTGCTCCATCATTCTTGGTCTGCCTTGGTTGGCAAGACACAATCCCAGCATCGTCTGGTCGGAGCGCAGGCTGACGTTTACAGCGTCATTGCCTTCGGACCACGGAAAGGCCCAAAGACCGTGCACCATCTCGGTCGATCGTGGTCACCACCGTCGCAAAAAACCCTGTCATTTCTGACAAGCAAAACTGTGTAGGGTTTTATGAAGAAATCCCTACACTCTCGTGTATGATGCTAATATTCAGCCGAGCAGCCCCCTAACTGTAAGTCTCTCTCAAAACTTCACCTTATTGATTTTATCTTGGTTTATCTGTTTAATAAGCAACAAAATCTAAAAATGTGTCCCAACACACCAAGTTCTCCAATTTATTCTTAGCCTCTTGTGATTAAAATCTAAACGGATCTGTGGTTTGTAGTTAAAGTTCAAGCTTTGGCCGTGCGGTTTTTATACCTTCAAATTCCTGTTATCTTTTTTTTTTTTTTTTTTACTTTCTCACCAAAACATTCTCAACTGCAGGATAAGTAAGATGGCACGTGAGTGGTGAACTGGTATTTTTTTTCTTAATAGTTCACGGTGTTGCCCCTTTTTAATGGAGCTAACAAAACAAGTACAGAATCTAATGCATGGGGAACAGGTAGCATTCTGTAACCGGGGGGGGGGGTTCCTTCACTGACCACAATCTTCATCTGCTCAAAAACAGGTCCAACACTGAGGGAGGGGAAGCAGTTTGACTTCCTCTTGGCCTGGACACGTGAGCCTGACTCACTGGACCACAGACAGTCAGGTTGCACCCAAAGATGACGGACAACAGGCTTACGGCCTGATCTATTCAAAGAACACAATGGAACTGAATCTTTTTTTGCACATAGCGATTTTAGAACCGAACATTGCCGCGTGGGTATTTGTAAATATACCAAAGCATTTAGTGTGGTAACTGAAATTTGATCAGGATAAGGGAAGTTTGTAGAAAACAGTTGAATGCAATTTCCTCTTGAGCACTTTGTGGTGAAACACTGAAAAAGAACAAGGCAGTCCTCACTCGAAGCACAAATATACTGCAGGCTGCTGCAACTTATTGTACGTGGACAGATGAACCAATCCCAATGTCTTTTTTTTTTATCAAGACAATAAAGCAAACATTTACAATCACCTAAACAAGTTCTGGACGAATGTTGGGACTTTTACTCTAATGAGTCTCGCTCATGTAAAGCTCCATGATGATCAGATCAGCAGTGGGAGTAGGGTGTGGCTTCAATTCACACCTCTGCCCACACGCACATGTTTGTGTCATTGTGCAAAAATACTGTTCTTCAACATTTTTTCCGCTTGTGTTGCCGCAATGAATCCAATTACCTTAAACTTGAGTTGAACAAGCAGAACCATGGCCTGAAACTTCAACGTTTTCAGGTTTGAAACCCAATTTGTCACAGTGGGCACGTCAAAACCAGAACAAAAGTTGAGATACCCTAGCATGGTGAAACATTAATGGTCTGATGGCAGATTTTTCACTTGTTGTGAAGCATGTGGTTGAGATAAATTGCAACATAACAGGAAACTTGTGCAGCTGGGCCTTTTGCTTCTTAAAAAAATGAGAAACTCTTGTGTAAAATCTTACTTCTTATACATTCATGGCTTGTTATTACTTAAAAATCCAAACACCAATAAAATCAACATATATTATTTGATATGTTTAACAATAAATGTCTATAATAAAAGTGTAACTGTTTAAATCTGTGAGAGCTTCTGCAACAGCAGTCTCTGCTTAAGTACAGGAAATGTTTAGATGGCGATACCTTCTCATACAGCACTGAACAAATATACTGTTTCTCTCTCTGATGTAAAAAAAAAAAAAGCTTTTTTTCAGTCTTCATTTTTCTAGCATCAAGGATTTACACTGCTCTCGTCTGGCAAGTGACAGGCATTGCAACTTCTGATTCCATCTGTCAGAAAAGAAACTGTGAAAGGTTAAAACTAAAAGTGCTGTAATGCAAATATACCACAAAAGGGCAGCAGTGTTCTAACTCTAGTTAAAATGTTTCAGGAAACTTTATTTTATGATTAAGTAAATAAAGAAATGAGGAATAGTTCATCAATTTTGTGGAGTTTTAGCTGACTTTTTAAGGAGAAAACTTTAAAAGGTTCCTCAAAAAAGCTGACTGATTTAAATATTTTGATAAAATTTTGTTGGGAGAAATCCTAACATCTTTTTTGTTTGCTTCTTTATTGACTGGCTCTTTGATAATATAATTTAAAGACCCTCTTCGAGGAAAAATGTCTTTTGGGTGTTTTTAACATGTTCTTTTTGCATTTTTCTTGTGATGGAGGACATTTATAAAGAAAATCAAGATTAAAACTGTGTTTGTTGGGGTTGTGAAGAGCTCTAAACTAGTGTGAGAGAATGTTAACAAAGAGATCATGGGAAATAAAGGGAGGCTTACTCCCACATGCAGTCCTGCCTACAAATCAGAGTTGAATTTCTAATGAACTAAAGCAGCTCTGCAGAAAAACAGAGTCCTAGGAAACAACACAGGTTTTGGAATTTGGTAAAAAAAATGGCAAAATAATAATTGAAGCACCACCGGAAACTCTTTCAAAATAGATCAAAAATGATTGCAGTGGTACAGGAGTCTTTGCTCCTGTCTTTGGCTGTGGACCTCGCCTCTGGCTTGTCCCGTACCCCCAGCTGCCCCACAGTTTCATCTGGATGAAACCCATCTGCTACACTATTCAAACATGTAGTTGTTTTTTAAACATGTAGTTGTTATTGAAATAAATAATTATTCTTATGCTTGTCTGACAAAAGGACAAATCCAATAAGCGGAGAGAAAAAAGTCTCTCTAACTGAAAGATTCAGAAGAAACTACTAGCAGAACCTTTGTCGGTCTTTATGGATTTTATAAGCTAAAACTCTAATTTATGTAACAATAAACAAATAAATACTCAACTCAAAAGTGGTCCCTAAAAATATATTCTATAAAAGATGCATTTATGGTATTGAATGGAATGAAGAGATATTTGTTGTTCAAATTTTTTGGAAAGGGTCTGTATCAAACATCAAACACACTCACCAGCTACTTTACTAGGAACACCTGTCCAACTGTTCGTTAATGCAAATTTAAAATCAGCCAATCACATGGCAGAAATTTAATGCATTTAGGCATGGTCAAGATGATCTGCTGCAGTTCAAACCAAGCATCAGAATGGGGAAGAAAGTTGACTTTGAACGTGCTTGTTGTTTCCAGATGAGCTGGTCTGAATATTTCAGAAACTGCTGATCTACAGAGATTTTCGCCCACAGCCATCTCTGGATTTACAGAAAATGGTCAGAAAAAGAGAAAATATCCAGTGAGCGGCAGTTTTGTGGCGGAAATGCCTTGTTGATGTCAGAGGTCAGAGGAGAATGGACAGACTGCTTCCTGCTGATAGAAAGACATGAAAGCATGAATCCATTTTGGTTCAGGCTGGTGGTGGTGGTGTAATGGTGTGGGGGTTATTCTTGGCACACTTTGGTCCGCTTAGTACCAGTTGAACTTTATTACAATGCCACAGCCTACCTGAGTATTGTTGCTGGTGATGTCCATCCCTTTATGATCACAGTGTACTGTCTTCTGATGGTTACTTCCAGTAGGATAAGACTCCATGTCATAAAGCTGGATTCATCAGACTGGTTTCTTGAACATGACAGTGAGTTCACTGGACTCAAATGACCTCCACAGTCACCAGATCTCAACCCAATAGAACACCTTTGGGATGTGGTGGAACAGGAGATTGACATCATGGATGTGCAGCCGACAAATCTGCAGCAACTGTGTGATGCTGTCATGTCAATGTTAATCTATGCCTCAAAGGAATAAAACAGTTCTGAAAGCAAAAGGGGGTCCAACCCGGTACAAGCAAGATGTACCTAATAAAATGTCTGACAAGCCCAAAACATAATGAAAACTTCAACTCATTTGCTGCTTTATTTATGCTTTATGCTCATTTCATGTAGCTAAAATAAACTTAATAGCTTATTTTTTAAAAAACAGTGTAGTGTATCCTCTTGAGACCCAGGCTTTTGTTTTGAGTGTATTTCATAAAAAGTCAGCCATCATGTCACATGCAGACATGAGACAGGGCCTCAGAAGGCTTTATGGAAGAATTATTCCATCCATCCATCCATCCATCCATCCATCCATCCATCCATCCATCCATCCATCCATCCATCCATCCATCCATCTTCTTAACCTGCTTTATCCCTTTTGGGGTATCCCTTTATCCCTTACTGATTACTACTGATTACTGATTACTCCCTTACAAAGTTTTGCTTCAACAAGCGACAACATGAGATGAAAAGAAGAGGACATACATGTATTTGTTATTTAAATTAAGTATTTTGTAAAATTGAAAACAAAAATACCTTGCTTTTTTTAATCAAACTAGTTTGTTCTTGTCTTGTGACATTCTGTACACAATATTTTGCAATGCGATAGAGGTCGTTTTTTTTTTCCCTCTAAAGCTCAGGATGTCTTAAAGGTTACATTTAAATGTGGGAGTCGCTGTAAACAAAGAAAGTGCACCTGCCTACTTCTGAGAGAGGCACACTCACCGCAGCTGCACCGCAAGATGTGGAACCAAGCAGGAATGAGGTCTGTGAGAGGGAGCAGGATAGGTGGGTGAGGATGTGGTAACTTTCATCAAGGCACTCCTACACACATTTCAGATGCGGGTATGACAGAGGAGTCATACGTCTTATTTTGGCACAGATGCCAGTCTTGCATTTTGTGAAAAAATCTTTTTTTTTTGGTAAGAATGTTTTAATGGAACAAGATTGTCATTTGCAAAGTTGCTTCACAATTTGGTCTTCCTCCATTGAGCACATTTACTTTTTATAACAAAAAGAGGTGAATCACAGCAAAAAAAAGATAAATAAAAAAAACGTCTATAAATTATCAATGCAAATGAAAACATCTCTTTTATGCTTACACAAACAAGCTTTTGGCACAAAAATGAATGTCACTACAACTATTAGGCTAAAACATGGACATTTTTTTCCGCCTACAGTATAACTCAACCTGATTTTCGCTTCTCAATTGACAATTTATTCTGAAATTTAATCATGCATTTGGAAAATGCATTTGGAAAATGCATTTTACAATTTAGAATTTATTGTGAAGGAAAAACATCCATTTTAAACGGACATTTTTAAATTACAATTTCAATCCCAGCAAAATCATTTGTATTTTTTAAACAGTCTGAGACTTCTTGATTTGTTTTAAAGAGCCGCTCCATTGAAAATGGTATTTGGTGTTTTTCACGTTTTTCTGACATTTTTCACAAGGTGGAAGACTTAAAAAAAGAAAATTAGGATTAAAACTGCATTTCTGAGTATTTATTTGTTCAAATTGTTGTGAATCAGGTTCAGACAAAAAAATAAAGCTTGGAAAAGATCATATTTGTGACGAGTTCCATGACAACAGTCCCATCCAGAACTCTGAGGTGAATTTTCTTATGAACTCCTGCCACTCTGCAGATACTGTGTCGCTGAAAACCAAACAGGTTTTTTTATTTTGTCTAAAAACGGCATAATCATAATTAAAGACCACAAGGAAGGATTTTAAAATAGATCAAAAGATGATTGGAGAGGGACTTTAATTTGTCTCTGTGTTTTTGTGTCAAAGTATTAAAGTACAATCGACTTTGAATAAGGTGTAAATTATGAAATGCACAATGTTTTCTAAATGCATGGCCCAATTACCTATTGATTTGACCATTTTAAAATGCATTTTCTCTTGAGTTATGGAGACAAAAAATTCACCACAGTTTTAAATTGCAATTGATTTAGCTTTGATTTAAAACATTAATATAAGAAAGGTTAGATGTGTTTTTTTTAAATTATTGCGTTCTAAAATAATGCATTTTATCATTCATCATTCATTTTCCAATCCGTTTTATCCCTTTCGGGGTCACGGGGTTGCCGGAGCCCAACCCGGCTACTCATGGGCGAAGGCAGGGTACACCCCTGGACTGGTCGCCAGTCTGTCGCAGGGGCATAATGCATTTTAGATTTGTTTAAAGGAAATTGCCAATTTAAAAGTGAATATCAGTTTGATTTATGGGTGAAATAACTACCATACACATTTCTTTACAAAACAAAAGAAAATTCTTATAAAATAGTATTAACAAGTGTAGAAAAAGCAAATACACACAATTTGTATAACTTCACTTTTCTGTATAGATCTTTGACTGTAAAGTAGAAAAAAGTACATTTTAAGGAAGGAAGTTCTGTTCAAACTTCTTCTACCTGTTATGAAATAATTTTCACTCTCAGAAGGAAAAACTTGTTTCTGTGAGGTTACCAGTGAAACTAGGTCATGTGACGTTCTTTTTTTGGTTTTTTTTTTTTGTCCTCAGCAGCTGTGGTTTCGCTCAGGTGTTGCTGTTGCTATTCTCAGTGATCATTTTGGAGGTGGTGACAGAATTGCAAACGTAGTCCTTGAAGAGACTCATCACCCGCCTCTTGTAGGTCTTTATGGCAAAGAAGTAGATGACTGGATCCAGGCAGCAGTTGATGTTCATTAGAGACACCGAAATCTGCAAAGTGGAATTAGGTTACCAGAAGGTAAACAGACAGAATCTTTGGATGTCCACTGAAAGTGGAGTTGGTACCTGTAACGACATCTTGAAGGCTCTCAGTTCTTCACAGGTCGGCTCATGGTGCAGCTTCCTGAACATAAACTGCATTATGTTGATGTGGTACGGGCTGAAGCAGATGACAAAAGTGATGAGGATGAGGAGGATGATCATGTTGGCTCTATGGTTTCTCTTTGTCCGCCCTGTGATGGAGTTCTGCTTGGCTGCATCTCGAAGCAGGAGGTTTATCTTGGCGTAGCAGCCCAGGATGATGGTGAGTGGGCAGCAGAACGAGGCGGTGCAGGCAAGAATCAGGAGATAGGGAGTGTAACGGGAGCCCTCCAAGTTCAAGTACTCCATGCAGGTTCGCTTGTCCTGCCAGATGTGCAGCGTGCTGCGGAACAGCAGGGGAACGGTCTCTACGAAAACAATAAACCAGACCAGACAGCAAACTCGACGGACGACTTTTGCACTGCGCAAGCTCTGCAGCCTGTTTGGATGCACCATGGCTAGGTATCGGTCCAAACTGATGCAGGTCATGAAGCCGATTCCTGGTAAACATGGAATAAAGGGATGGCAATGCAATGATTTTAGAAAAATATGACCAAACAAACGTCTTTACCTGTTAATCCTGCAACACCTAATCAAGACGCTCTCTGTGACCTACAATAACTCTTTGATCGTTGACACTGATATGTAAAAAAAACATCTTGCCATTTCAGCAAAAATGCAAGCGTTGTACAGTATATTAGTGCAAAGCTGCATTTCTCTGCTTCACAATCTACTGGAATTTTAATTTTGTCAATGGTTGAAGAGCTACAGTAGTTGAAACACTGGATCTAAAACTCTGGTATTAAAGGGTTGATAATGAATCCACGCAGTGTCTGTATTATTGTCATCAGATATGCAGACTTTTTCAAGGAAACACTCATTAATACCCTAAACTTATAAATAGAACAATGCATAAAAAGTTTGATAAGATTAAAATCTTCCATACCTGCATAGGTATTTGCAAAGAAGAGAAGTGTGGTCAGTCTGCAAATGAGATCCCCAAAAGGCCAATCAAAGTGGCGGATGTAGTAGGTAATTCTTCCCGGTAGCGCCAGCGTGAACAGAGCATCAGATAGCGCAAGATTGACCAAATACATGGATGTAGAGTTGAACTTCTGCTTCCTCTGGCAGATGACATAGAGAACTAAGCTGTTGCCGCACACACTGATGGTGAACACCACAGAGTAGAAAATAGGGAAGAGGACCACTGCCGCTTTTTGATAGACAAACACATCACAAGTGCTGTGGTTTGAGGACACTTCTGTGGATTCCATGCTGGTGTTTTTTCCAATCATCTCCACCTGCCATTTCAGCAAAACATCTCATCAATAATACATTTTAGCAAACGCTGCAACACAAAATTAGCACTTTTTAAAGTAGATCCTTGAAATTAGTGTCATCCAAGTACTTACAGAGAGGGTGGCTCACAGCAGAGTTACTGAGGTTGCTGGCTGTGCTTTGAAATTGAGCTGAGGTGCTTGAAGCACCTTTTAAATCCTTCAGTTCCCACCTCTTTTTTTGTGTCATGCTGCTTGTGCAACAATGCATTCCACTTCTACATTAGAAGTATCTCACATTACGTTCAAATTATTTTTTTGAGGAAGAGCTGAATGCAGAGAATAACTCTGAAAGCCTATAGATGATGCCGTTAATTTTGCATGTCATTGTCATTGAGGCTAGAGGATAAACAATGACTTTGCTGTCCACAAGATTATTTCTAAGGAGTGTGTGCACAGCTAGACCCTTCAAGGTTTGCATACAGACAGACGTCTCATGAGGTGTTTGATATAAGCAATACACAGTACCAGTAGCACCTTCACTGATGCTTTTTTCTGCTCAAAATGCACAGAACTGCTTTTCACTAACCCTCTTGAATTGATTTGTTGAGTGGTCCAAGGTGCACTGTAAAAGCATTCCCAGTGATCTTTTAATTATGATTATGCAGTTTATAGCCTAAATCCAAAAACCTGTCATTTCTAGGACATAGTTTCTGCAGAGCAATAGTAATTCATTAGAAATTTGCCTCTGAGTTGTAGGTGAGACTGTTGGCACGAAGCCCCCCCCCCCCATCCTGTTGCTGAGAGCTTGGAGCAGGGAGCGTGCGTTTTTTTTCCACGTCACAACTATGCTCTTTTTTTCAACCGTATTTGTGTGTGTGTGTGTGTGTGTGTGTGTGCTTGATTCACAATGAGTTGTATAAAAAAAATACTCAAAATGCAATTTTAAGCAACTTCTTAATATTTGTATTAAATATCAGAAAAAGGCCACAAAAGCAAAAACACAATTTTCATTGGAGTAAGTCTTCAAGCTGATAGCTTGTAGCTAACAATGTATATTATTCTGATCAAGCAAACATTTTTCTCAACTCTGTCTTTGAAGTTTGTTGTTTTGAGCTGATAGGAGTTATAACTAAAGTGGTTGCCACTGCTGCTACAACTTTCAATAACTTTGGTTGAAAAGAGTTATATGTGTTATTTTCAACCTGTCTTTCTTTCACATCAACAAAGTGCATTTATGCTGTTCCACTCTGAGTTGTTTTCTTTATACTTTCTCTGTAAACCCTTCAGAAACCTGCACATTTTGGGAAATATTGTTTGCCTGATGAACACCTCACATAGCAAATACATTGCTGGAAAGAATTGTGTTCATTGTGGAAAGTACCACTGTTTACGCTGTGAGTCTACCTGACAACAGCAGCCATGTAACCAGAAAAGTCACGTAACCCCTTCATGCCCGAATATATTTTCAATTTATGAAAACTATTCTTCAGTGCTTTTGTCATTCAAGGTAACGCTGCATTAAGTGGAGTCTGGGTTTAATGTCCTTTTTTCATTTTATTTCTCTGCACAACAGCCACCCCACGTTGTGGTGCATAGGTAAATGGTGAATAGTTATACAACACTTTTCTACCTTCCTTGAAGGCCCAAAGCGCTTTACAGTCACAGTCCCATTCACATGCTGATGGTGGCTCTGCTGCCGAACTCTGGCACCAACCTTCCATCAGAGGCAATGTGGGGTTGGGTGTCTTGCCCAAGGGCACTTCAACACATGGGCAGGCAAGGTGGGAATTGAACCTGCAGTCGTCTTATTAGAGGACACCCAGCCTTCCAAGATTGAGGTTTGGTTCCCACCTTGCCTGCCCATGTGTTGAAGCGTAGAGACACTGAACCCCACATTGCCCTGACCCAAACTGACAATAAGGTCAACCAGTAAGGGCCCTTAACATCAAAGGGCCCTTATTATGCTTGTTAGACTATATCAACAGATGCACACAGATGTAAACAATTGATTGAAACAATATTCAGATATGTATGTTTGAAAATTACAATGAAATTTATATGAATTAGCACAGGAACAACAAGATGAATTATGAGAAGAACAAGAATAGAAAGCTAATAATATAACTCAATACAGAATATTTAGCTGATTTTCAGTTACGCTGAGTTGCTGATTATTTACTCCTCACGCCACTCATCAATTGGTCCTCGCTCTAGCTTAAATGCTTACTTTTTTATTATAGCCAATCATAACCAAATTCCTGCCTTTAAATTCATAAATGTTGGATTATCCGCATTCCAGACATTTCGCCGGCCCACCTGTGGCTCGTTCTCCTTCTGACTCTTCACTTAAGCGTGGTCTGGCCTTAACCACCATCAGCGTTTAAACTCTGGGGTCTCCACATGGTCTGAGGTCATTCCGAGCATGCAAGACATCTCTGGCCCAGAGCCTAACCGCCAAAGACTACGGACTATTTCAAGCACAAAATCCTGTTTCACTATGAAATCTTTCAATCCCACTTTCAAGATCTCTCCTTATAGAAATTGTATTGATTCAGTGATGCAAAATCAGTTGCTAAAGAGACATGGTTTTTTGATGTTAGTCATTTGATTATATTTTTGTGAACAAGTAATATTTTCTGCAAACAGATGTGTTTGTTTTTTGTGTAAACAAGTTTATGTCAGAATCCTTGGTTTTGAGGAATGCAAATTGGGACAATAGCAAAACATGATAGATATGACTACTTCTAACATGTATTTCTTTATAGAAACTGTTGGTGGTCCCATATTTGATCATGTGCGTGATTATAATACATTTGAGATTTGTTGGGTTTGCACCGCTCCTCTCTCTGAGTGTCAACAAGCTCCTGCAAACCTTCTGTGAACAGAACGGCATGGCTATACAACAGGAATCACTGCTCTTTTTTCTGCAATGGGGTTTAAGAGAGGTTAGATAAAGTGACAGAGTGAGGTTTCATAATAGGCTCCAACTACTGAGGTTTCTCTCATTTGCACTCTGACGCTCAGGCGACCGCCTGAAGAATCAGAGGAAGCTGCAATACTGCTGGTATTTGCAAAAGAAAAGAAACAAGATCAAGTCAGAATGCTATGATGTGTGGATGAATCACAAAAAGCCTAGAATGTCATACGGAGATATACATCTCAACCACTTGCCTCCCCTGAAAGTTTAAAAACAAACGAATCGTCCAAAGAGGGAAAAAAAAAACGTTAAACATGATGAGTTTAGATTCTCAGAATGTCATAAATGCAGCAACAAGTGTTTCAGGAAAGAAAGATACAGCAGCGTTTCTGCAAATGAAACAGATTCTGTGTGCAGTTCTGACAGCAGCCTCTGCAGCTTCAAAGATCTTTAAGTTCACACCCCAACTAGACCTATTGCACTGCATAGTTCATCATTCGGATTCATAAAAACTTTAGATCTGATTTTCAAATGTGTACTTCACAATGGAGAGAAAAAAGTTTTATTTGTGTTACAGAAAAATGTTCATGAAATAACTCCATAATCTTTGGCAGTTAGATTCTGGGTCAATGACGTCTTGCGTCATCGACAAACTTGGACCATAGATGCATAAACCCAAAAACGTAGACTCTGATGGTGGTTAAAAACACCAAAAAAACATGGGGCCTTTAAAAGTTTTCTTTAAAGTTGTTATACTCAAGCCTATTGAATCACAGTTTATTATAAAAGAAAAATAAAAACTCACAAGTCTTCATAAACTTTAGAGGTTTGACTGTCTCTCTGATGGCAGTCTCTATGTCTAAATCAAGATTCCTAAACTTGTATTTTCTGGTGAAGTCAATGATTTGGTTTAGTTCATTATTGGAGTTTTCTGTCTAAAAGAGTGATCAATGAAAGCGTATTTTTTTCAGTAAAAAAAGAGAGACAAACCCGTATTTTTCTTTTCTATTTCATTATGGACTAAATTTCATTTAGATATTGATTTAAACCATTTGAACAGATATTTAGTCACATAAGGCAACATTTTTTACTTTACTGATTAAAATCAGCAGAAAACATTTTATAGAAGGATTAAAATAAAATAAAAAGGAATATTTCTGCCCTACACAACACAACCACACAAAAATGAAAAATACACAAAGAATACCAAGCATGTAAACAGATTATGAAAATGTTTTAATTGTAAGTCTGTGTTACATCCCTGATCTGGAAAAAAAAAACGATAACGAATATAAAAAACGTGAAGGATTACAATCTTTTATGAGAGAGACTGGTGGATAAAGAGAGTCAAAAAATAAAGACCAAATAAATAAACACAAATGACTGGGACAAAATAGCCACTCCAATCATCTTTTGATCTATTTTGTAAGTGTCACCAATGTTTTTTTTTTTTTTTTTAAGTATGATTATGTTGTTTTTTTTGAGTCAAAGTAAAAAAAACCCTGTATTGTTCTCTAGGACATAGTTTCAGCAGTGTCACAGTTCCTTAGAAATTCTCCTTTAAGTCATTGTTGAGATCATTGGAGCCCCAATTTCCCATCATCCATCTGTTTATACGTTCTCTTGCTAGCTTACACCCCCTCACACACTCAACCTAACATTACCAGTGCAAAAAAAAGTGCCAAGCAAAATTGGAGATATCTAGTCATATAGTTTTGAGCCAGATTCTAGCTTTATTGTGGAAAACAACATGTACATGGGTCTCGTTGTCTACAAGTGAATGTATGAGAATGGAGCGGAGCAGGGAGCTTGTGGTTTGCTGATAGTAGCTTCTATGTCACTGCTACAAGCTTTTTATCAAAGAGCCTTTTGTCCTCTGTTTATGAGTCACCATGATTTGAGTAAAGAAATACTCAGAAATGCATTTTTGAGGTTAATTTTCTTTTCACATGTCCTCCATCATGAGATAAATGCCACAAGAGCTAAGATTAAAAAACACCAAAAACACCATTTTTGTTGGAATGAATCTTTTCAAGTAACATCAATTCTCAGGCTTTTCAGCAGTGAAACTAAGAACAGAAATACAATCCCAAAACACAACAACTATGCACATAGTCAATTATCAAATGATAGCTAACAAAAGAAACCAAACAGGAACTAAACTACATAATCACATTTACCAATTGTGACGTGATGTAGGATAGGGTAACATGTAGGATCTCAACTAAAGCAAAGAAATACCAGACTTCAACATCAATCACTGATACACAGCATATTGTCTTGTGAACGCTTTTAAAGATTGTTAAATTAGTACATTTTAATAATAGTTTAAAGTCAATTTTCAGACTTTTAGAACATTTACAACTATTTTATCAGTCTTTGCAAGTTTACTGTCTCTGTGTTTCTTCCTTTAAAATGTAAATGCAACCATTATATTGAAGTCAAAAGACAGTACTGATAACATCACATTTGTGCATTTTTGTTGCTGTATGTTATTCTAAAATTCTGTGAATTACCTATGCAATACTGTTCTTAAATAGGTTGACAATGAGGTTATGCTTTAATATATGATCTTTGCTGAGTTTTAATCAGTTGGGCTGGGCATTCTCTGTTTTGGATCTGAGAGCGTTCACTTTAACTGATAAATAAAAGAAGGAATGAAGATGATTCTCAAGAAGACAAACTGGGAATGAAGTATCTTCACCAGGATTCTCTCTCACTAAAAGTGTTTAGTGAAAGAAGAATTGTCTGTTATTCTATTTGGAAATCATCATAGTTTCTTTTTGTTTTCTTCTGGATTCTTGCAACCCAGTTGGTTATAAAAGCAAAAACAATTGAACCATTTCAACTAAATTGTGCTGAAATTAGGACATTCAACCATTTTTTTAGCCATTTCTTGAGAATCTTAAAAGGAGTAAAGGCTCCCCTTGTGTGTTGCTCTCCATCTGACCCTTCTTTCGCAGAATAGCTCCATGTTTAGCTGTCTGTATCCCAAGTAGAAGTACAGTAGGAGCACGCTGGCTACAGTAGAAGACCTCGTCTTCCTCTCCCACCCAGCTTTTCATGTAGGTGTAATTGAAATGGATGGCTGCTGGATGGGCAAAAGGTCACTAATTGTCCCCAGTCAAATGTGATTAGAACACAGATCACTTAGGTCACTATAAAAGCTTCATGTAGACAGTGTCACTTGCAGGTTATGAGCTCGCTGCACTTAAGGCCTACATTTCATGCTCCATTAATTCTGTGCCCAGAGTTAAACATCTCATACCAGGATGCTACAAAGGGAGAACGACTGTCATTGTGTTTGGCCCTCACTGGGTGTCCTGGGGGTCTCTCAGTGTTAAATGCCGCAGGAGGACATGAAAAGAAGATGATCGCTTGTCTGTATGTCTCCTCCGACTCTTTAAGGATTTATTCAGAGAAAAGTGTTGAGAGAAAAACAAGTATTAGGGTTTGGTTGTAGTTTTTAAATATTCTTTTTCACTTTTAACATTTTTTCCTATTTTAAAACATATTTTTTACTTAAAAACAGTGTTCTAGAAGTACAAAGCTAAGATTTGTTTAGATTATTATTCTGAAAACTTAAGACTATTTCAACAGTAAGAGCTAGCAAAAGTGTGTAATGAAATGAATGACAGAATAAACTGAAATAAACCACTTCATCTTATTGGTCAGTGGCACAGCTTGTCAGAATAAGTCAAAAGTTTTTTTAAAGAGGCTTAAAATGAATGAAAGTGCACTTTTAATGAAAAAGCATTGTACCGAAAACTTTTGTTTGCACTATAAAATGAGAGTGAGGAAAAAGAAAAATTCAAAAAATTCTTGCTCCAGACCACTCCAAAAAATGAGAAATAAAAGAAACCAATTTGTAAACTAATATAAAAAATCACATCAACATTTCTTTCAAGACCAGAGACTGACAATCGAAATGACTTATTCGTTCTTTTTTGGTTTGTAGGTTGTAGCAGCACCCGGAGGAGGTGCATGTGGTCGCGTGTAGTAAAGGGTTGGCAGTTTTCTGGGTTGATGGGTCTTTGACATGAAAGGTCTGAGAAAATTAAAAGTGACGACCCAGCATGGAACACGCATGGAAGTCACTTCTGAGAAATGTGACCTTTTTCTGGTTGTTAAGTCAAGGGTGGGCCGAAAAATAAGAGGGGGGTGGAGGTGGGAACAACCTGATTTGAAGAGAATTATACAATAGTGAATACTGCAGCCCATAAAAGAACATCCCAGAAGGCATATCGTTTTAAGGACACCCTCATGGTGAAAGAGGACCAGTTGTGTGTTGGTGAGGCAAACTGGGAATGACTTCTGGTGCCCACAACATGAACAGAATAGCCAGCATGGTTCCACAAATGGTGCCTGACCAAATCTGGGATGTTTTTTTGCTCCCAACTTTAATTCTGTGTGAAACTTCCCCCCACATGCATCAAATTTGGGCTAGCTTTGCCAATTTGCCAGTTCACTCTTTCAGCAGCAAAGCATAAGCAGAATAAAAGCAAGATATATTCAGTTATAGTGTCTGTCACTAGTGTGTGCCAAAAAAAGAGACACAAAATTTCAAAAATCAACACAAATCAAAGTTTTTAGTAACCACTGCAATGCTGTTGTACTTTCCTAATAAATACATAACCACTAGAGGGAGCACTATCCCTACAAATCAGAAGCAGAAAAAGCTGAAAAAAGGTGTGAAGGAAACAAAATTTTTCTAAAATTATTTTATACAAAGAAATTTACATCTGAATGTTTGTTTAGAGTATTATTTAATTTTTTGCTTTGTATTAAAATTGCATTTCACTGTGAAAAGTGTGTGTTTGCCTGTGTGTGTGTATGTCTTCAATGAGACTGCTGGACATACCACAGGGGCCTCCTGCGTCGTCGAGGGGCCTCATGTTGCTCGTGTCTGGTCTCATCATCACCAGCCCTCCACCCTCCCTTATCATCCGCTGCCGCCGTCTGCCTCACTCCGGCTCTGTCTGTCACGTGAGCGAGGTCGCTCACGTGAGGACTGTCAGGATTTTGCCTCACGTTTGTCACCATTACCAATTTTTCAGTTGAAGAAACTTTTTACATTTAATTCCTAGGAAAAAAGCAGCATTATAACAGTCATAAAAACATACAGCGTCTTCTGAATTTATTTCCAGTTATATATTTTAAAAAAATGTCAGTTTTTCTTTCAGGTAGCTGCAAAATCAAGGTCAGTTTGGAGCAGAAATGATTTGATGAAAGGACTAAATATATGCTTTTTTTCAAAAATCTTTACAATGCTTTTCATTTCGTCCGGTTCCATTCTTAATCTAACCTGTCACAGTGGAGCCACTGTGGCTGGTTGTTAAACACACACACCAGCTTTCTGTGCCTGGTCTCCGATTGCAAGTGACTTCACACCCATCATTGTGTTGGGAATCACTACCTCTCTGCCACATAAAGAAAAGGATTTGGTTAAATAAAAGCACCAGGCTCGGAATGTTATTTTAATTTTTAATATTCCTGAATATTAGAATCAAAAAGGTCAAAGTGCTGTCTATGGTACCATACAACAAAATTCTATTGTTTTCCTGCAAAGAATAGCTGCAGGAATCACAAAGGTGAATCACACTTTAATCCTCAAAATTTTTTTTTTAAAACAGAAGAAATAAATAGGAATTATTTCGATTTTTTTTTTCATAAAAAGCCTGTAAAGAAAGTTTTTGTGAGCTAAAGTGTGTCTCCCTTTCTTTAGTAAGGTACATTTGAGGTACAGTGAATTGACTGATGTGTTTGTTTAATTGTAAAATATATATAATAAATGTACTCATTCCAGCTAATGCTGCTCTATAGGTGATTGAACAATAAACAAGGAGAGCTTAATCATTTAAATTTTTACTGCTGCTGTACTTTTCTATTTAATCTCCCCAGGCACCAGAATAACCATTAACATGAATTATTTTTCTGTTCATAATCAGGAATTAAGAAGTTAATAAAAACAATATCTTACAGTGGGATCTGCGATGGAAGTTTCTTGTTTTCTTGTGACAACAACAATCTTTATTTTTTTCCCATATTCGTGTCATGATGACATCTACCATCTTGTTATCACAGGCAAACACGTTTTTTTTTCTCGTGACATAGATAGTATTTCTCCTTAGCACGTGAATACTGAAAACATTGGTGATCACCATATACCAGAAGTGTCCTAAATGTTTTCCAACCAACCTGCCGTTGAAGCTTCTTATTGGCTAAACACACCTAATTCAGGTAATCAGCAGCAAATTCAGCAGGATTTCAGGAAAACCGGCAGGAGGCCAGCCCTTGAGGACCTGAGTTTGACACCTCCTGCAATACAGTATCTGCTTGCAGACACGCCTGCGCAGCCGTAGCCAAGCCAACCTTCTCCTCGAATAACAATGACGGATTTAGATGTTGTTTATGACCGAGAACATCGTCAGCACAATGTCTATTTGAGTTGGACCGCGATAAAACGAATCAATTATAAGTTGATCAGTTCATGTGGTGTTCAACATTTCTCTGACAAACTGCTTTCTTTTGCTGCAGATTGTAGAAAAATGAAAAAAAAAAGTACGTTTTTTGTTATCACACAATAACAATAACCATCTTGTTAGTTTTCTTGTGATAACATAATAGTAGGTGTAACTATCAGGAGAAAACAGGGAAAAAATAGGCCGCTCACGACTTCCGTAGATATTCAATCTACTCCTAAATAGAGTCCTTAAAAGGTGACAAAGTATTTCTGATGCCTCAATGTCTAAAAATGCATTAACATTAAGCAAAAACACTTCCATTTTCCCCTTTACCCAAGTACTTTTAAGTATTTTTATAAAAATATCTGCACATATTTGCCCCGATCTCTATACAACAAACAGCTACAACATTGCAACTACAAAGAACTAAAGCAAGCGTAATTGTTTTCATGCATACCAGCATAAATGGATGTTACTTTGACACCTGCCAAATTCATTTAACCAACACCCCCCTGTCTCTTAGCTTAAGTTGTAAGTGTGTCTCTGTATCTGCAGTTCCCCCCCTCCCAGCAGGAAAGCAGTGGTCCCGAAATAGCTTGGGATTGCCTTACAGGATATTTCTTTGAATCCACAATTTCACTCTGTGCTATGCTGGACTTCGGGTCCCACAGGGAGGGACTCAGAAGGAGTGCTGTTGCAAGCATTTCCTGTTCAGGTGAGTTTGACTCGAACATTAGCCAAAAACATGTCCGCGTTGTCAATAGGGCTTATCATGGCTGAGGCCCCTGGACACTAGGAGCCCATAAGCGTTTGTGTGAAAATCAAATAATGAATCAGTTTTGCAGTGTCTATTGCTCGGGAGGAATGTGTACTTTGTCTGGCGTTTGGTGAGAGGAGGGCCAAGTAGTGTGACTGGTTCTGATTGGCTGAAAATTTTCAACTGGGCGTGGTTGACATGTGAGTTGACTAATCAAAGGCCTGTGTCTATCTCCATAGTGCTACTGTTCTTGATAGGTTCAAAGAAGTCTGCAAACAAATATCATCTTGGGAGAGAATGCAGTGGAAATTTAAGCATTTAAAGAAAGGAGAAAATGGAATTAAGGATCCGGTGACCGCAGCAGGAATTTTAGCTCAGTGAGGCCACAGAGATCTTCCAGGCTGCAGGACTGAGCTGGAAACACTGACAGACCAGCAAAAATACCAGTTTTTATTCACATTATTCACAGAGATCATAGCTGAGTTTAGCAACTAACATTCTTATGCTGTTGAAACTCGCATGTGTTATCACAAACCGACACATTTCAGTGGAATTTACAGGTGGGATACGGGTAAAGTGTGTGTGTTTTTTTTTGCATAGATATAAACATAAATTAAGTTCCAACAATTTGAATTCCAGTAACTATACAAGAAAATTGAAAATATTTAAAATTAATAAAACTGCAGAGCAGCTTCACTACTGAATAAAAAGTGAGGACAAAAGTCACTTTTAACAATCCTAAGACAATAAAAGCTCTGATTAAAAAAATGGAAAAAAAATTCATTGCTGCTTTTTTTTTAAATTAGCTTTCATAAATTCACTTCAGCCTCCTTTTTATCAGATTTTTAGTTGTCTGAATCTGAGCTCTTCCATATAGAATCATTGAAAGAAAGCAGTTCAACTCTGCACTTTGCTGACTCAGCAAGAAAAAGACATTTTGAGCTGGGGCCAAAGTTACAGCATCTGTTAGACACTGATTTTCAATAAAAGAATGGATCATGTTTGTATGTTGCAAAAAAAAATTGAAACTATTTCAGTCGTTGTTTTATTTCTTTTTTGTTTCTGCTTTAAATTCAGGAACATGTGAGTTAGGAGAGTTAACGACTCATTTGATGTGAGAGAAAATATCAAGCTATCCAATATTGTGAAGGCACTCAGCAGTCAGAGAAACTAGGGTCTTGAGATAAAAAAAAGATAATTATAACATCATATATGACATTTAAATCAATTTAGAGTCCATTTTTACACAGTTGTTAGTGTATCATTCTTTAAATGTGAATACTAAACTTTACAAATGTGAAAAACACAGATTACAGATTGACTCAGTAACACAGGGAAGGGAATCAGCATTCATTTGTTATATGTAAATATTAAATGCTGCAGACCATTTAAACAATATTGCTAAAAAGTTTTAAGCTTTTGGTGCAGTTTGTGGCTGTTTTTTTTAACAAACTATTCTGTTTTAAAAGAAAAATCCAGAAATCCATGAACTTTTCTTTAATTACAAGAAAAAGTTGTTCCTCTCTTGATCCAGACTCTAAAAAGCTTATGATAATACCCAAGGGAGTGTTTTGTTCCCCTCCTGAAGTGTTAACTGGCAGTTGTAAACTGTACAAATATGGTAGACAACATGCAGGAGCGTTGAAACAAACAGCAGTCCGGGGACCTGTAATTTAATGTGGCCTTGGCCAAAGGTGTTAATTTCAAAAGACACACAAAACGACTCCATGATTTGTATTTTTAGCAAGAGCCCTAAGAAAAAGGCCGCATTTGCTCCCTTGTACATTTTTTTTATAGCCCTCTGAATGTTCAACTGGGACCTCCCTGCACTTTGTATTCAGTTACAATAATGCAGAAATGTTCAAAAAAAGTCAAAATCTACTGTATTTTAATTGAAAGACGTTGGCTTGCCAATTTCCTTTCAGCTTGATCTGTCCTGTCTATGTAAGCGGAGTCTTCAAAATAGACGAATAGATTCAGTCAGGTCTGGGACACACAGAGGTGCTTTGGATGTGACCGCACTGACATCAAAGATTTTTGAGGACATCAAAAGACTTTGAGATATCCTCTCAGCTTCCAAACCATTTTAATACTTTAGTACAACCAAAAATAATCTTGCATTTGTCTCCTTTTTGCTGCTAAATCCGTCCCAAACGCTCTAAGTATGGACTTCACCAGATTCTAGTTTCCAACTTGTGCAAATTACAGTCCTGCAAAGTGAGACGTGGATTTTTTTGTTTAGTACATCTCACAGCTGCTAAACTTGACTGATATCTCAACAGTTAAGAAGCAGAAATACTATCAACAGCTCACACGTCCCTGACACATTTTAGATGTGTAGTTTTACTAGTCGTCCTGTTGAAAGAGACCACATCCACCGTTTTTAACAAAGGGTAAACATAATCTGCAACAAATGATATAGTAGATTCAAAGCAATGTTCACAACACCCACAGCAGTGCACAGTCAAGTGGCCACTTCCAATGAAAAGTCTAGGTAAACACGCTTTTCAGGCTTCGGCGTTCAAAACTATCACACAGCTATGAAAGTGTACAAGATGTGTGGTCACTCGTTAAACCAGGTTGAACATTGACCAATCAGGTACTCAGATTTACAGAAGTGCCAACCGTTCGAAAATTGATCACGAATGAGAGGTGACTTAAAGCTGAGAAGAAACAAGGTTGCAATTATGCCGATTAAGAAGTTGGGTGCTTCACTGCGTCAGCCATCTGGTCTTCACATTATGCTGAAGAACCAGGAAAGAATCTACCATTTTCATTGGAGAACAAATGGCATCTCCTTGGCCTAATGTTGGTGTTCTTTGGCAGTGGCTTTGCTTTCCGCTTCATTGTTGTCAGACATCAGATCCTGAAGAAGTGAAAAAGTTCCACATCATAAAGGCTTTCTTTGTGAATAAGGTCTCCTTATTATATATATATATATATATATATATATATATATATATATATATATGTTATATATATGTATATATAAAGAAAATTGATCATAAAGGAGAAGTTAATAAATGAGGTTTGTTCCCATCTGTAGCCTCTTCCAGCTGTAGGTGTGCTAGCAAACAGCATTCATTCATTTGGTGACACTGTTTGGGGCCTTCTTGCAAATCTTTCTTTCTTTGCTTTTCTCTTCTCAGGGAATCTTTGCACCATGTGTTCTCCAGGAAGTGATGCATTCTCACCTGGCCATCCAGGTGATGGAAACAGAGGAAAGGTGAGGAAAACTGTAGTCATCGCTAGAAATGTTCTTTTGTCAATTTGTGGTCCAATTCTAATGATCATGGGTCCATTGGCGCCCCATTTTCAGGGGTCAATGTCAGTGCGATGACCCTGTGGTATTTGTACACCGTACCCACAATTTGAATTGCAGTATCTTGTTAACAGGATGGGATCCTACACACCAGCATTTCCTCCCAATCTCTAGAGTTGGGAAGAATTGCAGAGATAAAACAGGTTGCTGGTTTAACACTGCTACCGTCGTGGACAATTTTTATAAGACACGGACTACTGCAGGCTGGAAACAGCTCACAAAAGCTGCAGTGAGTGAGAGAGATCCTACACTCATGTACCCAACACAATGTAGTACTTGTCAGTATCATGAAAATCCTTACTTTTTTTCTTAAGTTAGCCATTTAAGAAAAAAAAAACATATTATCACAATCAAACTGGTAAGAGAAGGCTTTGTGTGCATTTTCACAAAGAAGGTTTTGCAAATACAGGTTTTTTATGAATGTTAATTATTATTTTCTCTTGGTGTTACAGCCTCATTTATGCACTCAGCTCAGACAAAGCCCATATTAATTTGTGGTCAGTGACTCAGGTTGCCTTTGAAGACGGGGCCTCCTGTGACTGCCCACGCTGTGGCAGGTTTTCAGGTCATCCGAGGCGGTGCGCATATTTTGGATGTCATCTCGGCTGTTATATTATTATTTTATTCGCAGGGCATGGACTAATTATTTCAACAGCTCTCTCCAGTGGGGAGCAGACTGACAGTTGCCATCATCGGAGTGATCAGTCTGTTTCATGGACGAAGCTATTTGATGTATATTAACAATAATTGGTGCCACCGCCACAATGATGTTTGGTAAACCTTTGTGCTATTTTCCACGAGGATGCCCATGAGGAATTTTCAAGCCGCTGCTCGGTCTACAGAGACGCCTTCAGAGTCAAGACAGATGGGAGGACTGCTGTCCACCGCATATCAGAAGACACCACGGCACATTCATCATTATCACTTTAAAAGGATGTACAGTTTTCTACTTGTCTCTTTTAATCAACAGATAAAGCGACACCCACTCTCTACATATGGAGGTTTTTGTGCTATGGAGCTTTTGTCATTCTAACAAATGGAAAACACTGTTAGGCAGCATTTTGCCTGAAGATTGAGAGTAAAACTATCATTGTGTTGAGCGAATGCAGTATGATAACAACAATGTAACAAGACGAAATTAAATAAATGGTGGAACATGTGGCTTTAAAGCACTAAAAACCAATACATATTGTTCTTGCCCAACAAGTAACACGATTTGGCTAAAAGAAAACACAAGATTAGTGATAAAGTGACACTGCTGTTTTGTCATTTTAACTTTCCTCCTATTCTCTACTAAATTTTGTCACATCTTGTTTCTTTGGCAAAAGAAAAACACACCATGGCCTGAAAATGTTGTCTTGTTGATTGATTTTTTGTTTAAAGTACAACTTTGTGGTTTTTCTTGTTATCTGGCAAACAGCAAGGTGGCGATGTCTCAACTTCCAGCATCTAGCAGCGACTCCAGCAGGTTCAGAGTCTCCCAGATTCTACAAGTGAATGAGAGGCAGATGTGTGTTGACAGCACTAGACTCATTAAGTCGAATCAGTGTCAAACTGTGACAACTGGCCAACTTGAGGCTTCTCAGTCACTCATTGCTTACTCCATTCAGCCAAGACCAGCTCAGGCTCAACCACACCTAATTTGACACCATTAGCTGTCCTAGCTGCTCGCTGGTGTCTGAAAGGACAACAAACTAATTTGTTTCAATGCACAGTCTCCTGCTTAAACCTTTTTCTCTGACGTTGGATTTTCATCGTCAGTCAACCCCATCAAGCGCCATCCCTATCTCCACCCCTTCGTTAACCAGTGCTTCTCCATCCCAGCTGTGTGGTCAGTTCCGGCCCCCTTGGGCCCACATCCCTGGGCTGAAGTTGTGATATCTATTTCAGTCGGCTTGAGACCAGGCTGACCGCCGTTGTGGCTCCAGAGAATTCCTTGTCCAGCGATTACTGATGGCTGAGCTATGTTCATATGCTTTAGTATCTCCTGTGTCCAAACTGCTTAACATCGGATGGGTTGCTCCAAGCCATTAAGGCCAGTTTGCAATTATAGATGTGTGGGTGCTGGACACAGAAACAGATGTGCTTTGATCTATTTATGGTTGGGCAAGGGTGGGGTTGGGGCATAACAGCTTACTTGCATGTGTGGGTCAGATCATGCAGCCCTTGTCTTTCAGTTCACTTGACACGCACTTGTGTTTTTCAATCAGCAAAAAGTTGGGTGATGAGTGGGCATTAGGACAGACCAGCAACAGCAGCTGCCGTGTGACTTAGTCCACATTTAATCATGCATGTGTGAGTGTTTGGCCTGCGCGTTTTTCGGCCCGAGCATGTGTTGAGGCGAGAACACGTCGAGCGTAGACTCAGACGGTACTGTGGCACTATCTAAAAAGGAGCCATTTCAAGCCTCATCTGTTGAAGGGGCCGAATTCACCCAAGGGCAAAATAGTTAGTGTTGTGGTACATTTTTAACACCTTGTCTCCTTTTCTCCCTCCTCAGATTGAAGTGCTTTGGGTGGTGAAAAATGGAAAACAAATGTTCTGTTGACAGCTGTCTTATGCCTTGGGTGTGTGAGTATTTATACCATATAGGTGCCAACAGATCTTGGTTTTTACTGGCTGACTGTTGCTGAGGGGGAGAAGAAAGGGGCACAAAGGGGCAGATAAGTAAGACTTGATTTGATATTTTTACCAATTAGGTAACAGCTACATCTGCTGTTGTGTGAAATTCTCCTTCATTTGCAGTACTGGGCAAGTTACTTCCAATTTGTAATACATTATAGATTATTTGTTGTTGCTTAAAAGTAAACATTTCCATAAATTGCAATGTGTTAGATGAGGCATGTATTATTTTTAATTTTCTTCGGGGTAAAACCTGCTGAAGCCAAACATAATATATGTATTCCATTTTAGATGAGGGATGGTGATATGGTGTAAAACTGGCTGCTAATATTATTTATTTGAAGTGAACGCACCCGACAGACAAATAATGGATCAAGTTTTGACAGTTTAATCCATACGAAGGAAAATATAGTCTGTCTACATTGAAAAAGTGAAAACAGAGGCCAAAAGGAGAACCAGAGAAAACAATACTACCTTAAAAATGCAGGTTAAAAAGATTCCACCTAGCCTACAGCTTCACATAGTAAATGGCTAATTGCTCTGTAAAGAAAACAGGACAAATCTTTGTTTTTCTTTTGGCGAACACAGTTTAGAAGACATTTAGTTTCTTTCATACAGCAGTAACAGACTCTTCCCAGCCCCCTTAAGCTACAGTCATACATTTTGAATTGAGCAGGAAAAGGCCTTCTACTGCCCCTAGTGGAATGATGATGAACTGCAGGGCAGACAACATGGACTTATAAGTCATCTGAAGTGAGTTTTTAAGGAACGTTTTGTTCATGCTAATGAGATTGGAGTCTCAGAAATGCGTGTCTCAAATGTTAAGCAAATGGTTTTATAGAGTTAATAAAGATTTTGTGTTAAAGAGCCAAGACATTGTAGATGGTGGGTGGGCCTCCTACAGAGAAGCAATATTCGTTGTCGTGTAAGGACTTAGAGCAATTAAATTATACTTTTTTTTTGCTTGACTGAAAATTAAACAGTTTACAGAGCCTGACAGAAAATGTGTTTCATTTATTAAAACTGTGAAGATTAAATAAAGCTTAAAGAGACTGATTACAACAAGTGCCAACAAGTTAACGCCCCTTGGTCTTGATGCTTTAAACAATAACATTTTGGCTGTAAGTCTGTAGTAACACGCAAGTTACTGAACCCGTGATTAGTAAAAAAAAAAATGATGAAAATTCACAATTAATGCCTCATATTTCCTTATTACAGCAAAGGTAGTATTACTGTGACACATTACTTTTCTCCCAACACTGTTCATTTGGCTTTACAAGGAAACAGGCAGGTGTTGGGACTTGATGAGGCCACTCAACTCTTTGGATTCAAGCTGCAGAACATTACAGGCTAAAACTATTGTTGTAGTTTTTGAAGTTTCAAGTATCAAATAAGTATCTCCAAAATATTTATTTCTACAACATATCTATCCTCGCCCCATGTCTTTTTGTTCTCACTTTGTATAAAAAAGTTACAGGTCACCTGCGTGGTCTTTAGTGTTTCTCTCCTGTGTTCTGTGTGCCCATTCTAACTCATCAATTGTGACCACTTCCCACAGTGGCAGCAGTGACGCCTTGGGCTAAGTGTGATTTCATAATAACATGGTGTCACTGGTACAACCCAATGCAAAAATGGTAATAATTGGCACAACCCACATGAATAATGAACAGACTCATATCACTTCACAGATCTGATGAGATGTACGGCACATAAAATTGAGCATGCAGAGTCCATCTGCTGATTTTTACTGTTAAATAAAAGCTCCACGCTCAGAGCAGTTTTGAGCTGTAAGGCTGCATCCAGGATTTAGTCGCACACCATTGCCAGTCTTGCCACTGGGTCCTTTTCCTTCCTGCAGTGTCATTTTTTAATACAGCTACTGTGCTATGGCTAAGCACAGTGTGCATCATGCAACAAGCTCTTGTGATGAGGAATTGGTGGATATTCTCCATCTACAATTTCTGATTGTTCTTGAGTTGCATTCACACGGCAGGGGTGTCAAGTTTCAATTTTAAGTCAATGTACAGACGCGATCTGAGGTCCTGTGGCACGATTCCAGCGGCGGGTGCAGCAGCAGCGAGGTTAAAGCAGCACGGTGCGATTTGGGCGGCAGATGCGGGGCATCAACCAATAAGAGGCACAACTTTGGGCATTTGACATTTTTAGTGACTCGATCAGTGGGTTGATCCAGTCAAATTTTAGGACAGGCGTCAAGCAAGAAATTTTACACAAAAGAGAGGCGGCAGACAAGTCTTCTTTTGAAGAAGATTCTAAGAAGATTTCAGGGGAAAACTAAATGTTAAAAAATTAAGTTAAATCGTTTGTGGTTTATTTTTCACAGTTTTACACAGAATTGCCTAAGTATAAATGACATTGGGTCAAGTTAGCAAAGCTTTAATAATTTGCTGGGTGGCCCCGAAATGCAAATATTGCAAAAATCACAATGATTATTAAAAAAAAAAAATCCATTAAAAAAAGATTTTAGAAAGCGATAGTTATTACAGAAATCAAAGTAAAATGATAAAAATTACACAAAACAAGAAACTGAAAAAAGTAGGTACTATGAGACAATTGCTGGTTGGATGACACTGGTTGGATCATACAATCAGCAATGTCCCATAGAATATCACTTTTCCAGTTTCTTATTGTGTTTCATTTTTTTAACATTTAATTTTGATTTCTGGAAATTCATTTTGTTTACAATTTTTTTTTTTAATTGAAACCGAAAAAGGTCGGTGGAATGTGACATCAATGATTGGATGTTACATTTTGTCCACGTGCCAACCAAAAGCTATTTGGCATCAAGTCATACTGGATATGCTCTGTACTAATCATTAAACATTTATAAATAAGCAGACATTACAGATAAAAAAAACAGCAGATTGCTATTGAAAAAAATAAAAACTTAAACGCCATCATCCAATCAACAATGTCCTATGACTACCTTTTCTTGTTTCTTATAGTGCTTCATGTTTTAACATTTCATTTGGATTTCTGGACATTAGCTCTGTTTCTATTCGAAATGTTTTTTTTTTCATTTGCTTGGATTAGTTTTTTGGTTCCTGGATTTTCTTTTTAATTTCTATTATTTGTTTTACTCTTTTTTCATTTTTATTGTGATCTTTAATTTGTTTTTGTGTTGAGTAATTTGTTGGTGTGAATTGCACTTCAGTACCACCATAGTTTTTATTGAAGTAATTTATTGTAAATACATATTTTTTTCTTTTTTTCTCTCCTTCCTTAATTTTTTCTTACAACATTTTTCATTGCACTGCTTTTCTTATCTCTGCCGGTTCTTTTCGTCATTGCTGGCTCAGTCATTTGTCGGTGGATCGGGTCAGGGGCCGCAGTCAGCTCTTGTCCACCAGCTTTGGTCCGTGAAAGCTAATGCCTCCTGACACTCTCAGCTCCATCAATCTGAGCAGCATCATTTTAGTAATGCAGAAGTCATCAAGGCCTCAAATTGTGTGAGGGCTCTCATCTGGAAAGCCAAGCACCCGAAGCCTCTGCGAAATCTTGTTGAAGAATACAAAATTTAAAGAATAGATCTAGTTGCTGCTCTGTTTTACTAGATCATTCCCCAACATTGCAGAGCGGTGTGCTTCTGCAAAAATCTCTCAAAACCAATTAGGCTGCTTTTGGGTTAAAGATGTGAAATGCTTAATTTTCCACATTTACTCGTGTTAAACTAACAGTGCTGAAACAGTTGAGGGTTTGTTGCAATGTCAGTTCAAAGGCCACAGTTTAATCTGATTGCGAGGCCTTTTTCACCAGTGAGCTGGTCTTTTCTATACACACTCCCCTTACTTCATGGGCACTCAACTGAATTGTTGCTTAACCCGAGCAGTGACCCTGCCACATGCTATATGCTCTCTCGTAGCCCAGATCCACCGCTACACTATTCCCCTTGTGGGCAAGGCTTTTGCTATGTGTCAAGCACAGTCACACACTGGCGAAGGGAAATCTATGAATCTCGTGTTAAGGCAGAGGGGAAAAAAAAGGCAGCATCAGTGCTTACTCATCTGTTAAAAACAGAGTGATCTACAAAGTTTGTATGAGAGGGTTTTTGACGGTGCCCTGCTGCTTTGTCAGTGCAGCACATGCTGCAGGCACTGGCATCCCCCATTGCCTTCCAGGTCATTGGCCAGGCTCAGCGGGTGGCAGGCTTCTAGCCCCATGAAACGTCCCTGATTCACAGCTGGATCCGTAACAAGGTATCATAGCAAATGAGTCGGTAAAACATCACTGGTTTGAAGAGCATGAGAAATTGTCATGATATCATTTGAAATTCCTGATCTTGACTGGAGTTTGAAGGCAGAGGCAAGAAATAAGAGGAAGAGACCTGGTCATGATTGTTTTTCCCACTCTTTTTTACCATCTGCATCAACTACTCCTCCTCCTGGCACCCCACCCCAAACCCCCAAACTGATGCCCAGGAGGAAAAATTCAAACTAATGTAAAGAGGCAATAATTAAACATCTTTTGATTCCCAGCCTAGTGGCTTATAGGTGTTGTCTCTTAAAATGAGGCCTTTATGACACATTGTCTAGTTATGGAATGTGGTTTTTGCTCTTCATTACACATGACACATGAGTGGTCGTGAGGTGTCAGATCGGGCTCATCCTGGTGTGCTGAGGTGATGCTGGTGATGTTTGAAAAGGTTGTCTAGAGTAAATTAAGGAGTAAGCCAAATGCTGCCACATATGCACAAAGTTTTGGTCCTGGTCAGTAGATCATTCTTTTTATTTTTTATTCTAATGAACAACTATGTTTTGGGCTACTTTTTATGTCCCAACAATCGCATTTTTTAATTTACAAAATATGTGTCTATTGATGTTACAGTTTCTGTGTAGTATTACCATGCTTTTTGCATGTAAGAAATAAAAAATACACATTATTAAACAAAAAACCCATCAGCTCTACCATCTCAATGAAATAAAAGGATTAGGCTTTGACCATAATAACAACTAAGCCTTTTACTATGAAATAAGGTACACAAACCCCTGTGATCTTTAACCTTTCTATGTTTGGAGTACAGTTTGCTGTGAGGCTCTATGCAGTTTTGATGGATACAAAGAATGGAAAAAAAACATCAGCTCCTTCTAAAACCACAATGGAGACCTTGAATTTAAATGTCATGGTTTCATAACGGATACACTGACATTTGTGTGATGGGATTTAGCCATGGGTTAATGTAGCCATTGCTGGCACACTGCATTGATGTCCATCTCACTTGGGCTGTGAAGTCTACCTCACAATTTTTTGGTGCCCTCACAGAGGTTTCTTTCAAAGGGATGGCTTCTTTTTTTGTTGGTTTAAACCAATTATTTCTATAATAAAAAAAATGTAAAAAGTGTTTGATATGTAGTTTTGTTTTATATGATGTTAATGTGCCTCAGGAGCTGTTCAGATCCTTCTTTTTTTTTTTTTTTTTTTTGGTGGGGAGCTCGGACTGCGGGTGGGGGTTGATGGGGAAGGCAGGCGATCAGCATCAAAATCAGAGCCATGTAAATCTAATCAATTATACCGTTTTTCAGATAAAATGTTGGTAAATCAAAACACATTTTCCAAAAGTCACAGCATAATGAGAAATTTAAATTGGAAACAGAAACCATTTGTTTATTATAAATGCCAGGGTGAGGTGGTGTCTTGCCATCCATAAATTTTGCTATCCTTTCATATTCCTTTTATCTCCTACTACAGCTTTGGCACTCGTTCAAGATTTTAATGAACCCAGACTTCTGAGGCATCAAGGCCCAGTGATGCATTGTCCATTTGGATGGGGGAGTACAAAGAGGCACAAAAGCAAAAAGCTTTCACCACTGACATATTATTTTACATTCTGCTGCTTTACATGGAGGTCATTAGGTGATAGCTATGTCCAACACTACAGACGGACAAACATTTAGAAAAGGATCTCAAATTGACTGACACACTGATGAGCTTTTGAACGTGTTTTATTTTTTGCTGTTAGTGTGTGCACAGATGAGATGGGGAGGGTGACATGAATCAGAAAATACATTTTTGTGCTTCATGAGGACACAGAGAACCCCCCTGCTCTGGCACAACCTGGTGTCGGCTGCTTTCTTGGGCTCAGGGGTTCCTAGGGGAGACCAGAATGGAAGTCGAGCATCTTGCTGTGATCCAAAGAAAGTGTGCCAAATGCTATCAAAACTGGATTAGTAGACAACAATTGCGTTCGATGAACAGAAGGAGAGGGAAAGAAGTAGTTTCCAAGTAACCCATGAAAGGAATTTACCTACACCATTGCGTTCCTAACTCCAGCAAGAACAGATTAACACATATTCCTCCTTTTCCTTAAATGTGAAACCTTCAAGTTTTTTTACACTATTGGGTTTTAAAATTTGCCTTTTAAGAAAGTCATGTCAAATTTTGAACATTAAAGGCCTTAGGTGCTGTTAACTAGAATTTGTAATCTAAACAATTTTTAATCGCAATTAAAAAAATGAGGGATTCTACAGTTGCTTCACAATGGGTGGATGGGATGAATCTTCCCTTCCTATCCTGTGATTGGAGGGTGGAAGTAAACTGCTGCCCTGGACGTCTCCACAGATGGGGAGTTTGGAGACTCTGGGAAAGAAGACCCTCTACCTTGTGTGGGTCAAGGTTTCGTACATGTTCTCCCTTGCAGGCGTCAGAGTGTCGGGGTGGACTGGATTTTTTGGCACCGGGTCTTCCCCGAGGGGTTGTTGGAGATCCCTGTACAAAGCTGCTGTTGAAAAATGGGCAGGTGACCTCCAGTGCGGGGTTGTACATGGCATCATAGCCACGAACAGATATCTGAAAACAGTTTACTTTGGTTTATTTTATTTACGGCCTCAAATGCGAAGCTAGGGAAAAGAGGGTGCACACACTTCTAAACTTCCTCAAGCGTGGAGGTCCCGGATCCAGGGAACTGGGTCTGATGATGTTCTATTTCTCTTTCAGAAATGTTTGGCAGCTCGGTTGGGAATAAAGTTCTGTTCCTACAAATTTACTACTTCCTACTACTGAATTTGTTGAAATTTGGACTGTTAGAAATGCGTTAAGTGATGCTGAATTTTTTTATTTAGATTTTTGTTTTTTCTCTTGCTTTTCAAACTCATTCCCTGTCCATGTAATTTTTAACTTGTAAAGTGCTGCTCGATTATGAAAGGTTTTTTTAACACCTCAACTCTTTCTTTCTTTCCTCTTTGAAAATGTATAGTTCTCCTATATTTACAAATTTTTCGCCTCTTCACATCATCTTCAACCATCTGCTGTTTACCCCATTGCACATGGCAAAAACAGCTAGAGCCCGCCCCTTTCCTGATTTGACCAATCACACGACTCGTTTTGGACACGTGAGGAAGTCCAGAAGCCAATCGCTGCTTGCTCTGTCACTCGTCATTAGAAAATATGGCGGCGCTCATGACAGGAGCTGTGAGACAGTTGGGTCTGCAGTAAGTCCAACCGTGTTTTTTGTACACATATTTTATTTATTCACATTTTTACTCTTAAACAGTAAATGCTTCAAAGGTGTAACAGTAGGCCGGACATTGCTTTAGCCTGACGGTTGTAGATATCGGCCATATTGTACGTCACTAGCCAGTTCGAGAGATGTTTTTGTCCACTGTATATATCGTTTGATTTGATAAAAAATGTAATATTTGTAAGTCAGTACTGTGCTAAAAATGCGTGTTTGCTGCTGTAAGCTGCTGCACGTAAAGCACACGTGACCATGTAGAAAGCTGGTGCTTTTATTTGTAATTAAAAAAAAGTATAGCCAAAAGTATCCCCAATGAAAATGGGAATGATAAAAACGTGAGAAATTCTATTTTTTTTTTTTTTTTTTGCTACATCAACATCAGCAAGATAAACGCAGTCAACAAAGTAAATACTAAAACTGAGATGGCTGGGACACACACCCATGCTGGTCAGCATCCACTAAAGTTTGCTCATGGCTGTTAAATGACCCAAGAAACTTCCTCCCACACCACTGTGCTGCTAGTTAGTTAAATCTGATATTTCTATCATAATTTGTTTCATTTTTAAGACCCACTGCATTGTTTTTAACCTTTTCTTGTGCCTTTTTTCCATGATGGAGGACATATTTTAAGAATATTAAGCTCAAAATAACATTTTTGGGTCTTGTCAATCAGGAGCAGATAAAAAATGGATTTGAAAAAGCTTGTTGGTGTGACGGAAAAGCCACAATCAGCAGGCTACAAGCTCTCCGCTCTGCTATATTCTGGTGCACCTACTTGCAGACGGATAGATCCGTGTACGTCTTTGTTTCTCTCATTCGAGTTGGCACCTGGCTCAAAACTGTATGTCTGGATAGCTCCAATATTGATTGCCATTTTTGTTGCACCAGTAATGTTATGTTGGGGTGTGAGAGACTGTAATCTAGCTGAATAGTGTAAAAAAAAACCCCAAAAAACGGGTTGATGGGAAATGAGGGCGGGATAGCTCCAGTGTTACTTGCCATTTTTGTTGCACCGGTCATGTTAGGTTGAGGTTCTGAGGGGCTGTAAGCTAGTGGGACGAGTGTAAACAAAGGGGTGATGGACAGGCTCACTTTGCTCCGACAAACTGCTTAATAAATTCTGCCAAAACGGCACATTCACAAGTAAAACACCACTGGGTAGGCTTTTAAAATAGATCAGAAGATGATTGAGGAATTGATCTATAAGAATGACAGACTTAAACCAAAAAATTTCAAAAAGCTTTCAAGGTAATCATGGCAATTAGGCTTCAAAAAACAAAAATAAAGAAATGTTAAGAGATGAAGACAACAAGTCTTACACTTTGTTCAAAGTGCGCTTTTGATCAGTAATGATTTGTTTTTCAAGTATCCATTCAAAGCCTATTGTAGAGGTACGAGGATGGGAGTTATGAAAACACTGTAAGCATAACTGGTGACATAAACTGAGCAGAAGTGGAACTTTAGTTTTAAAATAATAACTAATACTTAAATTAAAAACAAACTAAGAGCTATAATTTATGAATATGATAAAACAATCCAGGGGCGTACCCTGCCTTTGCCCATGAGTAGCCGGGTTAGGCTCCGGCAACCCCGTGACCCCGAAAGGGATAAAGCGGATTGGAAAATGAATGAATGAATGAAGATTAATCACACTTTTGGATTGTGATAAAGCACAATTAATTGCAATGTTTTACTGGGTAATTTATACAACAAGATGCAGCTTTTAAAAAAACAAAAAAAACAAAAAATTAGTCCAAAGAGAACATTTTCGCTTCATTTTTATCGTCTGAAATACTCTATTTTGATTGGATGCTGGGTGTTGATGCGGACCTTAAAAAGTCGTTCCAGTCATATAGCACAAATGCTCTATATTACTGTGCAGGCTTCTTTAAAACAGACTTTTTGCTTGATCTTTCTGGACAAAAACAAGCGGTAAGAGGTGAACCTTTTCTCTGGACTGATGCTTTATTGAACCTATGATCATGATCAGCATATATATCACTTTCCTCTGCCCCTGCAGTTGCGGTCTGCTGGCGCAGCGACACATTCTTGTGTTACAGTTACAATGGTCCGTACCATGTTTGAAATTTTGTAAAAGAAAAAAAAAAAAGCATAAATAACAGGAAAAAAATACTAAAAATTGAATGAATATTTCTTTCTTTCGTAAGTGACCATGGTATTAATGGAATAATGCCCGAAGGGAAGTGGATTACCTTAATTTCTGACATGTAATTAATCTGGGTTAATAACTAATGATAACTTTTTTTAAATATATATTAATCATGTGTGTTAAGGCATTATCTTTGACAGTACTGCATATGTTTATATGTACAAATGAGGTTTACTGTCTGAGTTAAGGGTTGACAACCTCCTATTGATAAAGTGGCAGTTATTTTTTCTTTGTCGCTGACCTGGAAGAAGATCAGATGATCATTAATCCATTATGTTTTAACATGTGGCTCTTAGTCAAGGTGCATGGATGGCTGGAGATGCAAAGCTTTGAACACATTTTGAAGTGACCGTCCCAACCATCCAGTCTTGAAATCTTCGACTACAAAAGTGTACTCTTTCAAATTGATATTTAATTTCAACATTTTTCCCTAAGAATCAGCTCTTAAATGGTTAAATGCATCTCTTCCAAACGGCTGGAACTAAGACAGGAATGCTTGGACTTGTTTTATAGACAGCCTAAAGCTCTCACCCTAGCATTGGCGGCAGACTGCTCTTTGTCACAAACACCCTTGTGTCAAAGATGCAACAGCATCCTGGAGGAAGCATTGACTGCTGCCATGAAGTCGACAAGTGATGAAAGTAGCCTAGAGGTTGTCAATTAAAGGAGCCAAGGCCTGGACCTTATAAGTTAATGGGCAGTTTCCCCTTCCCAGGGTCTGCTAGGGCTTTATAGCATAGCTTATAAAAACTCTTAAGTGTAATGCGCCCCTATAACGTTTTCAATTAGAAGAGAGGGCAGAAGGCAGTGCAGAAACTTGGCAGTCAAGTTCGAAAATTTATATAGTGGCATTTGGCATAAATTGGAAGGGGAATTTTCAATTGCCCCAGTTAGACTAAGGGGAAGCTACTGTGCAGATTTTTAATTTTGATGGAATTTCATGCTGACGGGAAGTATTAAAGGCCTCTTGCTGTTTTTCCATAATTTTGTTTTTGTTTGTTATTTTTTTGTATTTTATTTTACCTGGATCATTTTGTCACATCATAACAGTTTTAAAAATGCTTTAACAAAACTTGCTATTTGTTATTTTGAGCGCTCCTAATGTTGCAGCTGGATATTATCTCAAATGGATCAGTAATTTGAAATTGTAATCATCTGATTTACAATTAAGATTGAAGATCAGAGAAAGTGAAAATATAACCCAAAAAATCTGGGGGGAAAATGGATGACATTCAGAAAATGTGTGTTTCAAAACTATACCTTCAAACACTGACGAGTTCTACGGTGGCCTTGAGTTGCAAATCACACAAACAAATCACTCAATGCAAAAACATATTAAAGATCATAGTGGCTTTTAAGAAAGCAAAATAATAGTATAAAAGCATTACACTTTAGAAATCAAAGCAAAATTACGGAAATCCAAGCACGATTCAAAAAATTTCAAACAAAATCAAATGAAACATTTAGAAAAGCAAAGGTTATTTTCAGAAAAAGAAGATATCGTAAAAAGTAATTACTATGGAGCATTACTGACTGGATGATGATATCTAGTATCGCTTCATGCCAAAAAACTTTTGGTTGAAATGATGGACAAATGTCACCAACCAATCAATGGCATCCCATCGTACCTACCTTTTCTGGTTTCTAATAAAAAAAAAAAAAAAAGAATTTTTTCTAGACAAAAATTATTTCAAGGAATGAAACATAAAAGAATGAAATAAAAAAGAAACTGAAAAAGGTAGGTACTATGGAACATGGCTTACTGGATGATGACGTTTGTCTATCATTTCAACTGAAAGTTATTTGGTATGAAGCAATATTGGATCTGCTCTGTACTAATCATAAAACTTTTCCAAGTTTGCAGTATGACACATTTGAAAAACTCAATTGTCAAAAATGAAACGTCATCATCCAATCAGCAATTGTAGTACCAACTTTTTCCGGTTTCTTGTTGTGTTTCATTTTTTTCAACATTTTTTCAACATGTTGATTTCAATTACTTTTGTTTTCCGGAATGTTTTATTTTTATTTATTTATTTTTGGTTTCTTGAATTTTGTTTTGATTTCTAAAATGTACTGTTGTTTTTTATTACTTGTTTTGCTTTTCTAATTGTCGTTGTGGTCTTTTTTATATTGAGTGATTTTTTTTTTTTTTTTTTTTTTGGTGTGATTTGCACTTCTGGGCCACTGAAAATTCCTAAACTCATCTGTTACTCTATGGCTGAGCTTTATTTGGGTTCCGGTAGAAAAAAAAAAAAAAGAGTGCTGAATAAACACTAGTGTTGACACCTAATTTCCTCATGGATTGGTGGTGAGAGCCCAGCTGAAGGTGTGTGGCCATAATCCAATCAAATAAAAAAACAACCTTTGCGATTGTGTAACCGGATCTGGAGCTATGAGCAGCTTGTCCAAAAGAAACATTTTTGGCTATTGTTTAGCACATCTTTAAAAAAAATGACATAACCTCTTTATTTCTATTCTCGTTTTGAACCCTTTCTATTTTGATAAACAAAAGTAAAATTAATCGAAACATTAATTTTAGTTCTTCAATCTTGCAATTCTAGAAAAAAGTAGCTTTTTTTAATTTGATTTTTTAAAATCTTTTTGCACTTCAAACTTTTCTGAACCAAGGCATCAATAAATCGCCCTATTACCTGCAGTTGACCCAGCTATGCTCGCCTTTGAAATGTGTTACAGAGCATTAAGTTAACACATGTTAGTGTGTGAAAACAAAGCTCGGGCGACTGGCGTGAGGACCAGCTGAGTAAACAGGATTGAGGGAGCAGTTAGAGATGGCAGGGAAAAAAGGCCTACACTTGTTCCTGCACAGGCTGAGGTGGATCCATATGCCAACAGATGGATACTTTAACCTGTATCCCCACAGAAGAAGGAAAAAAAAAAAGCCCAAATAAAACAAGTGGCTCTGCTCTGGCTGATGCCTTTGATCAACGGCACATCTTGGTCTTTGGTGTAGGACTTCTTACGACCCCGTGGAGCACATGGAACTGCATCTGTATAAACATGGCCAGGGAGGAATGTGTGAACAATGCAACAAAAGAAATTTGTTGGAGAAACACGGGGCGGACTGGGCTAACGGGTGGTTTATGTGGTTAAGGATTTGAGCGTGGTGGTCAGTTAGGATGAGAAGCTGAGGAAATACTGTCTGTTTTCATTGACAACACAAGTTGGAAACTTTTTGTTTTTGCTTGGTCACGTGTGCCAGCACACGAGCTGCAATGAAACTCTAAGATTTCACAGGAAAAGTACAGTGTGGTTTAATTTTTCTAAGTAGTCTTACAAAATATATTTGATTGTTATCCATTGTGCTAAAAAGACAGCTGGTCCTATTTAGTGGATTTAGATTCTCAAAAGTGGTTGTTTTGAGAGTTTAAAGGGGAAGATTTTGTCTTGTCCCTTGTTTTTTCTGTCACAATGGCTGGCCTATTGCCATGGTGATTGTCTGCTTGTTCCAGTACTATGAGGTGTAATTTACCCAGCATTTCTTCCCTGATACTTTGCACTGTAATGAATAAGAGGTCTGCTTTTATTGCGGTTTGTTAACTAGGTCCAGAAGGGGAATTTTATACATATGGATTATATGCATACACCTCTGTGTGGCCTGTTTTTTTTTTTTAATACCCTAATGCTGTTTTGCCCTTGGCATGAATAAAGAGTGTAAATGCATTGGTTAGACCTGTGCAGCAACAACAGGATGCACTGCCGGGTTTAACCCCTTGGGGTCAGTGTTGACAGTTTGACCCAAGAGAATTTGGATTGGGATTTTTTTTTAAATTTAACTTAAACTCAAAAAATTGTCAGTTTTAACATGTAGGGCCTTATAGACCCAACTATTTAAAGCAAAATCCTTGATTTTATTGTAAGTATATGTTGTGTTAAGAAAAACATATTACTGCCAGAACCTCTGACATTTGACCCTGGCAGAAGTGAAGCGTTATGTAATGTTTGAGTTACACTTAATGTATGAGGAGGCCAAAGCGAGGAAGTCTCCATCTTTCTAAGCTTTTAAGATAATTTCTATTTGATGAAGCTGATCACAGAGCAGAGACGTGGTAAGTTCCCTTTGATAATTTGCTGAATGTGGGAGCTCATTGATAACTTATCACGAAACTGGCAGCAGAACAAGTTGCAGACAGGCAGCATCCTGTTAGTGCTACACTTCATTAGAACCAGGTTTCAGTGATACCACACACGTTCAAACAGCGGGGCCATCTCCTTAGCATCAAAGAATGCTTTATACAAAGGGTTGTCTCTGCCGCAGTCCTCCCACCAGTGTCTGCTAATGATGCCCGCTGCACACATTTTTAACACTGATACTCTTCTCTACTTGTCATTCATTCACACTTTCAAGCCCTTAATGTCGGATTCCATTTCTGTGTCCCTTGCTCTGTTTGTCTCCTTCTGTCTTTCTCCCCCACTGTCACTCGTGGTGTTTGCTTGGATGCTTGGTTTTGTTTGTTTATTGTTTCCAGATGGCAGACACAGACTTCATTTGTGCGGCTTTCAAGTTCCCAGAGAGCTTTTTACTGCCTTGGCTCAAGCACTTATCCTGTTTCCTCTTGCCAGTCTTTATGATCGGCCCTTTTAAATGTAGCAACTGGAAACAACTGTCACTACCTGTCTGCATCATGCCTAACTGTACACAAAGCCTTCCTTTTTTTCACGCTCTTCATCTGAAAGTCAACCGTGATGCTTCTTCCAGCTTAAATGCACGCACGGTCAGTGCCGTGTAACACTCGATCCTCAGTTTTTCTTTTTCTTGTCGAGTTTAGTCTGGGCATCATTAAGCGCGATGACGTCACTTATTTACAGGAACCCGGGAGGGCAACTTGCCCAGTAAATGTGGGGGAGGACCATTGCATGTCTTTACTCATCGGATGTAGTTTTAAGATGGGGTAGTAATCAAAGCGCTCAGCTATATAAAAACCCACCCCCTCCTCCTTAGGAAGGCATTTTCCTCTGGCTGCTGCTGAATGAGTGATTTACCCTGGCATTCCAACCTGCTTAAAATCATTTTTAACAGTGATATTCAACAGAGGACACCAGTCACTGTTAAGTGTGCTGGACTAATCCTTAAAAGTTGAGAGGGCATCCAAATGTTTCTGGCTTGTTGTTGCCGCTAGGTATAGATAAGTTTGGCCAGCTTCAAAGTTTTGAGTCCCAGAAGGAGCAAGAGACTATCTCTGTCATTAGGTATTCACCAAAAACAGTGTTGTGTCAGCAAAGGAAAGCTGTGTTTTTCCATCACTATACAAACCAAGATGAAGGGAGTCCTTCCTTATACGTTTCAGATTCCAGCACAGTCATAATGCTGACCTCCTTGTGACCCCTGTGCAAGGAGGTCTAAGCTGAAGTGTGAAGGGATCGGACTTTAAAATTCACGTAATCGCTGGTGTTTGTGTTTACCACCAGTGAGAGACTGCCTTTCCGGCTAATCTCATCAAGGTTTCGGATCTAGTGCCGGGGTGAGGGAGAGGACAGAGGACTGTGACCCACATCCCTGTGCCAGGACAGCTCTCCAGCTCGGCTGTGTGATTCCATCAAAGTTTACTACAAGGCCCACTGCCAGGGTTTTTACTACAGAACTTCCTGGCACAACAAGAAAATGCCTGCACTGATTTCCTCCAAGGACAGTTGTTTCCATGTCCCAGGCCTGCTTGTTTTTACCAGAGCAGACTTTTGAAATACACAATTATTATGACTTTATGTCATATTAGAAAAGCAAACAAGATTCACAGCCTACTGCTTTAGTAATTACTTTTTTCATCATTCTAATACATGCAAGAGCGTTAGAGGACTCAGAGGTCTTGTATTTGAATCCTTTTTGAATCAGCCATTAGCTAATATCACATGCCCTTAGGATAAAGTATTGAGTGTTAGCCCTTTGCCAGTTCTCAAAAACTCAGATTCAATGTATTTTGCTTATACGATCATTTCTTTCAAATTCAATTGACTGTTTTTAATAATTTTAAAAATAATAGTTTTTGTTGGCATTTTTTGTCTAAAGCTGTTTCTCTGCTACTCATTCACAGCAAGAGCCAATATAAAATAAAAAATGAATTAATAAATACAAAAAAAAAGGCATTTGGGTGTTCCGTATACTTCAGAAAATACTGTAGTAGTGACAGTAGTATTTCCTAAATGTGTCTAATACTTGCTCAAGCTGCTTCAAGGAAAGTTCCAAGTTTGTCCTTTCAAGCAAATGGTTTTAAATTTCAACTACACACAACTTTTCCTGTTTTTGTTTAATAAAATATTGCTGTGTAAATTATGTGTGAAAATTAAAACTCTTAGTTGAAATTGTGATTGCATATGGTTATGAAGGAAAAACAAATGTAGTAGTATCTCCTAACATTTTCAGATTTTAGTTTCTATGGGTAATATAGCTGTCAATAAGGAACATATTTATAAAGAAAAAGTTGTAATCATAAAGACAAAGTCATATTCTAATTCTAGTTTAACATACCACTTCTAATATAAGGAAACTCAAATTTTAAACTGTCCCAAGGCTTTTTAAAGATGCCAAAATTCCCTTCTTTGAAAGTTGTTTTTTTTTATTAAAGTAATTCCCACATTGGTAAGTCTTATATTTTTGTAAATGCTTCAAGACTCGTTAGGACTAAAAAATATTATATGTGAACCATTGACTGTATTTGAGAACTGGATTAACTGACCCCCTCCCCCTTTACAATCCAAATAGGAAGTACCTGCTGGTTCCAAAAAGCCACAATCCTATAGACTTCTATAGAGAAGTAAGCAGCTATTACTCAGTCATTATATTTGTCAGAATATAATCTTTCAACAAGCTCACTCCTGATTGGCGAGAGTGGTTGACATAGAAAAGATGACTCATCCTGACTCGGACCAATCACAGCTTACTGATGATTTCTGGTTCTTACTTGACAATGTCCGTTTCAAGAAAAATGGTGACCAAATTGACTTCATTTTGTTGGAGCCAGAAGCAAGTCATTTTCTTTAGTTGACATCACACTCACTCAGTCCAGTTCTCATATATATTCAATGGTATGAACACATGATACTGTAATATTTTTTATTTTTTTTACTTAATGCTTTACTTTACTTAATACTGCTAATAATAACAGTCAAAGCAAATTGTTGTCAGTGCAGGCATTTTTAAAAAATATTATTCTTCACTCATAACTATTGATTAATAGATATTAAAAAAGGGCTTTTGTATGAGGTTTGAAAAAAGTCTCCCACACTTTATCACTAACGCCTGCAAATACAAGCAAAAACTAAAAGAAAACTTGCCTTCCTTTCTTCTCTTTGTTAAACCTACAAACTGATCTATGTTTGCATCATATTTTCTATTCAAAATTTAAATTTCTGGTGTTGTCAAACATGAAAGAAATGTGAGCTTTTCATTCCTCCTTTAGGGTATATTTCAGGGAAAAATGCATTTTTTGATACAATCGTTCTCAATAGATGGCTTATTTGTTTATTTGACAACCCTCTAACTTTAAATCTTTAGATAAAAACCCTTTTTGCTCTGTGCTGTTTAAACACAGACGTGAACAGTGAAACAGGGACAGCAAGTTAGTTTATCTTTGATGTTCAGCGATTGACAGAGACTTTCTTATCAAAGGGCTACAAATAAACTACAATAAAAGATTGATTATCAAAGGGCAGTCTATGTTATGGCTCAGGGGTTTATGTTTCTGCTTTTGATCCAAATGGATCTATCATATTGATACATTACAATCTAAATCTGATGTTTGCTTTCTGATCATTTTCACCATCAATGGTGCATGGTGTGCAAAATGGCACGATGGTTTAGGCCAGACTACGAGCAAATTGGCATGTCGTTGAGTCCCATCTTCGCTGATGCGGCACCTCCCCGGGCTTTTGTCTTCAGTTTGGGCACAGCTGTCAGGTTAGGTGCTATCCCCGCTCCCCTCCCAAAAACCTCCAGCCACGCGCGACTGCACCTCAAACACTAAATAGAAGCATTAGACACACCATGTTAGGGACTGCTGGTGTCCGAGCGGTGGGTTTGGGTGCTTGTCTTGTCCTGTGGGGCCAGTGGCATGTGCATTACCAACCCTCCCACATCTGCACTATGCTGTGTATAGCCGGTTATCCTAACTCCCATACCTTTCAATTAGATAGTAAATTTACTCATTTGTGGTCGATTTCCATTTGTATTGCTGCGCCTGTCAACCACTGACCCTTATATGTCTCCGGTTTCTAGCACTCGGCTACAGATCTTCGCCATGTAAATGCCCACAAGGTCTATTTGCTCATACATAACGTAACCGATCTTGATTATGCATCACCGGCATCACACCTCAGCAGGATATAACCAAACATGAAAATTAACTTTCAGCTAAATGCCAGTATCAGTCCAAGAAAAAAGTGGGGTAAAGGGAAATCAAATACAAATGTACACTGGAAAAACCCCACTGTTAGGAAAGGGAGCCTAAAGGCAGAAAAGATGCTGCCGATTAATGTGCAAAGCAAATGAAACTGTTTATTCCACACTATCCATCCAAAGAGAGCACATTCACACAGAGTGAATACGCACTCATTATTTTGGTAAATGGGGAATTTTTTGGTTGCTGGGAATTTATACAGGTTTTTACAATTAAAAAAAAGAAAGAAATCAGATGTAAATACTCCCCCAACTGCTTACAAATCAGGTTAATGAAGAAGGGAAGGAAGAATAAATCAACATAATGAGCTGAAATTGTAAATATTGCCAAATTCACTGGAGATTTTAATTGATTTGTTTGAAATTTGAAAGTTTAGAAAAGCAGTCACACGGATCTATCTGTGACATACTTTTTAAACTGTCTGTTATAAAGGTAAGCAAAAAAAAGTTTCTTGGCCTGACTTTGTCTGCGAGCCATTCAAAAGGAATTGCCCCCTGATGAGTTGGAATGCACCCAGCTGGCCTTTAAAAGGTGATAATTGGAAAATACAGGATAAAGCCACAGTCCAAGTGAGGATATTGCATAGGATTAAGCCATAAAAAATAAATGGAATGAAAAAACTCAAGGAGATATGAAGAAGGATGATCAAATACTTAAATATAGCTCTTTACCCTCTGTGTTGAGGCTGACGCAAAAGCTGCAATATAGGGCCTGTGCTAATTCAGGATACAAAGAATTAGCTCTAGAAGCATCAAACTGAACATTGCCCTAGTCATAGAAAGTCATTGAGTAGAGAAAAACTCAAGTTCAACACCTTTTTCTTAGATCCTAAAACTATTTCTGTTTTCTAAATGATGGTTCACATTTTTTTGACCAGTTAGTGATTTCATTATTCTTTGACTTTTTTCTCTCTGGTTTCTTTACAAATACCCATGGTCCCTCCAGAACATATTTTAAGCAAATGCATGCTAAAATATCAATATTAACTTTTGTTTTCTTGCTCCTCTTGTTACAATCCAATTATGGAGTCAAAGGAGGTAGCAATTAAGCTGCTCAAGAGCCTTCAAGCGACTGTAATTTCAGTCACATTTGAAAAGAGAATGCTTTTTTATTCAACCTGACACAGAATTCCGTTATTTTACAGGAAGGAAATTCTATGGGAAATTGAAGAGGCCTATACCTGTCCTTGAACCTTTACAAACCAAAATTCAAAGCTATTCACTCCTCACCCCAAGTTGGCCTAGTCCACTGGATGACTGTGCATCCGGTTTCCATTACTGTTTTCTTTCAGAAGAATGTAGTCATTGTAAGCTCCTTTGAAGTCCAGTCTGACTATAAGACCTAAAGAAATCGTAGTCATCATTCTTTCTTTCTTTATGTTTTGAAAGATTCCACCATGTCTCTTAATGATGACTAACAGTCTTTGCGTTATTGTTGATCTACTTTGCAAGTATTTTGATAATGCACATCATAGACACATTTTGATCGTTAGGCTCCGATCCAGTAAAAACAGTTTGAACTACAGCAGCTATTAGGCCCTGTGTCAATCAGCAG
>BSAI01000005.1:7765681-7780290 GCA_036245035.1 Adrianichthys oophorus
AAGAACAATTTTTTAATGAAATATTACTTATTTTCCTGAGCTCTTTTTCTACCCAGAAGTCAGACGCTTCAATCTCTGAGACATAGCCTTTCTCTCCTTGTGGGTGCCATCCATTTCATGACGTCATCCTAGAGCTGACCTCAGCAGCATGTCTGCATTTCGCCAACGAAAACAAACAACATCAGAACTTCAGAAAAGATGAATGTGCATATTGTGCAAATAAAATCAAAGTGTTTTGCCGATCACTCCTAGTTTCCCCAGAGAAAGTGGTGGAGTGTGTTCGCCTGGGGGTGGTGCTGGCAGTGCAGACTCTTCCTGGAAGGGAATGTTCTCACTTATCTATGACACAATGTGAGGACCCACTACTTTTTGTGGATTGGGAGGGCCTGGTGTTCCCAGAGCAGCGTTTTATAGGAATACTCAGAGATATATGAATCAAGCAAAATACCACTTTGGAGTTGTTTTTTGTGAGGAATTAACATTATAATACACTTAATAGTTCAAAAAAGTTGATTTTGCATGATCTAAGACTTTTAATGTTGTGTTCACCAGTGAACATGGGGGGGGGGACTAAAACGGAATCGTAGTAGTACCTACATTATTCAGATGAAGTGCACATCTTTTTGGGGGGGTCCTGTTGGGTTTAATCATTGGAGGTCTGCAAGGGTGACCATTGTAGGAAGCCTGACTTACTGTTTATCATCCGTCTTTTATAGTATTTGACATTAACATGTAGGCATGTTCAGCTGCGGTAAGGGAACAAATGGAATGCCAAAAAATTTGACTTTTGTTTTGACAAAAGTCTACTCCAACTTTCTAAAGGCGAGGTACTACATTAGCAACAATATAATACGATAAGTCTAGTTTATGACATTATGTTGCCATTTTAATAAAACAAGCAGATTTTGAAAAGCTCTATTATTGGGTTATCTAGTTTGGCTCTATAAAGTTTCTTACCATGTATCTTAACATGTATGTATTTAACTGTATGACATTTTTAAAAGTGAAGTTTGATACAGATTGTTATCATTGGGAAATTTACAGATCTACTACACACTTGTGTAAAAATATGTCCTAATTTTGATATTCTATGTGATGAATGACATTACCTATACACTTTACTTAAATCTATAAATAACAAAACCTGTCTGAAAATAAATGAAACATCTTGTAAATGTGTTTTGCCTTGTTGTGGCAGTCTTCCGTGTCCCTCTCTTTAACTTGTCTGTTTTGGCTACATGGAACTTTCCATGTTATCTGAATGTTCCAAGTAATTCTTCAGATTTGTCTGGCTACTGCTGCGAATAATGAATGGTCTGCAGTATTTGTTCCCAAAAAGTTTCACCTATAAAACCCAAATGTTTCCAGATGTTTAATTTGAGGGCGCAAACACACTTCTGTTACCTGGTGAGCAACAGAGACGTATTAAAAGTGTTTGTTCTGGATCAGTGTTTTTGTAAAGAGTCCTCCATTCAAGTGTGAAGCTCACCTGTGGATCAAACCATTATATTCTGGTCTGCCGGACTTGCAAGTAAGTCTTGATAATGGTTAGGAACAATGTGAATGCAGATTGTATATTTATCAATCACAAGAGTAGTGGTTAACTAAAATATGTTTTTCTTTCATGTGTATATACAGACTATTCAACATCATCAAGTAAAATTTGAAGTTTCTGTCATTGACTAATGTAATAATGCTGCAGATCTAAGGTGACACTGACACAAAAAGGCATGCTTTTAACCCTTTTTAGGATCTTTAGCATACATTTATCTTGATTTGAAAAGCCACATTGAACAGTAAATCAGTTTGCCTTATTCTAGATGACATAGCTGATGTTACACATCCTGTTACAAATGCAACAATTCGAGCTACATTGGAGCCATCCTACAGTTTTGAGCCAGATACCATCTTGGATGAGGTAAATGAAGACGTACTGTACGTGGATCTAGTCGTCTTTAAGTGGAGCGGAGCAGGGAGCTTGTGGCTTGCTGTTGTAGGTTCTACATCACAACTACAAGCATTTTCAAAAACATTTTATTTTATGCTCCTGATTCACAATGACTTGAATAAAGACATACTCAGAAATACAATTTTAAGTTTCTTTTTCTTTATATATATATATATATGTCCTTCATCACCAAAAAACACCAAAAATACGATTGTCATCGGAGTGGGTCTTTGTGGTAAAATGAGAACATTTGTTAGAACTGATCAGTATCTGAATTGTATCATTATGGTTAAACGTTCAGCAGCATCCATGATTGACTTTTCTTACCTGACACAAACTCAACAGAAAAAAAAAATGAGTTGTGAACAAACTGAAATAGTGTCTCTGGCTTTAGTTTCCATGATCCTCCCAGTAAGGGAAGGAAGGGGCTTGGGTTATTGTCCACCCTCACCTACACCCACACCCTTTTTGGTGCAGTGGGCCAAGCTAGGGTCTTGCTCTTTCCCTGTCACTTTCCACATTGTGGCTGGGTTTGTGTTTTTCTATGCTTTTTTTTATCCACTAATGGAGTCAGGAGTTGACGTGGGTTTTCTGCATCACTGTTATCACTTCACACTGTAGACAGACATTTGTCCGCTGAATTCCCACTGCCCTGGAAAATCTAGTAAATTTTTTGTATAATCTTATCTAAATGTTTTTAAAAAGTCTGTCTTTGTTTGTAGACAAACTCATGACAGAATACTGGATTCTATTTATTTACATTTTTTTATTTGCAGTTTAAGCTTTTTTTTTTTTTTTTTTAAGTCTCTCCTCATAAATAACCCAGTGTATAGTACAGCAGAAAATATTTCCGGTAAGACTTATCTTGTCCTATAATTCTGGTCTAACAAATCGATTAAAAAAAAATGTTATTTACTAAACATGCATATAATTGTATGATAGTATTTATGTCTGGTATAAAGACAAAATTAAAACAGTGTTTTATTATTTTGTTGTCTAGACAATACCATATTGACATCATACATGAAATGAATCAAACTATTCCTTATTTTAAAGAAGGGATGAGCAATTATTTTGTTGTCAGACGTAATTTAAAAATAGATGCACATAATTATTAATGCCAGGTACCACGGATGGAACTGAAGGGCTTTCAGCTTACAGTCCTTTTTTTATCTGAGAGTTTTGGGAGGGGCTACGGGATGTAAGGATTGGGGGCTGTATAATACTTCCATGGTTTTGGCCGTCAGATTTTCAAGAAACTTCCTGGTGTGTCAGGATCAGTCAGGCCTAAGCCAGTCTTAATTAAAGGCTTGGGGCTGGGCAGAAGTTGAGGGCAAAAGGCATCCCTGTTGGGTCTGCCATTACAACACTATGGGGAGCATCAGCTTTGTAACTTAAAATTCCTCTTTTAAAAAGTCTGACCATTCACTGCTGCCACAAAAGACTGATTATTTATCTACAGATTTTACTGAAAGAAAAGAGAAAAAAAAAATTAACGCAAAGTAAACCAAACTGTCATTTGAAGTAATATATTTAAGTTATTTTATTGCAACCAGGCTTGCCTGCATTAAATAAGATAAACTGATTATAGTGGTCACATATAAAAATCAAAAATATGCATCTTGGCTAATAACGCAAAGTTAGTACCTATCCACTTGTGAATGTAGTTATTCTGTCCAACCACTTGGGGGCACAGGCATCTTACAGGGAAGCTGTACGGGGCCGGTGGTGGTGTGTTAAAGTGTTCTTTTGTGTCTTTGGTGGGGTGGCAGGGAGGGAGATTAATTAAATGGACTGTGATCCAAAAGTGCCTATGCTCGCTCATGACACATCATGCCTCACAGATGCCCCCTTTTTTTTTTTTTTACCATCCTGTTTTTCTTTTTTCATTAATTTGGTTTAACACAGATCCAATCGTCAGGCATGCAACATCTTAGTAAGTATCTTTTGGTCTCCTCACTAGATCTTTTCACCAAACCTGTCCTTCATTTTCCCATGTAAATTGTAAGAAAGGGTGTGTTTTTGTCTGGGCCTGGATGGGTATTGAGGCACCCATATATCCTAATGGTCAATAAGACTTTTTTAAGTTTAGGATGTGTTCACATTCAGTTCTTCACGTGTTTACGCATGTGTTGTTTTGTTCTCATGGACTTAACCAGTGCCAGATCCTCCCGATCTCCATCCCCTCCTTCAGTCGTCTTCTATTCAGTTTTTTTCTCCCAGGAATTTCTTGAAAGATTATTCAAGACATTCCCTCATGATTTATAACTGATTTATTAAGCAGTTATAGCTGTTTAATTAATTAAACACTTTGTTGGTGCATGTGTTCATATATATGATGCTGTATGTACATCAAAAGCTCTGAAGTTGTAAAACATGTTTTACTTTTTGGAACAATTGCTTGTAATCCATTTCATTGTGAGTTATGTAATAGAGAGAAGTGCAAACCACCTTGCAAGTTCTAATGCATTCTGACTCCACAGTGTCAGATGGTCCCAGTTGTCCAGGGGGCTCAAGATGGCAACACTGTTTAGCTGTCCTCATACTAGTATTTGCAGGCAGGCTCGAATATGTGTCTGCATGCTGCAGTGTTTTTAGATTAGGCTCAAATGTGAGTCCATATGGTTCAGTGGTGACACGTTTGATGCCCTCTGGACACGGTCCAAACGTATGGAAGTATGGAATGGAAATAGTGTGTGTGTGTGTGTGGGGGGGGGGGTGAAAAAAAAATTGGAACCTTTGCCAACCTTGTTTAGTTTTCCTTTCGGAGTTTGTATCCCAGTAGGCCTATTTGGGTTATCTGACTGGTGTGTGATCATGTGGCTATGGGGTCACAGCATGCATCTTTTTGCCAGAAGCATTGGAAGATGGATTTGTGGACCTATGAGGGTCTCTCCAGTGAAAGATGGTCCATGAATGATGATTTCTACAATTTGTTGATTGTTAAAAATCAACAGTCTGATTTCTTTCTTTATCTAATTCAGTTTTGATGACACAAAAAGTTCCTCCTTTGACTCTATCCTCCCATGATTTTCTAAATCAAATTACCATCCATAAGGAAAACATGTTAAAAGAGAATGGGCAGTTGAAGGATCTGCACCCCTTTGCACTTTCACTGCAAAAAAATGTGTCGTTAATATGAGTGCAATTGTGCAGATGACAGTCAGGCTCATACAAGGAGACTTACCTGGTTAGGCCTGTCCACCAGATGTTCCTCTGGCCCTCCACACTGCATATTTGACTTGCTAATTTCACCTGACTATTTGTTGTTATTTCTGCAAATTGGAATTAACAACTCCCTGCTAATTTATTTAACATTTTTTAGAATCTGATTACTACATTTTTTCACAAGTTCTTGTAAATTTTGCTTTAAAATAAAACATTTTAAACAGTATTCCTTAAAAAAATACGTAATTCTCATTAGGACAGGCACCCACACTAAACGAACCAGACACCGATCAATGCGTAAGTGCTCATTCTTGCTGCTCCACCTACTGATTCAGACTTCTTTGCCAGACATCCATGTCTGATTCTGAAAACAAAAGACAGCAGAGATGTTTGGAGGCACAACTTGAGACATTTACTATAATGCAGTGCCTCTTGTCAGGTTGAGAAGCAAGCCAAAGATATTTGCATGTAATAAATGAATTTCTCCCATGTCCAGCCCTGCTGGGGCCAAAGGTTTACCGTCACAGATGCAAACTCCATCTGCCCCTTCTCTCCCCATCCCCTGCATATTACTGTTCAGATACAGTTTGGCTGTGTTGGAGTAAAGTGGGGTTTTGTTAAATAATCTTAAATATAGTATTTTTTCTGAAGAATTAAGGTGTATATGTTTTATTAGTTACCGAAGACTGAAAATGGACCACCACAACTTCTTCGAGTGTGCTTTGCATTGTAGTCTAGTATTGCAGGGTGGAGAGGGTTGTAGAGGTCAAGTGGCCCCCTATCCTTAGTAAATATGGACGTGATGACAGCTGATGGGACAACAACTCTCTGCGAGAACAATGTTTTCTTGCCAACCCCTTCACAACCAGCACATACCCCTCACCCCTCAGCCCAGGGCTGTGATCCTGCATAGGCAGCATAATGAAGCCATATAAGCCTGTTATTTGCTGCTTTACGGCTTGTTTTATGAAGGTGAGTTGACAAGCAGCTCCCAGAATGGTTCCTGCCACTTTAACAGACAGCATTACCAAGAGAAAAGGAGCGGTGTGGAGGGAGGGCAGGGTAGGCTGGAGAATGTGCTGGGCCCTTTATGTTAGCTCTGCCAGGGCTTTGATGGGTAGAGGTCTGGCTGCAGGCTATCACTAGTAGATTTTACGTCTTCCACCTTTTGTTGGAGGGACATTATTGACGTTTGACCTATGTTACTATTCCCACCTCCTCTTCACTAATCAATTCCCACATCGATCCATTAATCAGTCTGGGTGATGGCCAGTGAAAGGGCGCATGGGTGTGTGTGAAGAATTGTGGGATAGGCCCCAGGCTACTTTGGAGGAGGCCTTAACATGTGGAAGCCTGTTAAGAGCTTGTATCAACAGGTCATTGGTCTTTTATTAATGGTCTTTATTTGACTGAAACATTTTGCTGTTTATACACACTTATAGTGGATTGATGTCAGCAGCTGAATTGAACCACAACTTAGGTTAATTTGTCATCATTTTATTTAATTTTATGTCAACCCTAACCATTTCATTGCTAAGACATTTTTATGAGTGCTTCAAAAGAACTTCTGATTCAGGGGTGTCAAACTCATTTTGGTTCAGGGGCCACATTCAACCCATCTGACCTCAAGGGGACTGGACCAGTAACATAATAGTAAAATAACCTACGGTTAACTTGTTACCTGTAGCTTTGTTTTTGTTTTGCTTTTTTCTCAGTTGTAAAAAATGACTCAACCAACATAGTAGCCTAATCTTTGATTATTACACATTCATTGCGTTGGCTGCCTTCACCTTCTGCCTGAATATTGTGGCAACACCTGCCTTTATCCTGACCATTGATGAGGCACCATCAGTGGCCAGACTGACATCACCTAACCAGTTAACTCCGCATTGTCCAGTGCAGTAATGAGAGTGCTGACTTCAGCTGTTGTTGTGTGTACATCATGTGAACCAACCTGATTTAAACTCTGCTGTGATGGTCTCGTCCACTCCTCTGATACATTTGCACAGTTGTGTAATAATATTGGATGTTGGTGCTTTCATCAATAAATGTCAGGATTCTGGCCTTCATTTTACAAGTTCGCCACCTGAAAATGGTTTGGACCAACTTTTTTGCGAAAAGGTAGCCAGCTTTCACTGCTCCATCACTGATGTCAACAGCTGCAGTAATTCAGACTGCTGTTTGCAGACTGCTGTTTATTTATTTATTAGTTTTAGCCCAGCTAACAGTTGGTTAATCTTCTCTTTTCTTAACTGTCCCTACAAATGGTGAAACTTTTCTTTATGGTGAGTCTCATGGTAGCGCTGAATGTTGTATTCTTTGAGCACTGCGACCTGTTGGTTACATACCAACCACGCATGTTTGCATCCAACTCCGAGAATAAATAAAACTTTGTCCATTTTTTCTGGAACGCTCAGAACTCCACGTCAGCCTTTCTTCTTTTTGACGACATTTTGGTAATTATGGTGTCACTCCTGATCATTTTTATAGCTACAGCGGTGAGACTCGGGGAACCAAAACTGCATGTTACCCATGTCTTTGTGCTTGATCACTTGTCATGTCGGTCTTGTTTTTCCTTTGCGTCCCCTAGTGGCGGAATTGCAAATTTTGGTTATTTCTTTAAAGAACCATAACTCGCCACAGGAATGGGCTAGAACTATGCTTTTTTCCACATCTTTTTTTTTTTCTCTTCACAACCGGGCCGGATTAAGCCTTTTGGAAACAGCCCATGGGCCGAACATTTGACACCCTTAATCTAATTGAACCATAAATGTATTTATCGTCTAATGGTATTTTGCCTTGGCATAACTTTTTCAAAAGAGAAAATATTAGCCTGGTCTATCTGGTTTTAAATGACAAAACAGTGAGTTCGACTTACGAAACACAACCCGAAATCAGCGGCCTTAAAAATACAAGGATGCATTTTAAAAGGGAGCAAGCATATTTTTGTTCGTCAGAGCGTTTCCATGGAGGCTGGGCAGCCGCATAATTGTGCATAAGCCACAAACAGAAACAGATCAGATCCTCAGACAGCCAACAGATCAAAATGGAAGCTGCGGGAGTGGAACCCACCATGCTTTGATTAGGTTTGGTTTTTGGTTTGGTTTGTGCAGACTAAAGCCGTCACCCCAGTCTTTCTCTGTTGTTGCCAAGTTGTTTGCCAAAACAGCAGAGGACTTGGGGAAAGAAAGTTAGAGAGTAAAAACCTGCGGGCTGTTTTGAAGCCCACCCGCCCCTCAATCTGACTGGGGTCTAGCCGACAGTTACTCAGCTCTTGTGGGTTTAGGGAATTGAAAAGACACTTCTTGTGTGGATTTTTCAATTCTTCAACATGTCATTTGGCTGAGAGTGCTATTGTCGCTTGCCCCTTTTTTCCCTGCTCTTTCTGCCGAGACGAGTTGTGTCATCCCCTCGTGATCAGCACTTTTGTTGCCTTTGTTTTTGGCCCTACCTCAGAAGTCCATCTTGTCTTTTATGTCCCTGCCTTTCATGCATAAGGGAACAGTTGTGGCCTGTTGTGGGGCTGTTCCACTGCATTTCCACCAGTGGGGTTTCCTTTCATTCTCTTCAAAGTGACTACAATGGGGCTCTGAGGGCCTCAATGACCAATGCAGAGAGCACAATCCTACAGAGCCCGTTCATTTTGTTTTGGCAGAGTCAATAAAAATGCTAAGTTAAAAGCTAACCCCCTTGTGCCCTCCTTGAATTGAGCGACTTGTTTGACCTTTCTGACCTCCTCCTTTATTAACTTTTAATGATGAATTTATTGATCTGTTTTTCTAAATTGTTGTTTAACGTTTAGTATGCTGCATTTACTGTTGGATGTAGCCATTGAGCTATAGATTTGAATTAACTGCAGTTCCATGATTCTCTGTGGAGATGAAATAACACATCACGCCATTTGTTACAGACGTCAACACAGTGAGCTGGAGCCACTTAACAAGATGTGATGGTACATCATTTTTAGTTTTAGAGTTTCCATCCTGAGTCATGAAGATGTCTCCATACCTTTAAGGAGGAGGGGGATTTGTCTAGTTCTAGATGTAAGGACTGAAAGTTGGTGTGAGTGTGGGGGGTGGCAAAAGCCGTACATAAAGAGCATTGTGTTCAGAGAGAGAACCAGGGCGTTAAAGAAGGATTACAGGTACACCGGCTTTGGTTGCTGCAGATAACTGCCATGACTTCGTCCTCATTGTGTAGATTAAGGCATACAAGCCAAACTAATGAGACTGAAAAGGGGAGAGTGCATGAATGCAAGGAAGAGTAAAGGGTTTTGTTGACTGCATTGGATATTCATTGGAATTGGACGAATTGGACAGATAAAAGCATCGCTGTGTTGGATGAAGAAACTGGGCTGCTGTTTGTTACAACTGAATACTTTATTCTTCATGTGACCATGACGTCACAAAGTCACTATCCAACTAACACAAAAATAACGTAAATACAAAGTTTCAAAGTTACAAGTTACTTTAACAAAAAGGAAAACATCTACCTCACTGGCTGCATTCAACTTCTTAAAGACCCACTCAGATAAACATGTTTTTGGTGTTTTTAACATGTTCTTGTGACATTTTTCTCATTATGGGGGACATATAGTCAGAAAATGAAGCTTAAAATTGCATTTCTGAATGTTTTTTTAATTGTTGTAAATCTGGAGCAGACGAAGAATTGGAATTAGCTGTTGGAAAAGCTTTAGCAGGGACCTAGGTGCTAAATTTAGCCACAAGCTCCTTGCTTTGTTTTTTTTTTTGGATACATCTGCTTGTTGACAAATAGATCCATGAACGTCTTTGATTTCCCCGTCCGATTTGACACTGGCTCAAATCTGTATGGCTGGATAGCTCTGATATTGCTGGCTATTGCTGCAATGCTAATGTTATGTTGGGGTTGTGAGGGGTTATAAGAAACAGAGGGATGAGTTGAAATGGGGGCGGGCTTACTCCACACCAACAGTTCTACTCACAACTCAGAGGTTAATTTCTGATGAACTCCTGCTGCTCTGTAGAAACTATGTCCTAGAAAATGACACAATTTAAAAAACATAAATTTTGGCAAAAAGCACGATTGTAATTGAAAGATCACTTGGAACACTTTTACAGCAGATCAAAAGAGGATCACAGTGGTACCAAAGTACAGAGTCAGTACTGTTGAGTACTGTGAGTCAGTATTGTTCATCTATTCTTATTCTTTCTCCTCCATACAACTTTTCGAGTGGCGTCTTAAACTGTCTTAAACAAAGATTCCGCCCTTCGCAAACTTAAAATACATGAATACATGTAATAGAAATTGTGCAAATTACAAATTCAAACACTATTATTGTGTCAGTTAAAATAAAGTTAAAGATTATGTAATATAAGCAGTTAAGACTCCACAAAAGAACAAATTATGGGTGAAACATTTGTGAGGTGTTGATAATAAAACATAGAAGTTATTTGAGTTTTATAGCACTTTTATAATCTGAGCAAAATAGGGTACTGAGGTAAGTAATCGTTTTAGTGGCTGTTGTTTATAATCAACAAAAGTGTAACATGTATAATAGGTTAGTCTCTTGGTTGCTGTCTTGATACAAGAGAAGATAGCCTCCAGCTGATTTAATCTGGAGGGGAATGGTTTGCTCATACTGAGCTCCAACTTGCTGGAGGGCAAGCACAAGAAGCAGGGGGCAAAGAAGTAGGAGAAAAGTGTTTGATTCTTTCCTCTCTCTGTCTTGGGTGTCTCTGGTTATTTTTCTAGCATGTCTCTACCATCCACTTGTGTCTTCAGTCCTCAGGCATTGTAGAGAAAACAAACAAGAAAAAGAAGGGGGGGGACACATACACATTACCCCATCACGCTGAGAAGAGGTCTACGTGTGGCGAAGACCTCAGTTCTCTCTTTTCCTTCTAAGAAACAAAGTGTCAGACAAGCAGGTATATGAAACCAGGGAAATATTGATATCTTCTTGACCATTTTATTTCCCCCGTGCAGCCAGGTTTCTGAAGACGAAGAGGGGGGCTTGTTGATGCTCCAGCGACATTGATTTCCTCTCTTCTCTTTATTCATCTTTTATTTGTAGGAGATTTTTATCTGGAATCTCAAGTAAACAGACCCCAGAATGTCATTTACATATTAAGAAGAAGCTGATTATTTTTTGGGTGGAAACACAGATCTTTAATTTGGTGCATTTTAGACACAGCTTCTTCCTTTCCCGCCACGCTGGAGGTAAATGTGGAAATCTACATATTGTTAGACAGTCTGTCATCAGGGCTTTATTTGTTTATTTTTTAGCAGGTTTTGTGTCATCTACTGTAGTTCATGTAGTGGGATGAATATTATTGTATGAATTAGGCTGTTATGCTGCCATGTGGAGGCCAGTAGAGTTGCACAGAATGGAGACAAAATATCTTGGTAACAAAGCAATTACCTGAAGTTCTCCATAGCCCAATAGTGACTGCCGGACCAGATAGACTAGTGGCTTTAAACTGTACGGTGTGACAGAATTTTCATTTACAAAGCTGTGATGCAGATACAGGTCACAACAATAGAAATGACTACATGCTTTTATTAAAGTTTCTGTGGTGCTACACAAGAAGTTGAAACTGTTTAGACTTGGACAATAACCTTTGCTGGTTTTGTTATGATAGGCTTTATAGTGGAACCGGTTACCGTATTAAAATAATCGTGCATTTTGTGGTACAAATACCACATTTGACATGATTGTAGCGGATGGATCCCTGTTTCGGAAAAGCACATTTGGCACAAAAATATTCAAGACTTTAGGATCTGGTTTTTAGGACAGCGCACTTATCACTTGATCAGCCGTAAGGGGCTATCTGCGCAGGGTGCAGGGATTGGGATGGTTGAAAAAAAGAGAAAATCAATGCAAAATCTATGCTTCTCACCTACTTCCTCTTTTCTTACCCTTATGCGTTGTATTGGTGTTCGCTACGACTTGTCACTCGCTGGGTGGCCATAGAAAAAAAATCGTGAAACAGATTGACTGTACCAGCTACAACCTTGATATTTTGTGAAGACCACCTGCGAGCCCTGTAAAGGTTTGCCCATTTCGCACCCGAAGACAGCCCGTATCCACCCGCTTAACCTAAAGGGGAACTTAACGGAAACCTGAGCTTAAAAAGATTCAACACCAACTTTGAGTTATAACTTTCTCATCATTGGTGTCCATTGCTCCTCTACACCAGCAGCGCTGTGAAAAAAAAAAAAAATATATCATTTTATTATTGACTCATCAACTAATTATGTACTCGTGTAAAATATAAAGCAGCTGAAATATTACTACTACTCCTGACCAGCTTGGACATATCTAATTTTTTATCTATATCCACATGCCCTAGCAAATTTAATTCAGCGCTGCTGGTTGGATGGCAAGTGTGAAAATGATCACAGCACCAGTGAGAATATGGTAAAAACACAACCACTATGTGCACAGTTCAAAGAATGAGCACAGGAAAATTTAAAACAAATTTGTTCTACAATTTTTGGATAACCATGGATCATTTGAACACTGACTTAGTCTCCTTAGAATATCTAGAGGGTGCTGAAGCCCCCCTAGATATACTTAAGCCCCACTAAAGAATTTGGAGATGTTAAGATTTTCTTTTCTTTTTTCTTTTTTTTAATTTATTTTTTTTACAGTTGCAGAAATATTCAGTTTAAATATGCTACAATGTTTGTTTAAATAAGTTATAATATAAACCTCTCAGTATATATTAATAAATCATAAGCATAAATCTGTTGATCCCATTTACTTTACAGTGTTAAGGTAGCATTAGTGCTTTGTTCTCCAATCTGTTCCAGTTATTCACAGGGAACACCCACATTACTCAAAAGGTTTTCACTGGTACTTTACACACTGCTGCATCAATGCCTTTTTGTATGTCTATGAGCTACACCGGCGGACACATAGCAAGACAAGTTACACAACATGGATATACGCAAGTTTTTCAAGAAAGTAAGTCTTCATCACTGCTGGTAGTAACAATGAGTTAGCTCCAGCTAACAGCAGAAAGTTCCATGTAAATAAGGAACCAGTAGCTCCTCATTTTGATTAATTGCTAGCGTATTAAGTTAAATTAATGCATTATGTTGATTACTCTTGTTTTAACTTTGAAAAGTCGAGCTGAGTTCATTGAGGCATGTTCTAATCGGTGGAAATAATAATAATAATACACTAGTATTAATTACTCCTTCATCCCTATTAATTTTAAAAAAGTTCGAGCAGAGGGGCACAGTAGTGAGAGGGGAGATACTTTTACCAATGAGGTGAATCAAAGATTTCACAGGATGATCATTTGTGATGCAGAGAGTCTGACTAAATATGGATATGAAATGCGAAACATTTCAATCATGCTGCACCATATAATACATATTTAACTTGCTTTTGATAAAAAAAAACATAAAATTCTGCTCAATTAACAGTATGGAATTAGAGGAGTGGCATGGAAGTGGATAAAAAGTTATTAGACAGATAGAAAACAATATGTTAACATTGGGCAAAACTAATCTGGAAATTACTTGTGGTGTCCCTCAGGGCTTTGTATTTGGACCAAAATTATTTAACATGTACATAAATTATATATTTTACTTATCTTATGTATTCAAGTTTGTATTGTTTGCAGATGACACTAATATATTTTACAATGATGATAACTTTTATAATCCTAGTAGCACTAATGAACTATATATTATTTTAAAAATGGTTGGATAGCAATAAATTATCATTAAATGTAAATTAAACAAAATACAAAATTTGTATTAATAAAGAAAATTTCAAGCAACAATTAAGCATAAATGGAACACCAATTGAAAAAGAGACAAGAGAATATGTTTTTTTGGACTAGATGCTAAACTTTCTTGGAAAACCTACATCAGACATATCAGAATGAAAATCTAAAACCATATTTCAATAACAAATAAAGCAAAACAGTGTCTTAATTACAATTTACTTTAATTCACGCTTGGTCCTTCCCTTCCTTAACTACTGCAATGAGATATGGGGGAATACCTACAAATCTTTATTAAAGCAATTATACATATCACAAAATGATCTGTCAGAATTATTCACAAAGTAGGGCAAATCAACTTACAAACCAACTTTCTTATAGTCAAAAGTATAAAAATTATAGGACCTTATTTTATTACCAAACATTACAAATACTATGCAAAGCATAAAATAATTCATTACCAAAAATATCCAGAAATAATAAGAGACAACTCTCGTAAATTAAGAGGAACAAGAAAAATGTAAACTTCTTGATGGTACGAACATCATGTAGAGGACTTTGCGTGTCCGTATGTGGAGTAAAAATGGGGAATAATTTGGAGCTAGAACTAAAGGAATATCAAATTTTAAACCAATTATTTTAAAATTTTGTTCTATCTTTTTATTTATTGTGAAGCACTTTGGTACACATAAAGGAGTTGTAAAGTGCTATATAAATAAAGATGTATTCATTAAAAAAAATTATATATATATATATATATATATATATAT
>BSAI01000005.1:7780390-7873889 GCA_036245035.1 Adrianichthys oophorus
TATATATATATATATATATATATATATATATATATACTATATAATTTACTATATAATTTTGGCTAAATTATTTGCAAATAACCAACAACACATTATACTTATGGGGTTTGAAGCTACTATTGTTTATAATGTAGGGGATGATAGTTATTGCTATATGATCTGAATACAGTATCATAATTGATAACTAATTGGGAGGCTTAAATAAGCGATGCTTTTGTCTGCTCCCTGTCAAATATGAGACAGGTAAAGCTTAAGAGCAACAGAAACAATAATTTTGGTACCCAGAAGCGAGCGTTTCACCACAGGTGGTTTGAAAAGCACAACTGGTTAGTAAATACAGTACAGTCAAACCAAATACAGTTTTCTGCTTCCCATGTAGTGTTTGGCCAAAAGCATCAAACATGATAGTTTAGTCAGTCGTCGTTGCAAGAACTGGAAGAAAGATTTAGTCATGTTGAGTGTGAGATGGCCCAAGCACATTTGGACAGTGTTGTTGCATGGAAAAGCTACCATGGAACTAGCAAACAGGGAAACGTTGCACAGATGATAGCAACTCTTGTATGAGTGCATCTCTTGTGGGCTAAGCCCCCCTGTTCTTTAAACCTAGGGACAGTCCTGTCTGTTTCCATTCACCCTTTTAGTAGGATTGCTAAAGTGACTAAATAGCCATATTGTAACAGATTTCTGTAAACTGGACAGTATTTTACTGCAATGTCAGCAGTAAAATAATGTACACGGGCTTTACGGTATTTTACTGTAAACATCAATGAACTGTGGGAATTTCCCTTATCACTAGTGTAATTTCCCAGTTACTGTAAGTCAGAATACAGTAAAAAAAAAAAAGTCCACAAAAATATGGCCAATCCCAAATAAGTAGTAGCTATTTTTTCTGCCCTACTTGGACTAAGTTTAACCCTTCTATCCCTAAAGAGCACAAAGACAGTTTATTTTAAGTGAGTTATCTACATGTGGTGTCACTTGTAGTAAAAAATCAAGCTGACAGCACAAACGTATCTGCTGATACCACACACGTAATTGTTTTTTGTTCTTTTAAATCAATGTGTTTTGGATCCAATATAATTCTCAGTGAAAAGTTTTTTGGGTTTTTTTTTCAGGTTGTTTTCATTTTTAAAAATTATAATTATTTATTTATTTAACATTTATTTATCCAGGCATGACAAATTAAAAACAACATTCTTATTTACAACTGTGGCCTATTGAATAATTGTTTTAAAATTACAACTCATCTATTTGTGTGCATACACCTTCCTACTGAATATCAGGCTCACCGGCTGTTTATTAGCTAAAACTATCTGGAGACCGTTTCCCCATTCATTCTGAATGTCTATGGTCGTCCTAATTTGTCTGTACACAGCATTGCATTTGAAAGTGCTTGTGGTCACTGCTGTAATCCTCAATGTAATATTAAAGGCACAGAAGAAAGGTGACTGTGTTTCCATGTGTTTTGCCAAAATGGATTTGGCTTTTCATAAATGTTTGAGTTTAATCTGTGAATGAGTGGGAAACATAATAAAGTTTCTGCTTTTGAAATAGAGAGCCGAGCAGTGCATTTACATTATGCTTTTATTTTGATATTGTAACATCCTGTTGGTGTTTTTAAGAAGAGACCATTCCAGCAATATGTGCAGTGGAGGCCTGCTAATTTTCTTTATCCTCTCGTAAAGTTTTCAACGTGAAGGGATGAGAAGAAACTTTGAAGTTTAATCACAGGTTGTTACATCAGAAAGTCAGCTGAAAAAAAAAAATGGATTTGGAGATTTTGTATGTGACATATCACAAATTGTAACAGATTTTCTTCACGTACAGTTTGGACTTAAATAGATATTCTTGTTGTGCAAATTTGATTCTTGTTTGAAACTAGCTTACCTGGAACTAAACTTTCTTTGAAGTTACCCGTTTTGGTTTCCAAAAGTTGATGTTAGTGAAAGCACCAGCTTTCTGTAAAGCATTTGTGACATAACGTGCTTTTAGAAGTACATCCTTGAAGGTGAAGGTATTACAAGGAGTGGCAACATATTTTGCAATTTTTGAAGAACAGAATTCAATTTGAATATACTGAGAAGGAGCACTGTGGTGCAGTGGTTAGCATTGTGGCTTTACAATAAGAAGGTCATGAGTTTAATTCCTTAGAGAACTGTGTTTTTTTTCTTATTCAGTCTAAAATCAAGCTCCACACATTTTTTTTTTTATTTTCAACAAACGTTGAATGATTGTAGTAAACAAAGCAATTTACCTGACTATAAATAGGTATGCATTTAATGTAAACCAAGCATGATCAATGTTGATTAGTCATGTGCGTGAAAAAAGTAGGAAAAAAAGGCTAGCTGAATGTATCAAAACATTTAACAATAATTGTAAGGCTTTTTATTTTTAGGAATTAGCCTAAAACAAAACAAAACACAGGCTACTAAAACTGTTTTCAAAACTAAAAACATTAAAACAAAATTACACCACCATTGAAATTATAGATACATTGAATCAGTGTCGACATGATGGTGCAGTGGTGAGCACTATCGCCTCACAACAAGAGGTCCTTGATTCAAGCCGGTGGGAACCTCTTGTGTGTTGAGTTTCTATGTTCTCTCTGTCCATCTGTTCATTTCATTCAAGTTGACTTGAATTTGTTCAGTGATGTAAAATAAGGGTTGTATGTTTCTGACTGGTATTTCATTGATCTAAGAACTTGCTCAGGGTGAATATGGACTTGCCTAAAAACAGCTGCAAGAGTGGTTGTGATGAACCAGGACACATCTTTATTTACCATATTTTTTTACCGTAAGTAAACTGGAAATTAAAAAGTAGTTATATTATCATAAAATGAAGTACAGTTCAATTACTGTAGTAACATTGATGGTAACTACTGGCAGCTGGATGCTAGTAACAACAGTTTTTCACTTTACAGTAATACAACTGTAAAATGAAGTACAGTAGAGTGTGTACTGATTCATCTTACAGCGTTATTACTGTAAAATAAATTGCAGTGCATGGAAATTCTAATGTACTTCATTTTACAGTAATACATCTGTAAAATGCTTTACAATACTTACTGGCATGCAGTTGCCAGTAAGTTGCTGTAAATTCTACAGTAACTATTTTACAGTGCAGCCAGTAGTTCATATGCAAGTCAAAATTGTCTTGTATTTTCTCCTTCTCATATAGTCAACAACATAAAAATAAATAAAATCCCTCTCAGTTCTAAAGTTTTCCATGTCAGGACCTTTACAAAAAAAAGGCAAATAATCCAATAAACAGGAGCAATGTGTGGGGAAATATTGGTCAAATTGCTAAACTAACAGTATTTCTAGGCCATAGGAATAAATCTAACTTTTCTTTTTCTCGTAAGACTCTGAGTGGTTTTTAAAGGTTACTTTTAAAAAATAATCTTCAACCAGACATTGTGATGTTTGACATTTGCAATTTAATGCGTTTATTCATTTGCAAATTTGAAGAAGCAAAGTAGGCGACATAAGTCATCTACAGAGTAGATACAGACAACTAGAATCAGACAAATCTTCATTATATTTCAGTTGAGTTCTTTTTTTCCCCATACTCCCTTCTTTTTCCTGTATAAATAAAGCTTTAACATTCTAAATAACAACATCCACAGAGTAGACAGATTTTTGGCCATTTTTGCTCTCCACACCTTCTTCCCTGTCCCTACTGTTTACCCTTTACATTTTTGTGGTGTCTTTTACCATCTTTGCGGAGTCGTTTAGGTTGATATTTCAGACAAACTGCGCAATTTGTGGTATTAACACCAAATTTGACATGGATGTAACTTAGGATCCCCTCTTTCCGAAAAGCATGTTAGCTACAAAAAAATTCCAAAATGGTGGTGATTTGTAAAGATGGCACCAATACATGTAATTGTTACTAGAATATTCATTGTCAATTTGCCACAGTCTCAACAACGTGGGCTGTTCATGCAGAAAATGCAGTCTTTAAACTTGAGGGTTTCCTACAGAATACTATTATATGTTTAAAATATGTAAAATCTTGGATTTTCTCATGGCTACTGTGCTTTTCTGAAAGAGATCCTAAGGTAGATCTATGCCAAATTTGGCATTGTACCAGAAAATGCTCATGTATTTTTATAACCGGTTCCATCATCTACATTGGTCTGGTTCCTTGCAACTAATTTGACATAGATGTGGGTAAACTTCTCGCACTTTAAAGCCTCTTTGACTGGCAGCACTAAAGTGATTGATGTGTCGTGAAAAGGCTTTAGCCACTCCAACATCCCATTGTAGTTTAGACCTCATTGAGACTGGAGGGCATGTGGAATCGTAGTTGACAGGATTAAGTAGCTCTTAAAGTCACTAAAGCTTCTTTTGAGAGAAGAAAATAAAAATAAACCTATTCATTGAAGATGAAGGTACAACTTTCATTGTTTTTCTTTTGTTGTTCTCACATCTAGTTGGATCCAAAACTATTGTGTTTGTAAACATGTTGATTTAAATATAGAACTATTAATATGCGATATAGATATTTCTCTTTCCCGAATTACACTGCGTTTTAAGAGTGTAACGACTCATTTAATTGACAATTTGATTTATATCATAATTTGTGGTTGCTGATATGATTCATAGATGATATTGGTTCATGTTGAATGATCCGATCCAATCCAGGACATCTTTAGCCAAAAATTCAACACGTGTGACTCAGAGACAAATACCTGATACTGAACAGTGCAGGTGAAGTTTTCCTGATTCCTATTTCTTGCAAGATAATCGAATGTAGATCAAATGTGTGTACGATCAAACAAGTAAACAAGAATTAATGGCAAATCCATTTACATTTTAGTTTAATAAAGTCGAACCAACTGTTTTTCTACATCAAAAAAATTAAAAAAGGGAAAATTATTAGAACATTTTTATTAGAACACTGTATGGTCACACATCTTTGCAAAATCAGTGTTTCCACATATTGGACTGTAATAATGAAGTGATTCTATTTTGCTTCCATCACATGTGTGTTGTCTGCTATGATGGCACTCGGTTGTTTTTATGTAGTAAAATAAAGCTGCTTGGTCTCAATCCAACTGGTATTTCCCAATATGTATTGTAACTAATTTATTTCATTTTGAAATTGTTTCATAATGGTATAGTTTGATCAAACAACTTGCCTCAGACAGATCAACCTGATCGGATCGTAGGAACATAAATCGATTGATCCATTAAGTTAATTAATCGTTACACCCATACTATCTCTACAGTTAAAACGAATGATTGTGGTTTAATCTGAAAATTGTTACTTTCACCATTGTCAAGGCAGCTATTCGTATTTCTCTTCAAAATGTTTGATGTGCATTCCAGCCATAAACATTACAATAGTTATATGTTTAAAATTTAAATTTCAAAAGTGGACATAGCCTTTGGCCACACTCAATTACTTTCTACTCTCCTTTGATATTCAGTCAAGTGAAAGCATTAGCGTGTGAGTGTATGTGCCAAAGCATATGTCAGCGTATTCTCTGTACATTAGTGAACAGCTGAAGGGCAACCCGAACCCTTCAAATATTTTTCCACACTTCCTCTTTACCTTAAAAGTAGTAACCTGCGTGAAGATCAGAGTGACTAAAACAGATGCTGTAGATATCATGACAAACTGAACATCCTCAGCAGCCTGAGAAACATACATCAAAGACAAGTAAATGTGCATCCTTGTCGCCCTTGCCAAGTTTTGTGTATATTTATGCTGTGGTAGAAGAGCTCGCAGATGTCTATCTGCCACTGTACGCTTATGTCTGTATATATTTGTGCTGACAGGGAGAGCGGCTGGCTCCTGCCTGCAGTCTGGCAGATGTATACAGAAACATGGCGCCATCACCATCACCTTGCAGGCTCCTCTCTGAGCTACGTCCCCCGTAGGGCAGTTCTCTACTGCCCTGGTAATGATGAGCGAAAATTGAAGAAACTGTCCACGCTGGATGTCGACTGTGCCGTGCTGGACTGTGAGGATGGTGTGGCTCTCACCAAAAAGGTAAATAAATACTCCACTTTCCTGCGTATAAACACAAAACAGCAAAGTGCTTTGAGAGTGTAGTTTTGTGGGGGGATTTTGAACCTTTCTCAATCAGGCAGGTGCTACCCCATAGCCAATTAAAAGAAAATTATGTAAGGAGGATTTTTTAAATAAGCACATCTTACTCTATTATGGCTGGAGAAAGCCAGTGTTGCCTCCCCCACCATCAGTCATATAAAGCAAGGTGACTGTCCCACTGGGTGAACAGTGGGAAAGCACCAGATGCAGCAGGTTAAAAAGGATTCTCCTTCTGCCCACTCAGCCCATTGGCTCGGCTGAACCGCCCATGAAATTGTGATTGGAGTGTGGGATAAAGAAGGGGTTTGGGCCAAAAGTTAACCAACAAAGGTTTTTAAGTCATGATAATAAAGATGATTGATATAGCTGGAGGCTGTTCCTGTAGCAGACAAAGACAATGACGGCCCGCGTGACTGACAGGCTAAAACTGTGACCCTCCAATGGCGTTGGTGGATGTCAGAGCTTCTATCTTTATTGTGGTAAACGGGAGAAGAATGCAGCCATAAGGGGCTGTTAAGGCAATTCAATTGGTGGACTCATGTCTCAAGTCATTTTACACCATTCTAGTTATTTATCAAAACAACTCACATAATGTTTTATAATAGTCTGGTTTTCCCGGAAATTTGTGTGCATCTTAAATGTGATATTTTTTTCCAACCTTTCTTAAAAGGATCTCGCTGCAGTTAGCTGCTGGGTTAAACCTGTCACCCTGGTTTAGCTTGCGAACTCTGAGGGGGAAAATTACATTAGCAACAGGGTACTTCAGATCCTTTAAAATGCAAAATGATGTACCTCAGCAGGATCAAAACACTTTGCTCCAGTAATGCATATCAAAATACCAACAAGAACTTAAAGGAAAATAGCTTAGTTTTCTTCCTCATAAATCCCATCACTTTATTCTTTAGCAGATTTTTCCTACATCAGCACCGAAAAGTAATCAATGACATCAAATCACATTTTAACGGAGTAGTTTCCAGCTCAGTGTGTACAGTTCTTTCAAGCTATTATCTGTCACTGTAGCCATACTGTGTAAAAGAAAAAAAAATAGTAATTTGCCCAATAGAAAAATTCATCTTCCCCACTGAGGCCTTTTCTTCACTTCTCAAGTTATAGGTGTCTTTCTTCTCTCTGGTAATCAGAAATCCATGAAGGTTGTTATGGAACTTTCCTTAAGGATAATGTCTCTTTGCTGTTGGAGGATCATTGTCATGTGTTGGGTTGAAATACTGCTGTATTTGTTGTGTAAGTTTATTTTTTCTTTTAAATCTCTGGAATTTATTGTCTTTTTACTTTGGGGTTTTTCAATATTTGACGAGTTAAGGTAATTACAAAACGCTGTTTATTGAAAAAAATATATATTGGAGACTTTTTGTTCAAAAGCAAACTATTACATTAACCCTAAACATACCTAAGATATTTGGTTTGTAATAATTTTTTTTTTTTTACCCCCAGTCTTGAGTAAATATGAGGTCACTGAGCCCTCTCCTAAAAAAGGATGTCAAGAAAGCTTGACAGTATTTGGAATATGCTGCTTAGTGTCATTCAAGAGCTTAGGGATTTTATTGTCATCTGTTATTCAAAATACCACAATCCTTTTGTGCGCATATTTGATGTCAAAGTTTTAAAATATAATGAGGAGGTTTAAAGAAATTAACACCCAGTTAAGTTATCATGGACAATAAATAAAGGCCCAGAGAGAGAATGAGAATGAAAACTTAATGATTTTACATTGGCTTAAAAGGAGGCTGGCGTCCCTATGGATTTCCAGTGATTACTTTTTAAAAACAGAGCTTTATATATTTTTTTAACTTCCCTTAAGTCAGAGATCCTGTCTTGACTAGAACATTATGTCGGCATCCGTGGTACCGCACTTGACTGGTTTAAGTCTTATTTGACAAGGGAGACATTTTTCTGTTAGGACTGGTCAGGCATCCTCCTCTGTGGCTCCTCTGTCCTGTTGAGGTACCACAAGGTTCTATTCTTGGCCCTGATCTTTTTTCTTTAAGCCTGTTGCCACTTGGTTCTGTCATTGCACTGCATTCATCGTTACGCAGAGGATCTGCAGATATGTCTACCACTCAGTTTGAGGAAAAAAAGAGCTCACAAAACATTTTAACGAAGTGTATTGACGACGTAAAGCAGTGGTTGAGCCAGAATTTTCTGTATTTGAATGAGTCAAAAACAGAGAGCATCATTTTTGGTGACACTTCTATAGATGCCATGATTAACTCTTGCATAGATTATTGTAACTCTCTGTACTTTGGTGTCATTCAACGATCACTTAACCATCTCCAGTTAGTTCAAAATGCAGCAACATGACAGTTAACTGGAACATCCAGACAAGCACACATCACTCAGGTACTTAATTTACTTCTCTGGCTCCCTGTTAATTTTAGAATTGAGCTTAAGGTCCCACTCCAACCATATTTTTTTTTCTTTGGTAAAATCTTTCCAATTAGTCTTTTAATTATGACTTTGCAGTTTTTGCCAAAATCAAAAAGTCTTTGTTGTTTTTCTGTTTTTTAAAAGATCTCTTTCTTCTAAACCTTTATCCCTGCAAGTGCTTATGTCTTTGCTTATTGCTTAAAGAAACAAAACATCTTAGTCTAACTTATTTTAGCTTCATAGTCTTCAGTTTGGAACTGCTTTACAAAAACAGTTAGCAATACTTTTGTGCAAGTTAAGCAAAAATAAAATCCTGCTTTGCATTTTTGTGGCCAGAAACAGCCACCTCTGTGGCTATTTATTTATTTATTTTGTGATTTCCCAAACTATTTAATACAAATAATCTGAACGTTTACACTTTGAAAACCTCCTGATAGATATATCAATGAGAGACATTAATAAAAATCAAAACAATTTCTCTAAATCTTTTATCCTGTTCTCTTATTATTTTTTTACCTTTATACTAGTATATCAGCAAATACAGGTATCAGTACTTATCGGTACTTTCATTTGTTAATCATAATGATAACTATTATATTTTTGTACTCTTGAAAAAAGCATGTTAAACTTCAGCCAGATTTCTTATGTTGATGTTATTTTTTTACCTGGTCAAAATGTTATAAAGTCAAATATTTTTTTCAGTTCTGACAGCTTGTAATTTGGATTTCTATAACAATATATATTAATTGTCCATAGGCTTCATGAATGGTAAATGGTGTATACTTGTATAGCACTTTATTACTTTCCTAGAAGGTCCAAAGCACTTTACAGTCACAGTCCCATTTACTCATACCAAACACATTCAAACACACATTCACACACTGATGGCGGCTCTGCTGCCAAACACTGGTGCCAACCTTTAACCACCAGAGGCAATGTGAGGTTCAGTGTCTTGCCCAATGACACTTTGACACGTGGCCAGGCAAGGCGGGAATTGAACCAGCGATTTTCCAATCAGGGGTTCACTGCCCTAATACTGCACCACAGCCGCCCCATTTTGTTTCTTTCATGAGAGAAATAAAACAGAACAGTAACTGTGAAAGCACTGAACACACCACAAAAATGGCAAAATATGGCTTACCAGTATAGGATGCACCGGATTATAAAGTGTATGGTGCCAAATCGGGATCAAAAGTATTGTAAAATGAAGTACAACAACTTGAAACTGAAAGATAGATAGATAGATAGATAGATAGATAGATAGATAGATAAAAACAAAAAAAGACATTGAAAAGGTGAATGATGATTTCTGCAAGTTGAACCTTGATTTTTTTTTATTTTTAATTTTTTTTAGTTTTCGAAACCCAAACATTTGAAGGTAGCATTTTCTGCTGGTTATTGAATGCGGCATTTTGCATGAACAGCACGCTGCCCTTCCCAAAAAAGATAATCATCAAGGCATCTGGGCTGGAAAGAGGGCCTGCTAAAGGACAGGTAAGACTCCAATACAAAAGATTATCACCAAATGCACCTATTTACAATGTTGGAGTCTTCTTCCAGGTTTATTTTACAATAATGTTAAAAACGACCAAGTGTCATCACAGCAGACAACACACGTTATGCATCAAAAAATGATCTACCATCATTACAGTCCAATGTGTGGAAACACTGATACTGTATTAGTAAAGACATATGACCATACAGTGTGGTAGAATATTGTAATAATGTTCCCTTTGTGATATTTTGATGTGGTAAAACAACAGTGAGCTGAACTTTATGAAACTAAAATGTAAATGGATTTGTTCTTAATTATTGTTTAATTGTTTGTTTGTACACATATTTCATTTTACACATATTTAATGTACACTTGATTATCTTGTAAGAAGTAGAAGGAATCTGGAAAACGTCTCCTGCACTGTTCAGTACCAGGTATTTATCTCTGAGTCACACTGGTTGAAGTTTTGGCTAAAGATGTCCTGGATCGATTTTAGGTCAGTGAACCAGATCTTTCAAAATGAACCAAAGTCAAAAGTGAATTGAATTGGCAATCACAAATATCGAATCTAATTGAGTCATTGTTAAAATGAATTGTTACACCCCTAGTATTCACAGTACTGTTAACTCCAAACCTTCTTTGCAACATATACAAAAAATAAACTTCTATTGCTAAACAAAACATAACTGTCATTATACTAATTCCCAACTTTGTTAGCAACATGTAAAAACAAAAGAAAACAGTTGGACACCGCTACACATGCTTTAGCACATTTACAATAACGCCCAACCAAGTTTGCAACTGGTAAAAAAAAATAGACTGACATTTTGATAGAGCGTCATGTTGGTGTTCACCTTTCGGCATATTATTCAAGGGTCGGCACAGCCAATCAGCATTCACGATCTGCATATTTGGTTTGGCAGAGTTTTACACCAGATGCCCTTCCTGACACAACCCTGTATTTTATCCGGGCTGGGGACCAGCAAAGGGAGACCCGGACCTGGGCGCCCTTGTGGCTACATAGGCAATGGCGTGAAGAGTCTTACCTAGGGACCCACACTGGCATAAGCACATCTTGCCCCCTGGGAAATGAACCCAGGTTTCCTATGTGCCAGCTCTGCATGCAGCCAATTGAGCCTTCCAGCTGCTTTTGACAGAGCGCCTTGTCCCTTTTAAAATCACTTTGACATCAGTAAACACAACCAGAAGGAATTAGGTGCTCTGGATCAGGAGGTGCACTCGATTTTAGAAAAAATATTAAGGCGGCCTTTATTTAAGAAGTCGACCTCAGCACCACATGGTCAACATAGAACACAGGGGCAACCTCTAATCAAAGACTGCAGGTTCAGTTTCTGCCCACACATGTGATGGGAAAGATGCTGAACTCTGCAGTGCTCCTGGTGGTTATAGGTTAGCGCCAGTGTTCGGCAGTGGAGCCGCCATCAGTGTGTGAATGCGACTGCAAAGCGCTTTGGCCCTTCAAAGAAAAGTGCTACACCATTTCCCATTTTAAGTGTTGCCTTATAGCGCGGACAATACGTTAATTGTAATTTGTCTTCTTCCTTTAAATTGTACTTTTTGTATTCTTTTGTGTCGGCTCAAATAAGTTTGTTTTTGATCATGATGCCTTCTTTTCAGTGGTATCTGGATTTTTGACAGTTTGTTGTAATGATCTGAAAACCAGAGTAATAGATTTTAATGCAACTGTTCAAAATTGCAGCACCGTATTAGGGTTAGAAGCTGCCAAATTTAAGAACTGATTGATTTTGTGCCACCAAGAGAAATTTGCCGGATGTTCTGTAAACATCTCCCATCATGTCTTGTCAAAATTATCACCCCTAACAAGTCTTATTAAGTCCATTTAAGATGTGCTCTGGTACCAACTGATCTTTAAATAGAAAAGAGATTTAGCTATTACAATGTGAGTGTGTTTGCACTGACAGTTTCTACTGTGTGTAACCTTGCTGCGATTATATTCACCATGACAACCACACAGCCTTCACTGTGGGTTTGCTAAGACATGCCAGGCCTCAACAATGACTCAAAGTTTCGTAATGCATCTCTAATGGGAACAAAGCGCAGGCTGAGCTTTCTAAATGTCATCTTGAAGCACTGTTTTGGTGAAGAGTGAGGTTAATCACTGGTATGTGTGGATAGACCTTAAATGGGGCTACTGTCCACCTCTACTATCCTGTTGTGTGCAGCTACGCCTCATTCGTCTTCAGCTTCCGGGAAACACGTCGGAAAAGGTACTTTCAGTTAAAAATGTCTCGGAATGTCTTCTTGAATTGCCTACTGCCTTGACTCCACAAATGTTTGCACACCAACTTGGCAGAAATGGCGACTTCTTAAGAGGTAGGGAGATGAGACAGGGATTAAAGGGTAGGAGCCACCCAGAGTTTGCTAACTGTTGCCAAAGACCCAGAGGGGAGACAAGAGGAGGAGAAAAGGGAGGGAAGACAAGGCTGACTGCTCTAACACTCTTACACATATCATCATATCTGTTTGATCAGTGGGGTGGAGGAGTAGGGAGGGCAGGTTGAAACCTTGGAGCGGAACTGACAGCTACACCTGTCCTCTTTCCTCCTCTGTCTTACCGTCCTGTTCGGTTTTCCCTGTCTCCCCTCTCCCGTGTCCTCAGGGTTAAGGTTGTTTATGTCTCCCTCCCCCATGTTCTGTCTCTGTCTCCTCATGCCCTTTGGTCCAGTATTCCTCCTGGTGTTTTCTTTCTCCTTCTCTTTTCCCCACATGGGTCCCTCCATCCGCCATGACTCCCCCCTGCCTCCCTGCCGCAGAGAGTCTCTCCTAATCCCTAGAAGTTTGGAACTAATGAACTAACTGCTGAGCTGCTGCCACGGAGCTTGGTCCCAAACTATACTGTACTTCACACTCGATTTCCTCTCCAGATGGCATAGTGGCGCGGCCGGCGCAACGGGGAGCACCTCTTGCACTCCGGAGCGCGCCTGCAAACACACACGAGACAGCCAAAGTACAAAAAACGAACACTTGCCTAATTGTGTTTATGTACACACATAGACCTTCACAAACAAAAACAAAAAATGCACACAAATACAGACACATAGCCTCTGATTGTTACAATTGATATAACCAACTGTTCATCATTGTTGAAGAAAACTGTTATTTCACTTCCTTTTTCCAAGAAAATGTACTTACTTTTGTTTATTTCAAAGCCGACGCATCATGTTAGAAAATTTACAACTTTTCTTTAGTGATGAATTCAAAAGGAATCATCTCCTGCAGCATAACACTTTTTAGCATTTTTAGCCACATGAATAAGTTAAAAACAACATAAACACAATTTTCATCTGAGTTTCATCTGAGCAAGCTGCTCAGTTAACTCCTGACCATCCAAGAATGTCTCAGTGCCATGAAAGCTTCACAGCATTATTTTATTTCTTCTCATTCTTTCACTTTTATGAGATTCCCTTTTTTGGTTTATCTTGAAGCAATAGTTCTATACAAATATTTTGACCTTTCACCAAAATCTATACATCTCTTCTTTTTCAAGCTTGTAGTCTATTAAATCTGTTGCTTTTAAGTTTAACCATATCCATAGCTTCACCTCATGACCAGAAACCCTTTATTTATTTGCACTCTTTGATCTATGGGTATGTCCATCTGCATTTAGACACCAGATGAACAGTATCCCAGTTCAGTTGTTTAAAAACCAAGACCCTTGTCTTCAAGCAGGCCATGGTTTACTTGTTTAGTCCACACCAGAGTTCAGATGAGCTTCCACACCTGACCAAACAAAGCAGACTATCCACAAAAACAAACTCTGGTTTAGACCAAATAATTCTAGTGAATGTGTCCTTAAGTTACCTTCGTGGTAGACTCTTTTGTTCTTGCTATATGCAGGGATTTTTGCAGTAGATTAGAGAATGAATCTGTCAAGAGCAGAGCACAGGGAAGAGTAAAAGCACAGGGGCCTCTCAAATCAGACAGACAGACATCAGTATTAGGTGAAAACGATGTCTTTTTAAAATCTTAATTTGAAGTTCAAATTTCTTTCTCCTATTTGTATTTCTTTATGTCTTTCCGCATCACAGAAAGACTTTGAACCATTGGTCTTCTTCTTTTCTTCCATATAGTTAACTGAGGAATGTGTCCATATCAAGTGCATGAAATTAAGGCATACTTCGACTTATGGCTAGCTGTCAGATAACAGAGTTTTTCAGTTTAACCCCACCCCAGAGACCTGACAGAAGGTCTCGGTCAGACTGCCAAGACTCAAGATGTGAAAACATGAGCTTCTCAGTGAGAAAATAGACCCCATCTTCCCTAGATCAAAGAAAACGTTTCTCTTTCAAATCCAAATATCTGTCATAATAAAGAATGTTACTATTCTACAATTCTACAATCTTTTGGGTGTGCTGTGGATGAACATGGGGTCAATATTCAAAGAAAATGATAAGTGTTGTAGTTCTGTGACACTTAACTTTGTTCACATTTTTTAACTCTTTCTTTGAGTTTTTTGTATTTCTGAAGATATGTGTGTTGGTAATATACATTAATACCCTTAAACCAGTCTTTCCATTGTTTTCTATAAACCTATAGACACACCAGGTGTGTAACGCGTGTTCAAAAACACTATAAATGAGTTCTTGAATGTAAATTTAGTGCATGGTGTTCACATTGGACGAGCAGAGAGTAGCTGCTTCTTCTTTTTCTTTTCCACTATTTACTACTAGCCCATGCTGGTCGCCTACAGTCTTAGAAGGCTTGGTGCGAAAGGTTGAAGTGGTGAAAATCTTGCGAATCAGTCTTTTACAGCTCTATTCAGATGTTTGAAAGACTTGTTGTCATTCCAGTCTCACGCAATTATCCTCTGTGATCAATTTTCAAACCATTGGTATTTCCATGACTTACATTTGTCACTACCAAATCTGGGTCCCTGATGGGTCAAAGTTTGACCTAGTTTTACTTTTAACATGTCTTTACTGACTGTGCGTTTTGTACGTAGAGCCGAGAAACTGTCAGAAAATTGTGCATAGCTGTGAACACGGAAGCCAAAAATGCTCATAATTACGCTTTTACTTAGACTTTTCATTAGAAGTAGCCACTTAAACAGGCAAAGGCGAGGGCGGTGTCAACATAGCTTAACATGTTTGTTTAAAAACAGATGTCACATTCAAAGTAAAGATGAGTTATTTCAGAATACACCTTTCCTGTAATTAAGTTCCCAAAAACTGCTGGGATATAGAATGCAATAAGCCTTAAGGGAAAGCCAGTAAAATCAATTTTAAGCATAATTAGTACACTAATCAAACATGGGGAAATGTAAGCTGCTTTTCCACTGTAAGCTGACAGGCAAATTTCACGATTTACACATTTCTCCATCGCGCTGCAGTGACTTATGTCTCGTTGTCAAGACCTGACAGGATCACATGTAATGCCGCCTGCTTTCAGCTGACAGAATGAAGGCCAGAATCTCCTTCTGCTATGTCTCAGTTATCAGCATAGCCTGAATTACACAGCCGTCTCACTCCAGCTTTCTGGAGTGGAGCATGTCTCTTGTCAGAACCTATCTGTGACAACTTGAAGCGTGCCAACGCACGCACACAGACACACACTCACAAAACCCATAACACGCTCACTGACGATGACATACAAACAAATATGCACACAGTCACACTTCAGGCAGGCAGCTTTCACTTGCAAGAGTCTACAGCTCATTTTAAATGGCATAGCAAGTTACACAGCAGGATGCAAAGCGACAGCTCCTAAAACATCAGGACAGCAGTTAGCAGTTTCAAGCAGCTTTATCTTATTCATTCTAAACATTAACTTACTTCCTCTCAGTCCTTGCTCAGGCTGCTCAGGTAGCTGGCTGTGTACAAGAAATAACAAATTTACAAAAGAAAGGTATTGGTTTTTTTTTTACACTCCATTCCTAAACATTTTTATTCCCAACATTTAAATTTGTTGTATAAAATATTTATTACTGCACTGAGAAGTGATGCAAATTGACACAGGGGACTGTGCGAGTGTGCATATCTTACCTTTTCAAAGGCAATTTGACGTTGCTTGCTTTAAGTAGCTTGACAGGAGGGCTTGACATCCATGATCTGATGGAGAAGAGGAAACTGGTCCTGCTGTGGACTGTACACAGATCAGCTTGGACGCTCCAGTCTGATGTGGTGTCTAAAAGGCAGCAGCCATGCTGTGTCACACATACACAGCACTCTGTAGGATCCTGAGCGTCAAGGCTCAGGCTGTGTCTTAAGAAGCTGCCCTCCTGGAAGGTCACCCTCTCTGCACTTGAAAAGCTTCTCGTGTGCATCTATGCGTTCTGTGCCTCTGCCTGCACCGTTGTCTGATTGCAAGCTTGCTTTCCCCCGTGTCAGCCACTAATGATGAGAACGATGGAGGGAATCAAAGAGTAGATGGAGCTGACGTCGAGGCAGACTCTCCGTGGGAGACCAGGTGATTGGGGAGGGGGCTTTGAAGAAACTTGTTGGATGGCTGTCCATTAATGCAAAATATCTTCCTTTCAAAAGGTTTTATTCAAGCTTGAAGTAGCTGCGCCTATAGTGGTCAAGGTGTTTGCCAGAATATTATCTCTTTCTTAGGGCAGAAAAAGATGGAAGCGGGAATAATGCATCACCATTTTGTCATCTAAGAGAACATTTTAATGTCAAGATATGAGTTGTATTGCTGCAAATGTGCAAAGCAATGAAGATTGTGTCATGCCACTCTCCCTGTTTGGAGTAGAGGCTTGCATTACTCCTGTCTAATTGATCTATGAATGTTCCAGAGCATGCTTTTTGATCATTTCTAGATCTCTGTTTATCTAGTTTGAGTAAGGATCAGTGTGACTCCGGCCACATGAAGCTGTCTGCAGCTCTCACAGATCGGTTTTCTCTTAAAACTATGAACTGCAGAGTGACAGACAGAATTTTATCCACCAAGTAGCAGTTTTATGAATGTTGAATTATGGCTGCATAAATCGCCCCATCCGTTTTCAGTTACCACGATACTGTTACAGGTCAGCCTTGGCTTGTAAGACCAGCATGAAGAGAGCAGAACTCCAGTTTGAATCAAAGATCACAGTGCGCTCTTCATGTAGTGTGACAATCCCCTCCTGTCTCATCCAGGGAGGCAAAAGGGAGACCTAGATGACACACGGCAGTTCAGCCGGTGCTTGACCCCCGTTAAATCCCAGCAAATCTTTGATATGTAGTTTGATACTGAATTTTATTGATACTAGACAAGTGTTTGCAATATCAAATGCAGTTCTGCATTCCAGCAGATCAGATCGTGTGCTGTTTTATCTTGTGACCCTTGAGGAGTTCCCACAAGATCTCCTGAACAGACTGAATAAAATCTGACTCTGGCTTCATTCGTTTTTGAAAAAAAGAAATTTGATTCTTTGTCTCGTGCTTCTTCATGTGTTCTTTTCTGTGCGCACACTTTATTTGTGCTTGCTTAGCTTCACACTCTCATGTGTTAACTGCATCTCATTCACACCATGAAGTCTCAGTTCAGTTGTGACATGTCAGCTGCGGTCTTTTATTTGGAAAAACTCTGAATTAATTTTTTAATTGCGCTGTAATCTTCATCAGATTTCTAGTATTACTTTGATTTTTTTCATGATTTATGTCAAATAGTTGCATTAGTAATATTAGTCCAAGTCTGGAGTTGGCCAGAAACATTCAGAAACATCAGCTTCTGAGCCAAGCTGACAAGTCACAAGCCACTGTTTCCTTGTGGTGCTTAACTCAGACCACATTTGTCCTACAGAGCCTCTCTTTAGGCCAACTTTTCTCCCCGTTTCATCCTGCTCTTTGTTTCTGCAGCTCCAGCATCTGGTTCTTGTGGAGCACCATGTGCAACTGTGTTATTGATAGATTTTTTCCCCCACCACACTCATTTTGTTTGATCTGATGTCAGGAGAGAAATGTTGAGCTGTCTACTTGTGGTTTTTTTTTTACCAATATAAATGATTTGTTCTTGTGTGAAAATGACTTACAGTAATCAAATGTCTGGTTACAAGCCCACGTTAAGTCAGATTGCCAAACCAGACTGAATTGCCATATTGCAGAATGGTCTTGGAGACTTGGCATACCCACAGAATTAACTGATTTTTGTTCAAGTTTGCAAAACAACAAAACAAAAACAAATAAAAACTAGCAAATGTTTCAGATCAAATCAGTCCTTATGTAATCAGTTACTCATGTAACTCAAAGTGCTTACATAGTAAAAATACTTTTTAATTAAAAAAATAAAAGCATTAACAAAGAGCTTTAACACAAGAAATTGTAAAACACATGCAGTGCCCACAACCCCCTGACCCCAACACACAACATAATAAAGCATAAGGGGTCTACAAATAAGATGTGAAGTAGCAATAGAAATCTGTCTTGATACTTAAGTGAGGAAACAATAATTTGGGGACCTGTTCACAGCAGTGAACCCCACCCCCCGCCGACAAAGACACTGGAGTTGAAACAAATGTAGAGTGAATAAAATATATCAAAGTAAAAACAAATAAAAAATAAATAAAGAAGCCTTACTTGATGGACACAAATATTTAAAAGTGAAAAAAAGATCAAAATAATACCTGAATGAAGCCTCACCATCATTTTTGGCTCTAACTTTAGGAATTATTAAGAGGCCTATACCAGAAGACTTCAAGGTCCGTGAGGGCTCATACTGTAAAATATAAGCCCTCCCTGAATGAGAAATCAGACAGATCTGATGGCCCAAAATGACAAAAACATTTATACACTAATAACTTTAAAATCAATCCTGAATTGCACAGGGAGCCAATTCAGCAATTTGGGTGTGATGTGTTCCTGCCCTCTCTGGTCCTTGTCAGCACGTGTGCGGCTGAGTTCTGTAGTAGTTAAGGGTTTGATGTCCTCCTTCTGCGAAGACCAGAGAGCCAGGCATTACAATGATCTAATCTGCTGGAAATTAAAGCATGTATGAGTTTTTAAGTTATGATAAAAGTATCTTGTTCTTAGAACTAATAACTAAAACCTCTGTTTTGTTTAAAAGCATGTTGACTGAGCCTTCATCATCAGGAGACACAGCGATGTAAAAGTTGTGTCATCAACGTAGCTATGAAAATAAACACCATGCTCTCTGATGACATCCCCAAGTTGCAGCACATACAGGTTAAAAAATAGTCGGCCAAAAAATGATCCTTGGGGACCCCAAAGTTGACATTTTGATTTTGAGTTTCATGTTTCTTAAAATGATAAAAGGATCAAAATTAATCAAAAGTTGAACTCATTTAGAGTGCGAGGTCATTATAACCTCATGAGAACCAACACAGTAATTTATTACCTCTGTAGACTCCATTTTGTCAAGACAAACTTCCCAAAATCCAACCCAAGCACATGAGATGTCATTGGAAAGGGTAGAATTTCCTTATTAAAGCACATCAGGTCTAAGTAGAGAGTGTCAAATGAACAAAGGCATAAATAAAAAATAAATGTCTGCTATTGGGGACACAAATGAATGGTCTGGTTCTCGGGAGGATATGAAAGACTAAAGACTGGATCTTTTTCCAGAACAAACACAGACATGTTTTTAGTGTGCTCAAGACAACCTTTTTATGATTGGCCAGAATTTTTTCAGTTGTTGGTAGTCCTAAATGCAAATGTCCTGTGAAGTCATTGTACCTACAGCACATTTTACGAGCTAAACATTGTAGTCAAAATGAAGCAAAAGCACAATACTGGGCTGCTAGCATGTTGACAATAACAGAGGTGCCTTAATAAGGGGAAAAAATGGAAACGACATGTTTCATCAGCAGATGAGCAGGATTTGTTACTAAATGCCATTGATCAAAATATCGAAATGGCACCAGGGTTTGTTAACATGATTTCGTCAGTATCAATTACATGCACACGATTACATCATTTATGTTTTTTTTTTTAAATAAAAATTGTTCTTGAATGGGAAAGAGGCAAAGTTCTGCTGATGGTGTGGAAAAACTAACTGCAGAAATTAAGATATGAGAAATAAGTGATCCCATTTTCTTTTAATAACACTGGGAGAGTGCTATGAAAAGACTCTTATGGATCAAAAGTGGCTCACTAGGCGGCTTACATTCCACTTTATGGAGTTTAGTTTTGCCTCCACATGAATGAATGCCATTCGACTTAATTTTCAGCCAAATTGTTCAAGCTGAACTGAATTAAACACAAATGAGCCACAGATTTCGAAAAACAGTGTGTACGGAAAGTATTCAGACCTCCTTAAATTTTTCACTCTTTGTTATATTGCAGCCATTTGCTAAAACCATTTTTTTCATTTTTTTCCCCATTAATGTAAACACAGCACCCCATATTGACAAAAAACACTGAATTTTTGCAGATTTATTAATAAAGAAAAACTTAAATATCACATAGTCCGAAGTATTCAGACCCTTTGCTCAGTATTTAGTAACAGCACCCTTTGATCTAATACAGTCATGAGTCTTTTTGGGAGTCATGCAGTCAAGCAGTTGAGTATTTGGTTGTGAGGCTTTTGCTGTACATGACATTAAAAGGGATTGATCCATCTCATATAAAACAGCCTTGGAATAAAATCAAACTTGCTCAAAAAATTATCTAATATTATATTATATTTCTTGACAGTTTTTCTCTAGAAAAGTTTAAGAAAAGTGTCAGGGTTTCTGCTTAAACTGTTACCCTTAACACATTTGTCTTAGACGAGTGGGCCAAAATGGAGTGTTGGAGAGATGGATACCATGTCACAGATTTGAACTTGAACCATAAGTCATGTCTTTTACAAAAGTTTAAGCAAACTGCACTAACGATATTTTAAATAACTTCATTCAGACTTGAAGAAGACTTTACAATTTATATATTTTAAATGGACGTAAAACCACTTTGATCACATATTTTATTTTTCTACATAATGCAGCGATTATTCTTAGTCGTTCTCATTGGCTGTCATTATTTATAAAAAGGCATTTCTATTAAGGAAATTTGACTTTTATTTACTTCCCTTGTAAATTTTTTCAATTAAACCTTTAGAAACGAGTGATCATTGTGGGCATTTTTTTCATTCAAACCGACAAATCATCAGTTAAAAAACCTGGCAGTGACCGTAATTGCTTTAAAAGTTAATATAATGAGTTCCCACTGATAAAACGATTGTACATTAATATGACATCTGCAGGATGTCATGCTAGTAAATACATTACATCAAAGGTTTTTATTTCATGCCTGTGTTTTGTGCTTCTGTTTTGTAGGCAGAGGCCAGGGAAACCATATCCCGTATTTTACCGGACTTGAACCTCGGCCGAACAGAGAAGTGCGTGAGGGTAAACTCTGTTTCCAGTGGCCTAGCTGAAGCGGATCTACAGATTATCTTGCAGGGAAGAGTTCTTCCTCCTGCCATCATGTTACCTAAGGTGGAGGACACTCAGGAGGTCCAGTGGGTGCGTCAAAGACCCTTCTCTATCTCAAAACCACTGTGCACCTTAGGATGAGACTAAAGCTTAATGAAGACACCCATAAACTCATGGTTTGGTGCTATGAACACATTATGTTTTGAGGAAGAACTGACCAAATTATTCAGTGAAATAAAAAAATGTTTTTGGAATTGGTGTGAAGTCAGTGGGGAACTTGAAAAGGTTACTTGATTCCTTGTTGCTTTTGTAGGTTTACCAATCTACAAAGGTATTTGGAGTCTAGAAATATGTTTTTACTGTAGGATGGAGGCAATAAAGACTGACTCAAATAAAGAAACGGCATTTGATAAAGATTATATCAGTGAAGTTGCTTTTCAGCAAGTAACACAAGTATTTATTCCTTAAACAAAACATTCATTTATGTGTATCCTGTTTGGTTACCAGGTTTTTACACATTCTAGTGGATTTTCTCCCCCATTGTTTTTTCTTTTAGGTTTGCTGTCATCAATATTTCAGATCTCTATCCATCCATCTTCTGAATCCCTTTCGGGGTCACGGGGTTGCTGGAGCCTGTCTTTGTAAAAAGGCACAATTTGGAATCATCGATTACCCAAGATGCTTGTTTTTTGGACTGTGGGAGTATCCCGAACTGCCCGAAGAAAACCCAGATCACGCAAACTCCACACAGATAAGTCGCAGCTGGGATTTGAACCAGGGCCTTCTCACTGTCGGTGAGAGTGCTAACCAGTACACCACTGTGCAGTCCTCATTTCAGATCTCTTCACATATATTTTCTTTAAGGTTCAAGGTTACCAGATTATTAAGGCTCTGTGACCTTTTATTGGCAAGGTCATGCTTGAGGCACCATTAGGACTCATCTTCAATGTCCTGGCCATAGAGAAGGCAAATCCTCCTAATCCAGTATTTTAAAAGCCTTGCAACAGAGTGACAAATTGTTTAGGTTTCGCCCAACAGCAGCTGACATATGCTCCTGCAACCTCGTGACCCCAAAAGAGATTCAGCTGGTTTGAAAAAAAGGATGGAAGATTTCAAGAACAAAGTCTTCACCACAGGAAAGACGTCATGTCCCTTTAGCAAAAAGCTCCCAAAGCAGGATTTTTACACTTCTGTTCTTCCCTAGTAGGATGATGGTTTTAGGATCATCGTCCACCTCCAAACATGAGGAATTGAGTTGACTCTAACAAGTCAGTTTTGGTTTAATTTGACCAGAGACATTTATTTCCCAGCTGCCTTGATATTCTTCATATACTCCTCTTGGGTTATTCTTTACTATTGTACTGATTATTCTCACCCTGTCAGGTGTCGCTCCAGGCTGAATTGCAAAATTTTATGTTGTTACCTTCTCATCGAGCTTTTTGCCAAAATTTATTTATTTACAAATCAAACACACTTCATTTTCTTTTCAACACCTGATGGAGCTGCTTGGATGAATGGTGAAATGTTTCAAGAAAGAAGATTTTAAGTCTAGATGCATGACTCAACTTCAAGACACTTTCAAATTAACAAACTTACAAAATCATAAGAAAATTACGTTTGTTTTTGGTCTGTTAACCTGGGAGTGCAATATGTGATGGCACTGGTTGACATATAAGGCATATCCTCTCCAATATTTGTGATGACTCATTTCAGTTGGTTAGGTGTAAGACTGGCAATCAGGAAACCTGGTTCGCTTCCCAGGAAGTGCAATGAGCTTAATCCAGTGTGGGTCCTTAGGCAACCCTCTTCACAGTGCTGCCTGACTGGGACTCTCTGTGCCTTGAAAACACAGGGTTGTGTCAGGAAGGGCATCCGGTGTAAAACTCTGCCAAACCACCTGTTCGAACCAGTGAAAGCTGATTTGCTTTAGCAATCTCTGACGGGATAAGCCAAAAGGTGAACAACAATTAATCTGTTTTTCCTAATGATATCTACCTTCATTATTTTCAAAATTTTCAAAAACTAAGAAATTTATAGCAGATAAATTTCTATGTTGAAGACAGAACAAATCCGCAGTCTAGTAAAATAATCCACTAAACAGACTCATCTGAATGTAAATACTTCATAAAAGAAGAAGACAGTTTTTACCGATAACATTTTTACAATGTACAATTAAAATGCAATATAATTAATAATAACACCAAAAGAAATAAGATACAGTAAATATTGAAAACCAACAGAAGGTAGGCTGTTGTCAAATTGACTGAAAGCTTGTCTGAATTAGAATGTCTTTAGACACTTTATAAATAAAAATAGTCAAATTAAATGCATTAAAAACATGTTAGACCTGAACTTTTCAGCTTTTATTTGGTATAAATTCAACTTTGCATAAATTGAGTAATTTTCATTATAAACATTAAGTCCATTTCCAAATTTACAGATGTTTTCAGACCATGTCACTTCCTTTTTTCTTTATAAAATATTGTTTCACCAAATTGATTTGTCGGCTAATAGGTGCTCCCCCCCCCCCCTTTTTTTTGGAAGTGGGGCTGACCATGCCTTTGGCTTTCTATAAAGGGGTTCTGCACGGATGTCAAGTCCCAAAAGGTCAAGAGACAGTGGCATCATTAATGCAACCTTCTGATCAGCTCCATATGCTTCACTTAAATGTGAAGATCTTCTCCGCTTTTGGGACTAAACATTTTTAAAATAAATTTCGATTTTAGTAAAGATTAATGAATAAATTAAAAGGGAAAAAAAGCTTTGTCTGCATTTGCTTTTATAAGCTAATATATCCTAAAAGCTTTAATTAAATCAATAGTGAAAGGCATGTGTAAGGCTGTGAGCACAGTGTTAATAAGTGCACGCTCACACACAAACATAGATATGTACCAATGCATGGTTTTGGGGCAGGAGCAGGAAGTTTTTAACTAGTGGTTTTAATTAGAACACGTCTATTTCCTGCTGCCCTTTCTTTCTACCAAGTATAATTGCTGACAGGTGTTCACCCCCCATCCCCTAGCTTTTCACCCTCGCTTGTTCTTTTCTTCCCATTTAAAAAAATCACTGGACTGTTTAAACACTCATTTTTATTGTTAAATCTTGTGCTCAAAATTGCAGCATAATTAAGTTTGTGTTGGGGAAAAATGTGAGTGTTTTTTTCTTGTGAAAATTATGTAATTTGGTAGCAGTTTGAAAGTAATACTTGATCTTAAAGTTATCCGAGTTGATCATTAGCTAAGAAAACAACTCTAATTCAGCTTTTACGTGGGTTTATGTGGTCTCTGCATAAGCAGGTGCATCCAAACTTTTTCTTCTCATCTCATCATTATCTTTCTCTGCCTCCAAACTTCTTCAGCTTCTCTGCTTTGTTCATCACCCTGCAAAAAGAGAAAAGAACACTAATCTTAAGAAGAAAATCATTACAAAAGTAGGAAAAATATTGATAGTTTTTGCTTAACAAGAAATCTTATAATTAGGTATCAAAATCTCACACAAGGAGTTCCACACGTAAGCTAAAAAGCTAATTGTTACATTTTATTACTTACTTTAAACAGCCTAATGAGAAGTATTTTTTGCTTGTTCTGAGCAAATAGTTTGTATTTTTTTAGTTTTTATGTACCTAATTGTAGTTCAAGTGATAAAAGATGGTGTAATAAGTTGAAATTACTCATTTAAGAATAACGTGAACAAAATGAGAATATCATCATAGTACGAGCACTTATTCTTAGAACAGCGATCTAAATTTTGTTTCCAAAATAATGACAGTAAATGCCTAACTTTGTTCATTGAACTTTAAAATAACACCCTTAAAATTAAAACAAAAATTAAATTGCAATAAGGGCTGGGTGATATAGAAGTTTTTTTTTTATATCTCAATGTAGTTTTTCATATCAAGCGATAATGACATACTGTATATCAGGATATAAATCTAATGACTATATTTGTCAAATTTGAATGCTCTGTTGGTAAGAAAGGAAATATGTAATCACCAGCAAGTTGTTCACATTTAAAAAAAAATTTCTATCATACTTTCAACATGACAGATGCAGTGAAGGAACATAATGCAACAGTTTTTTCAGATAACTAGAAAAAGTTATATATACTGTCTGAAAACTGAAAATTAAAGCAAAAGCTCCAAGTTTCAACAGAGAACATAAATGAAACATACTTAGTTTAATTTTGTTCTAGCCACCCCTTAAAAGCCGGTCAGTGAAAACACTGTCCGTGATTATGTGAAGGTAACACACGGAACAGCTCGTTAGCATCATCGAATTAGTGTCTAACAACAGTGCTGTCTCCAAATCAACACTGTGTATTCATCTGTATCCTAAAGGTCCAGCGGGTTTATCCTCCAGTTCTGTCTGGATCCTGTTAAAAATCGCCTCATATTCCACTGTTTCATCAGCCAAAACTAAATGCTTACACAGGTGAAGTGACTGCGGGGGTCGGGGGTGTCTTGTGTGCACTTGTTTACGTCACGTGCATATGGTACAGTGGTACAGATATTATATTTGGTACAGATGGAGAACAGTACAAAAGAAATTCACCAAAAGGTTGGATAGTAAACATGATTAATTTTACGCAAACGTTTACTCACCATCAGGTGACTAACCATCTAACTTTTAATCTCCAAAGAGGAGAAAATGCTCGCAACTGGTGAGTGTTAATTTTGGACCCTTCAAAACAAAAGTGCATCGCAATAGACTAGAAAAAGTACAGTCGTGATATATCTTATCGTTTTTTTTGCCCAGCCCTAATTGCAATTTGAGGGGTTTTTTTTGAGTCGAATCAAGTTTTCTATTTTTCTACTGTCACGAGTATAAAGCAAAAGTTTTGACTCATTTTAACAATAATTTCCTTTTTTCCTAGATCCTAGCTCTTAGTGAGACAGTGAACTGTTGATTTTGAGAATATTTTGGAAAGCAAAAATAGGTTAAAACAAGTTAAAAACTGGAAAAAAAAAAAATCTTAAAATGTCTAAAAACAAGATTTGAAATCCTTGTAAGTATCAAATAGTTTGCAGTGCAGTGCCCCTGTCTTGTAAACGTGTGTCTGATTCTGCCCGCTCTTGTTAGACGGGTAGTAAATCCCTCACTTGTTTATTTTTCCACTTATTTTATTGGTTTTGGCACAAGAACCTCCAGACTGATTTGTCGCTCTAAGATGGACTTGCTTGTTTCTCTTTGTACGCAGACCTTTTGCCATGTCTTTTCTGCTCTCCTTCAGCCCTTGTGTGACTGACAGGCCTTATTGGGCTGTAACAGGCGTAACTCCCTCCTTTGTCTGGTGACAATTGTCACACAGATTCGGAGCCGTGTGTATTCTTTGTCCGTCGCACTATTTGGTGTGCGCTGGGACCAAAAGAATCACACCCTGTCCCACTCCTCCTCCTCTACTCCTCCTACTATTCCCTCCCCTCATCCCTTTCGCTGCTTCCCCTCTGTGAAATGAACACTTCAGCAGGCCGGAAACATTTAATCTGGCCCCCTTTTGAAGAAAATTAATTGAAACTTGTCCCACTCTAGCCTGCTTTTCTGGAGCTCCATCTCTCCCTCCTTTTCTTTTCACGATTTGGAGAAGAGATTGTCAGAGGGCTTGTTTGTAGGGTGGCGGGGAATGGTGAAAGGCGACGTTTCTTTTTTATTATTCCTTTCTTTTTTCTTCCTTTTTCATCAATTCACTAGCAAACACAACTTGAAGGGTCATAGCTTTTAGAGCTAATGGTTTCTGTGTGTTTGGGTAACAGGCACTAGTTTACCTTTTAAGCAGCGTATATTAGAGTCTCAAAGTGTATAATAGCTGAAGATGAGAGTCCCACAAAAGGACTGAAATGTAGTCATTGGTGACGGCACGTCTTTTCCTGTGCTACAATCAGAAACTCATCCAGCTTGTTGAGGTTTGGGGGTTCCTGTGTGTGGCTTCCCCACGACGGTCCGTGTCGCTCTAGTCTCCTCTGTCACAGAATTAGGTTTATCTACACCCACTTTTCACACTCCCTCTCAGACCCCCACACCCATTCCTGTGTTGGCGTAGAGAAGTAGGGAGGGGGGCGTATTATGCTAAGCCCCCAACGATAGGTTTTATGTTGCCATAGCAGCCTTACTCCCACAGGGTTGTGACCTCAGATGATTACAGTACAAAGGCTATTGGGTCTTGAAAACCTCTTTGAAGATGAAAAGTCTTTGATGGTTTGTATTTATGCAAATCTCTCAGATATTATTTATCCAACTGCGATTGAATAGAGAGATGATTAAAATTGGCCCTATTTTTGAAAACCTTCGATGGAGGCCTACTCTATTAGAGTGGTGAGTGCGGGCGCACGGGCTCACTTTTGGTCGTACCTGATGTTATTTATAACCATCTTTTTTTTTCTCCCCTCTTGCGACAAACGAGGATGGGAAAAAAGAGGAAGAGGGGGAGTGTGGAGATAGACATTTTTACTTTGAGCATTTGCACTCTTTTCTCTCTTTCTTTCTTTTTTTCTCTTTTAGCCTGGCTTTGAAAGGAAATATCTGACCGTGGGGGCTTTTGTGTGTTTCCAGATGATAGATTTAGGAATTTGGGCTTTCCCACTGGCAGTCCAAGGCTAGCTGTGAACTGGTCTATTGGAAAAAATTGGAAAAGCTTTGGTCTTCATACAACTGAACTTGGTTTTTTAAAGCCTTTCTTAGGTGAGCTTGCATATTAGCAGAAGTCGTGTTGAAAAAAAGGCCTCACAAAAGTGTCATATCACTAGTGTTGCTCCCGTCTCTCTGTTCCCTGCCATAGAAAATGGATGTAAAACAGAAAAATGCAGCTGCTTGTTTCCTTACTCTAGTGATTTTTTTTTTATCCAGCCGATAAAGATGTCAAGATTTGATTGAAAACCCCACAACTGAAGCTGCACGTTATTTATTTGTCACCAATTTCTTATCTGGCTGTTGAGAGTTGTCATATCTTCAGTTTTTTCTGCAGTTTTTTTTTTAATCTAAATTGCTGAGGTGTGTTTCGTTTGATGTATCTCAGCAAAATTTAACAGAACATATTACAGAAGGCACTCAAGAATAAAAAATGTGCATATATTCTTTACCTGATTAAATTTAAACCAATTAAATTTAATAGAAGGAAAAAAATACTTGAACTTGAAGAAACACCTGGAGTTTTGTCATGATGTTTGTACAAAACCTTAGAACCAAATTAGCTTGTTGTCTTTCCAAGAGATTTATCACTGTCAAAACACCAGCAATAGTTTTTGCTAATGACTGCTGTCTGAGCTGGTCCCCATGTGCTCAGTTTGTCGACAGGTTTCTGCACAACTTGAAAGGACGGGAGCTGACGGAGCCCATCCGTCTGGTCACCTTTGTGGAAACCGCCGTGGGCCTGCTCAATTTAAGGGTAAATTGAACCCCCTCCTCACTCAAACAGAACAACAAAAAATAAAAATGCACACGTAAGACATTTTTCTGGTTATCTTTGCTAATCAGTGCACAGAAACAGTCCCTTTTCATGTTGCTGTTCCTGTCCTCTGTCTTTGTTCAGACAAGCTGCCATTTTTAATTATTATTGTGTTAGGATCCCAATCGAGAAGAAGTTCTTGATCATAGTCTGGCCAGCATCAAAGCGATTTCAGTCGTGTTGCTGTGTGACCTTCGCCTTCGTGGGAATAAAGGAAGAGTTTTGGGCATTTGGGGAGAAACCAGCTGGCCATCCTCCTCTTACTTTGTTTTTCACTTCCTCTGCCTAATTCTTCCACTGTGTTTGTGCTTATGAGTGTGTACATGTGTGTTGTGATGGCAGGGGGTGCCTCTGTGTGCTTTCTTGAGCACACCCTGTATTTTTGCCCAGACTGAACCCCAGGTTACAAACATGGAAAAAAAAAGAAAAACATCAGCGTGGCACAGCTAGTGGTGATATTAATTTGAAGGTCAACAAAAGCATGAAAAACATTCTTTGCCACTGAGGAGTTTTTTTTTTCTTTACTTGATAATTGTAAATGCTGCTCTGAGCTTTTGCTGTTTGAAATTCTTCTGTAACCATGTTGTAATTATTAACAATTACTCCTTTTTATGTAAAATATCAGATTTCCAGCAGGTTTAGTTTAAAGTCCTTGTTGCAGTTAGTAATAAAAGACATTCCATTTTTTCGCACTAATGGGCACACCAGATTATATATTTTTGAACGTTTGTCATATATAAAGCGCACCAAACTTTACGGCGTATTAAGCTAGACAAAAGAGTCAGAGATAAATCTGTCAGTCAGACTTTAATTGTGTTCACAGTAAATTTAGAACTTGTTGACTTGTATGCTACATGTTAGCCACGTTGGCCAGCTAACATATTTACAATGCCTGTAACTCCCAAACAAATGTTACTGTGACTACACTAACTCCCAAACTTATTAATAACACGTAAAAAAAAAAAAACACAGTCCGATACAGCTACACATTAGCTGCAGCAGTGTATTCACCAAAACAAACCAAACTTGTTTGCAACTCTTACAGACTGATACCGTTGAAACAAATGTTACTGTGACTACGTTTACTCTCAACTTTGCCAGTAACTTAAATTAAAACAGTCCGACAATGCTACACGTTAGCTGCATTAGCGTAATTGCAATAAAGCAACCTTGTTTGCAATTCACAAAAAAAAAACAGACTGACATTTTGAAAGAGCGCTGTGTACCTCTCAAAATCCCTTTGACATCAGTAAACACAACCGGGTTATGAAGTGCATTGTCGTTTTTTGAAAAAAATTACAGCTTTTAAGTGTGACTTATTGTGTGGAAAAAAACAATTAGTAGGCTACCAAGAAAATAAACCTTACATAATTAAAAGTATATTATATGTATGTTATGAAATTATTGTTTTAGAAGAGCCAACAACAAAAGAAAGCCTTAAAAAGATGTATTTACCTATATTTTATCCTTTGTATCCGAAACGTGACATTTAAAAAAGTATTATTTCAAAAATGTTAAAGTTTATGTTGAATATTTTCAATATTATGTTGAATATATACAACTTTATTTTGAATATTTTTTTTGTCAACCGTTGTTCAGTTCTGTTAGGCCTCTGTGCACCTGTTTCATGCTAGTACTTTTTTTTGCAGGTTGTGTGTGAAGAATTTCGTCGACTTGCCCCCCAGGCTGGACTTCATCATGACGGTGTGGTGTTTGGCTCAGATGACTTCTGTGCCAGCATCGGTACCTCCTCCAGATGTAGCTTCAAGTTTTTTTTTTATAACTGCAGTTGTGCTGTTGTTCCTTCTTTGAAACTGAACTGAAACAAAGAATGTAAGTGGCAAAACATCTCCTGTTTGCCAATTCAGAATCTTTCTCAGAGATCACACATTATGTTTGACTGAAGAACTGTGGGGAAAAAGCTGTTTAAAAGAATCTATTTCTAAGATGTGGTGGTTAAAAATCATGATTGAAGTCTGGAAGAAAAATGGAAAAAAGACAAGGTTTGTTAAAAAAAATCATGTTTTTTTCCACTTTTTAGAAAATGAAAAGGCGTTGTTCAGGTTTCTATTGCACAACCAGTACAATGTATTCTTGATCACTTTCTTCAGGTGCCACGCGAACAAAAGATGCCAGAGAGCTCCTGTACGCGAGACAGAAGGTGGTTGTGACGACCAAAGCATTCGGGCTGCAGGCCATCGACCTGGTTTACATTGACTACAAAGACGTGGAGGGACTGAGGCAACAGGCCAGAGAAGGAGCTCTCATGGGCTTCACAGGTGAAGCTTCTGTTTGGTTTTTTAGAATGTGAAAATCTTCAAAAGAACACGAGCTTTTGCTTTTCTTTAAAAATAGGGTCACAACTATCTGGGAATATAGAAAAAAAGTAAAACCTGCAAAGTTGCAGAACATGCTCAGAGCTTCAAAAACCCACCCTGATAAAAGAAAATGTGTTTTTTTGGTTTAATGTGTTTCTTTTTTTTTTTTTTACATTTTTCTGAAGGAGGAGGAAATATGTAAAGAGAATTAAGCTAAAAATATTCTTTATTCAAAAAGTATTTTTTTAATTCCAACTGTTATAAATAAGGAGCAGATGAAAAAATGCATTATAAAAAAGATTGCATTTGTGACGTATAAAATACAAAAGGTGGATCACAAGCTCCCTGCTCTGCTTCATTCTGATGCATCCAATTGTCAACAAATAGATCCACGGATGTCTTTGTTTAATCGTACCAGCTGGCATCTGGCTACAAGCTGTTTAGCTGGATAGCTCCATTATTGCTCGCTATTTTTGTTGCACAGCTAATGTTAGTTTGTGGCATGTTAGGAGCTGTAATCTAGCGGGAAAGCATGTGAACAGAGAGCTCTCGGCAATAGGGAGGTAAAGTGGGACGGGCGCCAACAGTTCCACCCACAACTCAGAAGCAAATTGCTAACGAAATACTGCTGCTCTGCAGAAACTATGAGCTAGAAAACATCACAGGTTTTTATTTATTTTGGCTAAAAACAGCAGCATTAAAATTAAAAGAGAACTAGGAACACTTATTTAACCCTTAGATCAAAAGATTACCGTAGTGTATCTGTAAATATGATATGGATATTTATGAATTCTTTGTGTGACTTCAAACTGATGTCAACAATATTTTAAAGTCCTACTCCAAGCATCTCTTGAAATATTTTCAAAGCGTTCCCAGTCGTCTTTTAATTATGATTTTGCTGTTTTCAGCCAAAATAAAAAACCTGTCATTTTCTAGGACATAGTTTCCGCAGAGAAACAGTAGTTCACCAAATTTTGCCTCTGCGTTGTGGGCGGGACCATTGGAACAAAGTAAGCTTGCTCTCATTTCCCATCATCCCTTTGTTTACACTCTATCGCTTGCTTAACAGTCCTCACAACACCAAGCCAATTAATGTAAGCGGTGCAACAAAATGGTGAGCTATCCAGCTTTACAGTTTACAGACAGATGCGAGCTTGGACAAGCAAAAGGAAGACATTAATATACATGTTTGTCTGCAAGTGGATGCATCAGAATGGAGTGGAGCAGGGAGCTTATGGCCTGCCAATGGTAGATTTTACCTAACAACTACATTTTCTTTGTATGGCCGTTTTTTGTCTGCTCCTGATTCACCACGATTACCATAAAGAAGACCATCAGAACCATTAGAACCAGTGTTATTTTTAATTTTCTTTATATATGTCCTCCATCTTGAGAAAAAAGACAGAAACATGTTAAAGGGTAACTAAACAGTAAATCAACTTTTTTGGCTGTTTACCTGACTGTTGATCCTTTCCAAATTTTTGACAATTTAAAATAAACATATTTAATTTTTGAAATTATAGACCAAACCTGAGTTCTTCCACTACCCCTGCGACTTCTCCCTACCCCTACATTTAGCCCTCCAAACAGAGAGTTATGGAAAAATTATGTCTTCGAATTTGGACGCCACTAATCAGCACTGCCCCTCGATGACGTCATCAATATTCGCTGGTCATCTACGTTAGCGCCTAGCTGCCAGCAAAAATGTATTACAATGGAAAATACATAACATTGGTTTTATAATTTCAAAAAGTCATGCTAAAACAACAAGTCATTACTAACATTTAAATTTACCCTTTAAGAACACCAAAAACAATGTTTTCATTGGAGTGGGTTTTTCAACAACTTCTTCTTTTCTGATGTCAGAAAGGTTAGATTGATTAAATCCTAAAATCACAATTGGATTTAGTTAACCTAATTAACCTATCCAGTTTGGCTGTTTGGAAACGAAAACAGTAGATCCTTTACACTAATTTGAAAGTTTAGGATCAAGTTCCAAAAATGTCCTGAAGACATCTAAACAGACAACGCAAATAAATATACACATCTTTAAAAAGTTTGGGGCAATAACTGGAACTTATAACTTTGTCATAAATGTCTGTTTTCTTTACTAAAGAGAAGCACATCACTGTTTGAAATCATCTCTTTAATGATTTTATAAGCTAAAAACACATTCATATCATAGTATGCAAATGTAATATTTACTCAGTTTACTCTCACTATTTTCATTTGCTGATTTATCAGCACCCCTCCCCTGTTTTTCAGTGGTTTGATGTTTGAGAAGATTCAGTCCAGTTCTTTAAAACCTGAAAACATCCACGTTGTTATTACAGTTCTAAATGTAAGCTGTTGTTGAAGCACTATGTCACAGCAAATGCTTCCTTTAGAAGACACGGACTTTGAAAAGGAACGTGTCCAATTAAGTCGAGTCCTAGTGCTACCGCAGTAACATCAAGAACTTAATCAGAACGAAACGCCAAAGACATGCACAGCAAGGCAACTTAAAAAAAAAAACTTTAAGCGTTTAGGATTCAACATGAATTTGTATGCATTTGCTTGCACGCAAATGTGACGTTTTTGTTAGAAAAGTGTAGTTGAATTTGTTCTGTCTGACAACTTTTTTTTTTTTGAGCAAGGGTTATTAAATATAAAATAGTTCTTGTTCATGATTTTCCTGTAAAATAAAAAACAAATGCTTTACATATTGTTTTCTCCTCATTGAGATGTTTTTTTTTTAAAATATCTCTTGTATTGCATTTCAAATAACACAAAGTTTGGGGGCAAAAGTGCAGCTATAATGGGGAAAAAATAAACAAGATGCACTACATGTCCAAGTTTAGTTACTTTACATTTAACATTAATACACTCAGGTGGCCCCTTTTTTTGTAACTTGAGGGTTTACACCAAAACTGTGTTATTTTTATGTTTGTCTTTTAATAACTCTGCATCGGTTTTTAACCCCATTTCATCAAGTCTGTGCAAAAAAAGTGAACTAAAGTCAAAGGAAGAAGCAGATTTATTGACTAAACTGTTCAGTTTGCTATATAACAGACTCACTCAAAGTACCAGATTAGTGGTTTACAACCCATGGGCAATCTGTATAATCTTGGTTAGTAGCTATTACTTGCCAGAGTGTGCTTAAGCTATAATACTGTACAGCCTCTACCTGCACAGAACATTAATTGACCTTGACACAACATAAGCCAAGTACAGCACCCATTAGTACGGTGGAGGAACACATGTAAAACACAAACAGCCAGTAATCCGTGCTGGTGAACTGGTAGTGCAGAGATTAACAGATGTCAAATTTTTGGCAAAAGTATTCATTTGGGGAGTATTATTTCAACTTTTTGAGTTCTTGGTCTGGTTTAAAGCAAAGAGAACTCAATGTTCTCTGTTAGGGGAGAAAAAAAATAAAAGATAGCATCTCCTCTTTAAATTTCTCAGGACCACATTTCACTCCCATCCCCAGGAACCAGCCCATCATTCGCCTGAGAGCCCTTTGCTAAATAGCAATCCTCCAATAAGATGCCAGTCCCACATGGCGGCCCAGGATTGGCTGGAGGGCACAAATGATGTATTTTAAGAGAACCAATGAGTTGTAACCGAGGGCACCTGAGTCACCCCTTAATGGTCGTTCCCCTGTTGTTCAGAACAACCACACACACTCGCTCTGACATGAAGGGAAAAATTGGTAGAGTGTATTGATACCTGGCAATTTTTGTGTGGAAACAAGCTACAAACTTTGAGGTATAACAAGTGGCCGTGGAGGAAACTGACCCACAACCTTAGAGTCTAAACACACACAGCACCCTTTCACTAGTGTTTACCGCTATAAAAAGTAAAGGCAATTACTCACAAACCTATTTGTACAAGATAATTGTGTTTTGGGGAGTGTTGTTAACCTCTGTAACTAATCAGCAACATAACAAATGGATTCTCTTTGTCTGTTTAGATTAAATAGCAGTAAATGGGTGTTTTTTTCCCTTCTATACTTGTTGTTTATCTAAGGTTAACTGGTGAGCAGTACCAGCACTTTTCCTTCCCCTCCTCACTTTTTTTTTCTCCTTTTCTTTCTGCTCCTGCATCCCGCCCGCTCGGCCACCTCGAAGGATTTGTTGTTGGCGACAGAGCTAAGCCCTAAAGTGTGGAGTTCCCGCTGGCTGCTGCCGTTTTTACGAGACGCTCCATAACCTTAACTCTTATCAGTACAAGTTTTGGTATGCCCATGTACACGGGATTATGTCTGTGCAGTTCAACCACATTAAACTGAGATTAGGATGATGGGGTTACTAAAGCCTAAATGCAGCTCCCCTTCTTCATGGCTCAATAAAGAGACTTTTGTGAACTTGCACGCTTTGGTTTTTAAATTGTCATCTTTTTTAGAGGAATGTCTCTGCTCCTGTGAAGCTGTAAAACAGTGAATGTCTTTGTGTTCTGTGAAGTTTCTGCTTAAAATCAAGGTTCCAAGCAGAGCGGGAACATTTCTTATTTACCGTGATGCATTTTTTTGGTCCTCTGCCACCATTCGAACTCATCTCAGCGCCACATGATACTCTCAAATGTGCCCAGTCTCATGTAACTGTTTTTTGTTGTTGTGAAGAAATAAATACTGGCTACACACAGAGATTGAGGGTTTTGCACAAACAAAAATTGTTGTTTTATTCTTTAATGTGTCCAGAAATCTTTTTTTTTTTTTATTCAAAGTATTTCATTGAAAATCTGGTGCAGGGATTAGAGTGGTTTGTGTTTCTGTGCAGGTAAGCAGGTGATCCACCCAGGACAGGTCCAGGCTGTGCAGGAGGAATTTTCTCCAAGTCAGGAGAGGGTCCAGTGGGCCAGAGAGCTCATCGCTGCTTTTGAACAACATCAGAAAGAGGGAAAGGTCATGAAAGCACCTTATTTTTTCTCTTCTTTTGGTAGCAGAACTAAGATTTCTTTCCAAAACCAATCTTTTTGTGCAGAAAAAGATCATGATGATGCTTTGAAACGGGTTCTTTCTTTTTGTATCTGTGTGTACACCTCTGTAGCCCCAAAGAATACATACATGTACACCCCTGGGTGACTCTCAGAGACAGCTCAGGAGAGTAAGGGGGAGGTGGGCCAATTAAGTGTACAATATTATTGTTCCTAATTTAGTGCATGGTTGGATTCTGTGTGTTAATCTCTGTGGGCTATCTGCTGAGGTAATGCGCAATCTGCCCGCTCCTCTCACTGCCAGGCCCGCTCCTGGTAAGAATCGCCCGAGGGATTCAGATCTTCCTCATCCCTCTGCTGCAGAGTGTGTCTCTCTGTGCGAGCCTAATGTCTTTAGCAGTGTTGGTCCCTTTTGTCTTTCAGTATGGCCGCTTTTTCAGAAGTCTTCTGCTCTAAATATTGACACCATTCTGGTTGGATTTGTGTAGCGTTTTAGCCATTGCGGGTCGAAGGCTGATGTGTATTTTTGGAATGATGTGTTTCTTTTCTCCAAACATCCTCAGGGGGCATTCACCTTCCGCGGCAGCATGATTGACATGCCCTCGCTGAAGCAGGCTCAGAATGTTGTAGCACTGAGCGCCGCCGTGCCAAAGAAAAATCCTGACGTGTGAGAGAAGAAAGGAGGAACCACAGGGATGAAGACGCTTCCATCACAACATACAAATACAGCTGTTCCAGGTCATTCCCAAACGCTTGATTTCTGTTAATTTGATTGGTTGATAAAATATGTTACAATTTTAAGAAGCAAAACAAAAAAAACTTTTGACTTTGCCTCTGGAGAGCCGATCACGTGCGGCCAGCGTGTGCTGCGGTGTGCTGTATCCATCCCCTCCAGCCTGAGCGCATTCACCGTCTGCTTCTCTCTTGAGTTATGATGAATGCTCTTCCCTCAACAAGCCACGCTGAGGGCAGAAGGGTAAACAAACAAATCAAGCCGTTGTTCAGGGTCTATTCACTGCATCCCAGCCTTGCAGTCAGACCTCAGCCCCCCCTGCTCACGGCTCCACTCACAAACTTCACAAGGAAGATGTAAGCTCACGGTTCAGAGCAACTAGAGCGGCTTTTCTTGTGACTTTTTACTCTTTATGCACTGATATGCTGGCTACACCATCAATAATGATGCTTTGGCGAAAAAAAAAAGTGCAGTCATGTTCACGTCTGACTTGTAGAGACTGCAAAGTGGGTGTGATGTTGGAATGAGACAGATTAGTGGCCATGTTGCGGCTGCAGACCAGGACCAGGCCTTTGTCTCTGTGACTGCGGATGGGAGGATAATTGAGGGGGTGTTGAATGGTTAATAGTGCCATTGGTGACCATGGTAATGAAAGGCGCCATACCTCCTCTACCCCACCTCATCCACTCGTCCTTCTCTGTGTCTCTCCTACTGTATGATCTATTGTGTCTGGGGCAGAGCGGGGGTCTGTACCAGGCCAGACAAAAAATATGGAAGCCCGTCCAGCCGGAGACCCGGACAGTAAGCTGTCTTTTTGGCTTTGGGCCATGTCTTTATCCTCTTCAATGCATTTTCATTGGCTTTTTTGATTTGATCTGACATTTGTTGGTGGAAAACAGAAAAGTATTTGTGACTTTTGCTTTGTGAAATGAAAAAGATGTGGATGGGGATTTATTTTTCAAGCGTTCGTTTTTGATTAATAATTTAAAAGTTATGTTGATTAAATGTAGCCAAAGTACTTGTTGATTTTGAGTGTTCTGTACAACTTGAACCATACATTTTATTCAAATTTGCGTTATAATGATGGATTTTTTTTTTTGCTGTAGATTTATAAACTTTATTATTTTATATTTCAAAATCAATAAAATATTACAAAAAAATTATAAAATATTTTCAAATGTTGCCTCATGTTTTCATTTAATAGAATTTTAAAATGTCCTTCCCATATATCAACTTTTTTTTTAAACAAAACATATTTGACACTCGATCTTTTGAATGTACAGTCCTCCAAAAAGCTTTGCACCAACAGGTGACTTCAAAAGGAAGGAGGCCTACTTGGACATGCAGCAACTAAACAAAAAGGCCACTTGTGAGAACTATATATTCCTGGAAATCACATCGGTTTTACAACACACACACACCCTTCCCCCCTCCAGCTGTGGTTTTGTCAGAGCAGCAGAAACAAACAGTGCTTTCCTTTCCCTCAGATGCACTTTGCACCTCCGCAGCTCCAGACACCTTCAGGAAACCTCAGAAAATCGGAAGACAGTGACATCTCTGCTGTGTAATTCCACCTGACATTTCTATTATGCCAGGCTGATCAAATGTTCTCACTTCCGTCTCTCTGCAGTTTTATTTAAACACATCTCTCTATTCCCCCAGAGATTACATTACAATTAACACGATTAGAACCTCTCAAAATTGTGACGGGAATCAATTAGGCTGCGAGCAGTATTTCATAGCCCGGTAATGTGTTGTTGGAGATTGCTTTCATGAATAATGAGGGACAGCGCAGGCAGAGGAAATGCATGTATGCAAAACACTGTCAGAAGAAAATTAAAACGAAATGTTTTACATATTTTTCCATTAATCTAAATGGGACCCGTGTGGCAAAGATAGTTTTATTCTAATTCCCCGCCCGGGGATGCTCAAATAATGACTTGATGTTTTAATAGACTACTAATGACAACGTATGACAAACTAATTGCAGCAAAGATGATTTTTTTTCCCCAGCAGTAAACCACCTCGTTTTTGTGGCTGCTGCACAGTTTGAAAGGCGTGCCTCCAAATGTAACGTGCACGAGCCTGAACAACATTTAGTTTAAGGTAATTGACTTAACATTCAAGGACCTTTGGGTGAATCAGATCAAAGCCACTTTAGAAGGTTCAAAAAAATTTAATACCCTGAAGCACAAATATATATATATATATATATATATATATATATATATGTATGTATATTATCGCTCATTAAAAAATAAAGCCAAATAAAAACATTAAAATGTCCAATTTGTAGAATTAAAGAGTATTAAAGCTCCCAAAAACTATACTTTCATTTGTATGTACTTCTGGGGCCTTTTCCCACTGCTACGAGGCTTCCTGCCTCTTTCGTAGGACAAAATGCGATGTTTGGATCTTCATTTCCGGCGCATGCTCCTCTTCCGCCCTTTAGCTCGTGTCTTCCCTCAATGAGCGCGCGCGCGGCATAAACTAGTTACCAACAGACCAAAATCAGTTTGGAGAAGCTTCAGTTCGGCTGCCAGGCGCTTTCAGAGACATTTAACCCCAACTTTACGTTACCATAAATCTTTATGACTCACTACAGGCCTCTTCCATAAAAAATAATAATAACAAATAGACTAACATCCCGGTAAATACCATTTGAAATTTTTAATTTGCTTCTTTTTTATATAAAAGGTAAATTTGACTCCAAAAACTTAAAAAATGAAATAAATAAAATAGTATACAGTAGTCTTTCTATTAACGTGCAATAAAACATAATGGGTGATGGGCAGGCAGGTGCTCCTGGCTCCCTGAAGGCCCATTCTTGTAGTTGTTCTTCCGGGACTCCTCGCGCTCCGTTTCATTTGCTAAAGGTTCTGCCTCCTGAAAAAAAAAAAAAAGAAAGAAAAAAAAAAGATCGCACAACCAGAAACAAATGTTTCCCACTTTTTTTTTTTTATTATTATTATTATTATTTTACAATTTTTATTTTTTAGTCCAAAAAAAAAACCTCTGAGAAGCTAATTCAATTTTTAAGCGGGCTTTATTTTATGTATTTACTGTCGTTGTAAGTGTTTCTAGGTGACGTTACCTTCCTCCACAGCCCTGACTCCCCCCGCGGTCTCAGTTCTTCTTAACTGGCCCAGATCAAAGGCTGACCGCCGCGACAGAGACCACTAAAACCCGACCGCTTTGTCTGCTGTTGCCAGGAGTGAGGACGGGAGGGGGCACCCTGAAGCTCGTTACAAAGGACAAAAAAGTCTACAACTTTTTCTTGTTTTTTTTTTTTTTTTTTTTTATCAATTTCTTTCTAGTTTTCACCCACCTGAATTAAATTGGGCCGTTGTGATTTACTCAAAAATCATGTTGGAGGATGAAGAATGTCAGCAAATTGAGTTTTTACTTAAAAATAATCATGCAATCATTTTAACATTTTTGTCATCCCTACCATGCAAACATTTTTTTTTGATTTATATATATCCATATATATATTATTAATATTTCTATTGAATCCATCCGCAGAGAATGCTGCTTCGAGTTTGTTGTCCCTGAACGCATCTCCAAAGGGAGGTGAACGTGACAAAAGCACACTTTAAAAAAGAGAAAAGGCAATGGGAGTGCTTTTAAAGCAGATGTCAGTGGAGGTGATGTGAACACACAATCACACACGCACGCAGGGAGCAGATCTCACGCCTGACTCCAGTATTTGACGCATCCATCTCCCAATAATTGATGTCTCAAACATTGACATATTAGAACAGAAACCCTCAATCTTTGATTCCATTTATCTTTTACAATGTGTTTGTGAGTGTGTACGTGTGAGGGAGTGTCTCTGATGCGCGCCTCAGATTGCGCATCCTACTTAAAAAAAAACTCAGTGGCTCCATCTTAGATTTTTTTATGATATTCACGCGAAATGTCCCAAAACACGCTGCTGACCACAAGTTATCTTAACACCCACCCCCCATGACAGCTTTGCCCCCTTCACGAAGGGGCATGTTTTGGAACTTGACAAACCGAGCGGCACACCGCCCTGAATTGGGTGCCAATTCCCCACTTCTCAGCATAACCAAAAGAAAAACTTACACCCGCAGCCCACGCTCTTTATTTCCCTTCCGTGGAGGCCGCGCGCACCTGCACTAAAAACTGCTGCGCGCACCTTGTTTGTGCTGGGGCTGCTTGACGCACTGATGAGTGCAGCGCACCAATACGATTCAATCCACAGCAGCTGCGTCACTAAAACGTCTAGTCTGTATAAAAATCGTCAATGAGGGTTGTTTTATTGTCTAAATTCTAAAAATAACATAACCACCGACCTAAACTAGACTTTTTTTCTAGTTGGATCCAGTCAGAGATGAGATAAACCATCTGGACATGGTCCCTCAGGTTCAATTATTTAAACAAATATATTTATACATCCTATTCATGACATAATAGTGTGTTTATACAGGCCCTGTTGTCATCCATCTCTCGTTTGTCATGCTCTGTACTCCAACATGACACAGTCTAATCCAATTAAATACGATAACCTTAGACTCACGTGTTGTTCTCCTCTTTCTTTCGCTGAAGTTGCTGACAAGAACTCTTGGTTTTGTCTGAAAGAGGGAGTCAAGAGCCCTCTCTTAATCCTGCGCGCGCGACCACAAGTGATTGAAAAGTGAAAGAAAGCCTTGAGCTGGATGCTGTTCTCTTTCTCCACTGTAGCCTTTTTTTTTATTCCAACACAAATGACGTCCTTTAATTTGGATCTTAAGAAATCAACGTTTTATTCGGCTTTAGAGAGGACCATAATTGAGACTCACTATTTAGGGCATAATGGCCAGTGAGATGCTGTTTCCTGTTGTGTTCAGTTTGAGTGTCCTAAAAAGCAAAGGTCAAAAGAATTGCTTCTGCTATTCCTAAAATGCTAGTTTAGATGAGCCAAATTTAGTTAAGAGAGTTTTCCTAAACATTTCCATTAAGTTCAGGTATTTAAATAAGATAATTTAATCAGGGTTGATGCAAAAGATTGTTTTTAAAGACCAAAAGTGGATAAGACAAACATAATTTGCTCCATGTGAGGTAATTAAGTGCGTAAATCCTTTGAATGTCAAACCTGGCAACATTTTAAGAAAACTTTATTCGTTCATTTTTAGTCATGGATGGTAAAATTTAAAGAGGAGCGGGACGTAAATAATCTAAATGAATAACACTAAAACATGTGATTAGGTTTATTGCTCGTGCTCATGACTTCTGCTGTAAACTCTCTGTTTGTTATTCACCACTGAATGTCACCACATGGTGCTATGATTATTAAAATTCACCGATTATTCTGATGTTTCCCTGCAGGAGCTGTGACAGACAGAGACCAGGTTATAGGAAGGCTGATCTTCAGCTCCTGCTCCGCACGAAGGGGCCTGCTTAATGAGAGTACCTTTGGGGGCCTTCTGGAAGGAGAAGTGGCCTAACCCTGCCACCGTCAGAACCAAGGCACCTCCTCCTCCTCCTCCTTCTGGCTCCCTTCGGGCAGCACCTGCCAGAGCAGACATCCAACTTTTGACAACTATAATGACGCGCATGATGATGCCGCAAACATGAGGAGGAGCTTTTGTTGGGATTTATTGAGTCTGATCTTGTCTCAAGTGAGGGAAAACTTAACTATTTATCATAATCCAGAAAGATCTAAATGTTTATATTCAGCTCTAATGAGAGATCTGCAGGAGGTTTCATGGGAAGTCATGTTGATTAAATCCCTCCTTCTTGGGTTAAGTGTCACAAAGATTGATAAGCTTTGATAGTGCGTGAGATACGCCGTCATTTGTCTGCTAGGGGCCAAAAGGTCCCCATCCTCATAGAGCTAGCCTAATTATACAATTAGTCTTATGACTGGGACAGTCCAGAGCTCGGTCTCCTGTGGGACAATCATACACATTATGGCTGTCATCAGTATCTTTACTGCAAGTACAAGAGATTAAGCTTGCGGTCTGTGCCCTCAGGAGGCGGTACTGTCTGTAAGTCCACTTCTAAGAGGGTTTTTACCTTGTCTGCTGTGAAAATGGAGTAAGGAAATAGCACGGATGGAGAGGCTGTTTCCTGGACAATCTTAATGCCATAGTTCATCTTAGTGCTCAATCGTTTCTGCCTTAAGCCTCATCTGGGGCCTCACTGGACAAAGGCCACATCTCTTTGAAGCTCTGGGTCAAGTGGAGATCCGCCCATATCTCACTCTCATTGCCCATCCGCCCATATTTCCTTTCTGGCTTATCCCTAGTCAGTTGGAAACATCAAGACGCCACATTTTCTTCTGCCTATTCAGAGTCATATCTACTACTGCCAAACCCAAGTCTGCCAGAGCTCTGGGGCTTGAGGCTTGTGATGTTTGGGATCCATGCAGACACGTCCGTGGAGCCAGAGCGAGGGCTGCATGCACGAAGACAGTGGCGTCTCCTTACTGGACACTTTACCATTAGTGCATGGGACTATCACATTGACTCTTGACTGCTGACTTACTTTGCCCATGATGAGATTTGAAAAGCTGATATTTAATTGGCAAAACATGCACTTCTCTTTCTTTATTAGCAGCTTTTTTGAGTTCATTATGCGTATTCTTTTCTGGACACAAACCCTTTTCATCTGTTCTCTCTTGTCGCCCCTTCCTTCCATCCTCCCAGCTGGGGCAGAGTGATTTCCAGCTCTCTATATGCTGACCTTTTCTGCACTAAAACCAAATGCATACAGGCTGGGCCCTCTGATGTTGCAGGTGTGATAGTTCTACACCGATCTGACTCTGATACAAATCTGTGTCCACAGTGAAGAGGGCTGTGGGCAAAAGCAAGGAGGAAAAGGGGAGAGGGGAATGAAGTTGTGCACAAAGAGTGCTTCTTACATCCCCAGATATGTTAGTTTTCTTGTTTGTTGGTGTGTCTTCTAAGCAAATTTATTTCTAAATACCTTAAAAGTTGGTGTGGTTTAGCGTCCCTCCACCTGCTTTAACATCCAAGTACGCTGAAGCCCACATCCTGCATTTAGAGGCTTTTATGAAACTCCTTTCATTCAATACCGGGGCATCATGCTCATGCTTATATGCACTTTAGTTTTTTAGTCTCTGGCCGCTGGGCCGCGTAATTGGCCAGGTATACCAGGGCCTGGCTCATGCGGTTGTCCGTGGACGACCTTGCTCCCCTCACCTACCGCCTTGGAGTGGCTCCCAGTCCTGGGATGGGGGCTTTGGACCGGCACCAAGTCTCAACCCCCACAGATGTTACAGAGCCACCACGTATTATGTCCGTTTCTGAGTGATGCACCAAGCTCTTATAGGAGATGCACGACTGCAAAAGAGCAGTCATGAAATCAGTCAAGCAATCCAGTTTTTTTTTTTTTTTCCAGCAGATTAAGTTAAAATGTTGTCTTTGGGGTTTTGCACTGATCTTTGACGTGGAAGATTATGAATTACAGGGCAAAGTGCAGGACAAATTGGTAGTGAGCACTACAAAACACATGAATTGAGTCTTCAAATGTGTGAAAGAATAACAAAAAGGGGGGAAAAAAATCATCCAAATGTATATTTTAGCATAAAAGAGGTTCATCAGAAACATTTTGATCTCAGGTTTCTGTGAACTATTCATGTTACATTTATTTTTTAATTACATTTTAACCAAATATGTTTGACTTTTTTTTTTTCAAAATAAAAGCATATTTAAAGCCCGTTCAAAGCAGGAAAAGAAAACCGTGGCCAAGTTAATAAAAACAAAGTCATCATTTGAAGTCAGTCAAATTTATTGCCACGCTGGAACTTTGATTTAATGAAGTTCCAAAATAATGACAAAAAAATGCCGGTTTGACCTCTTATCCCCCCGGAAGTCTTCCATGTGATGTTATTGCTTTTGGAAACTCTAATGGGGGGAACACAGCTGCTCAAAATGGGCCGCAGAGGCGCGACATGTCCTAGAGTAAAACGGGACAAAGACTAGTCCACAGACTCTTAACTACACACTAAACTACAGAAAAAGTTTCCAAAACACCTGGGTTCAAAGAAGGGAACAACAGTTTGAGAGCCTAAATTAAACAATAAAAAGTCACAGTTGGAGTTTGCATGAAACATGTTAAAAGGGTCACTTCATGCGTCTTTTCCAATGACTTATGGGGAAGGTGGAGAAACTGCGGCGAATGTAAGCTCAGCATCTGCACCTTTACTATATTTGACTTAACATCTTGTCTATATTTAAATTCGGTTATCCTGACTTCCGTTTGTCACGTTAGTCTTCACTCGTGGGAGGAGGAAAGTGCGACTTTGAGTGTGAAACGGTGCTGCGTTTCTGGCGCAAAAATTTACTCTCCAAAACTGTCAAATAAAAACTAAAATTAAGGGGCAAAAAAAGTGAAATCTTCCCACACCCTCATCCCTCTCCATTCTGAAACCGAGAGGACTCGGAGCGCGCGGTGCTCCAAGCGCAGGGCCGTGCCATGCCGTGCCGTGCAGGCGCAGGTGTTGGGATCAAATGACCTGCGTTTTTCATGGAGCCTCTTTAACTTTTGTGACTGGAATGATCACTTCACATGCAACTTTGGCGCGCATTGTCCCCGCGGCATTCAGGAGACGGATAATGCTTGTAAAGTCTGACAAGACGGCGTTTGTTTTGGTTGCACGCTCGTCCGAGAAATTATCCTTCAGCTCGTTTAAAGAGCGCAATTGAGAAGCAGCGACGTTCTCGCTTCTGCGCGCTTTGTCCCCCATCCAAAGTGGCGTCTGCATGTCTGACTCCGCCAGTTACTGATTTGCAGGCAGTGTGTTAAGATGGCCCATGTAAGTGATTTCCACGGACATCCCACTAAAGGAGAACAAATCGCTGACAAAGGAGTGCCTTTCCTATTCAGCGGCGTCGTTAGGGCAACCCAAAAAGTATTTCTCAAATAATAAGTTCTACTTCAAAGCGTTTCTCACTGAAGGGTGACTGCTTCACTTCTTTTATTAAGTCCCTCTCCTTTTATTTTCCATAAGAACTGTCCCTGTCATTTTTAGAAATATTTATTTTGGTGTTTATTTTGTATTGCGCATTTGTTTCCAAACATGCGCAGACGGTGCGCTCCTCGTTTTGACCTTTATGAGAGCAAACTGCAAGTGTGCACTTTGGAGGAAATGAATGAATAAAAGTTTGGGTGAAATTAAAGTTAACTGTTTAAAGTTTAATTTAATGTTGGAGATGCAAAATGTTTTACATTTCCACAAATCCCTCCAGGTTTGAGTCAGTCGGGTGTTGAAACAACCCAAAAAAATCATTTCAAGCAGATCACTTCAGTCTCAGGTATCTGCCTCTGTGGTGGCAAACGCGCTTCTGGACAGGACGCATTTCATCTTTACTTTGATTGGAGTTCATTTAGTTAGTGCTACCGGACATATATGCAAATTGTGCCCCCCCCCCCCCCCCCCCCCCAATTGCCATAGAAATCCTAACGCGCCATGAAGATTGTCAAAGCAGCCTTTCCTCAGGAGCTGCAGCCTTTGAAAGCGGCGCGCAACTGGCGTTGGTCAATTTTCATTCTATAGCCTGGACAGGCGTCCCTATGAAAGTGAGATTGCGCGTTTTAATGGAGGAAGTAAGAGGGGGAACTTGTCTTCTACACTCCATGCAGGCATATTGTCAGATGTCTTTTTATTCTTTATTTTTCCCATGAATGATTCATGCGCGGCTGCTATAGCCTTTCATAAGTTTTCCCGTTAGCTCTGTGATTTTGGAAACTTTCAAGAAGTCAAGAAAGGTTTTAGATACAAGTATAAGGATAACAATGTTTAAAGTGAGGCTTTGCTGCTGCTTGATCAGCTAAATTAGAACTTTTATCTTGCTAAATGTCCATAAAATGTTTTTAATTGACTCAAATCATGATCACTTAGTTGTTTACTGTCCTGGAATTTTAATTAGGAATGAAGATAATTCGTAAAAATGAAATGTCTCTTCTTTTATCCATAAAAGTCCAGTGGCACCTCAATATTAAAAGACAGATCACATTTTTAAAAAGGCATGCGAGAAAGATACGTCACATTCAACAGCCTATTCAAGTTGATTTTTTTTCTGTTACAGAGCACAAATAAAAAAACAAACAAACAAACAAACAAAAAAAGAAGTAAGTGATTTTTTAAAGGCATCAGCAGGGCTTTACACATCACCAAACGGATATGACAACTCTTTGGTGTTTGTTGTTATTTTTTCTTTACCTTTTTGTTTGATTTTTTTTAAATCCCAGTACAACACGGATACCAACAAATAAATTACGACGTACAAAACAGCACTTTTTCTTGATTAAACCTACACAACATTCACCAGCTTACTTACATTTGTACAGATGCCCACAGGGTCAAAGATGGCCTGTGAAGGCAGATATTTAAGGTCTCCAGGGACTCGCTTTGCAAGCATTACTCTTCTGTTTTTTTTCTTTTTGCATAAAATATAGTCTTAAATATTTCTTAAATATTACAAAATCCAAACACATTTATTGTATAAATCTGGAAAAAATAAGAACCCTTACAAAAGTCAGACGCTCGCTCCTCCATTTTCTTTGTCGAATCACATCTTAAAGAAAGGTCAAGAAAAGTTGGTTTTAAAGTTTTTTTTTTACAATTATACAAAACAACCGTTTTTTTTAACCCTCGAATGCCCTCTAATGTGACATAAAAAGTGATTCTGATCTCCCTCCAGCAGGATGCTGCAGGCTCATGCAGAGAATTAAAACCTAAACATTAATCTTTTAGAAAAAAAAAAAGAAAGAAACTGTTTTTAATGTTAGATCTCGATCAGGTGTATGACAGTAGAATTAGCTTTCAATTTCAAGTCTGATTACAGTTGGAAGTTGTTTTTTTTCAAACAGTTCAGGTCAAAGGTCAGGGGTCACCCCCAGAGAAACTCCTTCCTCATGGTTCTCACTGAAAGGGGCTTTTTGACAGTCCGGGAGGGTATGCGGGGGCAGGAAATCAGAGCATCGTCCTCGGGTCTGCATTTCTAAAAGAGTCCTCTTCCTCTGAATCTGACGTGGGCACGTCGCTGGAGGGGGTGTGGAGGTGGTTAGGCCCTCCGCTGCCCTGGCACACGTACCACTCGTTGAGGTTGGTGACCTGAGGGGAGAGGTTCGCAGAGCGGTTCCTGTGCGGGTCAGGGTTGGGGGAAAGGGGGTCACCCAAAGGGTTTGTGGAGGAAATGTAGGGGACGTTGGTGGAGGGGGGCGGCGGGGACTTGCAGTGCACCTTCATGTGTTTGCGCAGAGAGCTGGGGTGCGTGTAGGACTTGTCACACCCGCGCACCTTACAGTAGTAAGGCTTGTCGCTGGTGTGCACGTGGGAGTGCTTCTTCCTGTCGCTGCTGTTGGCGAATTTCCTGTCGCAGCCATCAAACTCGCACTTGAAAGGCTTCTCCCCTAAAACACAGACACAAACTCATGAGGGCTCCAAAAAAAGTCAATAAAAAAGTTTATATTTACATTTTTCAAACTGGAAATAAATGATGGGTCCTCTGGAGCACAACAACCTAAACACAGGGCGGTTGGTCCGTGCGCTCCACCGGGGCTGTGTGCTCACTGGAGCTCCACACCTACTTATCCTCAAGTAGGCTATATTCCCGTGTGAACGCGTGTAACATGCCTGGAGGCCTTCTGGTTTGCGTGTGTATGTGGGATTTAAGGCGCTGAGGAGACCACCAGGAGATGTCTGTGCGCCGCGCTGGAATCTGCTTGTTTCCTTCCATAAACATGCAAACTTGCAAACTTGAGCATTCGCATTGGATTAAAGTACTTTATTGAGATGAAGTTAAACTTTAAAGGGCAAAATGAAAAGTTATGAACATCTTTTCTTGAACTTTTCTGCTTTCTTTGAAGAAAACCTCAGAATCTCAACAATTTTTCAAACTTTTTACTTGTTTTTTTACATTTAAAATACAGGATCATTACGCACTGCGCTTGTGCGTAAACATCCTACGCCCGAAGACTATAGCTTTTACGCGTGCACTCCATGTACGTAAGCACGTTTTACAAATCATATGCCCTAATGCTTTCACGCCTACAGTGGGCGTCTGGATGAATAAATAAAAACAAATAAAGTTGTTATTAAAGCCGGTAAACAAAAAAGGCTTTTTCTTGTTGCGCAAATGCGTCGTGGATCTTTTTGTGCGTCATTTTGCGCGACCTCAGCGGCCATCTGTTCGGGACATGGATGGATGGAAAAACAAGGCTCGCCTCGGGTCTAATATCATGCTCAGCGATCAGTGTTTGAAACGAGGACTGACCTGTGTGGGTTCTCTTGTGAATCTTGAGGTTTTCCGATCGCGCGAAGACTTTTCCGCATCCCGGGAAGGGGCACGGGAAGGGCTTCTCTCCCGTGTGCACGCGGATGTGGTTGATCAGTTTGTACTTCGCCTTGAAGGCTTTCCCTTCCCGTGGACATTCCTCCCAGAAGCAGACGTGGCTGCTCTGCTCCGGTCCCCCGACGTGCTCCACCGTGACGTGGTTGACCAGCTCGTGCATGGTGCTGTAAGTTTTGGAGCAGGGCTTTTTCTGACTCAGCTCCTGGTCGATCCACTTGCAGATGAGCTCCTGCTTGATGGGCTGCCGCATGTATCTTAAAAACGCCCCCGCGGCTGCGTGAGGAGCAGACGCGATGTTCACATTGAGGTTCATGGAGTTGTAGCTGTGGAGGGAAGACGGTCCATAGTGCTCCGGCCTGTGCCCGAAGTGCTCCGGCCTGCCGTAGACGTCCCCCGGTATACCCAGGCGCATCTGCCCGTTGAGGGCATGGTGGGCACCTGGGGACGCCTGGTCGTGAAGTCCAGTGAAAAGAGAATGGGCCCCACTTTCTGCGTGCCCATAAGCACCTGTTGGGGAGATGAACATGCCATGGTGATGAGGGGAGGAGGCGGAACTATGCTGGTCGCCAAGTGCATGCATAGCAGAGGCTGAGAGTTCTCTCCTGAGGATGAAGTCCCTGCTGCTTGAGTAGCCTGAGTGGGGGTGAGCCACGGGGAAACCTACTGTGGTCTGAGCAGAAGTGAAAGATGCCGCGGTCTGGGCTTCGGGATGGCTCTGAATGTGTTGAGACGGGCTAAGTTTGAGAGCATTTGTCTGTGCCATGTGCTCTGGTCCAAATGGAGTGAGTGCCACTCCGGGGTCGTTGCCCAGCTCCCCGGGGTGGAGGTGGGCATGGTGGGAGAGAGGGTGATGCCCCCCTAGCCCCGGGAAGCCTGTCATATTCTGATGAGGAAGGGGTTGAGTCGCTGCCAAATCCGCTAATCTTATCGCCGGATTCCTCTTGCTTAAAGGGGGCTCCATAACTACACAGACAAGTCCATCCGCAAATGTCTCACCACAGCACGCGCTCTAAAACATTAGGAAAATATGTATATAAAGGGTCTATAAGTTCTTTTGTCCGGCTTCTAACTCTGCTTGCTCCTTTTCCCACTCTGTCCTCAAGCGATTGGCAGAACATACAACAGTTGGAGGACACAGTGGGGAATACAGTTTAGAAATGGCACTGCGGGTATTGGACGAATTTCGGTGACTGGCAGTTAGGAGGACGAAGCGATTGGCTGTCTTTCAGCGCAGGGGCTCAGCAGGGTTCCGCCCCCTCACTCTCTTTATCGCTGTGGACTCCAAAAAGTTGTACTCACAAAGTTACGCAGCGGATCTGTTTGTGCGCCTTTTCTGTTTACCGGCGCCGGTGCGCACAGATCACCGGAGGATCCATCCATCCAGTGTATAGGGGACGCGCGCTTGATTACCTATCTCCGATTTTTTTTCTGCGCGGCTAAAAGCCTGCTTTTTATTTTATTTGTGTGCATTGGCAGAGAAAAGAACGCCAAAACCAAAGCGGTGCTGGTGCGTTTATGTGCGTTTTGTAAAAAAGAAAAAAAAAAGAGCGCCCAAAGAAACAGAATTTTTCTTAGGATTTTGTTTTATTGTTTTTTAAACAAAACAAAAATGTAAAACGTTTTTAAAACTGTTTTGGTAGTTTGATATGACTGAAAAATTACACTTTTGTGAGGGGTAAAACAGCAAAAATACGTTTTGGAAGCTAATTAAGTAATTATTTTAAATTAAACGAACCACATTGTGATATTTAATATATTAGTTTGTAAGCAGTAATAAAAAGGCTATAACATGTTATAGCATTTGGCACACACATACACATAACCTCAGCTGTGCACAACACCACACACACTCCTTGAAGTTTTACTGTATTTTTTTTTTTTTTTTTTGAAGGAGCATGTTGAACGTTGTGTTGTTCATTTGCATTTTTAAATTGTTTATTTATCATTATTTATTTATAACAAGCATTTCACATCACAAGTCTCAGACTTAAAATTCCTAATTATTTTATAAAATAATAATAATAATATCTTTTAAATGCAGAAATCCATATTTTGCTGGTTTACTTTGCAGCGCTTGTTTTTGCGTTATGTCAGAGGAAGTTGCGGCTGTTGCACTTGCTCACCAGTTAAAGCTGATTTATGGTCTCGATGAGCAGCAGCTCAGGTGAAAACTGTTGGCTCCTATTTCCACACAGCATTAAAAAGATAAACTGCCCGCGCTTTATCAACTGTTGCCTCTTCATTATATTTCTAACGTGCGTTTTTTTTTTTATTGAAAATAATGAATTCACTTAGAATATTTCAAACACATTTTAAAACTCATATGTTTGGAGATGCTGTTAAAAAAATCTCATTCAGCTCTAAAAAAAATATTCCTGTAAGCACATAAAACTCCCATGAGCAGCGGGTGCGTCATTCATGATTCTCCTGAAAGCCTAAGGAGCTGAAATCCATTTGGAACTAATCAATACTCCCAACAAATCATCAATAAAACGCTCATTTCCATAATGAAGTATGGCTTTTATTATTCGTCCGCCTCCTCCGTAATGCTGGTCATTTTCCCACATCCATCACATCCTGAGACAGCTTGAATGGCTGAGTGCGTTTTTGCTCCACTCATAGCTTCCATATCACCCACGGGTGAAGGGTGCCACGGACACGGGAAAGGGGGCGTCTTCCACATCCTCGTGTCTGTAAAACAAAGCCGCTTTTGTAATAAACTGGCTTATTCTCTCTCTCTCCCCACACTCCAAAAGACGTCAGGAGGGCAGCATATGTGGTCTTAATGGGTTAGAGGTCAAACGGCCATGAAACACAAGGTCACGTAAGCCACGCAAGTCACCTTCCAGCGTGTCAACATATTGAACTGTCAGATAACAGGGAGGAGAGTTGTGCCTTCTGCGTGCGTGATAATGCGCAAGCAGAGCGCCCGTATGTGATCAAGATGGTTGCTTTAATTGATGGATTCCCAACACTTCAAGGCTGTCATTCCCATCTGAATTCATAAAAATATTTGTTTGTTCCTGTAACCTCATCATTTTAGCCTCCAGAACCTGTTGAAATGTTGGGGGGAGAATTTCATAAGAGCTTCTCCCCTTTTTCCCTGAGAGATTTGGAAAGCTGCAGCCGTGCGCCCCCCTACATCCTCCCCTTTTTTATTTTATTTCTTTAGCTTCTTTTCCTATCTGGGGAGGGTTTTGTGGTTTTTCACTGAAATAAAGAGCTTCTTCAGGGTCGGCAAACGTGACTTTGAACTTGGATCAGTTCCTGCGTTTCCTGCGGTGCGGGTTGAAATAGACTTGGAAGAAAGAAGGGGCGCTAAGGCTGTGTGTCCCAGACTGAGCCTGGAGACACACAATAAAAAAAAAAAAAAGATTTTTTTTCTGTTAAAAAAAAACTTTCCCCATTTCACCGTTATTGTGTCGCCTAATGCGCATGGGAGAGCTGGCGCAGGCAGACGGAACGGAAAGGTGCGGAATTTAACTCAGTAAAAATGTAAGTAAAACTTCCTTTTGTCTTGTACGTAAATGTGGCGCATGGCTTTTACGCTCGGATGTAGTGCATGCTTGTGCTGGAAAAGTGCCAAAAAGTTAGGCAAATACTTGTTTTTAATGACCACCCACACAAACAAACAACTGTAAAGGCGGTTAAACGGTGCGAGATCACCCACTTCAAGGGCTAAAACTACTAACAATTCCCCAAAAAGTCTGATTTAAGGCCTCAACTAAAAAAACAAACAAACCTTCTCTCATTTTTGTAAATGAAACGTTGTCACAGCAGGAAAAGGGTTAACTTGGATGTTGTGGCAGGTCGACGCCACAACACGAGACGTTTTGGTGTGGTGGATGTGAGAAGTGCCGAGGAAACAGAGCGATGTAAAGAAACCAACAACAACAAAAAAACACCGGTGGTTTCCAGTGTGACAAGCGGGGCACCACAAAGGCCTGCCTGTGGTTTTTCCACAAGCAATGAGAAACCACTCAACTCCAAATAGACACGAGCACAGTGTTGCGCACACATGTGCCCGTAGTTTTACGCATCTATATACATGCGGAAAACTGCGTGCGTCCATGAAATGTTTCTTTGCGCCTTCAGACATTTAGATGCATTTCAGATGCAACTTTTGGGGGACATTTTCATATTTCCAACACATAAACAACAACAAAAACACCCCCCTCTCTCTCCAAACACACACACGCACACACAAACAACGCTCTCTTCAAAGTAGGCGGTAATCATCAGTGGAAAACGACGTTTCGCCATTAAGCCTCCCCAGCACTACCTGCCATTGGAGGGGCACCTGGGATTGATGAGGCGCGGTGGCCAATGAGACCGCGAAAAGCCAATGAACGAGCCGCAGTTTAAAGGGGGCGGAGGAAGAGGTAGAGCCAGTCCACGGAGAAACAGGGACCCTCCGCCAGAAAACGCAGTGCGAGCCACAGAAATAAATGCGCGTCCGGGTGGAACGGCGGTTTTTTTCAGATGCTCCTGCTACTCCTCGTTCCGCGTTAGCCTCTGAGATAATTATTTCAGTCTTTTTTAGTGCGTTTCCAACACGTCCTGCTGTCGTAGTCAAGGAGAGAGGACCCAAGGAAACTATTTGATGTTTGGATTCAACGCGTAAAAGTAAATTAGAAGTAGATCAGATCTTAATAAGCCGATGTTTCTTTTTTCTCCCATATTTTTTCTCTTTTTGATGTAATCATGTGTGGAGCAGCCTTCTGAATCCAGCTTGATATGGTGTTTCTAAAGCTGGAAGCTGAATCGTTACGCGCCAGCATCAATATTTGATTTTTAAATCTGATAAGCTGTTTTTTTTTAAATTATAATTATTATCCTGTGATTGATACAAAAGAAATAATAACCGCTCCTGATATCATGTTACTGGATGCTGGTCACCAGTTCCCCGGACTGGGAGTAGGCTCTTTTGCCAGGCATCACTCAGCAAGCGAGATGCAGGAGAGAGACTTGAGTTTGGCCCAGAATAGCTTTGTAGACTCCGCACACATGGGTGCGTTTAAGCTCAACCATGATCTCTCCCCGGGACAGAGCTCTGCCTTCACCTCTCAGGCACCGGGGTACCCCGCCGCGGCTTTAGGGGCTCACGCTGCCCATGTCACGTCGTACGCAAGCTCTCCTTTCAACTCCACCAGGGACTTTCTCTTTCGTAGCCGCGGCTTCGGAGAATCCTCTCCGGCCAGCAGCCAACACACTATTTTTGGCCCCACGGCGGGATCCCTCCATCACTCCCACACAGACACCCAAGGCCACATTCTCTTTCCCGGGATCCACGACCAGCATGGCTCCCACGGATCCCCGAATGTCCTGAACGGGCAGATGAGGCTCGGACTACCCGGAGAAGTTTTCGGACGCTCCGAGCAGTACCACCAGGTCTCCAGCCCGAGGACCGACCCCTACTCCGCCGCGCAGCTCCACAACCAGTACGGCTCCATGAATATGAACATGGGGATGAACATGGCAGCCCACCATCACCCCGGTGCCTTTTTCCGGTACATGAGGCAGCAGTGCATCAAGCAGGAGCTCATCTGCAAGTGGATCGACCCCGATCAGCTCAGCAACCCCAAGAAGTGCTGCAACAAAACTTTTAGCACCATGCACGAGCTGGTTACGCACGTCTCCGTGGAGCACGTCGGGGGACCGGAGCAGACCAACCACGTCTGCTTCTGGGAGGACTGCTCCCGGGAGAGCAAGCCGTTCAAGGCGAAATACAAACTGGTCAACCACATTCGGGTGCACACGGGGGAGAAGCCGTTCCCATGTCCATTCCCGGGCTGCGGAAAGGTCTTCGCGCGGTCGGAAAACCTAAAGATCCACAAAAGGACGCACACAGGTAATTCCACTTCTAATAACAGCTTTTATTTATTTACTTTTGATTCATCCCGCGTGCATGTGCATTTGTGTTGTGACCAACTCACGATCAAATCTAATTAAGAGAAAGTATTCTTGGCCGCTAAGGCAGAAGGCATTAAAAGTAGATTTTGGAGCGCATCCAGCAGGGACTGGGTCCGGTTTACGGTCAGGTAATAATTCGTGATGCACAGCTTTCACCAGCCACGTAAAAAAGAAAAAAGAAATCTGATGAACTATTTCCGGTTGTAAACAATTTCAAGGCCTGTGGACGTTTTACTGGGGCGGCTCAACTTTACTAAGTGGGTCAAAGGGGACGGTCGAAGCGCGATGCGTGTGAAGAACAGCAAAACAGCTCCACGGCGCGTAAAAGCTCAGGTCCGCAGCGACCCTCATAGTCTCCGGGCCTCCCCAAATATTTGAATTTCGTTGTATGTAAAAGAGAGTGAGAAGGAGTGATGATGCCATGAAATTGATCAAGTGTTAATTAGATTTTTACTGTCTCCCCAGCAAATGTTTTTGCGGGGCCCGCAGTGGACGGCCTTTCTTTCCCTCCCCCCTCTCCGAAACCACAAATGCGCATTTTTGGAGGAGAAAATTACGCACTGAAATCCTGCTGTTTTGAAATGTGAATGCCAACTTTTGGATGTTAGGCACGCTAATAGTTGCAAGTTTGCAATTTTTTGCTCACTCTCATTTTTTTAAATGAATCTTTCTGTCTTCTATTTTGTTGAAACAGGAGAAAAACCCTTCCAGTGCGAGTTTGAAGGCTGCGACAGAAGGTTTGCAAACAGCAGCGACCGGAAAAAACACATGCATGTTCACACGTCAGACAAGCCATATCTCTGCAAAATGTGCGACAAGTCCTACACCCATCCCAGCTCTCTACGGAAACACATGAAGGTGAATATCGCCCTCTTAAGCTGCTTGTTTTCAGACAGTCTGTGAAAGTTTGTTTCTTCATTAAAAAAAAAAAAATCGTATTTGTTTTTAGGTCCACGAATCATCTCCATCAGCATCAGACTCATCACCAGCAGCCAGCTCCGGCTATGAATCCTCCACACCTCTGGGCCTGGTGTCTCCCACCACAGAGACCCAAAGCAACACCACCCTGTCCCCAACCTCAGTTGCACACAACACCACCAGCCACAGTGGCCTGTCCTCCAATTTCAGTGAATGGTATGTGTAGGACTAACCCGAAATGAAGCCACACACACTCTTTTTCACAGCACTGGGCCACATTTCTGCAGGAGACAGGGACACTGTGCACATAGGAGGCACGTTTATTTTTTATTCTGTTGTTTCACCAGGAAAGTTGATGGTTGCCATCAAGGGATATTTCACAATGTACATATTTACTAAAAAAAAAAAAAAAAAACCCCACTCTCCCATCTGTTGTGATAGTTTGTCAGTCTTTGTTGTATAGGTGTTCCTTCAATGGTAGCTATCTCTAACTGGACTCTTAGTGCACATATTGCCATGAAATTGTACTATATTGTTGAATATTGTGATCCCAAGGCAAACTGATTGTATCATACTTAACATCTATAAACTGGAAAGAGTGCCAAAGTTAACATTTAACTCAAAAAGACCACAATAATATGCTTGTGAATGTACATTTTAGTTTAACTTGTGATGTTTTTGTGCTTTGCAAGTTTGAATTGTGAAATCTTGGAAGATTGTGAGGACAAATAAACGTTGTGCTGGTTGATTTTTTTTTTTTTGCCTGTAACTAAACCCCTCCTTTTGTAAATATTAGCTGCCATATTTATCCATTTGTAATTAAATTATGGTATTTACTTGCTACAGATGAAACAGTATTTATAAAGAATGTTTCTTTACTATAAATATGTACAATGACGAGCTAAAACACGGGCAGTTGTTTCGTTCTGTGCTTTTGTTCAAAGTTTTAAAATGTGTTTCCTCTCTTATTGTAATAAGAATTTTACTGCATACAAATATAATAAAAAGGTGTTGCAAGTGATCATTTTTCCAGTTTGGTTCACTTATATTTTCTTATTTAATGTTTTTACATGATAACAGTTTTTTACATCCATTTTACATAAAATTCGCTGCTGACAGAAAGTGTTTTACTTCAAACTTTGCAAAGCATGTTCCCAGGCTGTAACATACTGAAAGAAAGTCATGAATTCTAGCCCAAATAACTACAATTTAAAATATTTGATAAGTAAAATCCCAAATTTTGATAAGCAAAACAAAAACAATGCAAGTTTCTTTTGGATCAAATACATTTAAAAAAAATAATTCTCTTAAATAAAACTCTTTTAAAGACTGTTCCATCCAATAAAAAAAAAAAAAACAGAAAAAACTTGCACTTGAACTTGGCTGAATTATTTAGGGAGCTATGTTACCTTCTGAATGGAAATGCATTCAAACTGATTCAAAATCCACTTGCAAGATTTTGTTTTGTTTGTTTAGTGTCGTATTTTGTGGACGCGTAAAAGTGGATTAAACAAATAGCTGGTGCTGTTTTGGTTTGCATCTGCGTGCATGATTGGCTTTCATCGTTGCAACATTAGTCGTGCACGTCATGGATGTTGTTCAGAGCTGCAGGCCGCGTCTCCGCTGCAGCAGCAGCCAGTGGAGCTCCTTGACTGCAGGCAACGCTGTCTCTTGTTATACAAGATGCTCACATTACTTGGTTGACAGAGTGATGTAAGCGGATAGGTTGATCTCCAGGGAAGCTGCGCATCAGCGGAAGCGTTCCAAAATATATATTTATACGAAATTATTTAGATTTTGTTACTTTTTTGGGTAATTTTGTTAGATGATTACACATATTAATTAAATAATATTTATGTGTGGAAATAACCTAGTGGCCCCTTCCGTGGCTGACCTCCCCGTCTGAAGAAGGTGTGACCTGTTGAGAATGGGAAAGGTCAGCTCCACACAGTGCGTCCATGGCGGTTCCTGTTCGGCTCCTGCTGGGCTGATATTGATCCTTAGAGGAGGAAGCGCTTTTCTTCCTCCTTCTCGCTGCTCTTTGTACATTGTTGCGTGAACTGTAAGGAGGCTATGGAGACAACAAACCCGCAGCCAGACTCGTCGGGCCCGGAGAGTCGAGATGAAGCAGTGCCGTGTGTTTTTCCCCTCCAAACTTTAAGCTTGTTGCTCACTAGTGCACTCAGAAGGAAAACTAATGTTTGGGACCAGAAGGAAATATAACCTTTTTTTTTCTAAGAATAAAGTTAAACATCTGACTGGAGTACTATAAATAATAATTAAAAAAACAAGAATTATGCGAACATAAAAACTAGATCAAAATGCGCATGTGCTATGTGCAATGGAATAGATCTGGATCCCGTTTTGAGTGAACCGGATTGCATGCAGGCTCGGTTCTGGAGCACTTGTGAAGCCCTGCAAAGGTCAGGCGGAACTTTGCGCAGCTGCGGGTAAACACTGAAAGAGATGCTCCTGGGAGGGAGAATTCACGAGCTCAGGGATGCTGTCAGAGCGCGCGTGGGTGTGTTCAAACTGAGATTATTGGTTTGTAACACCAGCGACTCAAAAATGTCAATCATGGTGTTGTTATTAATTGTTACGCACGCGTTCAACAACACGGGGAGGTTTGCGTGCGATTTTTGCCCCAAAGTGTCAAAAAAAAAAAAATACGATTTTTATTCTAATAAATGCATTTTAAGTGAAAATGTTTTGCATAAAGACGTGTAAAACAATGTAAAGCACGTTAATTATGTGTTTGTTTACTTCGTTTTTACATGACAATGCATTTTAAATAAATTAACGTTCCGTTTAATTTTTATTATGGTCTGAGTAGTAAGTTTAATGAAGCTTAAAAACACTCAGGCTACATCTGTTTTATTCTTCTGGAATATTCCTGCTGTACCATGCAAGCAAAACTCACATTAAGTCATTTAAAATTTAACTTCGAACCGAACTAGATTTTTTTAAAATGAAAAAGTGATAAACATGCTTTTATTAAAGAATAAAAAATAAAAAAGCTCCCAGGTTCAAAAACTACTTTTCTAAAAGTCTGCAAACCTTGTGCAAAAAGGAAACAAACAAACAAGTTTTTTTTTAAAGAAATCTTAAACTGCATATTTTGAATTTAACTTTATTTAAACAAAAAAAATGTAAAAAAAAACACAAACCCAAAGGAAGCTTTAGGAATCTGTCCAGCCAAAAACAAACAAACATGTATTTCTTGTTGTCTGAAGCTAAATTATTGTTGTTGTTTTTTTTAAAATCAAAATATGCTACTTTAACTGACCTGCAGAAGGAAAAATAAAAATAAAGGGTTTTTCTCCTGTTTCAACAAAATAGAAAAACAAAAGTTTTGACAGAATGCAAGTTTTCAGAAAAAAACTTTTAAAATAATGGCCACATCCTTCAATTAAATTGGACCTAATGAAGTAAAAAGCACCCAGTTTTAGTGGGAAAACAGCTATTTTAACTGCGATTTCAATCATAGATGAAAACTTTAAGGTCTGAGAAATGATGCAATAATGGGGTAACACAACAATAAAAAAAAGTGTTTTAGTAAGTGTTTATGAAAAGTTTGATTTAAATGATGAAATTTGATTTATTTTTCTGCCGTTTTTGAGCTGCGATGAATAAACTGTTGTTCACACATTTAGAGACGTAAAAAAAAGATTTAAACGCAACCTTACTTTACTTTCATTCTATTCTTCCTCCCTCATTTTTTATGCTTTCTTTGCTCCCTCCCTCCATCTGTCCTGTCTGCCTGTGTCTGTCTGTCTGTCTGTCTGTGACATGGCTTATGTTGTGTTTGTACTGAATTGGAAGTACAGTCTGCCTTCCTGTGCATCACAGCTCCCGTGGCCTTTCATGTGAGTTCAGCGGCTGCCTCTCTCACAAAGATGAATGTGTTTGCAGTGAAAGAGCCGGAATGGCTGTCACTTCTCCTGGCACAGTGCAGAAACAAACAAAACCCCCCTACTCCTTTAAGGAAGCTGGCGCTGGCGCCTCCCTTCGGACATAAACACTTCAGAGTCAGGAGCAAAATAGCCTCAAAAGCTAAACGTGCTCTCTTTCATGCAAAAAAGCTTGGCGTGACTGGTCCTCTCTTGCATAAAAAAAAAAATTAAAAAAAAGGAAAGTGGAGAGGTGTAGAGTAAATTACATACTTGAGCAGGATTGAGGTGTGCTTTTTGTTGTGGTTCTCCACCCTAAAAAAAGGTGTTAGAAATCCACTTCTCCTTCAAAAACCCTACATCCTTCCCCCGTGGTTGTTTTGGAAGAAAAGTTCCCAATACGGCTCCCATACAGCATCGTGCCAAATGGGCTTCACTCTGGAATATGCAGCGTTTATGAGGCGTTTTTGCTTTAGCTTAAGACAAGAGAAGCGCCCCATCAACGGGCAGAAACACACAATTTCACATCAAACAGCACCGGCTTATACAAAGATATGTAAAGGAAGTCCACAACAAGCTGATGGGGAACCAAACGGCCCCCTTCCCAGTGAGCCACCAAATACACCAGCCTATGAACTTCCACTTCCACCACCATTCACACCACACTAAGCCGAGGAAATTTTCAATTTCCCCACACCTGTAAACATACTGTTTTACCTTGACTTCTTTGATCTTCAAACAGGCCAGAGCCGTGCCCCGAGGGACTCTGCTCAGAGAGGTGACTAGGTGGTGTGTGTTCTCTTGGTTTATGGGAGTACTTGGGGAGTAAAGGAACAGACACTTTTGGCATTACACGTTTCATATTTTTGATCCACAAAAGATGGCCACCAAAGATGAATCGAAAACCAGAGCAACACTCGGAGCATCAAAAGAGGAACTTTTTTAAGTAAAACTAGGAAAAGATCTTAAATTTCATCAAATGTTACGTTTGACACATTAAAATGAACAAATGTAAGACTTCTCTTTTTTTTTTACTCCTCACAGATGATTTGTTTGGACTGTCAGCGACTCAAAGGCCACTGCCAAACCGTAAAAGTTTAATCTGTGAGTCACTACAAATCATTTCCTCTTGTCGATCCGTTTGAATGTTCGGAGTGACACATGGGAAGTTACCAAAGGAGGTTTTCTTTTGAAGGCAAACAAATGGTGCCAGTAAACGGCGATGTGTGCTCCTGCGCCCCTCTACTGTCAGTCAGGTTCAAATCAAGTAAAAATAAAAATCCCCTGCTCATATTCAAATAGATTTATATGACACGACACAGGAATGAGTTGAATATGCCCCCTGCTACTTCTACACATGCGCGCACACACATAACACACTAGGCTACCAACCTTCTGTCACCTGGTGTGTGTTTTCTCATCTTTTTAGATTTATTGATTTTTACCCCTCCTTAAATCTTACGAGATGTGAGCCTTAAATCCAAAGTTTGGTGGCTTTTGAGATGATTTAATTTCTTGACGGCGTGTGATGTGACAGTGTGGATGTGTTCACTGTCTTAAAGCGCGCTAAAAGCCTGGCGAACTTCCATGGCTCCATCTAATAAGACAGAAATGAAAGAGGACAGGGATCAAACCAGTTGCGGTCCCCGGGATGCAGATAATATTCAGTAAGTCGTTATCACTCTGATCTTAACAGCGTTTTCACTGTCTGCTTCTCTCCAGAGGGTTCCATTCACCAGAGGAGACAAACAAATAACACACCGGTGTAGGCTTTGTCACATGTAAATCAGGGGAAACGTGCATCTTGCATTTCCATCTGCAACACCATTTGGTTGCAGTAACACGGGCTATTGGTTGCATGCCTCAGCATTTGCCAGAGGATCATATTTTAGTTGAAATTTGAACAGGCAGGACAAGTTCTCGTGGGTTTGTTGCTGTTAGTCTTCCTCCAGCAGGACGCCACTCAGATAGCACCCTAGACGTTGCGGGTTCTCTCTGAAGAGGCCGTGAATATCTCCAGATTTAGAGTTTAGTGGGCTGGAAGAAACTAATTTGATTGACTTTCACCTCCTTTTCTTTGCTCTCTCTTGTATCTCCAAGTCCCCTGACAGTTAGAGACGTTTCTGCTCAGTGAGTGTATTGACTAGCAGTCAGTTAGCACTTGACATGTCAATGTCCAGTCCAATCAAGTCCTGTTATATTCTAGGTGTTTCTCTACATTTTATTTTTTTGTCGGCAGAACTGATTCGCTTGAAAGAAATTCTGGTGATGTCATTGTTGTCCTGAGAGTCATTCTATGTCCAAAGATGTGAGGAGCTTGTTTGTCACCTCTAAAATGTAAAAAAAAAAAAACCAATTGAGAATTTCAACTTTTTTCTTTAAATCAGTCAAAGACCCACTCCAATGAAAATGGTGGTTTTAATATGTTCTTGTGGTATTTTGCTGGTGATGCAGGACATGTATAAAGAAAATTAGGATCAAAATTGCATTTCTGAGTATTTCTTTATTCAAATTGTTCTAAATAAGGAACAGACAAAAATGCTGCTGGAAAAAGCTTGTATTTGTGATGTAGAAACAAGGCTGAGCGGGCATAAAGCTCCCTGATCCACTTCATTCTGATGCATCCACTTGCAGACAAATAGATCCATGAGCTGAGCTAGCGTCTGGCTCAAATCTGTACAGCTGGATAGCTATGACAATGCTCTCCACTTTTGTTGCAAAGGTGATGTTAGATTGGGGTTGTGAGGGGATCTATGATAGCGAGAGAGGGTGTAAACAAAGGAATGACGGGAAGTGTGGGAAGCCAACTCAGGGGAGAATTTCTAATGAACTACTGCTGCTCTGAAGACACTATGTCCTCCAAAACGACACTGACTTTTAAACAATTTTTTGCTAAAAACTGCATAATCAAGACCACTTGGAACACTTTTACAATAGATCCTAAGAAGACCAGAGTGGAACTTTAATTCTTTTTTTTATAATGTAATTGTTTTGATTTTACAAGATACTTCAGTGTACTGTGTCACATTTTACAAATAGTCATTCCCAAATGGAACTAAAAACATCTACATCTTTGTGAGAACAATTGGTCCACATATACACAAGTACTACAAGAAAATAAACACATTAAACAAATACAAAAAAAAAGGAACAAGCAGGAACATAGCGGCTTAAACCGGGGTGAGTCCTCATTGTTATCTATCATGGTAACAGGACTATAAGCACTCTATTTACCATCCATTAAATATTTACACAGCAAAACTGAGTCTTACAAAGACCCTTGTTTCAAGAAAAATATTATTATTTTCTGTCTTGCAAGAAAAAAAAAATCGTATCAACCTCTTAAGACCGGAGCTAACCCACTGAACATGTAGTCAGAGGGTCTAGTTCAGCAGAATTGTGGTAACACAACTCAAAATGTGATTGCAATGTAAGTGGACGCCAGGTCCTAAAAGGTTAACAGAGTTTTTCAACAAAAAATTAAGTCTTAATGACTGAAATTTTTTCCTTAAAATAAAAATTCTTGATCTTTTTCTTACACCATTTGCAGATTTTTGGTTTATTTAAAAAAAAAAAAAAATTTATTTTAAGAATGTTTCACTTATTTCCACATGGCCTGTTTTTGCAGTAATACAGCTTTTAAGCAGCCAATATTTTTCTAGCATCTGACATCCGTCCACAAAGTCGGATCTCGGTTATTTAATTTATCATAGCAATCCTTTCCAAACAAAACTGATTTTATTAAATTCCAACCAGAGTAAAGTTGTATATATTATAGATGTCAGGCATCACATTAACCCATTCTTCCACTTTAGGCACTTCCCCGCTTGGCCTTTTTCTGGTAATCACCTTTTAAATAGCCAACAACAGAATTCTTAAGATGTTATAAGCATCAACTCTTCTTAGATAAACTGTCTCGATCATTTCCAGGAAGATAATCTCAAAGGCGAGTGGGAGTTTTGTTCTCAGGACTTCATCTATGAGTCCAATACTGATTCATCAGTGAGTGTCCTCAAGAGTATGTGGAAGTCTTCAACAGTTTTTAAAAAAAGGGGTCACAAAGAACCTTTTAGTTTTCTTCCACCTGCACTCCCTCCAGAACCTTGAGTTTGCAGTTTTCCATGTTCATTATTTTCTTCCCGTTGGTCTGTTGAGAGGTAAGTGTTGGAATTTGTCATACTTGTGTTGTTTTTTTTATTGTTGGAGTGATTTTGAAATGTAAATGTACAAAACATTGCTGTAGAGCTAACAGAGCTTTGGCGTAGAACATCAGCAGAACTGACACAATAGAAACTTGACACCAAAATTATTCAAATTCTTGTTTAAAATTGACAATATGGAGTTTTTTTTTAAATCCACAGGTGAAAACGTTTTATGCAAAAATAACAGCCTTCAGGATTGTATTAGGTGCACAACAAATCCTACAACATTTTTATGAAAAACAAATCAATGCGACAAAAAAATATTGGATTTTGATCAAACCACCCCATTGACTCAAGAATACCTTTAAAACCAAGTGTGAAAGAGGGTGATTCAGCCATTTATTTATTAGGGGTAGGCGAAAACTTTACTTTGACAGGGGAAACCAAGAAAAAAAATCTCTCTTTTGAAAGTAAAAAACACAAAATGATACAGACGACACAAAAAGTGAATGTTTCTTGTCAATCGGGGTTGTACTGTCCACTACACTAAAGAAAAGAATGACCACAAAAGTGCACAATTCAAACAGGCAGAATGTGTGACAGCAGGAAGTATGAAAAACTGGAATAATAGGTAAATCACAATTAATGGTGAATTTAAAAATACAAACTTTTGTTTTGCTTGGAGTTGAAACAAAAAGACAAACAGCAGTACAAGCTGAAGACAAGTGGGACGTCATTAAATGCAAAGTTGAACAAAGCATCTCAACTGTTACATCTGACAAACATGTGAAAAACAGATTTTTCCTCAGAAGCACAGAGACTCATCTCCTCAGCCCCCAAACATTTTTAGAGCGTTGCTGGAAGAAACACAGATGATGCAACTTAGTGTTAAACGTGGCCTTGTCATATTTTTAAACCGTGTTGCTAACCACCAGTTTGAAAAGGGCAAATGTGAAGTAAAATACGATAAATTGGATAAATAAAATGTAAGCAGTTGCTTGTTCTTTTCAAACTAACACTAGCATATCTCTGACTGACATAAACACACTCACACACTGAAATCGTGTCACTTTTGTGGCATTTTCCTGTTAAAAGTACGTTGCCCTGCATGCATGTGAGCATGTGTCACGTTATCGCATCCTTGTCATTGCTCGTCACAGTGTCGAGTTTGTGCGTATGTTTCCAAAAGGCACACATTTGTCGTGCGAAGCATGCATATAAACATGACACCCAAAATAAGCTGGCATATAACCTGCTCCTGCACACATGTCGCTCCTTCTCCTGTGAAGGAGCTTTGATAAGGGCTTCAGGTGTTTTAGCTCAGACCCCCCACCACCACCACCACCCCCCCTCCACCCAAGAGCCGTTTAAAGTGGAGTGTGAAGGACCAGGGCTCTGGCTGCCCCTCTGAAACTCTTCCTCTGGGTAGGAAAATATTTTTTCTGCATTTCTAAGAAGACAGTCGGAGTGAATTAGATATTTGTCAAACATTAGATATCTGGAGAGTGTCACAGTTTGCTTTTGATAAAAAAGATGACTCTGTGTGGAAACAAGTGCTGTTTACAAGCCACTAAGAAGCATAAACAGATGCTCCTCGGAGCACTGTGGACCATCTCTCTTCCAGGCTCTGCTCCCTCCCAGCCTCGTGTCATATTTAATGAAGAGGCTTCAGTAAGGTTGGTATAAAGCTAAAGGCAGAATAACTAGAGCTCTAACACTCAGACCTCTGGGATTTAAGTCTTAATCAGGAGGCTGAGGCTGCACAGCTCAGGGCAGGAGCAGAATTATAACTATTATGGCATGTTAGCACTTGTTTGTGAGTAAAGTGGACAGACAGATGAGTTCATTGGTGGCAGGATTAGCTGTGTCCCATGCTGATTACCAAACAACACAAAGCCTGTGAGTCTGCTTTATGCACTTATTTTTAAAGAATAATCTAATCTCATAAGCAAAAATCTTGGAAAGTGTAGTGGCTGTGAATCATAAGCAAGTTGCTCTTTAAGGTCAAACATTACGAGCATGCAAATGCCTCTTCACAGACTCAGTTGTGACTTTGGAAGTTGGAAAAAAAACAAGCTTTATGCTAACAAATAACCTTTGAGAGGGAGACTCTTCAACGATTCACTTGTCTTTCAACACGTGTGTACAAACATTTTGCGTTTCTTGACAGTGCATGACCCTGCATTGTCAGAGGAAAATGCACTGTAAGCTGCTAGGCATGTCAAGCCACAGTATGAGGTCCTTACTTGCGCTATAATCCCAGCCATGGCCTTTTAACCCTCTGTGGCTCACCATTCTCTCCTCTATTTGCACCTGACAGTAGAACATGGAAAAACAAATGGAGACCTTGAAAACCATAAGGCTCAGCTTGTTTGCCCTCTAAGTTCTGCTTTTTTCCCCCACTCACATGACCACTTTGCTTGGTTTTTTGCAGATTTTACCTTGTTTTTTTCTTGGAAGATCTAATGTTTTTGACAGAGAAAGCCCTTTTAAATTCTAGTGCAGCCTGGGGATGGTATTGATTTGTTTACCAAGGGTTTGTCTCATCTCTGTTACGAGAGCTTCCTTTTTCAGGTAAATGTTTGTTTTCACCTGTCAGAGAATCTTTGCAAAAAAAAAACCTGCTTGACACTGTCCAGAAGCTTCAGATACAGATTTTTTTCTTTTATCCCTTCACTAAACCAGAATGGAATTTAATATTGAAAATCTTTCTTTTTTTTTACATGCCACTGCTTTCTTATAACTTGCTGCATAAACTTGATTTCACTTTTTTCCTCCTTTCTCTCTCTCCCCTCACTTTGACTAATAAAGCCACAATCCCTGCTGATGGAAAATTGTCAGTTTACCTCAAGCTGCAGGGGGCCGGGCAATCAGTCCTTAGAAAAGCAGTGCCAGGTTAACCTGCTGTGATAGTGGACTCTGGGGAGAGTGTCCCACCTCTGCTTGACATGCAGGGGCTCTGAGAGGCACGCCGCCTGCACAAAGAGATGCTCGCCAGTTTCTTTAATTTAATGTTCCAAACAATCATCTTCTGGTTAGAGTTGCCCTGATTTTTTTTGTCCTTTTGTTTTTTATGTGTTGCTCCTGAAATTTTTTTTTTTTCATTCATTGTGATGAGGAGCAGTAGTTCTTTTTTGTGAATGGGCGATGTATTTTAGCTTGTTTCATAAATCCAAAACACAAAAGAAAGCCTTGTGAGGGAATATTCCTCTCCTCCTGGTCAAATTAATAGAAGGAGATGTTAATCTGACTCTAGAGGGGAATTTAAGGGCAGGTTCACAACTTCAGGACGTGCTGCGTTGACTCAGAATGCTGTAATTCAGAGCTACTTTAAGTGGCTCCTCACCACAGCACACAGAAACATTTGTCATGTAGATGCTCTCTGGTTCAGCAGCCATGCAAACCAGTAAGTACACTGGAATTGGACAATTTAGTTGTTGGATTAAATGCACGTCTTTTCAGAGGGGCATTTGCATCACAATGCAGGGACATCCCTCAACCCACAATGTATTTATATTTAGCGAGGAGTCCTTTAGGTTGCCATTGTTTACAGCTACTACGTCTCAGCCGATGCAGCTTCAAACGGAGCTGCAGCGTCCCCGCAGAAGCCCTCAGTGTTCGGTCATTGCTCCACAGCCTCTGCCACCGTGGGGCCGTGGAGGTGCAGTTGGCACCGTGTCAAGAATGGGGCTGTCATTTGCAAGCTAATCACGTTTTTCATGCAAACTCCTTCATATTGACTTGACCATATTTGATTTAATGAAGTGAATTAATTAGAATGAATTGAATTTAAGAACTCTTCAGATTGCCTGAAAATGAGCGGGGCAGCCGGTGTGACACACTCTGCTTGGCTTCTTGTTCCTGTCTTCTGACTCTGTGCTCCATTAAAGACCATTCTGTGAAATTTTTAGGGTCAGTGGTTTTTTTTTCTCATTATGTGGGATGATTACAGTAACACGTGTCTGCAAAATGTAGTTTCAAATGATGAAAGAACATTTTTGATGCAGACTATGTTCATTCATTCTCCATTCCGCTTATTTTTGAGGAAATATCAATAGACTTTGATATAAATTTAAAGACCCACTTCAATGAAAATCGTGTTTTATAGTGTTTTTAACATGTTCTTGTAGCATTTTTCTAACGATGGAGGACATATATAAAGAAAAATAAGCCTAAATTTCATGTCTGAGTATTTCTTTACTCAGAAGAAAGTGTAAATAGAGGAAAAATGGGAAAGTTGTGGGCGGGAACAGTCCCGCCCACAACTTTCTCCAAGGTTTATTTTTCTAACGAACTCCTGCCGCTCTGCAGAAACTACATTATAGAAAACGACACAGGTTTTTTAATTTAGTCTAAAATGGCATAATCATAATCAAAAGACCACTAGGAGCACTTTTATAAAAAATTAAAAGATGATCAGAGGGGACTTTAACTTATGAAACCACATTCTGAACTCTAGCTGAAATATTTTTAGCAGTTACTGAAACAATAGCACAAAATGTTATTTATACCTATGTATCAAAGTGACTCGGAGCTCATGGTCAACTGTTTGTCCTGTGTTGCTGTGTGCTTCCGAACTCATGAGCAAATACGTCTGTTATGTTGCTAAATCAGTAGTTTTCTTTGCAGCAGGGTGTCTGTGCCACATTAAGCACTACAGAGTAGAAGCATGGTCAAACACTTTTGTTGTTGTGGTTTAGAAGTAAGGCTCCTTTGAATCCTTTTTGCTGCTTTTTTCAGAGTAAGGATGGTTTTACAAAGAGTCTGGCTGGAACAAAATCAGCTGGATACTAACAAAAGTTAGATTTAAATGAAGCTCATGTCACATCCAGGGGACCCGTGAAAGAAAGTTGTTCAAAGGCTGCAGAAGTTGGAGAGTTTTTGTTTGTTGTTTTTGTAATTTTTAAAGATGCTAAAGCCTTGACAAAACAGACAGGTTGACAACAAGTGGCTCACAAAGCTCCCGTACAGTACATTATGCAGCTGCTGCAGCTGCTGATAGAACGTGTCTCCCTGCATGCTGTTGTCTGTCACTTAATTAGCCTCCAGTTTGAGCATCACATGTTCATTGTGTGCATCAGTATGTGCACACGTGCACCTGCCTGCCGTATGGAGAGGCTGTCTAAATGTGAAATTACATATTTTTCATGCCAAACCTTTTATTGGCAAAAAAAAAAAAAAAAACTTGGAAAAGATTTAATGTGTTTGCTTATTGAAATTAGTTCAAATGAAAATTTTCTTATTGATCAAAAAATATAGATATTGTTCAAATATTATACTATACTTAGAAATGTTGAAAATACCAATAATGTTGATCCATTTGGCATAAATTATTTTGTTTAAAATTATGTTGTTTAATTTCTTTAATTATATATTTTTAAATAATTTATGTGGTAAGCTTATAAATAGCAGATCTTTTATTCTTTAACATGTCATAAACATCATGCAAAACCATGAAATCAGCACATAACTTTAAACAAATACACCTTACATTGAAGAAAATTGAAATATGTGATGTTAGATGAATGTTTGCAAGACAAAAAGATGAACAATTTAAAGAAAAAATCAGAAAAATTGTCAACTTTATAACGTTGACACAGATTCTCTTGGGTTTTTCTCAAGTTTTTGTATCTTTTTTTCTGATTTCCACTCTTGAGACATTCTTACACCAGTTTTGGTTTTCCCAGCATGAATTTAGGCATGTAGTTACACTGTAAAAAATGTCCCAAAATATATGCAATAGAGTGCTGTGAAATGCTAGCATAATTAAATTGTAGCTGATTTTCATGTGAAGCAGTTTTTGGGTTATTTTTTACCAACAACAACAAGAATAATAACATGAGCCAAATGAACCTAAAAATTCTGTTTATTAAATAAAGGCAGTACAGCCCAGCAAATTTACAAAGATATATCTGTAGGTTTTATCAAACAGGATATTATAATGACGGTTTGTATTTGTAAGTTATGTCGTTTTTACAGTGCGCCTGTAAAGTTGATAACATATTCACATATTTTCACTTAATTATTCGAGCAACCACAGCTGCCACTTTTTTTTTTGTCAAACCGCAGCATTTTTTTCCACAGTGTATGATACAATTCTATTGAAATTTTTACCCAAGATGTACTATTTCATGTGTTTGTTGAAACTCAAAGAGTTCAGTTAAGAGGAACTTATCAGTTAAATACTGAGACAAACTAAAGGTTCTCCATTTAGAGGGATCTTACTGGCCAAAGGAAAAATGGCGACGCATTTTTACATGCAACTCTGTGAAAATGTGAAAGCCATGTGATTTCATTACAGTCTTCCAGTCTCAGTCATGTTACTGTTCCCAGATCCTCACACTCAGATATCTGGTTCACTTCCTAACCTAGTTCCATCCATCCAATACCATTGCCCACCTCATCCGGAGAAAACACAAAACCAATCATCCAGTGGCAAACACATCCTCAGTGCCATTTTCCTGCTCCAGTCTGTTTGCAAACCGCTTTTTACTCCATCTTACTTTTAGTTGTCAGACTCAAGGTGGGGTCACGATTCCCTGTCAGAGCTGACAGAAATTTGGTTCCTGCTGGGAGCCAGGATTTTAGGTTCCCACCCACTCCTTTCTGTCTCTATCAAAATATCTAGATTGCTGTTTGTGGATACAAACCACAGGACTTCTGCCATCGTTAAAAAAAACCCATCATGATGAAGATGATGAAGATGCCATTACAAAGATAATAGTTTCTTTTTATCCAATTAAAACTCAGATTTCAAACTTAACTTATGCAGGTTTGGAATGAATTTAGGATGATCTGATGAGATCCTGAGCAAAAACAATGGATCTCAATCATGCCATGCGAAGACCTTCTTCTTCTCTCCCACTTCACAAGGAGGGGTCCTTACCCTCTTAGTCCTGTAGCTTTCATTTGTCAAGAAGACTGACTTGACATTGTGTTGGATTTTTTTTTTTTGCATCCTTTCTAGTCAGCTCATGGAATTATGCCAGCCTGCCCAGGGTGCCAGCGCAGAGCCGCACCTGAATGCTGCTTCTGCAATCTGCATGTATAAACAATGGAGGCAGCCAGGAGGAGCTAAGGTAACCAAAATATTTTTCTGCCACATTAGATATACAGCATGCATGGATGTGTGAAGAAACAACAGCAGGAGCAAACTTCTCGACAAAACGAGGAGATGACAGAAAACTCTGGATGCTTTGCTGGTTTGGGGCTGAAACTTGTGTTGTGAGGGACCATGTGTGGAATCATCAGCGAGATCTCCAGCCGTTTTTTTTTTTACGGTTTTCTTTTTTGAAATCACTGTTGCTTTTAAAAACATATTTAGTATGTCCACACAGACATGGAAGAAGTAAATAGACACTTTCTATCTATCTGGAAACTAACTGGAAATTGAAATGTAATCAATAGGTGGGACTTAGTATCAAGTAGACATTTCCTTTGCAGTTTTAAATTCTCTTTTTGGTGTTGAACTGGTGAGCTTTGTTAACAGTCTTCAAGCAGGGTTTGTTTTCCTTCCTGGGGACCCAGGTCAGCCAGGACCTGTGTCGTTTTTCTTGACGGTTGAATTGTACTGTAATTGTATTAACTGCACAAAGTGGAATTTGGTGATGTTCAGCAATTTCTTTATTGGCTACGAGATACGTCAGATTGCCCAACAATACAACCTCTTCAAAGATCTGACAGTTCTGATGTGATTGTGGAGCTCCGTTACCACCGCCATCTGCAACAAACTTTCACTTTTGTTGAAAAGTCCATGTAAATGCGAATACTGCAGTTCGAGGTTCCCACGTTCAAAAATCTTAGCTATGCAAGTGTCTATAACCGTTTTTGGGCTCTACGTACAAAACGTGGAGCCACTGAACGCTCACTGGAAGTTAAACCCGGTCTAAATTTGACCAATCAGGGACTCTGATTTGGTAGTGACAAGAGGATGACGTCCCCTTCAGTTCACGGAAGTGCCAACCGTTTAAAAATTTATCATGGAAGAGAAATTAAGATTTGTGTGGAATTATATGATACCAAATCTTTCATATATTGGAATAGAGCTGTGAAGGAAAGAACCTGGAGAAAGATTTGTGAGATTTGCACCGCTTTGACCTTTCACACTAAACCTCCTCCAACTGCATTTGCAAACATGCACAAGTCTTGTCCAGTTTGAGCACTAACTCTAAACTGGTTACTCTTCACAAATGTTAATATATTTGCATTTGGAATGCAAAGAATACTTAAATTGTGAGTTTTATACTGCCAAAAACCTACAGAGATGCCTAAGATGCTTACATCAGAAATGTAGCAGAATGAAGGTTTCTATTTACTTCTTCCATCTCTGTGTAGAATTGTGATTCAAATCAGAAAACTTGATCAGAAGCAAAGGGTTTGAGCCTTGGGATCCTGATATACCCTCATTCAACATTCAGTCATGTGTTTATGACAGCCATTACCCTCAAATTCTGAAGCATACCTGTAATGCACTTGTGAGTTTTTTTATTTTTTATTATTATACATTAATTTTGTTATCAAGACAGGACTCAAGTTCTTCCTCAAACAGTAACCTGCTTGTCTCTGACAGAGCTTTCAATTTTTTCAGCACTGTGGATTAGCTTGCAGCAAAGAGGAAATGTAAATGAAAGCTAATGTAACATGAATACTTAAGGTCTAATTGCATGAAACAAAATTACATTCTTATTTGTTCATATTTCCTGTTTTACCAGGACACCATAGCTCCTCATTTTCATTCAATGTTTTTTTCTATTATAAAAAACACAAAGTGAAAAAAATGAAATCACGAGTCGGTGAGAACTGTCACCTCTGGGCACATCAGCAGAGTCTCTGTTGAAGTGTTGAAAGCACATGAGCGCCTGTCAGTGTCTTCCGATGAAAGGGATTATTTACAGTAGTTTAAAGACAGTGAAAATAGATTGTAAACCTTGTGCATGGTGTGTGCATACTTGTGCACCTTCTACAAAAAAGATGGGGGTACATATAAGCTTTCGTAGCAGGTTGCTGGGGACTTCCTTGGAACTGCAGTTTGGACGTCATTCCCCAGAACAGGAAGTCCGAAACAGGAGGTTCACGTCTCATCCTTCCCCATTTTGTTTAAAAAAACACTCTTTTTTTGGTTGAAAAAGACTAATGGAACTGGCGACCCTAAGAGTTACGCATTTTTCCGTTTTAAGCTTTAAACCTTTAACACCAGGGATGTCTCTGTCTCTGTCATAATGTACTGTGCCCTTTGACAACTCCTTATGAGATCAACGTGAATCATCTGATCTGCAAAAAAAGCCGCTTTTCCCCGACATGTAACACATTGCAATATAAAATATTGCATATGGCACAAGGCTGCTTTTCTCCACCACAGAATAAGTGGATTTACACTTTTTTTGCCCCGTTTTAAGCTCATCTTGCACACTAAACTGTTTGCTCACATTACAAAGTTTAAATACAGGGTGCTACAATTCTGAAATCTTGTGGAATTTCCGCTTTCAGCACCATGTTGTATGCAACCAGGTCCCCCTCACCTGGAAACCATAAAAATGTAGCATCTGTGTGGCTAAAGCTTGTTTGTTGTTGTGTTTTTGCCAGTGGAGTGTAATGCAAGTGCAACAACTGGTCAAAACTATATGAATCATGCATTTTTTTAAGGTTATAGAAACAAGCTAACCACCTAAAACCATTCAATAAAACAGGAAGTGAGGCAATAAAAATGAAAACACTGAAAAAAACGGCATATAAATTTGAAGCAAAGCAAAAAATCAAAACACAAACAAACAAAAAAAAGGGAATAAAAACTAAACGGCTAATAAAAATCTGCAAATAAGAGGAGATTTGCTGTAGCACTGTCATCCACACATTAAAATAGTACAGTACAAGTAAGTGTCAACAGCAAGGAATGAATTATTTAAGAAAAAAATTGGGGGGATGGTTGGGGAATGACAAAACCACGGCGGGTGGTAATTCAAAGCAAAAGAGGGCTGGGACAAGCTTGTGTTAACAGAGATTATGTTCTGTGGCATAAATGCAGCAGAGAAAATGTACTGTGTGTAGCTTTCATGTTGGGAATAAAAATGAGATGTGTTCAACCAAGATGCAGCGCCAACAGAGGGGGAAGCAAACAGAACACCACAAACAACCCCGTGATGGCTTCCAGGGTAACGTGGGGTTTGGTGTGTTTACAGAAATTCAGGCAGAGCTTGGTCACTGAAAATATTACCATAGTTTATTACTTTTGAACAGCTACAATTCAGCACTTCCTTGTTCGTGACATAGATTTTTAATGTTGTCATATGGCATGTTTTGTTTTTTATGTAGGTGCATTTATTTTTTTATTTAGTTTTTTTTTTGTGTGCATCTTTGCCGACAGGCCAAACCCTATTAATAGATGAATTTACAAAAAATTCATATAAAAATATACTAAATAAATATAATAAAGCAGTAAACATAAAATAAGAATATAACAAAATAAAACAGAGAAGTTCATTACATCAAATTTAAGCTGCGATGGTCAATAGTTTTGTTGTTTTATTTGTTACTCCTGAACCTTTGTGAGATAATACGTCTTCTCAGAACTCCTGTTGACTCTTAGCCAAAACTGTAATGGGACTCAGAGCCACCTTTGAGACAGCTGGTGTCTTTTTTTGAGACAAACAACATCCTTTCTCCTAAAATGCTATTAAATATTTGTGGTATTTGGATTTCATTTTGAATCTTTTCGACTTTCCATAATATAGTTTAAATGCCAACATGTTTGCCATCAGGATGACAAATCCTTTTAAAAGTTTGTCTTACATCTGCAATGATCACCTGTCTCTCAGAGGTGTTCTAATATGGCAGATGGCACTAATTATCAAGGGTCACACACATTCACCCCCCTCTGTCCCAAATAGCCAGACCCACACACACACACACACAACTTCTTTTTAAGGTCATCCTTGTGATGACTAGGGACTATGTCTATACCACCTTATATTTATGATGAGGGTGTTGCAGGAACCTTATAAAAGCAAAAAAACATTTTTTGTCTTATCTGACAGCTTTTAAGCGATGTCACAGTTGAACTGAATTACCCCAGGAACAGATAACAACACCTTTACTGAACATTTTAGCCAATGCAGGTTAAGATCTGTTTGGTTAAAGGAAAAAAAAAAGCTAAATAGTTTTTATGCAATTGAATGCACCAAACTCAAAATAAAACTGTTATTTAATGGCTAGCCATCCAATAACAACCTCTTTAACAGCAAGAACAGGCCCAACATGTTGGAATATTTTTTGCAGAATCCGTTTCAGCAATAAAACAGTTGTTTTTACAGTACTTGTCCTTTAACTTCCTATAAATGACCTTAGCGTATTTTCTATGTGCACTTGTGTTTTCCATTGCACTGTTTTAAGTTAGTGTTAGACCATGATTACCAAAAGTTTTTTTTTTTTACATAGTAATGAAGCTAAGCAGCTGCAATACCGATAATCGCTAGGATAAAAACATGGAGATGAGTGAAGCGATTGGATGCTAAAACCATTGCCAAGACGCTAGTTCACAAATATTCTTCATTATCATGTCAGCCTATCAAATAGCTATACAGAGAAATTGTGTGGGCTCATTGAAACTTTAAGAGAGGCCGACTTATCAATTAAAAAGTATATTTAATGCATTCAGTTTTTCTGAAGTATAAGCCTAATAATTATGAACATTTTACAAAGACTATTTATGAATCCACTGTGTTCTGATGATGGAAACCTGGATGGTTTATAAAAAAATAAATTCAATTACATTATTTTTCACATGAAAAATCCTTCAAACACAATCCATTGTGGTCTATGTTCGTCAAACTAGTGAGCATCGATGTAAACTAATTTTAGCAGAGAATTCTGGGAAATTTCTATGGGACTGGATTTTGGAATTGTAGATTTGGACAGCTCTACTAAATGGCAAACGTACTATATGGTGCACTGAGAAATGGGTGGTGAAAGAATTTGGACACAAACATAGTCTACCTGTTCAGCACTTAGCTTTCACTTTTAAATGACAAATTTGGATCTTTTTGAATCATTTAATTGATTAATTAACTGGTCCAGTCTAATCAAGAATACAAATGGCTTCACAATGGCTTCTGTACGTAGATGTGAATATCCTTGAACTCAAGTTTTTGGGCTATTTGAAGAGTCTAGAATAGTTCCACAAATTACAAAAACATTACAAGAAAAACTTTATAAGGCAAATAAAACCGCAATGACTTATTCCTCCTCCTTGTTAGATTTTCTAACCTTTTACACTTCTGTGAATGAAAAGAGATGCCATCCATATGTCATCAACCAAATCCGGTTGATTGGTCAAACTTTGAAGAAGTTTAACTTTCAACGCGTGTTCAAAAAGCACGCATTTTGTACGTAGAAACTTGCGTAACTACACATTACACACCAATGTGAGTTTTGAACGCAGAATCCCAAATATTTTCCTGTTTACATCGACTTTCATTGGAAGTAATGTACACTTGTTTCTTTTCCGGCTGAATATTTTGTGCTTTTTTTTTTCCTTCATCAACCTGTGGTTGTAACAGGTACACAGCAGCTGTCTTAGAGGTTTGTCACATTGCATTACCAGCAGCAGATCAGTGATTGCACCAACATCAAATCAAGCTTTTCCTGAATTGCTCATCGTACAGTACATTGCCTACAATAACAACGGCGGCCCTTATTGACCAGATAAATGTCTTGCATAGGGTCACAAGTGTACACATGATTAGACGCTCATGTGTGCATGGGTGAACAGAAGAGTTCGCGCAAGTGTCCACACATACACACACCTGACTGGCCTCTGAGGACTCCCTGTGTTCAGGAGCACCAGTGCCCCTGTGGTGCTCTGCCCTATGGTATCATGCTGGGCAGATATTTCTGTCTGCTTGGATGGCTCCTTGACATGGTGTTTATTTGGATTGGCAACTTGTTTTTTATTTTAATCGATAGGCAGTGCAGAGGAAGGAAGAGCGTGTCCGAGGAGAGAAGGCAGACGCCAGTCTCCCCTGATATAAATAAAATAGTACGAGCAGACCAAGGAAGAACAACCTATTTCCTGCTTTTTTTAACAACAAAATGCTGTCATGTAGATTCTTGATTTATTTTGTGCTTTCACTTAAACACTAGAAGCCTACCAGATTTTCCACATTATAAGGCGCACCGTCAACGAATGTTCTATTTTTGAATGAATATTTAAGGCGCATTAAGCAAGCCAGAGGAGTCAGAGATACATTTTTCAGTCAGTCAGACTTTATTAACTGTGTTCACAGTAACTCTAGAGTTTGTAAACATGAAAAAGGACCAGATTTCAAAATAAAAACTTCTGTTGTAATTTCAAACTAAAGATTTATAAAATGTTATTTTCTATTTAGGGTGACATGCCCGTGCAATAACGTAAGTTAACACCACAGATAACACCATGGATGATAACTCCATGGATATCATGGATGACAAAAGCTTAATTTTGGAAGTACAAAAACACAACAAAATATTGCACAAATTACACATATTAACTAAAAGGAGATCCATTGACCAAGCAGCCTCAAAACATAGACGGCCACAAGCAAAGAGAGCAGAAAGAACTACTCGACAGGTGGGAGGCAGGACAAACCACTCCTCCGGAAGCCAGGGGGAATGGACCGTAGATGCAACTACGACAATTTAAGCTAATGGTGGTCATGAGACGAACTCCCCATGCAATGCAAGGGAGACGCAATGCAAGGGAGACGCAATGCAAGGGAGTCGCAATGCATAAACCTTGGTAGCAACACATAAAAAACAAACTGATACAGTGAAAACAAATGTTAACAAAGTAAACACATAAAAAACTATAGTCCAACACAGCTACACATTAGCTGCATTAGTGTATTAACAATAGCACCCAAACTCATTTGCAACTCATATAAAAACAGACTGACCTTTTGACAAAACACTGTGTACCCGAAATTCGCTTCAGCTTCACTAAGTAATTCACTATCACTAAGTAAGGGATAGTGACTGATGAAGTATGTATTATCAGAAAATAATGCACGCCGTGGAGGCCTGAACACAAAGCAGAGGTCGCTTCCACAAAGTGCCTTAATTTCTGATAATGCACTCTTCTCTTTAAAGGACATTATTCCACTTATACCATGGTCACTTCCAAATGAAATAAATATACAATCAATTTTTAGTACTTCTTTTTTCTTTTCTTTTTATTTTTGGGGGATTTTGATCGCTTTTTCACAAAAAGTGGACTATTTGATACGTAGTGTGGCATGTTGATCCACTCCAATGAAAATACTATTTTTTGTGTTTTTAGTATGTTCCTGTAGTGTGTTTCTCACAATAGAGGGCCTATATGCAATAATTTACTATTTAAACTGCGTTTCTGAGTATTTCTTGATTCAAATCGTGTTGGATCAGAAACCGGATGCAGGAAAAAAGATGGGTCTAATTAATAACTGGGTGTGCCAAAGTCTCTCTTACCACTCTGCTCCTTCACCCCTTGTGCAGATACATTTTATTCGTCCGAGCTGGCCTCGGGCTCAAAACTGTACGGATGGAGCCATCCAATAGGGCTCACAAATGTATTTGTGCCGCTAATGCTAGCTTGGAGCTAGAAACTCGTGTGTGAGCGTGCAGACGGAGCTCCAAGTAATGGGGAGGAGGCGGGGTTTCTTTAAGCCAACAGTCCCACCCACAAACCAGAATTGTATTTCTAATGAGCTATTGCCGCTGGGCATAAAATATGTCATAAAAACTGACAATGTATTTTAGATTTTCTGCTAAAACTGCACAATCAAAATTAAAAGACTACTGGGAATGATTTTTACAAAAGAAAAATGTACGGTTGGAGTGGCGCTTTAAATAAAGCATCAATTCAGAGAGCAAGTTCAAATCTTATTGCTTGTTTTTGTCCAGATGACGAAGAAAAAAGTTTGTTTTAAGGAAGCAGCAATAATAAATGTGCAGCGATATAGAACATTTGAGCTACAGAATGTGACTGGAATTTTTTTAAGTGTGTAATATCAATGTGGATTAATCCACACCCAGCAGCCGATCAGAATTGTGTATTCACTCGGACCATGAATAAACAGAAACAATCCAAATATAAGGCACTCTGGATTATACGGCGCACTGTTTTCTTATCTTATTTTTTTACCAAAAACAGAAAAGTTTTTAAGTGCTAAAAGGCTTTTAAGTGTGCCTTATAACATGGAAAATACAGTAATTGACACAATTTTAACAGGAGGTTTTTATTTGCTTGTACAACAAGCAAAACAAAAATGCATAAAAAGTATTTTCCCCAACCTGTGGGTTAATTTTGTCCAGGGATTTGAATGAGTGAAAATGTGTAGTTCATGCAAAAATCACACGGCTTATATTTTTCATAGCGTACAGCGCTGCCAAGGCAAAGCTAATAAACTGTTGTCAGAGGGGAACAAGAGTTAAGTGAAGGGGAAATAGTTGAATATTCACACTCATTTGGCTGACACCTTAGGGACTGCAGTCACTCATTGTTGCATTTATATGCATTGTATTATGCATGGCTGTTCTGAGTGACAATCAACAGCTTTAACACCCTGACTTCAATTTAATTAAAGCTGTGGCTGTCAAGGTGAAAACTTGATTTGCACACATACCAGAAATCACACGTGTGCTGGCCCACGCATGGGCACAAAACACAAAGGTCACTATAGGTGGAGGTGGACCAATTGTGCGGATAATTCGATGACTGAAAGGGTTGTCCAGGCAGGACAGAAAAATGGCAAGGCCAACGCATTTAATCATGAGTCACAGATTTTTCTCCCTAAAACTCTAAAGCAGCTCCTTCCTCAGGTGGGCACCCTCAGGCTAGGCTGAACTGCCTTCAGGCTCTTGAGAGTGGATTCTGTTTTTAAGCCTCCATAAAACTGAAGCCTGACCTATTTGTCTCTGGTGTTACAACTTTTTTACAATCCAGTCAATTTCCCCCGTCACAATGGATCAGTGTTTAAGTGAGGCTGAAAAGACAAGATGAATGGGATTCGCACAGTTTGAAAAAACAAGTAATGAGTGCAGCAATGAAGCCAGTTCTGCCACATTCATCTATTTAAATTCATTGACAAAATAATTTTTCAAACAGTCATTGTGTTTAGACTTCATTATTTCAGCTGAGAGAGAGCTCACATACTGAGCTTCACAAATAGATGCAAAACCAACGGAGCTGTGTATCAAAAATAAAAAATAAAAAAATCCATGGTCATCTTTTTAATCTTTGCATAAAAGATGGTCTTGGTGGCATTTGCGGAACATTAAAAGAGCGCAGAGATGGAGACGGCGAGGTGATGAAAGTAGAGCCAGGTTTTCTGAGCGAACCAGATCACTGTGCAATTTCCTTAGAAAGTCTTTCATCACTGACTGGTCTTCTAGACCTTCGTGACCACACCGAACACTGATTCTTTGTCGGTTTGCTACCTTCACCAGTTGTATCAACTCAGTTCAAAGGAACAAAAACATCTCATAGGAGAAAGGCTGCGTTTGTAGTTTGATAATAGTATCAAAATCAAATTTACATACATTTTTGAAGACATGGTAATGTGATTGTTTCACCTGTTCTTGTGAGAACAGTTATGTCCTGTAGATGTTTGTTACCATGGCTTGAAAAAAATAAAAAACATAAAGTATATACCGTATTTTTCAGAGTATAAGTCACACTGGAGTATGAGAAGCAGCAGAAAAAAAGCATTTTTTCTACTGCAGGAGCTACCATTTGCGCTTTCAGCGGTACCATACCTCTACAACCCAGTTTGATGACAAGTCTGAGGAAAGAAAAAATAAAATCAATAATAATAATGCCTCGATGCAAATAAGAAAAATATGATAAAGTTCAAGAGGTGAACGATTCGATTTTTCCTCCATGTTTGTTTTGGATGATGCTTTTTCTCTGTTGATGTCAGCACACACCTACAGTGACCTCTACCAGCTTTTGGTGGGAAACAATCACTAAATTGGCAAAAAGATGAACATAGCATTATCAAAAAAAAAAGTGTTAGAGGATATAATAACAATTACATGAGCCAATATTTATTTTTTTAAATCACATTTAGGTCACTCATGAAAATAAACCACACTCTGGCCAAAACTATGATATAACACAACTTATACTCTGAAAAACATAGTATATAAAATAAACAAATTAGGAGTTGTTAAACTCCTTGCAGGCCACTATTCTGCTTTTTTTTCCCCAGCCTTTTCCTGCTGCTAATTATGTGGATCAGGAGTGTGCACAAATTGGAAAAAACTTCAAGGATAAGAATGTTTGAAAGAGATGGACACCACTGTGTGGTGATCATCGGGTCGTTCTATTGATTTACAAGAGGGCAGTTAGTGGGCATCTTGACCAACGCTTTCTAAAACACATCATTAGTTGTTGAGTCTGGGTGTGTGGTTGTAGAACTAAATTCTGTCATACATAAGGACTGATGTTTTTCTTTAGATTTTATTGTATTCAAAATAAAATAAAATCTCAAAGTTGGTAGAATTTGGTTGAAAAATAAATAAATAAATAAGCTAGTTACTTTAAATACTAAAAATAAATGGGTAAATGCTGGCAATAGATCAAAAGTAAATATTTATGTTTTGATTTGATCATTTACTTAACAATAAAATGAGATGAAGTTGTCATTTTCAATTGGAACATAAACCAAAGAGTTTTTTTAATCTCTGAAAATGTACACATGGAGCTGAATTTTGGGAACGAGTGCAGTGGAGCTGCTGCAAAGAGAGAAAAAGACTTGCTTTCCACTCATTAAAATCGCGGTCAGGTGATTAGTGTTTCACCTCTAGCAGCTCAGCTCCTCGCCGGGAGTTGGCAACCTTTCAGTCCTTCCTTCATGAACCCTTGTCTCCATGGAGAACATGAAATGGAGTATACAATATGAAAGAGCTGGTTTAACTGCGCTGCTCAGACGACGAATCTTACAAAAGTGATTACGGTTGGAAATGCTTGATAGCTGAATGCTGACTTTAAATGTTAAATTTAGGACTCTCAGCGAGAGCTTTCTCTCCTCATGCATACAGCGTGTGCGCACAAATACACACAGATATAATACACACGTTCCCCTGGGAAGACTTCCCCCAAGCTTCCCAATTCTCACCTGCTTCTGCTTTCTGTCATGTGTTTCTCATTTGTCACAACATTCACTTGTTACACTTTACTTCAATTTGATGTGTGAGATGCAGTCAAACCTGAACGGCAAACAAACGGCCCCCACCTAAAAGCCAAAAACCCCAAAAACAGTAAACATCTCACTCTTCTGTGTTCCTTTCACCTACACCTCACACCGTCAGCCACTCTGTTCAGAACAAACAAAAATATAATGAGAGCTTTTGTGCTCCGCTTATAGCTTTCATCCCACAAGTTTCCCACTGGCAGAATAATGGTTACCTTTACGAAATGGCAGGTTAATGTAAACGCAGGTTTGCGTTTTTTTGTTTTTTTTCTTCTTTTTTTTACTCAGACTTTTTGCCTTAAATCCCTCTTCCTCTTTTCTCCTACCTTCCTCACGTAACACCAGGTGAGCATTGACATCTCTTTCCTTATTGTAGGCATTTTTCCCTGTATGACTCAGAAGATTGTGTTTCCTGTCAATTTACAAAAGCACAGAAGTGTGCATGGAGTGAAGAACAATGTGTCTTTCTCTGCGCTCCCCCCTTAAGAATGCTTATCTATGGGATTGTAATGTAATGAGTGACCCCTCTGAAACAAAAGGCCTCTTGGCTCTTGCTGTTCTGTGCTCCCTGGAACCGCAATTACTAGAAACTGTGTTTGCTCTTTAATCCACTTTGTCTTTGCATCAGGAGGATGCGAAATATACAAAATGTTAATGCAAATCTCATTTACCGCTCCAGTTAAAGACAAGTTTACATAAAACACCTGAAACATCCATCTTAATCTAATGTGATTTTCAGTTTGAAGACTAGCCAGGCACCATAAAGCTGTCATTGAAAGATAGTATAAGTCATTTGTGACTTAAATCCGAACAGTTGATATCGCCCTCTCCATCTCCTCCTCACATTGTCAAATGTCCAATTTGTTTCTTCAGTGTTTTACGTCAAGGGAAGAAGGAAAAAGTGAAAAAGAGGTAAAGCTTTTAAGTAAAAAAAAAAAAATCCGAAACAGAGCCTGTGCCAGCAATTAAAATAAGGGGCGGGGCTACGGGTGGGCGGTGGGGTGGTAGCTGCTTCCCCCAATTTTTGAGTCAGCTTTAGTACCATTATTAACCAACATTAAGAAATCACCAATGTCAGCCCATTTAAGTATTGCAACAATATTAATGGCAATGTATTTAAATGAAATCTTGGGCCCCTTACATTGTTTACTTCAATAATAAAACGGTTTGAAATACATATTTTAACCCTTTCATTTGTAATGGCCTTCAAATCTGCTTTTCTCATTTGCTCCCTTCCCATCAAAAGTAGCCCCTTCTGGCCCCACCGTATAAAATGTTCTAGCTTCACCACTGATTTCAAGCCTTTCAATGAGGAAGTAAAATAGAATCAAAAGTTTAGTTTTGAAAAAAGAAGCAGATGTTTAAACTAAACAAAAAGCTCTGCACTGTTGTTTGACAAATGTTATCTCTCAGAGTACTTGAGCAAATGTTTGTCTGATTCTTGTTGTTAGGTAAACTTCATCGTGTGTGCCTACACTTCTAAATGAGATAAATGTCATTCTATGTTACTTTTCCTTTAGAAAATAGAGATTTTGACTCGTAACAGTGAAGGAAAAAAACAAAATGAAAATCAGCTGTTAAAAGCCATGTGTGATGTCTCTCTTGGTAAATATTTCATGTCTACAAGCCTCTCCAGCTTGTGAGTGACATTCTTTTTGTGCTGCTGAACCACCACCAGTGCAGCAGTGTTTGTGTATAATGTGTTAGCTTGTGTGTGTCGCGGGGGCTGCTTTGTTGTGCTAGTTGACGGCTCCCCTCCCCATATTGGGGCTGGCAGATGTAGAGGTGTCAAAATGTTGATTAATTGTTTATGGTCACCTGTCTGCGTAGCTGCCTGTCTGCCATGTTGCAGTATGCTGGGGGGATTTAGGGTTGTGGGGGTCAAAATGAGAGAAGAGGGGGGAGGTGGAAAGGTGAGGAAAGGGGAGACAGCAGAGGGACGGCACACAGGAGCTCGAGCTTGTGTATATGGTGCTGTGCCATCAAGTCGGAGTCTTCAGCTGCGTCTGTCTGAACAGCAGTGTCGTCATGTCGAACACGAATCACTGCGAGCCCTGCTAGGCCCGGGCCTTGCAGTGATTCTCTCCTGACTGCAGAGGGGCTAGAAAATACAGTAAACTTTCAATAAAGAAGCAAAAAGTGCCTAAAAAAAGTTTATTTTCTTCTAAAACTGTTTTTTTTTTAAAGCCCGTGTAGTTCTGCTGGATAATTAAAACCCATTAAGATCACAAAATGTAAAAAAAAAAAAAAAACTGTAAAAACAAAACATAAAACTTCTCTTAATGCTGTCAAAAATAAAATTGTAATTATAGATCACAAAATTGCCTTTGCTGAAAGCTAATAAACAACAGAAGGGGTGCAACCACTGTGATGCTCACATTACTCATTGGTTCTGTCCCATTTTTAATACGTATCTCCTGAATTTCTGATTTAAGCACTGATGAATATTTTACTAAATTCAGAGCAAAGAAGTTCAGTTCAGTTAAATGGGATTGAAATGCACTCATTTAGGATTTTTTCATCTTTGATTTTCTCTTTTGCTGTTCCATCTCTATTTCAGGCTTTCTAGATGGAGCATATTAGCAAGATGACATGAGGAGGCTTCTGCAGCGTAGTTTGCTTTGCCCTCATGTAGAGAGAAAGACACTCTGGACTTGTGCATCATTGAGAAGCTATATTCAATTCAGTTTGAATGGCTTTTGATTTAGCCCATATTATCCATTGCTTACTTATTCATAGGCCACTAGGTTTTCTTCCCCTCCATCCATTCAAATCAATATTGCAGAACTCGGTTGCGAGTGTGGGTTGGGGTTTTCTTCAAAGTGGCAATTCTTCCAACCATCTGCGCCTCTTTCTCCTTCCCTCCCTGCACAATGTAAGCCCGCCCTTAGTAACAAGCCACAGAACACCAATCTGTGCCGTGATTCGGCCAAGCCCTGCCTGCCGACTGAGAAGGAGCATCATCAAAACTATTCTGTGTTGCCATGGAAATAGAGACCTCAATAAGTTCATGGTTTTCATGTGTTTTTTTTTTTTTTTTTGAGTCTTGCTTGGCATTTGGTTGGGTGCTTGCAAGAATGCACTAAGTACAAACTGTTTCTCCTCCTTTTTCTCTTTCCACTTCTGTTTTTCTGTGTTTTCATTTACTGTTTATAATCAACAAGCACTTGTCATTGTTTCTGTCCTGCGCCAGAAACGCACATTTGTGATTTTGTTTGTACTTGCACAGCACCCAGTGCACACGCACCCCCTCGAAAGTGTGTAGAGTGAGGTGTAAATATAGAAGCCTGTGGATCCAGTGTACACTGTGTATACGCTTCTGAATATGAATAAGAAAAGTAAATACGCTCAGCTGGATGGATGAATGGAAAGAAATGGGTCAACAGAATACATTTCCTGCAAACAATTTGTGTATCATTTTAGCTATGTTGCTCAGGTTTCTCCTCCACTGCGAGCATTTGCAGCATGGTAGCAACCCTCATGTTCACCGCTGATCTCTTATTATGTCTGTGTATTAGTTGTAGCAACAGTAATAGTAGAACAAGGCTTTGAAGTGTCTGAATCCACCACTACTACTCAGAGAATATAAATGTATGTAAGCTGTGTGGATCTGTGGGGGTGTATGAGCTGAGAAATGCAAAAAAATTGAGCAAAAAAAAAAAAAAGGAATAGTGAAGTTTGTTGTACGCATGTCTCTGAGACGTATGATGCAGCTTGATCAGATGGTTTCCCAGAAATCGTCTTTGATGTTAATATTATTCATATGAATGCGGTGGGATAGTGTTAACCATTTCTCAGAGGAACGAATGCTTGCATGCTTGCTATGTTTCACTTATACCTCCACTCACTCAGCTAGGATTCACAGGAAAAGAAAAAAACAATTCAGCTGATCTTTACAGGAAGCAGAATTTAGGGAGGAGTACCTTGTTGAGTGTGGGTTGGAACAGCTTTATTCCATGTTACTAGCTACTTAAAATGACATTTTGGCATTAGTGTGAGACCTTCATATTAATATAACTGGACAAAAATGCAGTGTGAATCTGTGTGTCGTAAAATGCAATGGCCCTGAAGTACAAATCACACCAAAAAAATCACTCAATGACAAAAACATAATTAAAGATCACAACAACAATTAAAACAGCAAAATAAAAAAAACATTGCATTTTAGAAATCAAAACATCACTCGGACATCACTGGTTGGGTGATATTTGTCCATCATATCATACTGAAAGTTGGATTTTTGTTTTTTGTCATGCTGTCTGTCTCACCAGGTTAAGGTTAATCATCCACAGCTGTCTTCATTTACTGAATCAGCCTTAGTCTATTTAAGTGACTGGTTTTTCATTCCTCCATTGTCAGGGCATCTGCTCTGTGTTGCCATCTCTCTTTTTTTGGTTCTCTGTGGGCTTTCTTTTTTTGGGTTGTTGTCATGTTTTGGTTTATTTATTAAACCCTGCATTTTGGGTCCTTCACCAAAAAAGCCCTGACAGGAAGTTGTTGTTGTTATGAAGTGAAAATGTATATGTTCTGTGCTAATCCTAAATCTTGGAGTATGCAGACATTAAAGACTTTAAAAAACTCAAAGCGTTAAAAATGTGTACGTCATCACCCATCCAACAATGTCCTGTACAAACCTACCTTTCCATGTTCCTGATTTTTTTTCAAATTTTGACATTCATTTTGATTTCTGGAAATTACTTTTCTTTTATGAAATGTTACATTTTAGTTTCATGCTTTGGATTTTGGATTTTTTTTAAATGTTGCATTGTTCTTTTTTTCCATTTGTTTTTTTTTTTTTGTTTAATCATTGTGTTCCTGAATGTGTTTTTGCATTGAGTTATTTGTTAGAGGGATTTTCCCTTCAGGGCCACCATAGTAAAACAAGCAAAGCACTGAAGTAAAGGTTTGTGATTCAATTGGCATGAAAAGCAGCGATGTAGGATACTGGTACTGAGATATGTAGGTAGGTGAGCAGTAAGTAGCTGCAAAATAGATTGTTCTTGCATTCATTCCAGATTATGACTTTTTATATAATGATTCAAATGGTAAATAGTTATAAAGTGCTTTTCTATCTTCATTGAAGGCCCAAAGCGTTTTGCTGTCATAGTCACATTCACCCATTCACATGCACATTCACACACTGATGGTTCAAAGATTCAAGTATGTAACTTCTCATTTGCTTCTGGTTTACTTTCCAAACTTATTAAAAGTTCACTCGTGGCTGTCAGAGTCAATCATTTCAAAGAAGAAAAACAGTGAAGTCACTTTCAGCATCACCTGCAATCCGATGCTCTTTGACTGAAACGAGGCTGCCTGTGAGGGCGTTTTGTCCTTATCTGCTTGTAATCAACTCTCCACTTTCATTTCCGATGGTGACCTTACCTAGATGTGGACGATAGTGCCGGTCTCCAGTTGCATCTGTATGCCAGGCCTATTGTGCTGCAGAGGAGAAGGGATGTGAAGGTGGGGGAAGAGAGGGCAGGCAAGAGGAGGGAGAAGGGTGAATTTGCTTGAATCTCTGAGGGCTGGCTAACCCCCCCAATCGAAATGGAGATGTTATTACATTAGCAGCTAAAAGGGTTTATTCACAGTTAGTGCAGTTTAGGCATGCAAATCGAGGATTTCAGTGTGCTGTGTTGCCTGGAGGTATAGGACAGAAAGCACAGGAGATTTGCAAGGATTAGTTCCACAGGTTCCTTTTATTATGGAAAGAACCCTTCCTTTGAATAAAAGGGGGAGGAGAAGGTGAGTTGAGGAAAAACGGTAGAAGAAAGGCAACAAGGGAATTTAGGAGAGATGTTTTTTTACTCTCTTCCCCACATTAGCCCAGTTGTGAAGCAAGTGAGTGATTTTTTGACATCTTGACTCACACACGTTCTGAGGTTATGCACACCCCCCTCGCCTCGCTGCCATAACAGTTGGTAAACAGTATGCAACTCCTCGCCTGGCTCTGCTGAAGGGTGTTTGTTTCCGTGCCGCTACGTGCACCTCGATGTGTCGCAGGTCTGAGGTAAGTGATGGTTATGATGATGAGGCCTTTTTGGCAGATTTTACAGTGCACACTGCTCAGTGCACATGAAATGGAGGGTGGCGACCCATTCAGATCACTCATGTAGAGGGGTGCATGTCTGAGGGACCGGGGTGCGGCAATCTGATATGCTTGACTTGTAAAGTTAAAACCTTCATTATCTCGGCACGAGGCACAAGGTGTCACCGTCATTGGACCTGACACATGCACGCTTCCGTAACCGTGGGAGACCGCACACACAGGCGTGCACTCACAAATGTAAATACAACTCAAACCACGGGAGACGAGGTTTGGAGATGAAGGTTTTGAGATAGAGATGGACGGAAAAGCCGAGAATTGATGTGCAGTGGGAAACACAAGGTCAGTCTGGCTTGGGTTTGCTGCACTGGCCAAGGTGATGGGTCCCACCAGAGGCAAATGGACGCACAATCACACGGAAAGAGGGCCGACGGCAAATGACTCTACTCTGTGTATCTCAGGGAGGAGAGAGTGATGGGGGGGAGATTGATGGGACGGTGGGAGTTTCAATCAGCTGTCGCGATGCCATCTGCTGAACTATCATCTATCCTCCACCAACTTTCTCCTCTCTGGGGGCTTCCACCTTCAACTAAACAAGTTATCTGGATCTACAACTAAACAAACTTTGTAACATGTTCATCAAAAATACATTTGAAAACCCAGGATTGTGGGGGGAAAAAAAATGCATATTTTTCTGTCTCTGTGGAACTGTTAAGGACCCACAAGGATCACACATGTTCGACTCAAACAAGGATGGGTGTATTTAAACAATGTCCTTTTTGGGTCGACCTGCAACAAGGCAGAGAAAAAAAACAAGGATTGCAGCAGTGTTCCATCATACCAGACCAACTCCACAGACCAAAGGCACTTGACATTGCAAGATTTTGTGAAAAATGTTTTATACCATTTGTCTTTTTATAACAAGAAGGAATCAAAAATATGACCTCACCAAATGTTAAAATGTTTAGAAAGCTCATGGTATTTTTGGTAAAGGAGCAAGCTTACATTTTATTTCTAAAGGGTTACCCCAACAGCTAGACGTATTAAGCCTTATTTTATTCTGACAACTTCATACACATTTGTGCTTTTATAGCAATGCTTCTTTCCCCACAGATTGTTGAAAACACACGAAAGAGGAATACTTTTGAACTGGATGACAACTCCCTCTGCACAGTGAAAGTAGCCCTAGAAATTCTTTCAAGAAGAAGCAGCAGCTTTCCTCTTTGGAGCCATCTGCAAAAAAAAAAAAAAAAGAAAAAAGAAAGAAAAGTCTGGATATAATAGAAAATGTGATAATGTTAAGCTAATAAAAGAAAGAAAAGGTATTTTGGCAAAAACAAGACTTAATAGGACTGTGAAGTTGATACAAAACCTGGCTTTTATCAACAAATTTGGTTTAAAAACATAATGTCCTGTAGGATCAACATTTATCAACACTTTTAGTTTGTGTGGTGACTCAACAAACCCTATTTTTAAGAATAAAAAGCCTGAGAAAATTTAAAACCAACTAAAACAAGAAAATATAATAAAAATCTACTAATAATACTGATTTTTTTTGTGTTTTTTTTCTTGTACAAGCACTCCCAAGTGTTTTATCCTGAATGCATTTTTAAGTTTTGATTACTGAACCTCTACAGCCTCTGGATTGACAGAGAACAATTGTGGAGCTGCTCCCCCTGCTGCTCCTGGATAGAAACTGCCTGTGGGCGTCAGACTCTGCACAGTGTGTGCATGTGTCTGTGCACGAGAAACATGGGCGTTTGTGTCCTTACTTTCTGGTGTTAACACGTGCCCACCATGAAGACACGTTACCCAGTTCGCTCCATTCCACCGCTCAGGTCTGTCTCCTCTCTTTAAGTCGGTTCTGCTGGATTAGACCACAAACATGTATGTGACCTCACTTTCCAGTGTGCCACTCGGTAACAATAGCTCCGGCATCTGCGAGTGATTGTCTGCGATGACTGACTCTTAGACCCTTTTATTACTTGTCTGCCCTTGCAGCTATAAAAGTCTAATGATCTTGTTTGCTTTGGGTCTTTATGGGAAGGAACACACTCTGCTTTTGACTACTACCCATGTAAAGGACATAAAAAAATGAAGAAAAAACACACTGAGAAGCAAAGACAAAAACATTTCCTCCAAATACATTTTTTTTTTCTCTAAGACATACCAGCGCATGGGAAGTCCGCAGAGGGGAAATGATCACACCGCGCTTCATTAAAAGGCTTTTCTGCACCATTTTCTTATTCTGTTTTCCACAGCAATCTACATTCAGAGAGTTTAAGCAATATAATTTGCATTTTATCAGCCATATGGTCACCTTTCATGTTCACATGACCAAGTGATCAAAGGCTGGGATTTAGTTTAATTGTTCCCCACTGTTAGGTTTCAGCCAGTGAGGACTCTCCATCTCGGCTTCAGCAGGTGGTGTGTGCATGCGTGTGTGCGTGCTGTGCACGTGAAAGCATGCAGTGGGTGCATAATTGTATAGTTGCAACTTGTAAAAAGCCGGGCAGCCCAGCATTGTCTCTGTGCACCAGCACACTGTATCTAATGAGTTTGAAGAACTGATTTTTAAATGAATTCAAGATGCTTACAGCTCCTCTTTATATGCAATTCCCTGAAGCTGGAAAAGACTCTGTAAGTGTGTATGTTGACCTGCTTTGTAAACAATTTAAAGAGGAAAGTCAGCATTTTTATATTTTAGTCACGCTTTTAAAATTAAATATTAAGACGCACAGATTTAATTGAACAAATTAATGTCTCTGTCCTAATTCTGTCTGTCTGCAAAGTAATTACACACGAGGTGCTCAAAAAAATCAGCTCAACCTCATTAGACACCTCAAATCATGTGTGTGTTTTTTGCAGTTTTGTGTTGAAGTGTTTGAGAGTCTCACAGTGCACATCCTTTTTTAGTGTTTTAGTGTATTGGACCTCAAACCATTTTGGTTAGTTGATTTCTGTGGTTGTCCTCAGTGCATTGTCAAGCACTTTGGACTTGAGAAAGATGGAGTTGTGATTTGAGTACACACTAATAAAATTATCGTTAGTCAAAGAACTAAAAAGTTATAGTACCAGGGGGACTAGGAATGTTTTTTTTATTCCTGCCTTTTTTTTCTCCTCTAGAGTTGGTTTTAAGTAGTTCAACCCCCAGGAGCTGCTCTTGAATCTTCATGAAATTCCTGGCACTTTGGTCTTTGGTTCTCTGATGGGAATGTTACTTTTAAAGACAAACCAAATTAAATGAAGATAAATTAGACACCATTCTCCACTTGTTGACTAAAAACTCTGGCTCTATCCCATTGTGAAAGCTACTTCAGCTAATAAAGAAGATATCACTGGCCTGTACATCTTTTGTTGCACTTGACTTGCATTCCTGTAAAGTAATATTGGCCTATAGTAGCAGCCCTTTCAAACCTAAAAGGTCCAACAGACTTCATTTTAATAGGGAAAAATGCAGAAACCTTTCATAACTAAGTTTTTTATTTTTTTTTGCTTTCATATTGAACCTTTGAGGTCATGCACTGATGCAGATTCAACGACTATTTAACTGTATTGCCCAAAACAAACTCAACAAAACACCAGATGTTTCCTTGGACTGGTACAGGCTTCTTTTAGCTTTAGATTTTTAATGTCAAGAGGACATCAGTGCAGGGGCGGCTCCAGGATTTTTTCTTTGGGATTGCTTAGGGGTTGCTATCATGTTTTTATGTGAAATTACATTTTCAAGAAAGAAAGAAGCAGGGATGCACAGCCTGCTAATTAATGCCATGTAATATATGTATTGTCTTGTCAATAGATTGCACTTTTTGACTGTGTGAACTGTCGAAGTCAGAAGAAAGAGAAGCTGAAGTGTGGTAAAAAACGAACTGTTATTTTTTTAAGATGAGACAGGATCCCTGTGTCACCGCCTCTCCATTCCTGCGCAGAAAATTTGCTGTTTAAGATTAAATACCATTCTTTACGCCCCTTTTTCTGACTATTAATGAAACTTCAGCTTGATGTCTGTCCAAAAGTGTTCATAAGCTTAATGCCTCAACCGCATGTGGGAGGAGCTATTGCCAAATGTTTTCAGCCTGATTGCTACATGTAGCGGTGTCTACATTTTATGTACCACCAAGCATATTTCACACTATCCACAAATGCTAAAACATGTAGTTTCTAAATACATTTCTGTCTTGATAACAATTCTACAGAAACTAAGACAAAAGAAGGCTTGAAAATAGTTTTGAAAATAAATCAGTCTAGAGTACCCTCTAATTTTCCCCTCGTCCCCTCCTAATGTCCAATCGGACGTGTCCCACAGCACCCAACAGTGTTACCATTGCTGTTATCGAGACATAAATCCTGGTATTGATGAATATGTAGAAGAAAGTCAGAGGGAAGGTTTACTTTTCATTCATTTTGAAACAAAACAAAAAAAAACACACACCAAGGAGCATGCTACATGTTATAACACAAGGCTGTGGAGGATGCTCTCTTAGCACGCACGTGCACACTCAAACACAAAACACGCTGGTCAAACCTTTACTTGTAAATTAAGTCCATTTGTCTTTCCTTCTGGACAAAAATAGCGTAAAAGTATCATTATCTTATTTTAGTTTTAAAAATCTCAAAAAAGATGTGTTGTTCAGCATCGGTCATCCATTTATAATTATTTCATTTTTTGAATAAAAGTCAAACTTTTGATCATTTTATAAAGCGATTACATCTGCCATTTTTGTAGACAGTCAAAGCAAAACATAAAAACAACTTGAAAATTGCCACAAAAATAAGTTAAAACATATATGTGGTCTATGCCACTGCTCAAAGTCAGATGTGGAAAACTGTTACACCCTATGCTCATCTCTATACTTATCTTTATAATCATCTCTATACTCATCTCTATACTCATTCATTCATTTTCCAATCCGCTTTATCCCTTTCGGGGTCACGGGGTTGCCGGAGCCTAACCCGGCTACTCATGGGCGAAGGCAGGGTACACCCCTGGACTGGTCGCCAGTCTGTCGCAGGGGCCACAATCACACACCCATGCACACTCACATTCACACCTAGGGACAATTTCGAGTAACCAATTAACCTATGAAGCATGTTTTTGGACGGTGGGAGGAAGCCGGAGTACCCGGAGAAAACCCACGCATGCACGGGGAGAACATGCAAACTCCACACAGAAAGGTCCACCAGCCAGGACTTGAACCGGGAACCTTCTTGCTGTGAGGCAGGAGCGCTAACCACTGCGCCACCGTGCAGCCCTCTATACTTATCTCTATACTCATCTCTATACTAATCTCTATACTAATCTCTATACTCATCTCTATACTTATCTCTATACTCATCTCTATACTTATCTCTATACTCATCTCTATACTCATCTCTATACT
>BSAI01000005.1:7873899-7954688 GCA_036245035.1 Adrianichthys oophorus
ATCTCTATACTTATCTTTATACTTATCTCTATATTCATCTCTGTATTCATCTCTATATTCAGCTCTATCAAATCTGAAACTATGCCTATTTTTAAAGCATAAAAAAACTTACAAAGGTGGGCATACGTTTTTTAACTTTCTAATCTGAGTGTGAATGTCCATATTACACAAACTCACCATCAAGTCCAACAGCCTGTGATATCTCAGCCCAGGCTCTATCCTTTTTGTCGTTATCCTAACATGTGTTGCATCAAAAAGGATGGGGTAGTTCTAGATCTCTGTGATCAACCTCTCCATGGTGTTATATGGCCGAAATTACGTTCTACCATACACTTTGTAATGTTTAAAACAAGGTGAAAACAGCGAAAAAAGGGGTTTATTTTGAAAAACGTACCAGATGCACTTTTCATTCACTCGCATGATTTCCAGTTTAGGTCGTAAATTGCCCCAACTTCATAATAAAGTGTTACAGCTCAGCTCCGGCGTCCAGAATAAATTTGAAGCCAACGAAACAGATATTCAGCAAGTTCCTCTTACAGTACATGTTAATGGTTCTTAGTATACTTGCTATACTTATACTCAAGTATACTTGATAAAATAAACTTCAAGTGCACTACTTTATGCTAAGGGTTGGTATACTTTTTTTTCCTTTTTTGTGGGCATCTGTGCAGACCATCTGCATTCTTGTTTCAGTGAACGGCACCAGGGTTCACTTACAAATGGTGATCTTTGTTTTCAAGTGGTCTTTTCTGGTCCACACTAGAACTGTCACACTGAAGGGTCAGTGTGGTTCTGGGGCATGGATTGGAGGGCCAAGGGTACGTACTCCAGTACTTGTAGAAGGTGACTGCAGGAGATGATGAGGGGGATGGTCATGGAAGAGGGTTTATTTTAAAAGGGGTTTTTAATTTGATGGAGGGTACACTTTCAACTCATGCAGTAAGCTCCACCTTTCCCTTATTTTATCTAAATCTCACACAGACAAACAGACACAAACACATCTCCCCTTTTGTCACAGTGATAGTGAGGAGTTGAGAGTCAGGGTGGTCCGTGTGAGAGTCAGCTGATAGGAGTAAACGAAACCCAGCAGGCCTGTTGTTTGTGTTTATTTTGCTTGTGTGTGTGCGTTTCACTCAACTAAAAGGATAGGCCTTATGTTGTTTCACATGTTTTAGTAATTTTATTTTCTATAAAAACACAACCACATGTATCAAAGGTGGTCTAAATATATAACTCTGCTATTAGTAAATGCTCTTTTTTGTTGTTGTTTACATTTAGTTTCTCTTATCTCCTTCCAGTGGACTAGAGGTGGTGACAACCTTGAGTTGAAAGGGAGCAAACAATTTAAGGGCATTCAAAGATGAAGTCTGCCCTTCAACATTTACATTGGCAATCTAATCTCAGCCCTAATCTCTGACAACTTTTCTTTTCCTTTGCTAAATTTGCAGCCTCAAAGCAGACAGAGGTTAAGGTCTGGTCTTAATTAGGTTAGTTATCTCTGCTCCTGAAGGATACAGTTCTCTCCGCAGGACTATTTTAAATTAACCTAATTGGATTTTTAGCAGAAACTCAGCAAATAGTCAGGGTTAAATAAAGAGTGGGTCATAAAGGAGGGGGCTCACTTGAGCTGTGTTGCGTGAACCAAGAATAAAAGCCCTTTTGAGAGTCATGTTCAAGGTTCCTCTATACTTTCCCTCAACAAATAGAAGAGAAATGCTGCAGGCTTGCCTCAAGGGGAGCCGGCCTGGCCAGGGGCACAAAAGCGACTGAGCCAGAGGGTCTGAGCACCAAACTGAGCAAGCTTTGGCAGGCAGATGGAACCAGAGCTGAAAATATGCTCATATTCAAGCAGATCAACTCAAAAACAGATTTGAAATGATTACTCTTAAAAAAAAGCATGTTCTGCTTTCCTGATGACTGATCCGAGAGGAGGGGTTTCCAGTCACATGATTGACTGGTTTATTTAGTTTAATTAAGAATACCAGCATAAGTCCAGAGAAGACTGCTGCAATTAAATAAAACAATTTTCAAACTTTTAGTAGAAAATTAAAATTCACACCAATTTACTCTTTGACACCAGTTGACACAAATATGTATCAAACCACTTTGGGTCCAAAATTACCATTAATTTAGCAACAATTTAAAAGTAAAAATAAAAGATTATTTTCATAGATAAATTCAGGCGTCAAGGGGTTAAAAATGTTAACTTTTTGGCACTCTTGTCTATTTTATAAAAGAAAAAGACAAATTCTATAGTAAAGTTGTTGGATAAAGCAAGTAAATGTAAAAAGAAAATGAAATAATCTAAAGCTTTTTTTCCCTATTAAGTCCAAATTTTATGAAATAAAATCAGCCAGAGTTGCACGAGAGTATGAAATTTCCCATTGTGCAGAGGTGTGAAAATATTCCAGGAGGCTGATTGATTATAACCCGTACAGAACAGAGCCAGGGTGTTGTTCACATATCCCGGGGTGATTTAATTAGGAAAAGGTGCAGTGAGACATTGAGGGTCTCACACATTTAAACTCAACTTTTTGTAAAATATTGACAATAAAATGTATTTTTTGTGTTGGTAATTGAAATTCTTGAAAACACATTTTTCAGTTATTATTTTCTTTAGCAAGTAAAAGTGGCTTGATGTGAGATATTTTAGGCTTTTTCCTCTATCGTCTGTGCTCAGAAATTTCAGGTGCACAGTGTGATGGGGTGAAGCATAGATGAGTTAATTAGCCATATTGACTGCTGTGGCAATGGTGCAGAGTGTGGATTTTTAATAAGTGCATGCTTGAGCGTGTTAAATTCTTGCTGTTTATCTGAATGGAACCGAGTGGAACAGAGCATGTCAGCATTGACCACAACTCAAGTCCCAAATCAGGGGGCTCCTGTCTCTGTCTGAAACACCTTTTCTCATTCTCTGCCTTGTAACTAGGCAGCCATTTTAGTCCTGCTTGGTCTCTCCTGCCCTTCATTTTGAACAGGGAGTTTGGCCTCCAATCCCCCATTGTCTGCCTGAACAGTCGTTCTCCTCCAAAGGTCCGTCTGAGGAGCACATTTGGACCCCCAGCAGACTTTCATCCTCTGAGCTCATTTCATTTAATCTCTTTATAAACAGTTCTGTGATCAAAGCCTTCCTCCTGTCTGATTAAGCACTTTGGCTGATATACAAAGTGCTTTTGACTTTTATGCTTTCATAGATTTTCTATTGGCAACAATGACAAAAACATGTGCAATATCAACAACTTTAAATTTAGGACTTAAGTAGAAACCATTCTCTTCCACATGAGAGAAAATGCATTGTGTGTCAACCTGTGTATTGAAGTAACACTGCTAAGCTATTAGTGTGTTTATGAAGTTCATGCTGTCCATCTATCTCCATAAACCAGCTGCCTTTCCGCTGCTTATTTTCCTTCTTGGAGGCCCTTTCTTGTGAACATGGGACAGCCTGGAGCTAACTAGGACACTGTCACACACATACTCACAACTCTGAGAAATATCCCAGTGTCAAAGTACGGAGAGCGATGAGGAAGCTGGAGTGCAGTGGAGTACTTTAATGATACAAGTAAATGAAAGCTTGGTTTAACTCCAATCAGCGGACCGGATTTCAGTCTAGTCTTTTACCAACTTTGAATGAGTTCAAATAACAGCTTCTCATGTTATCTCACTATATACACTAAGTATTGACACTTATGTCTTTTCTGGAAAAAAAAAAAGAAAAAATCCCAAAACTCTTATCTCAAACTCTTTGTAAAAACACTAATGCAGGGATCTGGAACCTGAGGCTCAGGAGCCATATGTGGCTCTTTGACCCCTCCATTGTGGCTCTCTGGTTGAATAATAAGAAATAAATAATAAGAATAATAAGTAGTAATAAGTAGTGGGATAATGTTTTTAATTTTATAAAGTGACGTATTTCCGGACTATCAAAACCAAACACTCAGATAAAAACTTTTTTCAGGGCATTCACAAACAGTTTAAGCACATATCACTCCGCCAGACCCATGACTACGGTACCCATAATGCTTCAACAATCCATTTTTTTTTAACCCTTTGTACCACAGAAAACATATTTGAGGTTCAGAAAGTACAACCAGAATTTAGACTTAGGGCGCACCGTTGGACTGCCTTTTACTGAACAAACTTCATTGATTTTTAGTGTGCCACATGTTCCAGAAAAACAGCAAGTCACAAAATTAGTTCAGATTTCATTTTAGTTTGTTAGATTTAGGGATGTCTGGCTGAGATGAACCAACAACAAATAAAATGAACTTTGTGTACACAGAGATATTCTTTTACAGGGGGTCTTTTATTTTGAAAGGAACCTCAGTCAAAATGTATTACCTATGTTATATTTAAAACATATCTAAATGCTTGTTTTATTTATGCAAAAAAAAAGTTTATTTATATTGATCATTATAGTAACATTAAGTATAATACAAATCAGTGTTTTTTTTAAAGGTTGAAAAAAGACTGTGTGGCTCCTACTGGGTTGTGTTCATTCAGAAAACTACCCGTATAGCTATGTAAGTGCTGAAGGTTGCAGACACGTGGTCTGACACTCTTCAGATGTGAGCTATTGACTGTAAACTCTTAGATGTCAAAGGTGAGTGTTTGATTAAATAGTTGGATGTGATCCCTAGGTGCGCACGTGTGAATGTGTGTGTGGGAGTTATTGTGTGCCCTGAAACAAGCAAGCGTCCGGGGTGTACCTTGCCTTCGACCCGACAGAAGCCGAGAAAGTCTTCTGCAACCCCAAGACCCCAAAAGGGATACAGAAGGTTAAGAAAAAAGATGGATGTCACTGCATTGAGTAAAAAAAAAAAAAAAATAGGGCAACTAAGTGGGACAGTGGCGCCTGAGTATTGTTGGAAAATTCTGTTGTCAATCAAAACCCCCTAATCCATTATTTTGTAAATGTAAGTGAAATGAGAACAATTAATAAAAAAATGTTGGTGGTGCAGAAGCCCTCATTTGAGCTGGTCTTGGCTCCCCTACTGGGCGTATTGATAAGCAGCGCAGAACCCTGCAGTCAGTGTTTAATTGCATTATTCTGAGTCCTCTAGTCCCCCACTTCTGTCCTTCTTGATGCAAGAGGAGAACAAGTTTTTACTGATAAAGAGAGGTAAGGATAAAAAAGATATGCTGAGGTAAAGAGAGCTGGCTAACATTCGGCAGTTTGATACAGTCTGGATTAGCAAAAGCCTCAAACCTATTGCGCCGGTTTATCTTGTAGCTATTGCAGTTGCATTATCACACCAGAGGGAAGGTGGAGGGCCAACACATTACAGGGGTCGGAGCCTCATTCAAGTCAGACTTCAGCAACCTCACTGAAAATATGGGAAATGTGTGACATCATTGTTCAAGCCGGCTTTTATCTTGTTGTGGCTTATCGTGCGTGCCGTTCCAGACATTCACACAGCACACACACACATAAGCCGACAGTGGAGACTTCCAACTGAGTGGATTAAAACAGCCTGCACACTGACAGCCATTGATGGGCCTCAGCATCTGTCCTGTAGCTTTGATTGGGGACCTTTTTGCTCCTCTGGAAGGTGACATGTAAATTGTAGCCAAATCTGTGCATTGCAGTCTTAAAGATGTTAAAAAAATATTTCACAAAAGTTCTAAATTTATCGCTTCCCCGATTCTATATGTTTTGATTAAAATTTCTTTGTGGCCAGTGTAATTCGGAAGAAAAATCTTTCCTTAGAGCCAAATAAGATATATAAGAAAAAAAGTGGATCAATGTTTTGGCTGTAGTTGTAGTCAAGAAGGGAAGGTGCATGATAAAGACTAGCACAGCACTCAATGAAGTACCTGTTTTAACAGCATTTTATGACTAGTTCAGTCATGGAAAGGTTTAAAATTGGACAATATTTTTACAGACCGGCCTGTACGACCCCCCAGTTTCCCTTAAGTTTTGATGGTAAAATGTATCTTAATCTTCTGTAAAATATCTGCAGCTGGTTTAAGCTTTACTTGTACACTAGATTCCATGTAAGAACCATTGAAATGTGATTAGGATTTTCTGTTAACCCGTAACTGTGAAAGTGGAAGCTAAACAATTCAACTTCAACCTCATCCAACTTTTAGGTTTTGACGGATAAATACAAAAAAAAGAAAAGGCATTTTCTAAAAGTAATAATAAACATGAACTACCCTTTGAGCAACTTTATTAGCAGCATCCTTGTAACGTTAGACAGCCAGTTGCTGAACATTATATAGAGCAGTCTTGGTTTGGGACCACCCCTCTACTGAGTGTTAGGGTTAGGGTTCTACTCTACTGAGCGGTTTGTTTTCACGGCGCATGCGTGGTGTAGACCGCTAGCGTGTCACTGTAGTGTGACGACTAGCAAAGCAACAACAACGGAGGTCATCCAGCAGATCATCTTTTTATTTCTTTATTTCTGGTACACTGTGTATAACCAGAATATAATGTTGTTTGAAAGAAGTTTGTAAAGAACAAAAAAAAAGACAATGATCTTATGACCTTATGAGCGCTATATTAGCGCACTCTATAAGTCCACATCACTTTCTAGACGTCATAACTTTCTGCCAATCAATGGATGGCTACAGTGGCTCTGCCCCAACCGGTCCGTTCCACTTTTCTATTGACCCACAACAGATGTTGGCCCCCAAGAGTACGGTTTGGTACTGTGTAATGGGTCCATTTTACAATGGAAACACTCAAAATACCAGACTGGACCGCTCAGTGGAAACAAGGCTTTTGTGTTTTTCTTTTTATGCAGTTACTTTAACATCTTTAACTTAAACTCAGTACTTGAGCAGTTTTTCACAGTTACTTTTTAAAATGCCTTTTGAAGGAGGACTCATTTAGATTGCTTCTACATTTTGAATTGACTTGAGTAATATGTTAAAGTAGCTACTGTACGTACACCCTTTGGATGCTCTACGTGTCTCTTTTAGAAGCTGCAGGTGTGACAAAGAAAGCCCCCACTTCCTGATAATCAAAGGTGGGATACAAACCTTCTTGAACTTCTGCACATAGTACAGTGCTTTCCAATTTATTATGCAAATTGTATTTATGTGTCTGCAATCAAACTCAATTGATGATATTGTGTTTGGGGGCTCTTAACATCATTAAAATCAATCCCAGACACCTGTGATCATTAGTTTGCCAGGTGAGCTCAATTAAAGGAAAAAATTCCTTGAACAAGGAATGAAAATGTTGGACATTTCATGAAAACTTAAACATGATTATGGTTCTAATAAGAGATTTGTGGTTGATTCAGAGCACACTTGGGTTGGTGCAGATAAAGGCAGAATGAGGAAGGTTTCTGCCAGACAAATACATCAAATTAAGAAATCAGCTGCTAAAATATCATTATAAACAGCAAGCCCATATTTGAAGCTGCTGGTGTCTCTGGAGTCCAACAAACAGGCACAAACAGGTGGTGGAGTCTTGGGCTGGAAACATGGGGAGAGAGCTGGTCGGCCCCTTTAGGGTCCCAGAAGGTGGGAAAATGACCTTTGAAAAGTATGTGGAGTTTCTGGCTGACCACTTTCTTCAATATCCCAAAATGAAAGAACAGTGCTTTTTGTAAAAAAAAAAAAAAAAAAGAGAAAAGTCATCATAATGCATGACAATGCACCATCTCATGCTGCAGGAATATCTCTGCATCACTGGCTGCTATGGACATTAAATTAGATGAACTGATGATGTGGCCCTCATCCTCCCCTAACCTCAACCCTATTGAGAACCTTTGGAGCATCCTCAAGCCCAACATCTCTGAGGGTGGGGGGCAGTTCACATCTACACAGCAGCTCTGGGAGGCTGTTCGGACATCCTGCAAAGAAATTCAAGCGGAAACTCTCCAAAGACTCAAGTTCAATGGATGCAACAATTGTGAAGCTGCTACAAAATAAGGGTTCCATGTTCAAATGTAACTGGACCTGTGAAGATGGTTTTTTATTGGAATAGCTTTTGATTTCAGTAAATATGACTTCATAATACAGCAAATTCAACAAATGACAATTTTCTGTTCTTGTTATGTGTAATAATGTGGAACAGTATATTTGAAGGTTTTTATTTTTGAAAAAAAAACTCTTACCTTTCAAAAACATTTAATATATGCTCTAATGGTTAGTGACTTGAATATTATGCTAACTGTCATTTGCATTGAGTCTTTAGAAAAATAATAGAAAAATATGGTTTTCATAATAATTTGGAACACGCTGTATGTGTGAGTGTGTGTTTTTAAGTATTCACGAGGCATCTCAGACACCATTGAATGCCTCGTGTGCCTTTTTATTTATATCGTTTTTCTTTGGCAGGGCCTCAGTTAGGAAGAATGAACTACTGGTGTAATATAACCCAAAATGTGGTGTCAACAGGTCTTAAGGGGTTAATGGGACCCAATGTTACGTCCAAGAGCCAACACAGAGACAAACACTTCTCGTCAGATGACAGAAACTCAAAGTGGTGACCACTGATTCCAAGCAGGCTTTGGTGTTTTGTTTCTGTCCACTGAACCATCCTCGCTGGTCAGTTCTACATATTATGTTTAGCGTGCATTGACTTTTTTTTTTTTTTTGAACAAATCTTTTATAAAAGTGATTACGGGGGAGCAGAGTTTGGGGGTCAAGGAGAAGTTCAGTGTGCCAGAGGTCTCAGAACCCCAGCTCTTTGATTCCACTCCCTTGCGGCTCGGAGAATTTCCTCTCCGGTTTCCCAGTGCTGGGCCCATGCTGGGTAAAGAGGGCCGCGTCGGGAAAATTTATGTTGATGTCAGCAATGAAAACATCACCCTCACTCCACCGTATCTCACAATATTTTGTCAAACAGCGGTGCGTCTGTTCTTTCTCATTTTCCCTTTGTTCTCGTCTTTCTACCTGAACGTTCCCATTTCTACTAATTAACTCGTCCTAAAACTTAGAGCTGATGAGGAGTTTGGCATTTTGGTAACACAGATCCCTGTTGGTGTGTTTGGTATCTGGGCTGATTTAACATCTATATGTTTCGTCCAAAAAGAATTCCACAAATGAGCACTTGTTTAATGAAATATTAGATTTAAATATTAAAGCGATTACAAGCAAATATTGTACTTCCTTTAACTTTTAGTTTTATCTGTCAGGGTTCATTCATGTGGGGCTTTCTCTGAATCTTACATTGATAAAACCTAAAACTATGTGGAACTGGATTGAGCTTTGACCTTTTAAATAAACTTTAGACAGTCATAGGTAGAGGTTTGTAACTGAGGTTTGTTGACATCACATTTACAGTGTTCCCTCAGCATACCACAGTTCACCTTTCAGGGTCTCACTGCTTCACCAATTTTTTATCAGTGCAATTTTGCACACTTTTAAAAAATGTGATTTTACTGTTTTTCGGTCTTCTGTGTGCTACGGCTTGATTTCTTATTTTGTTTTTTTGTTTTGTTTTGTTTTGAGAGTAAATTACAATTAATTAGTCTGTTTATGTTCTCTTGCTGTTCAATGTGTTCCAAAACCTTTTGAGTTGAAACACCACATATTCTTCAAACCCTTGGATCCATTCTGCCCTACTTTCTGGTTTGGTTATTCAGTTTTTGGTAAACTGGATATTTGAGTTTGTTCATTAATTTGGATCATTTTTTGGTACTGTCCCAAACTTTCCAAAGTGTCTTGGATTAGTTTTTCCTCACAGCTTTTATTCATGATAAAAGCTATGAATCATCCACAACATGCAATAAAAATAAGGGAAAGCAGAGTGAGGAAAGATGTACGGTAAAAAAAAGATGCCTGCTGTGTTACACGTTCACTTCCAGGTGTCCTAATACATGACAACTAACATATAATTGGACTTGATCATCATGAGTTTTATGTGAGGGGAAAAATCTGAACTTTGGTCCTGCTTTTGCCAGGCACCAATGAAAACTATACATGGCAGGAAAACTCCAATCCTCATGAGTCGTCCAGGTTAGAAACTTAAGTCCAGAAAACCAGAGTTGGTGGCACAGATTTAGACATTTACTGAATGACAAAAAATGGACTAAGGGACAGAAGGATGATAAAACACACGACCTGACAATGAAGAACTGAAAACCAGACACTTGAATCCACTAAGGACCATTAACATTAACCGACGCAAGGAAAACTTGAAAAGAGAACATGACAAGAACCGAGGAGATAAAACTGAGAGAGGATGTTTCTGGAGAAAAATGATGAAATCTATTCAGGTGTTGATTAAAGTATACACCTCATTGAAGTTATTGGCAATTTTGCAGCAAAACTTCAGTTTTGTAATATTGTGGCAAGTACATCCTTCATGCTTAGTTACACCAGAAAAGAGAAAAATCTCAGAACCTCTCAAATAACCTATTTTTCTATTTCTCATTCGATGTCTTGATGACTCACAACATGCATATAAAATGTGGGTCTCGTTCACATGACTTTTATGATCCATCACACTGCAGTGGTTTGATTTCAAGTCCAATTCCACAAATCCTGGACATAAATGATAGACCATGAGCAGAATTATTTGTCAAATAGAAAGAAATTTGAAAAAAAGCAAAAGCAAAATAGAATTCCTTGGCAAAAATTATAAACAACTGCTGCAGCTGTGCAACACAGAATAAAGCTAATATTTATAGGTTGTGTTGCATGTGTACATTCTCAGCACTAAAGGATAATCAGCATTAGTGAAACCAACTGTTGAACGTGTGAAAAACCTTTGTCAAGCAGATATTCTGTTAGTAAACACGCTCCCGACAGTGCAAACCAAGTCTTTTTTCTCATTGTAACAAGATTTCCATAGAGAAAAAAATGATGCAACTTTTCAGCCGTTTTGTGAAACGATCTTTAAAATAATATTTTTCTGTTTTAGTTGGCACAAAATTTTGTTTTTGACAGTATAAAAGAAGGGTAAGACAGTACAGTCAGACCTCTGGAATCTCTACAGTTTTATCGTCACTTTCTGCTTAATTTTGCATTTACTTGAACTCAAATCTGTTTTACAGAAGTAAGTTGTTATTATTATTTTTTTATCTTTGAACATCTGATTATATCTTTGTGTTGTTTCACATTACTCTAATAATTTCAACATCATCTGCTTCGTTGTTGTGAATGGGCAAGAATGCCAGCAGTTAGTGGGCCAAGGAGCTCCACACCCTGGGCAGGCTGTCAGTTCATCACAAGGCCATGCAGAGACAAATAACCATGCATGTTCACGCTCACTACACAAATCAATTTTTGAGTCAATTCAAGATGTATTGCGGGAAGTGGAGTGAGGACATGCAAACTCCACACTTAGAGATCCCAGCTAGTGTATCACCAGACTATTATTGATGTGAGGGCTGTAACAACCACACATTGTACACAGACATGAACATGCAGATTATGTAAAACTTTTATCCAGAGATTAGGTTTTTTTAATTGCTTTTAACAACCATCAGGTTTTTCCACTCCAAAGGATCACCTTACTTATTTTTTTTTAATTCCTTTAAAACTTTTCCAAATCAAAACAAGTTTTCAGAAGTGAATACACGTGACAATCAAATCAAATTACTTTTTTTTTTTTTTTTTTTAAAATAAAAAGGGCTTCTCATACATTGTGCAGCTCAAGGCACTTTACAATTAAAAACAAAAACAGACTCAGAAGTTAAAATAGAAACCCAACCCACCCTTTACCTTCCCTCCTCCCCTTCATTAGCATATCCATCCCATGAATATATACAAAAGTAACTTATAAAAGAAACTTAAGTCTTGACTTTGCTGTGAGAAAACAGTGTATTGGGAATCAATTCATACTAGCAGCCCGCTCACCCACAGAAACATTGCCACAGTGTCCACCCAGACCAGGACAGCAATGGGGTCCACTCCACAGCAGTGACACTAAATAAACAACTATAAATCCATCTTTCTATTTTCTTTACCTGCTAAATCCCTTTTGGGATTACAGGGTTGCCGGAGCCTGTCCCAGCTACTGTTGAGCGAAGGCAGAGAACACCTTGTATAGGTCATCAGTCTGTTGCAGGGTACACAACCACTCCCACGCGCACACACACATGCAATAAAAATAAATAAATCCATTGCTAAATAAATAACCAATGCATATGAATGATTAAAGCAAAAACAAAATAAGAAAATGTAATCATTTTGTTTTCTTAGTTGACAGTTGTAGACTAAGTGTGAGCTTTAAATTGTGCATTTTTTGTGTATGGGGTCACACACAATAAAACATAGAATGGGCTGTTTTTTTTAAATTTTAATTTCAGCATCTATGCTTTCATTTTTAATCTTAAAGCGCTTCGAGCTAAGAAAAAAATAAAATAAAAACATGTTTTCTAGGGGAGTAGATATTCTGCGTAGACCCCATCAGTGAAGGGTGAAGGTTCTCATTCATCCCGATGGTGAAGTCTTGAAGTAGAGTGATAGCAACTGGACTAAAAATATATTTCCTTCTTCTTTTTTTTTTTTTTTCTTTTCTTATTTCTTTGTCTTAAATCCCTTGCTATGACTTAACTTCAAGACCCCACTGAATATTTAATTATAATCAACTTCCATAAATAATTATAAATAAGTTATGCCAAACATGAATCCAACAATATTTTGGAAAATTGTTGTTGTTTTTCCCTCAGCCTCTGTCTATTATTTTTCTTTGTTTGATTTAGTCAGAAGGATTCTTAAAGAAAGGTCCAAGCCTTCGTAATACAAGTGTTGATGTCCACTGACTTACATTTGCATAGTGTGTTTACCTGCTTACAGATTGTGGCATTGCAAGCATTACCATGGAAAAGCTGATTAAATGCTACAACACAGCCGTACAAAAAAGAAGTAAAGATCTGGAAATATTTCATACCTTTCTGAAAATAACAGTGCAGTTTATTTGTGTGTGCTTGTGTGTCTTTGTGTTTGTGCTCTTTATGAAGACGCCCAGCTGCTGCTTCTGCTCATGCGGGGACACACTTGTTGACACATACCAGAATAATTCTTATGCTCCTTTCACTGAAGAAAGGCCAAGTCTTTTATCTTGGCTGAGCTGTCAAGTCATGCAAAATCTAGACCGTCAGAGCCGCCTCTCCCCCTTGTTCAATCCCAGTGTAACGCCCAAGTATACATTTGCCCTGGAGTCAGTGATAACACTCGGATGATTAGTATTTATCCCACATCTGTAGTGACACAGAAAAGACAAACATAGGAATCAGTGCACTCTTCCGTACTTGACTAGATTTAATGAATTAGTAGCGAAGCTGGATGTTTGTACTGGCTGTTGTGGTTGACCTTTTCATTGCCAGCTGTATGCTTTTGGAAGTGTGTGTGTGTTTGTGTGTGATTGTGTATGGGGTGGGGGGTGGGGGTGGGGGGGGGGTGTAATAAGGCGTGCAGAACCCTCCATTTTGCACATCAGTGGGATGGAAGAGGAAGGTGAAAAAAAAGTCAGATTAGATTCAGTAAGGCCCTCTTATTGCTTCATCCCACCTCTTCTGTTGTTCATACCCATATAATTACATGTCGAACTCTTGGTAGTCACTTACACTTGGGCTGATCTGGACCGGGGCCATGCCTTCAGGCAGCTCCCAGTCTCTTGATTCCCATCTCCGTCCCACTGGCTCTCAACCCAGTCCCAGCCTCCCTCTGCTGGGAGGCTGGCGAAACGGCTTTAGCAATTATCTGCAGCAAAATCTGGAGTTTGCCATCCCATCGCCCTTTGTTGCCTCTGCATTGTTATTATTACTAATGGAATGTAGAATTAGGTGGTATGCATATTTCACACACTAATGCTGACACAAACTGGCTCCAACCTTGTTCCATCATTGATTGAATTTAGGTTTTTCTCTGATGTATTTTGCAGCACTGCATGCTTTGAATTTGAAGCTTCTTCTTTGCATGGCTTCCCATCCATAATTCATGTCATCTGCAATCTCAAAACTGTAATCTCCACTGTTTTCTTAAATCTTATTTTCAGTTGAGTAGCTTTCTGTATTTGCCCTCTGTTAATCAAAGACTATTTTCTTACAGATCAAAGCATCTGCTTCTTACCATTCGGAATTTATTAACATATTTTCTTGCGGGAAAGCTGCTAGTTGGTTTCTAACCATTTGTGAAGAAAAGTCTCCTCAACGTTGGAGATGACAAGCGGGCATTCTAGTCACGTTTTCTTTTCACCTCCTGCATGGCATTTATCCATCATCTCATTGGTTGGTATGCCTGGCTCCTGCCATCATCACCATGGCAATGTAAGTGTCCTACCAGTAGCCATCACCATGGCAATGGGAGTGTCCCCATGTGCCCAATGTAAGCCTCTTAACTGGGATCACCATGGTAATGTGTGCCTTCTGAAAATCTGGACTGTGGTATTTATTTGTAGAAGTTACTCCTACAAAACATTAATAAAATGGAAACTAAAAAGGTGTAATAAATGATAATATTGGGGTTATTTTCTGCCTTTGACACATTTATTTGAGATATTTTTGTCATGCAGTTCTGACATTGCTGCTCTCTTGCTAAGCATCTCAAGACCTCACCATGGTGTGTGTGTGTGTGTGTGTGACTGTGAAGATATTTTGTCCATCAGTTCAGTACTTGAAGTCTGATCGTTAGAAACACTTACAGACATCACAGTGTCATTGTGACACACAGGAAGTGAAAGTTGGGGGTTTGGGATGAGGGCATTGGGAGAGGAGCACGCCTTTGCCTGTGCAAGGACTTGTACATGTCACTCACCCTTCCACCAACACACTTTTGACATAGTGGGCACGCACTTATGCAAAAAGTGCGACTTCTTTGGAGCCATCCACACAGGTAACTGTGCATATTCATGAGCATGCATACAGGATGTTCCGTTTCGCAAGGCTGACTTTTATTGTTTCCCTGGTGTGTACAGGAAATGTGTGCGTAGTGACGCACATGGATATGTTTATATAAAGTGTGTGTGCATGTGTGAAATCATGTGTCTGCATGTTTGTGTGCATTTAGCTAAGAGCCTGGTGGGTACCAAGAAGCATAGCTTTAAGGTATGATATGTTAATAAAATGTGTCAAGATGTCTGGAACCCTTTCTCTCTTTATAAACAAACTTACAGCCTGAGAGCTGCTAATTAGCAAGCCCATCTGTTCAGTTTAGCAAAGTTGTTGAGATTTACCAGGGAAACTGTAAAAAGACAAGCTCACTTCAACGCAGCAGATGACAAGTGTTAAAAAAAAATTCCTAAATTCAATTCCCTTGCCTGGATTGTTTTTGTGTGTGTCTTAATCAAATACTTAATCCTTTTTTGCACATGAATGAAACGGCAGTTCCTTTTCTTTTTCGTGTTTATATCAGAAAGACGGCAAAGCCACAGGCCAGCAGGACTGCAATCAGCGATTGCCGAGATGCAGAGTATGAAAACACAGAACAACATTCCCCAAGCAGCATCCTCCGAAGCTGTGGCAATTTAGCGGGAGAACATGTGGCGTGGGCCCGGGTTTTGCTTGTGTGGCGTTTTGCAGTCCAGCATGTGTGTTTCAAATCAAGGGGAGTTTGCATTCACCTGTGTGTTTGTCTGTGTGCGTCTCATGTGCAAGCGTCGGGTGAAGTGAGGGGGCACGGGGGTTCCATCTGCTCTCTTCTGCTCCTCTGCACTGATATGAGATTACGTTAATCTGAGTACTTGTCAGGACAGGTTAGTGAAAGCAGACGACTGGGTGGGACTCGTTCTAAACAGGCTGGCTAGAAATCGTCTGTTTGGCCTCTAAGACTTTGTCACATGAGTGCTGGCACAGACGCTCTGAGAACCGCAGTGGATTTTCACAATGCTGGACCAATTTCAAGTTTAAAAATACTTGTCTTTTAAAATGTAAACTTTATTGCTCTTTTACATATATATATATATATATATATATATATATATAAATAACCCTTTCACGCCATGGGTCCCTAATTCACAACATACCATTAAATCGAGGCTTCTACCTAACGTAGCGTCACCTTGAATGGAAAACACTAGCACATATTTTACATATATCATGTATATATTTTTTAATACAATTGGAAATACATTGAAATACAAAGGAGTTAACCATGTTAATAAAAAGTCTTGACTTTTTTTTTTTCTCCTTCATGTTCTCATGCACCATCTGCATTTTTTTAGTTTCTCAAACCTTCCCAAACTAATGTGTTCAATTAAAAAGCTCTACTAAATCCCACCCTGGATCCTGTGCATGTTTGATGTTGTTTTTTCTGCGAGCAGTTTAAGGCCGTAATGTTTTTGTAAGTTGACATGCTAATTAGACTAGCCCTCTTGGACTGTGCAGCACGGAGAAGGATTTATTGCCTGTTTGCTTGGAAGGGAAGAAAAGAAAAAAGAAGTTAGAGTAATTAATCCCGTTAACCAAGGATAATTGGGCAAAAAATAGCCCAGCCACTGGCGATGAGTGGGAGGAGCTGTAGTTAACCTTGTTTCCTGTGTTTTATTTCAAACTTAATGTTTCCTCTTGTTCAAACTTCCTCTCAGGATTCCTGCTAATCCGCTGGCCTGTGCCCCCATTGGTGAATTGAGGCAACATTTGGGGCCAGAAGGAGGAGGTGCCTCAATGCAGTGAACCATGAGCATGGATTGTTGCTCTGTTTTTGCAGTCAGACTTTAGTTTGTTCAATACAAAATTTATATATATATATATATATATGTGTGCCCAAAAAAAATCAACTTAACTGCATTATCTTATACTAAATACTTGCTATTACTCATTCAATGACCTTATTAATCGTGTTTAGGATTAGTCAATCACCTCCCTGTTTTACATCGACATGTTTCCATAAGGACAAACATTATCCAGTTTTTATAGTGGAATTCCCATGCACAGAGCCTTTTATGATCAGCTGCAAAAACAGGCCGTGCTAACTCGTTCCATACCCACAATCCTCTCCCTCAGGAGAAACACTCATCTGTTTTTGTCAGTACCATGCTGGTACTGTAACCGGAATAGGCAGATCCTAAATTCATCCACTTTCAAAGATTTTTCTGGCTTAAACAAGACCTCCTTCAAGATGATTTTTTTTCTTTTTTAAATGGCAAAAATATGAAAGGGTAAATGTTTCTGTTCTTCAGACGCTTAGCAGTTTATCAAAGGTCTGCCATGTTATTAGGAGAATTTGAGAAGATACACATCTAGTTTCAAACACAACCCTTGATGTTTCAATTTCCTTTTATTTTTCTCGAAATCTCTTTATTTCGAACGAGAAAGGATAGAAAAAAAACTTTTAACGGTTCTATTTTTTAAATCTTTTTTTTTTTTTTTTTTTTTTTACCTGTGAAGCCCATATTGGTTATAATGCTGACATGAAAAACAGAAAGCCTTTTTGCTGCATTGTTCAAAGAAGTCTGCATCTTTGAGCTGTTACTTCTAATTGCTGCTTTGATTGTTTTCCAGTCTAGTTATTAGCCACATTAGGTCACATTAAGGACAAGCATGCCGAGACAAAGCCAAGTAATTAAAAGAGGATACGGAAGCCCTGTCCAGTTCCACTTCATTAATACAGTGAGCTTAAATCAGATGTCACAATGTTAGCAGGAAAGCTATGTTTTTCTCAATGTGAACTTGTAATCCTGCCCCCTAGACTTTATGATAAGCTGTTTAGCATCCACATTGCGGTTATTGTCACCTTAGCCATAAGATAAAAAGCAAGGGCAAGGCAGAGGAGACCTGGACGAGGAGCTTGACACATCTTCCAGCAAATAAAGCTCAGTAATTACCATCTAAAAAATAATTATCTTCTTGATTTGTTTTCTCCCTTTTGCCACATTTTCTATTGAGCTTCCTCCATTGCTTTTTCTGTTTCCTTGTTTATATATTTTTGTTTACTCCCCCACCCCTTACCTGCCTAGCTTACACCATATGGTTGCAGATCAAATAATGTCAAACATTTTGCCCTTGCAAGTTTTTGCAATTTGCAGTTTCCAAATGTGAGACCTGTTGAAAGCAGGAGTGATAATGGACATGCACTACCCCCTGGCGTTTTTGTCCCACCATATCTCCCTTCAATTAATGCTACAGCGGGAGTTTCATGTAATAACACTTGCACTTCTGAGCTGTCCGCATGAGAAAGGGAGAGGAGAGGGTGGGGGGACAAGGAGAACAGAGGGATGTGGCTCGGGATGGGGAGAGGCAGAAATGGGGGGAGAGAAACAATTAAAAGCAGGCTGGGATGCCACGACTGGCCGGCGTTGTTTGACCATGTGAATGTTGCGTGACAGATAAACAGAGAAGAGCGGAAGCCAGTGTGCTGGCGGTGGTTAGAGAGCGTGCTATGCTTGTCCATCATTGTGGCGGAGCACAATCAAATCGGTGCTAGCAGGATGGAGAACACGTTGACAGCTGTAATTACCCATCGCCATGGTGATCACTTTGGCCTGTTGTTGACAGTTGGTAGACACCCCTCAACACGTCAGCCTTTCATCAGATTAGGCTGTCAATTCTATTCAATTCAATTTTATTTATATAGCCCAATATCATAACCATAGCCGTCTCAGTGGGTTTCACACCGGTACTTATGCAAAGAACATGAGGTGAGTCATAAAAATATAAACAATAACTGGTTTCTAAACTAAACAGACTAAGTTAAACTTGTATCCCTGCCATCCATCTCTGTGAGGAAAAGTTGTCGTTTGTCAAATGGGCGTGTGTTGAGTGGATTCATTCTGCCCTGCGTCCAAATGTGTTTTAAGTTCAAAACAAATAGATCCTAAAAAGGAAACAGCCAAAACAGAGGCAAATTCGTCTAAATCTGTTTTCAAAAGTAAGCCTTGTTTTTGTTTCCTCATTCTATCACAGCTGACAGGATGTTCCTCTGTGGTTATCTATAACATCCCTTTGACTCTATGATAGCAAACAAGTTCACTGTCTTATCTTTGTCATATACGTTTCTACACATAACTGTAGAGGAGCTCCAGATTGTTTTTTTTTTTTCAAATTAGTTTAGAAATTGTACTTCACCATCGTCTCTAAACCTAATCTGAATATAAAGGGAATTCTTTTTATAAATTATGCAAACTTTTATTTTCATGTTTCCCTTTCCTGTATGAATGGCTCAGTCTCTAACAGATTAGTGCTTTAAGGTAAGGGAGAATGCCAGGTACAGTCTGATAATGTCAGTGTGATAATTAGCACAGGGAAGCTTAAACCAGCAGCCCACAGGGAGACAGCCCCTGGTGCTGAGAGATGGCACGCAGCTGGATCAAACTTAATTAAGTAATTGAACTATATTTTGCCAGCTAACTGGAAATTAGCAGGAAATTAGAACACGGACAGACATGTTAAACAAATATATTTTGAAAATTAAATCAAGAAAATTTTATTTTCATTTGTACTCCAATACTAGGATGATTTAATTTTATTCCATCTAATTAATATTTGAACTGTCCTTTTTTCATCTAGGTTCTTCTGTCATTTCTACAGGTAACCGTTGCATTACTGTATTTGTTCATTCATGTATTTTAATGCTTTAATTTGTATGGGCTTTTACAATCAAATTACAGAGACACATTAACTAAGTTAGTAAATAGAAAAAAACATTAAACTTAAAGAAAAGGTTCACTTTTATGATCAAAAAGAAAACATATAGTCCCAAGCTGCATTAATACACATTTAAGTCCCACTCCGATCATCTTTTGATCTATTGTAAAAGTATTGCCAGTGTTTTTTTGTTTTTTTTTACTTACAATTAAGCTATTTTTAGCCACAAACTGTGTAGTTTTTTTTAGTATAGGTTCTGCAGGGTGACAGTAATTCCTTAAAAGTTTGCCACTGAGTTGTGGGTGGGTGTTGAGTAAGTTCGCCCCCACTTCCAGTCACCCATCTGTTTACACAGTCTCTTGCTAGCTCTGAGCCACTCACATTCCCAGCCTATCATTACTAGTGCAACAAAAATGAAGAGCAATGTTGGAGCATCAAGTTGTACAGTTTTGAGCCAGATTCCAGCTCAGAAGAGGAAAACAAGTGGATGTATCAGAATGGAACGGAGTGGGGAGTTTGTGGCTTGCTGTTGTACCTTCTACATCACATCTTCAAGATTCTTCCAACAAAATTTTTTTGTCTGCTCCTCAATCACAATGATTTAAAGAAAAAAATACCCCAAAATGCAAATTTTATTCTAATTTTCTTTATATACCTGTACATCCTCCATCATGACAAAAAGGCCAAAAGAACATGTTAAAAACACCAACGTGCAAGTGTGTCTTTAAACGAAACTTGTATTCTATTTCAGGGGACTGAAAGAATTTCTAAACTAAAAGAAAAAGAAGGTACATTTTCACAAAAAAAGTTAAAGGTCTATTTTTGGGTGATAGACTTTAAAACAATGCATATTTACATGTAAATATGTAAATTTCTGAAAAGAAACTTGTTTGCACAAGTAAAAATCAACTGAAAACAAAGTTTTTATCTGAGCTGACTTGTTATCTTTTTTGTCATCTGCATGAGGAACAGCTTGTATTAAAGTTGGTTAAAACTCTAGAGTTTTAAATTTGAGTGAGTGCAAAAGTATTATTTGTGATGAACTCAAGTGTATTTTTGTTAAAAACGTGAATGCGTTGTTTGTAACACAACGGGTGTCATCTCTTGCTGCTGTAGATATTTTTCCAGTGTGTGTTTGTGCACACTCAGGTGTTCATGAGCCTTTGTGTGTTTGTTTGAGAAAGCCTTTTTAACCTTTATAAGCCCGGTTAAATCACAGCAAAATTGAAACAGCTGTAGAAGCAGACTACAGAAGAAAGTACACACAGCAAAAACAAAAGCTCTCTAAAACACACATGCACACACATTAATGCAGATGTTAGTTTTATTTAGCTTAAGAGTCATGAAAAAAGGAAAAAGAGGAGCTGTTATCTCATCTTTTTTGCTTGATGGCTGCTTCGTACAGTTCTTATATCCAGTATCTCTATATCAGTTAGTATGCATAGAAATAACCTGTTGGTTCATAATGAGCTGATATGGATCCAGATTTTTTTCTATTGAATTTCTACCTGCAATTTAAAAGAGAAATAAGGAAAATGTCACTCCAACTCAATTTTGCAAAAATTCTGGGATCCAAAACAATAAAACATTTTAAAGGAGCAGCTTAAGTTTAGGTGGTAAAAAGTTCTATCATTTTTTGATGCGTCAATGGTTTGAAAGGATTTTGTAAGCCAGTATGCATGTGAGCACAGCAAAGTATGATTTTCATAAGTCCTGTGTGACATTCCTGCTGTGAGGAGGGATATATACACGGCTTAAGATGGTACAAAAATACCTTTGGATGTAATAGAGAATAAGGTCAGGCTCATCCTGAGTGAAACCCAGATTAAGTTTCACAGATTTTAGAATATTCATCTAAAATTCAACATTCTGCTTTACATCAACCAAGCCTTGAACACAGCATTTTGGTGATTGCAATAGACAAGTTTGAACCATGCAGGTAAAATTTTAATAAAGTATAGGAATACATTTCAATAGATAGAAAAACAATATTTTTTTTTGTTTAATCTATGTAATTTTGTGATGAGCACAGAAAATAAATCCTTAAATCAACCCTTTTCCACTTAAATTGACTTATTTATACTTTATTTTGTTATTAGTCAGGATTTCTGTATTTTTCTGCATTTGCCTTGGTTAACTTCCTATCTCACATAGCCTGAGTTTATTATAGTTTGTGGATGAAAGTTTTAACTAAAAGAAGAAAAACTTTTTTTTTTTTTTTTTAATCCAATTATAGGCATTTTCAACTGGTTTTTAGGGTCTGGTTGTTGCTGTTTGGTTTAGCAACAAAGCCTGACTCTTTTACAAAGCCAAGCTCTTACATTGGATTCGATGTGTTTTATCTGTTGTTTCACTGTCTGGCTGAAACATACAGAGCCCATCTTAGCACCTTGGGCCCCCCTGTACACTTGGGTAATCCTTATGATTCACTGATTCACAAATCGGGGATGTCTAAGCTGGAAGGATGTTCTTGCCCCCAGGGGGTCAGTTTTGGGTCCCTGCATGGGTCACTCTGTATTTTCATTATTGCCTCGGGGATTGGAGTCTGGCTGATCGTGGCTTACCATTCGTTCTTCCTTACAGTGCCCAATTACAGTGGTGATGATGGTGGAGGTGGCCTTTGCCTCCATCCTATGCCAGAGTTTCCACAAGGACTGGCCCTTGACTTTGTCTGCGGACAGTTGTGGTTGTGTTCAACCTGTTCAACCTCCCTCACATTGGTTACCGCATGGATACAGGCCCCTCTCCTCTAGGTTTTAATTGCACCTTAGACATGTAGGAGTCTTGGTGGGGAGGTGCTTGGACATCCCTACCAGTAAGCAGGAGATGTCCTCTCAGTGCCCCAATTTTAACCTCACCGTTTATTGCACACACCCATTACTCCACAACAATATACACTCCAACAGACACACAACGCAAGGAAGATTCGATCTTCTGTCCCCTACCCCATCATGAGGTGGGGGGAACCGGCTTCCAGGGCTCTGCGGCCACCTCTTCACACAGGGAGAGGGATCCCCGAGTTCTCTGGCAAAACCATGGATAACATCACATCTGAGCCTGGGGGTGTCCGTGTCCCTGTCCCTGTGGTGATCGTTCTGGTCCTTGCCCTCAGGTGCTCTCCAAAATTCCAACAGTGGAGTAACCTGGTCAACCTTGTTTACCCCGCTTTTGGGGGACCCCCACTTCTTTCGAATGTCTTCCTGCACTATAGTTACATTACCAGACTGTAGCCCTGGACACTGAATACCAAATTGTACATTATGACCATATTATGGTGGTCAGAAACACGAGTAATCAGAAACCACAGGTGGATGGTTCTCAGGTCTCTATCCCGTTTGCTGTGCTGCCACCACCTCAGATGCTCAACACGTGGCAATAAATGAATAAAGTGGGGACATTGATCCCCCTTGAGCCTCTGAGGTCATTACACATCGTCCAGCTCTGCGCTTCTCCGCTGCCTCTGGGTGTCTGTGTGCGCAGGCATAAAATGTACCATTCGTGTCTGCGCAATGAAGTGAAAGTGATCCCGTACAAAGATGAGCAGTGATGTGAATTCAGAGAAAAGACTGTGAGTGCTGTTTAATTTATTCATGACAAAAAGCAAAACAAAACAAAACTATAGCTTCTTGTTGTGGCATTTAAATAACAAATTACTATAAATCTAGTCTAAAATAAAGTTAACTTTTCATTTAAAATAATATTATTAAAAGAAATACTACTTACCAAAGGGGTTTCTCTATTATTCATCAATGCTATTTCTTATTTATTTCAACATTGTGCTTGATTTCTGACTTTAATGGTTGTTTTTCGTTGCCTCTGCTTCTCTTTTCTTCTCTGCTTCTGCAGTTAAGCTTGATGGGTTTTGCATAATTCCCTGAACAAACTAACTGACAAATGGCAGTCAAATTACACCTCCGCAGAGGATTTAGCTCAATGGCAAAATTAATCGGCAGACCACAGAGAAAATGTTTGTTCTCAGATTGTAACACACCCAAACATTTCAGTTTTGTAATGTGCAGGTCATCACAGCAAAGAAGCTTATTGCTTGGTGTTTTCTAATTAAGAGTACAAAAGGGGATTAGCCTTGGAACAGTGCATTATGTGTCATTTTCTTTCCCCTGCTGTCAACGTATGAATTATCTGCAACAATATCTTATTGGCCTCATGATTTGCTTTGTTTAGTGGCTGCAAGCCTGTTTTTATGATATTATAATGACTCTTAACTCTTTAATCTCAGCAAAACAAAAGTTGTTGGTTTTTAAAGCTCATGAATTCTTTGAACAAAAACAAAGCGTCTTCTGTTGTTCGAAAAAAGGAACATAGCAAGGATCTAAGGAGTCGTGTTTGACCAGAATCTTTATTTCAATTCTTATTAAAAAAAATAGAAATAAAAAAAGAAAATGATGGTGCAGGGGTAGGGCGGCCTGCCTTTGATCAGAAGATTGCAGGTTTGGTTGCCGCCTTGGTTTTGCAGCCCACCCCTGAAAATCCATCCCCGGCCCCAGAGAAGCACCCCACCACCACTTGAGAGTGTTAACCATCTCCCTATCCCAACCCCAGGCACAAACGAGGGACCCCCAAGGGAGACCTGCCCCACACTCCAAGCAACCACACACCCATCCCATGGGATATCCAGGAGAGAGCAAGGCAGGAACCATTCACTGCTGTTCAGCAAAGGATGCTCGAAATAAGTGGGGGTCCCCCACAAGCGTGGTAAAAATGAGTCGACCAGGCTCCTTCACTGTTGGAATTTTGGAGAGGCCCAGCACCCGAGGGCAAGGACCAGAACGATCACCACAGGAGCTTGGACACCCCAGGCTCAGAGGCTCAGATGTGATATGATCCCCAGCTCATGGTTTTGCCAGAGAACTCGGGGATCCCTCTCCCTGCGTGGAGAGAGGGCTGCTGGGTCCAGGAAGCTGGCCCCCCCCCACCAGGGATGGGGTAGTGGACAGAAGATCAGAGGTCACACCGTCCTTATGTAATGTATGCTTTTGTGTGTGTGTCTGTTGGAGTGTATATTGTTGTGGGGTAAAGAGTGTGTAATACAGGGTGCAGTTAAAATTGGCAGGTATGGCACTGGAAGGACATCTCCTGCTTGCTGGCAGTGATGTCCAACCCCCTCCCCACCGAAACTCCTACAAGTCTAGGGTGCAATTAAAACCTAGAGGAGAGGGGCCCGAATCCATGTGTTAAGCAATGTTAGGGCTTTTAATGATATTTTTTTATTATATTACGCAATTATTCCACAATTAAGCTGAAACTCTACAAAAACGTAAATGAAATGTTGCTATTTTTTCACTGCAAAAAGGAAAATAAACTGCTTTAATGTTTTATGACTAAGACGAAATATATAAATCCAGAAAAACAAAAAAGACAAGATCAAAACAATGTGAAAAATGTCTAACAAAACCAGGTGAAGCTCCAGTAAACTATAAACAATGTTTCAAAGATTTATTCCTAAGGGTGTCACATTTATAGTATGTGTCATAACTTGTTTGTTTTAAATCAATAACATTTTTTTAAACCTTAACATTAAATTTTGAATGAAAACTATATTGATGGGGGTCTGTGTCGTTCCTACACAATGACAGCCATTGAGGTCAGAGACTACTGAGGGTTAAACGGGAGTTTATTCAAAGTTTACTAAACCCTTCACCAAATATACCCAAGATAACAATTTGTAAATAAATGATTGTGTCACAAAGGAGTAGAATACAGCTGTCTACGATGAAGTCCCATTACTTTTGTCATCATCACCACCTTATGTGCGTGAGTAAATGAGTTGCATTTCCTCGTGCTTGCATTATGTTGAAGAAACAAGAGTTCTTAAATGAGCATTTTGTGTCGTCTTAACTGTCTTTATCTCTCTTAAGTCTTGGATTTTTGCAGCCCTTTCCTCTTTTTCCAAGTGCTCAAAGAAGTCCCTTCATATCACCCAAACCCCTCATCTTTCAGTTTTTTCTCTGAAATAAGCAGATTTCTCTGGTGCTGTTTGATCCTTTGACTATGCAGAGGCTTCATGTCTTGCCAGTGTTTTTGAATCAGCAGGTAGTCCAAGGCAGGCCGTTACAGGGGTCATCACTCTTCTCTCTGTCTGCTCCTCTCTTTCTTCCTCACACACAGATGGAGACCTGCTGAACTTTGCCAAAGGTTAGAGCAAAATTACACATTTTAGGAATTCTTGTTTTATTGAAGCTTTTGAAAAGAGTAATTAAACGCAGGGAAACGTTCAGTCAATGTTTCTATTAATCACACCAGACGGAATTATTTAGAAAGGTTTGAGATATTTCCCTTCTTCTTTTTGTACATATGAGAATTATCCTTTTTTTTTTTTGTTTGTGTTCTGTAATTTGGGTCTGTCCTCTGTTCTGTGTGGGTTGAAAGAGTGGTCCATAATGTGTGATGTTTGAAGAGCAGACACGTTGGCTGGCGGCCAGCTCATTGTAATCCAGTCTGGAGTGGGCAGCTTTCACTCGCTGTACAGCAAGCAGATGACAACTGCTGGCATTTAGGACCACCAATACATCTCATGTTATGGCATTCCTACTAAATACTTGCTTACAAAGTGATGGATCTGCTTTTTACCTCCAATTGCTGCAGAAAATGTCTGACTCGGATATTGTGACGAGCATTTGACTGTTTGAACATATGTGCTTGCGCATGTTAGCATCTGCATATGCACGTGTGCATGAATTACAGCGTGCGCATGCACAAAGGTAGGTAGAGGTAATGGTTCAGAGTGGTTGGATAATTCAGTTGCCATCCACTGCAGCATCTGCTATCAGATGTCTTCTCGACGGGGATCCAGAATGGTGCTGGAGATGCGAGAATATCTGCTTTCACACTGCTGAACATGACATTTGAACGTGCATGTACATGCAAAAAGAAAAAAGCAACACTCACACATATATGCACACAGGCTTCACAGAGGATGTGTGATAGCCAGAATGCTGAGCCTGAGGGCTGTTGTGTCTCTGATGTTTGTATTGTTTATTCTGTTGCCCTGATGCATGTAGCGGATCTCTGCACACTTGGGTCTCCCTCTGGCCTTGTGTTATTTAAGAAGATGTGTGTGGACATTAGGTTACTGTCCAGGAAGGCCATGTAAAAAAAGGATGACAGAAGGTAGAGATTCCAGAAATACAACCAAGTCTCTGCTCTATCTTTTTTTGCCTATATTTGTTCCCATACTTCTTCTCTGTCCTTTTAGTTTGTCTTTCATCCTCTTTCCCTACGCCTCCTCCTCCCTGGGTCACTAACTGACGGACAGCCAGAGCAGGGTGCCAGCTCTCTTCTTATCCACTCTGCTCTCACTTTTTGTCGCTTAGGATAAGTAGCGTTTTGCAGCCAGGAAATCATTTTGGAGCCGCAGGTAAGCAAATCGAAGTCACACAGATGTTAATCTCCCGTTGGCGCCCCTCAGATATGTGCTGAACTCTTCCGCCTTCTTCCGGGTTACCGTAAGAAGAGTGAGTTACAGTGTCTTGATTGAGTTTTTTTTTTCTTTTTTTTTTAATAGGGGAGGTCAGAGAAGGGGGCAAGATGTCACATTTCACTTTGGGCATGTAGGTAGGTGGGCTTCTCATCTCACCTTACACCTCTCTCCCTTCTCCAGCAAAAATCCAGTTATCTGTGTCTATTACAGAGGTGGCTGACAGCCTGGATAAATCCTCACATTTCCAGACATCTTTTGGGGCCCTATCAGCTGGGAACAGGACCTTGAGCCCTGATGAGAAAACTGGTGCAGGGAAATTGAATTAGCCATTGTGTGTAGGTCTTCATTGATTGCTATTAGAGTTCGCCTGGAGCTGGATGAAGGAAGGATGAAAGGAGTTAAGCCAGTCCCAGAGAAGTGCTCAGGTTGGTCTCAAATAGAAGAGCTTAAGTCATATCAGATGAAAACACACACTCACTCTGCTTCTCTTTCTAACTATAAATAAAAGCACTGAAAATCAAGAAAAAAATAACGAAAGAGAGGAGAAACGGACATATCTGATGACAGTGATCATGCTTCAGTGAGTAATGATGCGAGTAAGTTGTGTTAGAAGTGGGTAACAATGAGAGTCAAAAGTCTATAAATGTGACAGGTCTTTTAGCTAGAGATGATGGATGGAGTCTGTGATGCAGACGCTTCCTGTTTCTCTGAGCGCAGAAGCGCGGATGAAAGAGCTGCGCTGAGGAAGAACAATAGGTCAGAGGAAGAAAGAGTTCCCCTGACCTGACCCCCTCCCTCCTCCACTTCTGTTGAGACTGAGGCCTGATAGTTCTGACACCACTGATCTTCGGCTGACTCACACAAAGAAAATGATACCTGTGGGCATTGTGTGATGCTGCTGCATAAGCACCTGCCTCATTTGTGGATTTTATTCCAACTTTGAAAACGTAAAAGGCAAAAATACTGCCCATCACCCCAGTGTGTCATAAGTTTCATAAGTTTTTTTTTTAAACTGTCTCATAATTTTTTTCATGATTTAAAGGAATGCAAATGAGCATAACAAACTGAAAAAAACCCATACACTGATATTAGTGAAAGCTTTGGTCAAAGCCTTGATGGGGACAATGTGAAGAAAAAAATGCATAGATAGAAATAAAAAAAAAACTGAAGCACACAATAGAAGTTTGCATTTTGTTTAACCCATTGACACCTGAATTAATTTCCAGCTATGAAAAAAAAACTGGGTTTTTTTGTTTTTTTTTGCTTTCAAGCGGATCCAAAATTATTGTAATCTTAGTAGCAAAGTAATTTCAAGGTGTCAATGGGTTGAAAAAGATATACAGTAGCTACCTGTCCCCTATTTAAAGAGACAGTAGAGAGTAGAGCTTCTTTACTCATTGGCTTGTCTATTTATAAATCACATTGCGTTGTGTTTTAGTCTTGAGATGAATAAAAGTTACTTTTAAACATGTGTACATTTTTGTCATCAACAATTTAGCATATATTTGTGGAAAGAACTATAAAAATTTGTTTCATTTTTAGACAATAGAAAAAAAGAAAGTGCACTGACAGAAGAAGAATTGACAGATTTAAAAAAAAAATCAAGATATTTTGTGATATAGATGGTAATTATAATCCTTTTGGATGATTTGGTAACATTTTGCTCACAACAATATTAGTTTAAATGCTAAAATATTGACTTGAGTGTTCAGAAAATTTGATCCACACATTTTTAACATGTTGTAACAGTTTTATCAAAAATAATATTTACCAAAAGTTGCATTCTTTCAATGCAGCAAGTTGCCATTTTAAAAAAAGACATCAGTAGAGGAGTTATTCTCACCGTAAAGTTTTGAAAATGTTGCTAATTTTCCTCTCTAAAAGAGTTTTTGGGATTTTTATGGAAGCGGCCATTTTGAAATGAGCAGGAAAAGTCCTTCTACTGCCACTAGAGGAATGTAGATGAACTACAGGGCAGAAAACATGAACCAGATTGATTTTTAAGGACATTTTGGATCATTCTAATGAGATATGGGTCTCAGAAATGCATGTAGCAAATATCACACGAATGGTCATAGAGGTAGGTGTAAGACATGTTAAAATTATATCAATTATGTACAGTGACAACAAAAGCCCTCAGTAAAACAGATCTCATTTGAAATTGAACTTTCTTCAGGTCTTTGCTGAATAAAAATGCATCTCACTCAGGAATACTCGAGTGTTAATCTGGTGACAGTTTGACTCATAGAAATGGGAACAAATAAAATACTAAAATCTAATTTCTTGTCTCATCTATTTGTTGATAACCTGCAGACTGAATGTGATTGCTCAGCCCCAGCCTTTTTATTTTTCCAGCAGGTAACCTCACTTCACCCAACACATTCAGCAGCGGCTTTACACCCTCCATAGGTGTGGGGTCAGAAACATCCCACGCGGTTGCTCCCACTGTGATAGCCTCCAGCTCTTTGTATGCGATTTTCTGCGTGTGCTCGTCTTTGCATACGCAGGCAGCCTGTTTCTTTTATTCAACGATAGCTCTTTCATCCTCTGTAACAGGGCCGCAGGGTCTTGCCCTCAGAGCCCCAGAGATGAAGTCTGGTGTTTATGTGCTTTAGAGTCCCCTCCCACAGAGCGGGCCCTCCCCTTCTACTCACATTAAAGACAAGATGCGGACAACTGCTCAGTGGTTTACTCTTTTGTTTTTGGATGGTTTTTACAGGCACAAAGGATGTAGAATAAGCAGCTGCAGGTAGATGTAAGGCTGAGGGTTCATTCTTCTGAAGAATTGTAATTCGTTTTCAATAATATGTGATTTTCTCTCATATCACATTGTTGTGTTGCTGCTTTGAGAAAAACCTGGTGAAGGGATGTGCTGCTCCTCAGCATGCAAAACTTTGAGCAAAAAATATTTTAAACATGAATAAAACATTGTTATTGAATTGCAACAACACACACATCAAACATTTCTGAACAAGATTTATTTTTATTGCATTTAAGATACACAACTCACAATGAACAAAAAGTCAAAAACTTGAAGTCAAAAAAACTGGATAAGCACATTTTTGCTCAAATACCTGAGCACTGAAATACACCTTCTATCAAGCAACCTACACACACACTGCTTGAAAGAGTGGTGGGTCAGACTGGTAGCACATACCTGAGTTGACCTCCAGTGAGTGTGTAGATTTATTCTAATCAGTACTCTGCTTCTGACAGGTTAACTGTTGCCCTTTGACTCTTGGAGCTCTTTAGGTGTCGCCGTCCCTGTGTTTCCTGTCTGCTTTAATCTGCAGTAGAAAGAAAATGTAAATTAAATATGGCACAAACGTAGATGACGGGAGCTTGCTCTTCGCACAGTTTGTTTTCTACGCTTGCTTTTGTTTTAAATTCTTCAAATCAGTCTACTGTGTTAAAAAAATATGATGGATAAGTGGGGATCCCATAGACTTTGAGAGATCACAGGTGGGTTTGTATTTTGATGAAACAAATTGTGACTCAAAAGCCTTTTATCCATGCATCACACAGGAGAGTTCGCCTGTCTTTCTGTCAAACTGGCTTTTGAGGTTGCAAAAAGGTAGTGTTCCATCTGTTTTGTTTCAGAGCAGTATGGAGCACACTTGAATTAAATAGCATTGTAATGCCTCTATCAGAGCAATTTTCCAGCAATGCCTCTAAAAGCCCTCACAGTCCTCATCAGTATTATTGTAATTCTTTAGCTCTGGGTTATTTGGCAGCTGCTGTGTCGCTCTGGCAAATCCCGTTCTAGATGTCGTCCCTTTCTCCGCAGCCAGATGCATTGATTTTTCCGTCTCTCTCCTCCCCACTAACCCGATGCATTTCGGATTGGCTCGATATAAAACATTTTAATTTCTGCTCGCACCTCAACTTGGATGACAGTCAGAGGTTTGCTTTTCTTTCCTTTTTTTCCTGCAACACCTTTTTTTTCTCCTCAGGACCCTTTAACTAGTCAGAGAATCAGAGGAAATCGATTTACCTTTCTTTTCAGTTGTCTATTTTTGCAACTTTATTGATCTGGGTAGGTTTAAGGACAGTGAGATCTGGGCTCCCATGTAAACATGGAAGAAAAAAAAGTTACTGCATTTATTTAAATGATTTAAATCTGTGCATGTTTGCAGGTGAATTATCTCTATTCCCTCCTTGATGGGGCAAAAGTCTTTATGGGAGCTCTGTGCAGTCTGATGGAACCTATTGATGTCTGAGAAAACAGGCTCTACTTAATTAGTCCATCACACCCACTGCTTTGGTCTCTATAGGATCCTTGTAAGCAGTGCTCCTTTGCATATGCTATGGACTTTTTAAGGCATCCTCGTGTTTCTCTTTGTAAACGATGGGATGAAAACAAATATTTACAACACATTTGAGTCTTTCTGACAGTCAGGCTCAAACTCTCTCCCCTTATGGGCTTTGGGAGTTCATAATCTCATGTGTTTCTGACAGAAAAGGTCCAATTTTTTCAGTTTCCACACTAATCTGGCAGCTTTACGCTCGCCATGGCACAGATTTTGGACCGTGTCATTGATTTGGAATTGAGCTTTGCACTTCTTGTCCTTCACTTAGTGTTAAAATCAATGATGCCTGCTTCTGACCATGCATTAAAATATGCCCAGCCCCACCACAAGATACACGCACAAATGCACACAGACCTCCACCCCTCCCAGCCGGGATTTAACACACCTTCTTTTTATCCATCCAGTGTTTTACCTTCAAAGGAGGTGAATATATTTTGATAAATTTCATCTGTACTTCTTTATGAGTCCTACAAGGAAACATACTTATCACTTACAAACTGGAAAAGTTAAAGTTGACCAAAAAAAAAACCAAACCGTAAGAGGCACAAGTTTAGCTCTTCATTATATATGTATATATAATAGCTGTGTTTTCACTTCCCAGCACTTTTATTTTGAAACAATTTTTTGTGGCAAACAAGAAAGCCATCTTGACTCCAAACTCATGTCTTTTATAGACTGACTCAATAACACATTTATTTTCTTCAGGGTAAAGTGCAATTGAACTAAAATAAGTTTTTTAAAAAAAGAAAAGATTTCTTACAATTTAGAACAGATGATATGATTGGCTTCTTCAGAGTTTAAATGACATGGAAAAACGACAACTGACTGAAAAAATACGTATAATTTGAAAGTCTTTGTTGTGCTTCTGCAAGAGCTTTAGTTTTGGGGGGAAAGCATCTTATTTTAAATGGTGATTGCAATATAAATAAATGACCAACAAAAAAATATTGCCCAGTTGAAATTAATTTCACAAAGAGCAAATCTATAAGATGCCATTTGGCAGCAATGAGAGCATGTTTTACTTTGTACCCACTTTGTTCCTTTTGTGCGATGCTTTGTTGAGTTTGGAAGAGGTTACAGTTACAAACAAAAAAGCCCCTCTATGGAGACCATAGTTAGTGGTGAAAGGAAAGCCATTATTTCTCAACCCAACAAACAGAAATAAAAAAGTGACAATAGGTGAGGAAGAGTGAAAGCAGGAGGGGTGGGTCAGATGGATGGAGACAGAGTGGGAACAAACAAATGATGAGAGCATCTCACATTTAGATCCCCGCGGTGCCTTGTTGAAAAGACCCAGAGCCGATGTCAAGAAACAGACTGCACTGTAAGCGCATCTGTCACCAAAACACCCTGACAAAAACATCGGCAACTAGGTAAATATTACAGATGGTAGGGGGTCAGAGGTGGATGCTGGACGTAAGTGAAAATCAATACTTGGGAGCTGTGCATGTCTGTGTGCATGTCTGTGTGCTCACCTGATGTGGCTGCAACAATTGCACCCTTTCTTAACCACAGGAAATGTGGAAAGGTGAAGAAAATCTCTCATACCTGCATACTAGATAAGAAAAACAGCCACTCAGATACTCCATCTGCATCTCTGCTGCTCTTTTTGCCACTATTTCTCACACTCCATCTTTTTCTACTCTGATTTACCCAAATAATTTTATTCATGCCTTTGTTTTAGGTTATTCTACATGCAGATAATTCCAGACATTCGGAATGTTTAAAGTCCATCTTCCAGCCTTTGATTTGGTCTCCCAAACCGTGAAACCTGATTAAGCAAAATTCTGAAAAGCTATTTTCTGAGGCATTCTTTCTTTGCTCCTTTACCCAACCAGGCAGAACAGCTATACTTACACACTCGATAATGAAGACCCGGCAGAGCCAAAACAAGCCTCAGGCCCACATGAACTTCCACAAAGGCAGGCAAACTCAAAAACTGTTTGAGGGTTTTATCAACTCTGAACAAGTGGAGCAAAAAAGGCCAGATTCAAGTGGTTTAGGCTTTCATCACCATTCTAACTGTGATTCCATTTATTTTATGGAGTGGTTAAGTGCTGCAGGTACAATGGTCATGTTGAGAGAAATATCAGTGTATGATTTGGCTTTGCATAGAGGGACTTTAGGTATTCAGTTAACAAAACGCTCCCTAAACACATTCAACCAAGACAATTTCCTTTTTCCCAGTGGTGACACTCCTTGATGGAAATCTTGATGTAAAATAAAAGCTCTGCTAGCCACCACTTCTTTATACTTTCTTCAAGATTTGGTTCAAACTTTTATGTTGGGTTCACAATTCTGTTTCAGTTCTATGACTTGTATACAACAAAATATAGAAAAAAAACTGAAAAATCCTTATTTTAAACATGTAAAGTCTACTACATCAAAGAATTAACCAAAAAAAGTCAGATTTTTTTTAAACCCTTTGATGAAATCTACTTTTTTTTTTGCAATATTGTCTTTTTTTCAAATGAGATATAGATACTATCAATTATGATGAGCTGGGCGACTTGGTACGTTTTGGCTCACAACAAAGAAAGTTTAATAGACAAAAATATTAACATGAATTTTTAGGAAAAAAATGAAACTTTATTTATTCACTTTTATATTTGATCTACACATTTTTAACATGGTATAAATGTATAAAAAAACAATGAACAACAAATGTTAAAGTCTTTCAACACAGTAAGTAGTCATTTAAAAAGTGACTAACAATAGAGCAGTTATTCTCACCATAAAGTTAAGAAAATTAGTAAAACTTTTCCCGCCAAATGTGTTTAATGGAAGCAGACAATTTGAAGGAAAAGCCCTTCTACCGCCCCTAGTGGACTGAACATATACTACAGGGCAGAACACATGGACCAAATTAAAACAATTGATTTTTAAGGAAATCTTTTGATTATGGTAATAAGATAGGGGTCTCAGAAATCCCTGTATAAGATAAATTTGCTGATAAGCAAACAATGAATAAAAACCTTTTGGTTAGCTTTTACTAAGCCCTGTGTAATGTAATAAAACGATAATTATAAATTCGTCTTTAATTTAGTCTTAATGCAGTTGTGATGCTACGATTCCCTTCCACATGATTCGGTTCTATGCTGTGACACATGGTTGGGTTTGGGTTTGGAATTGTCGCATCCCTACTATGTACATAGTAGTATTGTAGCAAATTCTACATTCAGGACGTTGTCAGTCTTTTGCGTTTACACTCCTTAGATACTGAACCTTTGAACACTTTTCATTTTATTCACAAAGCCTTCAATAAACCCTCTGTTTTGCAACTGCAAACATTTAAAAACCTCCTGAGGCGTTTTCTGTTATGAAAGAATTCAAGTGTGAAGTTTTGTTATGGTAAAAAAATCAGCATTAATTTCAAAGAATAGCAAACATGATGCTTTTCCCCTTTTTTGTCTGTCTCTCCCATCTAATAATTAGTTGCATGTTTAGGATATTTGATAGCCGTTTGATCATCAATAATTCATGTTTGCTAAATTCATAAAACATCGTCGGATCCCTGGCAAGTAACATTTGATATTACATCTAAGGCCCAGAGCAGATATGTTTGCCAGAATCACATCAAATGAAATTTCTAAAAATATTATCTTGCATGTTGTCTCTCAGAGGCACTCATTGGCTCTGTAAAAACGACTGAAGGAGGAGAAGTCCCCTGCTATCTATTTTCGTTGGCGCCACTGCTCCTTTCTGAGCATTTGATTTCTTGCCTCTGCTTTTTCTTTCCTCCCTTCCCACTCTCTCTTCCAACCGCCTCTCATGATGTCAATTTGATTCAATATAAAGGAATTAAAGCCGGCGGTACCTGTTAAATTCTGTTGGAAAGGAAGATGCTTGTAAGACACTGAATTTACTTTCACCTTTCTGCGGGAATTTGATGGTGGGAAATAAAGATCAATTATTTGCCAAATCAGAAGTTTCATTAAAATCACTTTTCTCTGTCTGTGTCCTTGCGTCGTTTTAAGTGGGCCATCTGTCTAAACATATCACAGGGTTCTCTTTCGCTTTTTTCTGATCATTTCCTTGCCTTATTCATGAACCCTAGGAGTCCAGCTTTGTAGTGTTGGAGCTGGAGCAGCTTGCCCCCACTGAATACAGCTCTGGGCCTCAGCCTGCCCAATACCCCCCCTCTTTTTTTTTTTTTTAACCCTGGTTCGTCTCCCCCCTCCTTGACTCTCCCAAATAATCACCCCCTCCTCTTTACCTCCCTTCACCTCTTCTCCATAAGGGCCCACAGAATGTCTGAATGTGCTGCACAAAAATGATCCTTCTTATTGTGATCATTTATCCTCACCCTCTGTCTCTTGCTTCCCTCTTCCCCTCTAAAACCCACCCACTGCTTCAGATCCCCCTGTCTCGTCCCCAGCCTTCCCTCCTTCCCCGCGTCTCCTCCTTATTGCAGATCTGTATGCAGGCTGTGACCTGGGTGGCTACAAAGCACCACACATTATTCTTGATCATTCCTCTGCCCCCCATGATGCCAGTTATGAAGAAAGATCCCCTAATGATGCTCTGACTATTAACAGTGTTTAATGTCCAAATGTCTGCCTCATTCTCCTAACCAACTGGTCAAATGTGGATGCCACAATCTGAAGTGATAGCGAACAGTTTGATGAGGCCAAAAAATTGATATTAAAGGGTGTGATCCAGTTGAGAATATTTTTATATGATTTTTCTGCAAAGGAAATCATATTAGCACAAATATAAAATCACACGTTTGCACAACATGCCAAAAAAAAAAAAATCAGAGTGCACAAAGGTTCATGAATATAGTGTATGGGTAACAATGTGTGAGTACGAGATTAGTCTCGACCAGTGTCGGCTGTCACCGTGCCAGTATTGTGTCTGCAGCCAGTCCATCTAGTCCCCCGCATCTCCCATCTCATCCCAAGCTCATCCCTGCGTCTGCAGGGAGTCAAGTCACAGCGCAAATCTGGCTTGGAGCCAGTGTAAAAGCTCTGGGTAAGTCCCTCTGTCAAGCTGGGATTACACTGAGATGTTAATCATTGGAGAGCATATTAAAAACATTTCATACGTCCTATATTTTAGAACTCAACTGACATCTTTACAAGCCAAAAACCTTCCAGCCAAATCACTTAACTTTATGTATACTGAAAAAAATAATAATCTTGGAATTCTTTGGAATATTTTCAGTCAGCAGTGGTAGAAAGGAAATCCCTTTGAATTCCTGCCCCTTTTGTTACCTTATTGTTTCAGTTTATTGTGTCATAAGTAATTGTAGCCGACTTCAAAGGAGGTTTGGGACATAACTGTTGGGTTGTGGGAAGCTCGGTGGATGTCAAGCAAAGCAAACGACCTTTCTCAGATGGGATCAAATAAGAAGGCCTCTTGTGAAAATAGTGTATTTCAATATTTTTACCATCCTTCAAATTTAAAAGTGACCTAGATTTGGCACACATGCAAACTTATAAACCTTGGAACAGGATGCCAAATCTGACCTCCCAGAGGATTTTGTGCAAGAAGTATGTCTGTCAGTTTGCATTGAAGTGTGTTTTAGCTCACGTTTAATGGATTTTTTTTTTTTTTTTTTTTGGAGCTGAGTGGGTGCTATCAGAATGGCAAAGGGACCAGTACAGGCAGATATCATGTTACTGGTTTCTGTGCTCTTTTTTCCCCAGTAAACAAAAGCAATATGTCAGAATTATGCATAATCAAGGATCTGCAATTTTGGCTAAGTTGATTGTGAGAGATGTGTGTAGGAGAAAAGGGGACCTCTACTCATTCACTTAGAGGGTATATATGTATGAGGCCGTGTAAACAAGCAGACAAAGATGCACATTTTCTGCACAGAAATGTGTTGTTTTGCCTTCTGAATTTGACAGCAGCTTTTTGAAAACCTGCTAATCATTCAGTTTGATTGCAGAGAGCAGGTCTGTGAGCTTTACGCGGCAATAGTGGATGTCATCAGTCCCCGAGAGAGATGTCAGCTCTTTCTGAGTGTCTACTGTTACGAGCAGACGTGCATTTCTGGATCCAACTATACACGAGAGCAGCCATGTAAGAGAAAACAACAGAGAGCACACAAACTTTAGAAAATAAGGCATTGTTTTACTGTTGCCAGCAACCAGCAGGAGTTGGACGAAGAGAGACTGTTAGTGGAGCTGGAGATCAGGGGTCCATACTATCACTGTCTGTGCTGCTGAGGAGATCTCCACGGGGGAAGAGAGTGCCCTCTGGCCCCACACACATCCATAGCCCCTCAAGCACATTCCTTACATATTGTTAATATTGGCCTGTCCATCTTCTCCGCTGATATCCTGGCACGTATTGTCTTCATTTATAAGCTGCTGCTGATTGTTGAATTTCGGCAACAATGAAAGGAATGTGTTAAAAAAAACTCCAAAACTCGAATAGAAATAGTGTTTTTGGTGTTTTAACATGTTCTTGTGGCCTTTTTCTGCAGATGAAGGACACATATAATGAAAATTAAACTTAAAATTGCGTTTCTGAGTATTTCTTTATTCAAATTGTTGTGAATCAGGATCAGATGAAAAAAATGCAGTTGGAAAAATCCTGTAGCAGTGATGTAGATGTAGACATGGAACAATCTGAAACAATCAATTAAATCGCAAATCTCCTTGAAAAAAAAAAACTAGTTGGAAGACTTGCTACAAAAATTCAATAAGTGAACAATGCTGCTTAAAAAAAGACACCCTTTGCTTTGATGTGAACCACAAACATACCTAAACACTAAATTGCAGAAAGGTATACATATAAATGTTTAGCTACAGCACATTGTTTTATTTTGACTTTCCGTATTTTCTGGAGTATAACTCACATGGGAGTATAAGTCGCAGGAACAAAATAAACAGCATAATGAGGAAGAAAAAAAAGCATTAATATGTCACTCTGGACTATAAGTCGCACCTTTGGGAGAAAAGTGCAATGCTTATTAAAGAAAAAAATCAACCAAACTCGGTGTATTTCTGAGTTCACGCATCAAATGTCTCGTCTGCTGCTTTTTTTTTTTACGTTTGTCAAATTCAATTCTCAATCCTTTTCCAAAAATGCGTTTCTAAACTAGATGCTTGGAGAGTCGTGTGTGAGAGGAGCTACCGTTAAGTTTTTAGCCCCATCGCTACATGGAAGCATTGACTGTATACATTGACAATGTATGGAAGACACGATTCCCATTGAGAGATGAGGTTTATTTATACAAAAGCATCAGTAAACACGTCGCTCTGTCTGGGAAGAAATTATTTTTCCTCTTTCTGTTTCTTTTCATTTTCCAACTTGTATAAGATTTTTTAATTTTAGTTGTTTTATTGACATGGAAAGAAACAAAAAAAAAGAAAAATGAAAAATAGGTGCTACAGTCGGCAGGCCACAAACTCTCTGTTATACTGTATCTTTATGCATCCATTTGCAGACATGCAAATATGTCCTAAATGGCAGATTTATTTGATTTTGACTAAAAATGGCAAAATCAAATAAAAAAAAAACACTGGGAACATTTTTACGTTGGATCAAAATATGATCAGAGTGGGTCTTTAAGGAGCAGAAAGAGGGAGAAAGTTATCAGCAATAATATTCACGCAGATTTCAGTCTGTGTCTTCATGTCACATTTACAGTATGGAGCTGTACGAGGGAACATTTTTTCTCTCTCGACAGCCGTGAAATCATCTCGTTGCTCATGGTAGCAGAAAGAAGTTACATCTGTGCGTTGCAGCTGTCCCAATTTCTTACTGATGACAACAGAAGGTGTGAGTTTTTTTATTTTTTATTTTGCAGAAACTCCTGCACATGAATGCATTGCTTCAGTGGAGAGAGAATTCCTTATGCATACGTGAACAGCTCCGGTCACACTTAAAGACGCCACTCACAGCGTGATCAGGACTTTAACGCTGCAAATTACATGCGCATCTTTAACTTCGCACCGAAACGTTTGCACTGCAACTACTGAAGTAAGAAATGTAGGGTCACAACTGTGAGGCTTTCAACGTGGTTGTCCACATTCATTTCATTAAATATTATTTTCCTTTCAATCATAAGCTAAATGTGTCATCACAAAGCGTGTAACTGCTTTTGGAAAGTTGCTGGACCATAAACCAGCAAACAGCTTTCATATTTTGAGCCTGAGACTGAGAAAATTCCACCCACAAAGCCACGTTTCTTTCTCCTAATGAACCCATAAGTCAATAATAGTCAATGACAGCAGTTCCTCTTGTATTGCTAGTCATGGGGGGAATTGGCAGCTTTTAATTAAGTGGATCAGGATTAATCAAGCAGCGTGGTTCTGTGGTAGAGGAGCGAGTACAGTTGTTATCAACCAAAAAAACCACAAGTGCCTGAACACACGCTAACGCTTAATTAAAACATATATATTTGACCTTGCAAACCACGCACATTAAGCATCTCATTAGGAAAAAAAATCATTAAAAATTCAATTAGTGAAAAGTGTAGTTGCACTGTTTCGTTTTTGTACACTGCAAACTATGTGCACAGATTTAAAACCTTAGACATTCAAGACATATTTACCAGGTTTTAAGTTGTTTCAACTTCTCTTCGCTCTCCACCTTTCCAAGATTTTCTCAAAATCAGGATGATGGAACATTTTCTGACTCATTATGAGGTTGAGGGCTGCACGGTGGCGCAGTGGTTAGCTGCCTCACAGCAAGAAGGTTCCCGGTTCAAGTCCTGGCTGGGGGATCTTTCTGTGTGGAGTTTGCATGTTCTCCCCGTACATGTGTGGGTTTTCTCCGGGTACTCCGGCTTCCTCCCACCGTCCAAAAACATGCTTCATAGGTTAATTGGTCACTGTAAATTGTCCGTAGGTGTGAATGTGAGTGTGCATGGGTGTGTGATTGTGGCCCCTGCGACAGACTGGCGACCAGTCCAGGGGTGTACCCTGCCTTCGCCCATGAGTAGCCGGGTTAGGCTCCGGCAACCCCGTGACCCCGAAAGGGATAAAGCGGATTGGAAAATGAATGAATGAATGAATGAATTATGAGGTTGAATGTAGAAATATGGACATTATTATGAAAAAAAAAAGAGCTAAAATCTTTGGTATATATTCTCTTTACTATAGAAAAACTGGATTTAAGACTCAGAAAACCTCAAACTGCTCTGTAATTCTTGGTCCAATTTTAAGGATGTTGTTTTAAAGTTCAATAAATGAAGTTAGATTGACATTCATTGTCATCATTTTGAAAACAAAAAATTCAGATTTATGTTCTAAGAATTAGTGCTAGTATTTGATTTCATTAGGATTTAATAAAATGGGTCAACTTGTACTAAGATGGTATTCTTATTTTGTCCTTAAATGAGTCATTTTCAGCTATTACACAACATGTTTTGTCATTGTATTCAAAATGAACTACAACAAGGTAAAAAAACTCAAAAATACAAACCATTTGTTTAGAATAGCAAGTAAATTCCTATTATTCGGCTGTGTTATATTCTTTTGAAGTAATTCTATCTCGCAGTTCACTATTTTGAGCCTATTTTTCAATTTTTAATGCTTGTGTGTCCCTGATTTTGATATCTTATTATCACATTTTTTGCTTAGTAAAAGTACAGATAATTTTACTACTTTCTAGTGATTTTCTTTTTCTTAGTTTTTTTTTTTCTTACTCGTGTGGCAGTGTACAAAAGTAATAATCCAGCTGATTTGACTGATTTTTGTTTTTAACAAACTGAAATTTCTTGGATAAATCGTGTTTTCTTTCAATCACAGGTGTTTAAATATAATTTTGCCTGTCCAGAACTGTTTGGCATTTAAACTCTTGTGTTCCCGTTGTATATGTTGTCGTTAAACGTGCCGTGATGTATTTTGTGTACGAGATGAAGACAGGATTGCTCTTTATATGTTTATGCACACAGCATGTCTGCTGGTGAAGATAAAAAAGCGAAAATTCCGACTGACTGATAAGTGAATGAGAGTACTCCTGGCTGCTTGGATGCCCTCTTCATCTTTTGTCACAGTTTCAGCATGGTGCCCTCCCTCAGTTGACCTTTTCATGTAAATGCTTGTTTCAAGATGCCACGTTGCATCAGTGCATAAAGGCTGCAGGGATGCAACTCCAGTGTTGCATGGAATAAGGAAGACAATTCACAGGTGGGGAGAGTCCGTCAAAGTGACCTCTTGAACCTTTGACTTTTTAATGAAGCTTTTATTAGTGACAACCAGATTCACTTTGTTCTCCTTTTGAGTTTGTGATCCACTTCTTTCTATTTGACTAATTTTGACAAATGTTTTTACTTACCATTTTGGTCATTTTTAATGTCATTGAACTCTAGCCTTTCTAAAATAGTTAAACGGTCAAAACAAAAATATGCTATAAGGAACGCCCTCTTTGGCCTGTAAAAACATTCATTTACACTAGGTCTAGTACTGAAATGGTAAATGGCCTTTTCTTAGAAGGTCCAAAGCGCTTTACAGTCACAGCTCCATTCACCCATGCACACACACATTCACACACTGATGGATCCCTATCACAGGCGGCAACCTATAACCACCAGACGCAATGTGTGGTTCAGTGTCCTACCCAATGACACGTCGACACATGGGTGGCAGGGCGAGAACTGAACCTGAGGATTTCTGAACAGGGGTGGACCACTCTTCCTCTGCACCATGGCCGCCCGCAAGACCACTCTACTCCTTTAAATTACCATGCATTGTTTTGCTTTTCTTAGCAAACATTTGATGTTTGAACCAGTGACTCTGCCCCTCCCACAGACAGTTGAAACATGGTTATCTGCCCTCAAGCACAGAAACAAGAGAAAAGTACTCTTCTTAAACCTTTTCATTGTTCCGGTAATACTAACACTACTGCGATGTACCTTTATCCTGACACAACAAACATTCACTGTTGATTTCTTGTCATTTATTCAAAATACTCATTGTATAAATTTAAGTTTGGCTTGAATTTAAAAAAGGGGGCATAGACTCAATGGGTGGTTAATCATCATTCAAAGGTCTTTTATTTAGAACTTTGCATATTGTCATTCATCATCATGCATCTGTTTATGATGTTTATTATTTATTTTATCAGTTTGAAATACATCATTATAAAAAATACAAAAAAATGAAAACAAATTCAACTGCCATAACCTGCTTAATAACCTGGCATCACTTACCTTCTTTTAAATGGGCTTCAGTCTGGAAGTCAATGGGAGGCGGCCTGTTTCCTCATCTGCGTCCATCAATTTGGTTTTAAAGGGCTGCTCACGTTAGGGAACAGCTGCATTTTACCAGTCGACAAAGGTCAAAACCACTTTCCTTATTGTTGGTGGAATGCAAAAAACAAATGAAAGAACGGATCAGAATGCCAAAGAAAACTGTACAAAAAAAGAGTAGGAAAAAACAAAACAACATGGAAAATGTTATCCAAGTCTGCCATAGCTTAGATAATGATACTCATAATAACATGATTTACACATCAGGACATGTTTTATTGGAGTCTGGGATATTTTATGGCTAATAAAAGCCTGAGTTCAATGTGAAGCTGATGACTTAAATGGCTTCCAGTGTATAACTACAAAAAAAACCACCACCAAATAAGTAAATGGTATCTGTTTCTTTGGTTTCCCATTCCCCTTGAGTGAGGTAGCAGTTTACTGAGCAGAAAACTGCAGTCAAAGCCTCCCTCTTCTCTCTTTGGCTAGTCATGTTTTCTCCCCTCTTTGACACTGCACTCTGACTATGATCTGTTTGCTTAGCCTGTGGCTGTCTGGCACACTGACCCCCACCCCCCTATAAAAGGCCATTTAATGTGGGTGTACGCTTTAGATTGACTGCATGTGTTTGTTTCGGGGTATGTGTATGTGTGTGCCACCTTGTCCCCTCCCTAGCATTAACTCATATCCTCCCTGTTATAAATAATTCATTGGCCCCTTCTATTGGCCCCCAGAGCAGAGGAGCACTTGTGCAAACCTTTCACTGTAGCCTTTAGTTACTTTCACAAATAGCCACTCAAGTATTCGCACTCTCAAGAGTACTCTTCTCTCAAAACCTGCCACTTTACCGGATCAATCTGAAACCTAAATATAACATTATTCTGGTAGTAATCTGAGCGTCATGATGATGCACACATAAATGAGGAGAGGGCTTTAGAAAGGAAATGAAATGGCAGAGTTGAGAGAGGCATGGTGTGAGGGAGACTTTGTGGAGGAGACGGGATTGTGAGGTCGGAGTGTCATCTCCACTCCTGAAGGGATGGCTGGAAACGTCCAGCAGCACCTGCCTCATTAGCGCTCCCCCCCACGCTCACTTCTGACGTAACCCGGCTTACCCTGAAGAATTTACATTAGTGGTGGACCGTACCTATGGGCCATGCAAACACATTTGTACAAGTTTTTGTCAATTAACTAATTCAGAAGTGAGCTTCATTATTCCTCTGCTCTTAATTGAGATAACAATGCAAATTCTCTTCATTAAGTGTGACATGGACAATTTCTCGTGGGCTCTGCGGGGACACCATTATATTCAGAGCCCATGGAGCAGGTTGCAAGGTGTCATCAGATATTCAAATGGCATGCTTGTTTAATTGCAGTAAATGTAGCATGTCCGGACGGCTTGTTGGAGGACATTTAGAGTGTGTGTCTTGCCTTTTTGCTGGTGTAGTATGTGTGCATTTTGTTTGGTAATAGAGGCATTTTAGTCATGGTTAAGGTTCAAGGTGTGAGCATGTGAGTGAAGGTGTGCGACCAATCCCCCTGCAAAGACAGCTGTTTGTCGGGCCCCAGTGTGGTTCTGTGAGTCTCCTCAGGGATTGTGTTGTTGGACTTTTGTCTTTTATGGCTGCAGCAGTAAACATGACAGGCTGTTTGGAGACCATCTGTTTCCAATGGCTGCCGCATGCTAACAGGGAGCTCAACCTGAGATCTGCTTGGTGTCTGTCTCAGAGGTAACAGTCCTGTCTCATACAAGGAGTTTGACGGGTAAAGAGACGATATGCATATGAGCAAAAGAGCAGGGAAGAAGAACGAAGGACTCTAGTGAGTTGAACTTGGCACCTGCATGTGGTGACTGGCATCCCACAGCACCCAAAGGACCCACATGCATATAACCATCCAACAGAATAAAATGCAATGACTTATCATGGTAAGTGGTGACGTGTAATACTCTAACTTTTGGGCAGTCAATTCATAAAAAATATGCCTGTGCAAGGTTAATGGTTCGTATCACTGATCACAAATTACTTAAAATCCCACTCTGATCATTTTTGATCTGTTGTAAAAGCGTTCCCAGTGGTCTTTTAACTTTGATTATGCCGTTTTAGGCCAAATTTAAAAAAAACCTGTGTGATTTTCTAGGACATAGTTTCTGCACAGAGGAAGTAGTTCATCAGAAATTTGCCACTGAGTTGTGGGCAGGACTGTTGGCACAGAGTACGCCTTCCTTCATTTCCCGCCATCCCTTTGCCTACATGCTCTCCCACTATCTTACAGCCCCTCACAACCCCAGCCTAACATTACCAGTGCAACACAAATGGCGAGCAGTTTTGGAGCTGTCCAGTTTAGAGCCAGATGCCAGCTCGGACGAGGAAAACGAAGGCCCACATGGATTTAGAGGTCTACAAGCCGAAGTATCAGAATGGATCAGAGCAGGGAGATATTATAGTAGTTTCTTTGCATCTTTTTCAAACCGCATTTTTTTCGTCTGCTCCTGATTCACATAGATTTGAATAAAGAAATACTCAGAAATGCAATTTTGATCTCATTTTTTTTTACAGATGTTCTCCATCAGGTCTAGAAAAATGCTACAAGAACATACTAAAACACCAAAAACATGATTTTTAGTTTTTATGCGTACAAGAACTTGATAGCATTTTATGTTTTATGTAAATCTATAAATAATTATCCAAAGCTGTAACTTCCTAAATTATTAAAATGTATTCACATTATTGCATAATGACTTAGATCTACATTTTTTCCTAAATCTACACACTTGGCCATAAGAAGGCCTACCATACGATAAATTGAGGTCTGGCTAACTTAGATTAGCCTTAAAGTCAAATCTAAACGATGACTTCGACATTTATGTCTAAAGGTGTCGGATATTTGCCAGAATTGATCTTTTCAGGTCAAATACTGTTTAAATCTTTAGTAGGTCAACAAAATTTCTGGGTTTGAGATAAATGTTTGTATGAATCAATAACTATAAATGTTGTTAACATTTCCCGTCAGGGTCACTTCAGCAAATCAGGTTTCACTGATTAGCACAGGTGTTTTTTTTTTTTTTTGTTTTTTTTCTTAAGATGGATGCCCTTTTTGACACAACTCTGTATTAAATCTGGGCTGGGGACTGGCACAGGGAGCCCTAGACTTAGGCCCCCTTGTGGCTACAGAGTAATAGACAGTGGCAGGAAGAGTCTTGCCAAATGACCAGCACTAGATTGAGCTCAATGTGCGCCTTCTGTTGCAAACCCAGATTTCCTGCACGCCAGTCCTACACCCAACCAACTGAGCCATTCAGAGCTTTCTGTTTGTCACCAGCTTGGCAGGATATGACATCATAGGCATCATAGGCATCTCCAAAAAAGCACATCTGAGAGTTAATCTTCATAGTTAATTTATAATCCCGGCGGACCAAATGTGTTCACAGCAGCAAATGTTTCTGCTGAATGGTCAGCCATAGACATAAAAGCACACACACACTCGCTAACACATTGCATGAAACAGACGTACAAACATTACAAGCTAAAAAAGTAACAAAAGACGCAGTCCCAGAGCGTGACAGGCTTAGCCAAGTACTTCTAACACTGTCTAGCAATAGACACAGTGCTGTGTCAAAGAAGTGTTTTTCTCTACACCTTCTGTTGCCAAATTAAAATGAGAAAAGCAACTGTCACACTCTCCCTAACACATTAGCCATTATTATGTCTCTAGTGCTCTCATTTGTTCACCTCACTTATTAGTTTAGGTCCTCTGTCACTGAAACTGTGTTCAAACAGTGTGGTAGTTGGAAAGTGTGGCACTGATTTGCAAGTCTTGTACCTTTGAGGCCCCCTCTTCATCGTTTTGCCATTACTGATGCACACATGTTCTTTCACAATTGGCCTGTGTTAAAAGCAGACTGATCACCAGTGTGCACTTACTAGCAGCTTGACATTGTTTTCATTTAATGAATGCATCTTTTGGGATTTGCTTGGCTTTCTTCTCATTTTGGTTTAATTATTTTTTTTTAAGTGTTTACTTTAAGCACCATTCTGTGAAAATGACCAGAATCTAAAACAGGCCTTTCTCTGGTGTCCTTTTACTCTCGCTAGATGTACACCACCATTGAGGAGCTACTGCACTCCGCCACTCATTATTGCTCAGTGAATTTACATTGAATAGGTCATTGGGACCCAACTAAGTGGAACTAATGTGAGACAGAATAGTTGAGGGTTTTGTTCAGTGTTACTCAACCCTCTGCTCTCTAATAAGGACTCTTTGATTATTGTGCAGGGAGAGGATCTCACTGATCTGTCCCAAAGGAATGGAAGTTTGGTTGCCATTATTTCCAGTTCTTTCTATTTTTGGCCTATACACAGTTATGATTGCTCAGGGACAAGGCTGCAGAAGGCCTGACCATATGCTGCATGTCTCCTTGCTTTTCATAGAGAAGACTCTAACTCATCACAGGGTCACTCTCTGACATGAACTGTAGAAAGCTGGTAAAGACCCACTCTGATGAAAATCCTGGTTTTGGTGTTTTAAAAATGTTCTTGCGGCATTTTTCTGATGATGGAGGACATAAACAACAAAAATGAAGCTCAGGATTGCATTTCTGAGTATTTCTCTCTTCAGTATATTGCCAATCAGGAAACGACGATAAAATGTTGTTTGAAAAAGATTGTAGGTTTGTAGAACCTACGAGCCGCAAACTCACTGCTATGTTCCATTCTAATACATCCTCTTGTAGACGACTAGATCCATGTACGTCTTCGTTTTCCTCATCCGAGCTGGCATTTAGCTCAAAACTGTATGGCTGAATTGCTCCAATATTGCTCGCTATGTATGTTGATTGCTGTTAGATTGAGGGTATGAGAGGTTGTAATCTAGCAGAAGAGAGTGTAAACAAAGGGACGATGGGAAATGATGGAAGACTTACTCCACGCCAACAGTCCCACCCACAACTCAGAGGCAAATTTCTAATAAACTACTGTTGCTCTGCAGGAACTATATCCTAGAAAACGACAGGTTTTTGATTTTGCTTAAATAAACATGATCATAAAAGACCGTTGGGAACACTTTGGAAATAGATCAAAAGATGATTGGAGTGGGACTTTAAACACGCATGCATTAAGTCAGTGGTTCCATATGAACTAAAGGGATCCTACTATATATTTTCAGCAATCAGCTGAAAGCTGCTTTTGTAAATGCTTGTGGAAATCCAGACACCAGTTTTGGGAAGGCACAAAATAGTTTACTGCATACCTTCCTGCACAACATGTTTCAGGTCTCCAGCTGAAATAAATTGGCAGTAATGTATCCTGTTTCTGCTTTGTAGGCTTGTCTGTGGGTGTAGCCATGAAGGAGAGTTGATACTTACACCTCTGACTCGGCATAGTGGGGGAGAGCAGAGAAGTTGACTAACTCTTATGAAAATGTTGCAGCAAGTGTGTAGCTTAGCCCTCGTGCGCAATCGCTGCATGTTTTCTATCCTAATTGAACGCCCATCTCTGTGTACACGAGTCTATGTACCCTTTGTGGAGTCCGATTCAAAAGCTCCATTATTCACAGCTACCAATTGTATTTTTGGGTTGTCTGGTCTATCAGTACGTGGTAGGTAGAGTCAGATGAAGGACAGGAAAAAAAACACTCAGTACCCCTTCCATTCTATGTAAATACACTGGATTTAGAAGTATGAAGCAAGATTGATCAAATATTGAGTAAGTGAAGGAAGGACATCCCCACATCAAAGACATGGATTGGGAGGCACGGGGAGAGATTAAGGACAGCCTTGAAGAATCATGTGAAGGAGATGAAACCGCGGCTGCTTTAGCCAAACTAAATGGGCCGGTCGATGGCTGACCTACTGTACTTCTTCTCATAGTCACAGCTTTCTGACCATATTGCCTCTTTCCCCTGCTTTTACCGCCAGATTTCAAGGATGCACCAGGCAACCTTGAGGAGGAAGGTGTCTTGAAAGCAAAGGGGAGCACAACATCTAAAGATAGGAAGCCACTTAATTATTGAAAAGGTAAACACCTTGAAAAGATTTTCCCTGCTGGAAGTTTGCTCTTTCGCCATCCATTTTCAACAATATTTTTTTGCATTTTCATCAAAACACAATGTTTTATAACTTATCTGGGGTATGTTGGACAACAATAAAAATTAAACCAAGGACACAATATTACTATAAAAAAGTTAAGTAGTAACTCAAAGCCCTGCCGATTCTGGCAAAGTCAGCCCGCCTGATTCTGGTTCAGCTTGTGTGCCTGCATAACTGCCTGAGCCTGGCCATCTTTGTAAAGTCCTGCTTGTGGGCGGATGCTGCTCATAAATATGTATTTGGCTTAAGCTGTGTAGTCCCACTGCTCTTGACTCTGCAGTGTTAGTCCAAACCGTATGCTGCTCTCACTGGTAAAACCTTCATACGTTACAAATGCAGCTTCTTGGACTGAATGAAGAAAAAAAAAACATTCAATGAAACATGGTTGGAGTAAGAATTCAGGATGCATGTTGCATCAGGTTGCTGCTTACAAGGTGACTGTAATGGGAGAAGAAATAAATGTAATTGATTTTTTTTTTTTTCTCATTGCATTTACTATCCGGGTAACATTGAGTTTGATCCAAAACGACTGAATTTTTTTTTATTCAAAGCTAAAATTTATTATTATGCCGTGCATTTTACTGATGAATAAAAAGAAGAACATTTGCAGATCTAAGTATTTCTTTATTCAAATCAATGTGAAACAGGAGCAGATGAAGGAAAGGCTTTTGGAAAAAGCTTGTATGTTAGATGTAGCTACAATCAGCAGGCCACAAGCTCCCTGCTCCACTCCATCTTCATGAATCCACTTGAAGACGACTAGATCCATGTACGTCTTTGCAATCCTCATGTGAGCTGGCATCTGGATCAAAACTGTACGGCTGGATAGCTCCAATATAGCTCGCACTTTTAGTGGCACCGCAAATGTAAGCCTTGGGGGTGTGAGGGGTTGTATATGAAGTCATATTTGTGCCACCACATGGACAATCAAAGTCACAGTATTGAAATCAATATATGAAATGTTGGCTTTCAAAATCTTTTTCTTTGCTTTCAAAATGCATTTTTTGCATTTGTGATACAACTGTTTTCAGGTCTTTCATCTCGCTTTTCCCTACCTTTGATTTTGCGTACACAACTCTGAGCTCGCCTGAGCTCGGCGTGATGTTTGTGCCACCAAACAGCCAATCACAGACAATAGGGTAAATGCTAATTGGTCTAAATTCTGTTCAAACAAGTCCTCGGTCTCTGCCGAGGCTCAGAGGCCGAGCAGGCTCTTTTACCCTCGATTTTGCCTTTTTAGCTGAAGAAAAATACATTTAATAATTTAAAAATAAGTCATACTTTTTTACATTGATTACATTTTATTCATATTTATGATTCATGGATGAGTATCTCCTGAAACAGTAAAATAAACTATGTAACGTTTCTGCTGACATTACTCTAAATCAACAAGCCTGTGTGATCTAGAAATCTTTCGGAGCAAAATATTGGTAAAAAGTTTGATCTTTTGTAAGCTTTGTTTATTATCAAAATTAATTTAAAGCACATATTATCTTATACTGCACAACAATGTTTTTAGTTCCTGTCCAGAGGGGAAGAGATCCTAATATTTTTACATATTTTACATAAATTTTTAGATCACATCATAAACCAATGACACTGTATATAGATTAACGACAGCAGAAAGTAGGGAAAAGAGTCCTAGTACAATTCATGTATTTAGAGGAAGGAATGGCATTTTAACTTTCAGCAAATTATCAGTGTTACACAGGGTGTCTTATGTATAAAGTGAAAAACACATTTTTAATTGAAACAGGAAAAAACTATAGTTCTGGAAGTATAAGAGTCCCAGAGCATTTTTTTTCTCTTCTGCTGCTTACATTTAAAACATGTTGGTTGCTACACTAACATGAAAAAATACAAAACTCTGATTTATTTTGGCTAAAAATGTCACAATCGTAATTAAAATACCCTGGGAATGCTTTTACTATAGATCAAAATGGGATTTTAGTGGGTCTTTCAAGATTTTTTTTTTAATCAAAAAATAAAATAAAAAAACAGCAAAAAAATATATAAGTTCTGCTAATAACTTTATTCTAATTTAGTTGTTCAGTGTTTTTGAAGACAACTGTTTAAAATCCATGTGATTCAAGATGGTTTAGCTGATGGTTTAGCTGATGGTTTAGCTGAAAGGGCAACAGGTTTTAAACCTATTACAGCAAAACTCAGTTACTAATATTTGTTTTAACTCTGATTTTCACTTATTTCACACAAAATATTGATGTCTTTTTATTCTGCACTAGTGTACAACTATGTTTCCAGTCAGCTGATGATACATTTGTATGATTTGATTGTCAGAGATAACAAACACCATAATTGATCTTGGATTGTGAGGATAAAACTCTTTGGAAAGGTTTGTTGCAGTTCTTCTAGCTGAATTGCTGCAGAGAGGATAGAAGAATGTCAATCTGCCGGCTGAAAGCCAAACCAAGCCTTTCAATCTATGCTCTGCTGGGACTGAATCCTCGAAAATCTGCCAGCCAAGTACTGTAGACTGCAGCAGTAACCTTGACAGAGGCTGGCCTCTTTAATTCTAACCCCTATTTTCAGATTTTTAAAACCTTTTTTTTTTTCTATACTGCAGAGTGCAAATTGAATTTAGGATTAATAAGATTCAGCATCAAGTCTCACACCAATGATTCGTATGACACCTTTCTCTTATCTTTAGCTGTATGATTAGCTCTGTCTTTACAAGTTACATATCACACCTCACCTCTGTGAATATTGCCATTCCCTCCTCCATTCTTGCCCTGAGGCCCATCCTCTTAAGGCCTTACCCACTGAAGCTCCTGCCTACAGTAGCCTGTCCACCCTGCGCCCTGGCTGTCAGCTTTCCAGGCAGGCTGCGCTGACAAGGGGAGGCCACTCAGGCTGTCTGTCATGGGGTTATTCTCAGGGCGGAGACGGTTCAGCTGATTTGCTGACACTGGCTGGTGTGCTGTGGGGGCTGGAAGGGCGGGCATTTGGCGGGGATTTACAATGTGTATGTGTGTGCATTTGGCGGGGAGCTACCAGGGGTTAGCCTTGCCAGATGACAGGTATGGTGGAGGAGGGGGCAGAGGCTCAGGAGGCAAAGAGAGAGGAATACAGGGCTGGATTCGGTCACACATCTAAACACACACCAAGACTTGTTCACACAAAGTTGAAGGACAATGAACAGGGTCTCAGACCTTTGAATCACATCTGGGAAAAAGGCTCCTAAAGAGATCGGCGCTTTAACCAAACGCTGAAAAGTTTAGCCAGTTAGTTTAGACTCGGTAAAAACCAGGTTTAGATCATGGATGTTTGTTTCATTTTGATAGTGCACAGAAAAGAGGTGCAGTGGTTTGCAGAGTTGCTTGATATGGTTATTAGCTTACATATTTTATGTTATTTTTTGTGAACACTGCCATGTTTTCTCCTGTTTCTGTGCTGCTCTTGTCAGGGGGCATTTCTTTCCTTCAAATCTTCTGTTGCAGTGCTTTTTTTAATTGATTCTTGGTAGTAAATAGTTACACCGTTTTATCCGGTCTTTCACTACAAGCAGTATTTGATCACAAAACCTTTTAGGCTTAATGGAAACCCAGAATCCACTGCAAGTTTAATATGTTTCCTTGAATTTGTTGGAAATGGTTCCTCAACCTATCTGGGATGCTTGATTTGATTAAGAAAAAGGAAATATGTATTGACGTACAACTTTTTTCTCTTATGTAAAGTAATACATAATGAATGTTACTCCTTCCTTTTTTAATGAACTGTAAAATTTCTTGGTTCACTTTTATAAAAGAATTTTAGGATTGATTTTGACATTTAGTTTGGGATTCAAATGTCTGAGATTTTAGTTATATTTTGTGTGTACTTTTTTAAATCTTGAAAGAAACTAATCTGATGCTGTGTGGCTCAGTATAGGAGCAGTTTTTGTTTTTTTTAGGAAATCTCAAAGATCCAAATAAACAGTGGATTTCAAGTCTAGATCTGCTGCTTCCTAAGGTTTACTTTTGAGGACAGAGAGCTCCAGATTACTTCATAGGGATCTGATGGAGCCACTCTCCCACATTAAGAACATGACTGGTTAGCATAAATGCACCATACTGATGAGCTTAAAAATCTGTGGTTAGAAAATGCAGAGGCACAGAATGAAGCCATGCTGTCACTGACAATGATAAAAGTACACAGTGGGCCTTGGGATATCAAAACAACACATTTCTAAATCAGACTAAAACATGTAAATAAAGATTCTCTCTTTGTTTGCAGTCCTCTGATTGACCAATTCTGTCTCCTACAAGAGCCAAAGCAGCCATTTCATTGATCTGGTTTCACCAGACAAAAAAACAGGGTCAACTATAAGAGACAAAGAGAAGACTTACATTCAATGTTTTTAAAAAAAGAGGACTTTGTGTTTTTTGTGGATTCTCCCTGTCTCAAACTTTTATATGTAAACAAATATCCATTACCTTCAGTCTTTAAATTGGAAGCGAATGAGAAGGGATGAGTTGGGAGGGCCAGCTCTGTCCTGGGCTGCTCCCTGCTGGACTCTGATGAAGAGGTGGGTGAGAGGATGATGATGACCAAGCTCAGATCCATCAACAGCTCTCACCCAATGCAGCCAACTGAGAAGTTCCTTCAGCGACAGACTCAGACACCCGCAGTGTAGCATGTCATTCATACTGTCATCATACTGCACAACTCATCTGTATGACCAGGTTATCAAAATGTGTTCACATTTGCCCAAGTATTTAAGTGTCTATTCAATGATTAGTTTTTTGATCTGAAATCTGGTGAGTTTTAACTGCACTTTCACTTTTTTTTTTTCTTTGAACTGCCACGATGAGTGAATTTCTCCCTGTGAGATAAAGTTCAATTCAACTCAAAAAATAGGTTCAAAGTCCAGTTCTCTGAACACAAATTAGTTTATTGTACAATTTCAGAACTGAGCAGCAGGGATTATTTTCCAATATTGTCCCAGACAAGATGTTTGACTTTCCACATCAAGAACAAATGAACAGAGATGTAAAAGTTTACACTTTTGAAGGATTTTCAACCCTACTGTTTCTGATTTGATTGGATCTTGTGCATGCCCGTGTTTTGCTTATTGGTGGATTTCTTCGAGGACATGCCAGTGTCAGTACTCCTGAAACATTTCACCTTCATTGACGGGACTTTTCTGCTGCCAGATACACAGTCAAAAACAGAGATTTGAACAAGATGTGTTTGAACCGGGTTGAACAGCAACTCTTAAGGTGCATTCACACCGAATGGGATTTGCGCGGCCAATTTGCAGTGCGAAGAATTCGCTGCTCGCTGCCAAAAAAGTGTTCCTTAAGCTTGCTGCCTTGGCTGCGTGTGGGAGGAGCTAGCAGGTAATGTTTTTAGCCTGATTGCTACATGGAGCGGCATCTGTTTATGTAATTTACAATGATGCATGGGCACTCCACCCACCCAGAGAGGACAAACTACCTTTCTTCGGTAGAGAAAGTGCGCATTAACCCGAGAGGGAAAAAATGAAAACAAGAATAAAATGAGGGGATCTTTTTTTATTTTTGTCTCAATGAAAATAAGAAAACATCATAAAGTTCAGAAGGCCTGAGAAGACTGCTTTTCCATCCAGGAGCGGCCCTCTGTCTGGCCACGAGCTCCTCTCCCGGGAGCCGGCATAATGAGCGTGTCCATAGGTTAGAGTGCACTCGCCTTCACCCAACAGTAACCGGGACGGGCTCTGGAAACCCCGCTGCCCGGAAAGGGATACATCGGGTTAAGAAAATGAATGGAAGTTCAGGAGAGTATGGATGGATCTACCATATTGGAGTCTCTGATTGGTTGAGGAGACGCAGCCACCTCCCCAGAGTTCTTTTTTTTTTTTAACCTTGGCCAGCATCGGCGGCCTCTCAATTCGCACAGTTCCCAGACTTTTTTGCTGCGTCGGCCATTTGATTCACGCCGCAGAACCTCAATTCGCATCTAAACCATTGACTTTACATTGAAATTGTCCGCCTCTGCCACGCAAATTGTATTCGGTGTGTGAGAACCTTTACAGGCTGCATTCGAACTCACTCCTTTTTTTGTTGGATTGCATTATATTACAATCATAATAAGTTGGAAAACCCAGCCACTTATGTATGTAGTCAGCAATTTTCTACTGTATAATGGTGAAAAGAGTTTTCACTTGATTTATTCTATACTTTTGGTCCTACATTTCACTGAGAAGATAGTTTGGCTTTTTTGATTCTCTGTGGCCCTTTGATTGACAGGCAACTTGTTCAAGGTGTGACCCTCCAATCTGATGACAATTGAGATAAAATCCAGACCCCACTGACCCTGAAGAAGATGAAGTGGCTGCAGAAAAAAGATAGGCTGATGAATTTCACTCAATAACATCTTTTCTGCTCTTACCTTGGACCTCAATTATCATATTGAAAGATTCCAAATCTTCCTTTACATGACAATTTTCTCCTTTCTATTTCCCATTATAAAAGCAGCATCCTGAAACTGCAAATGAGATAGAGTTCAGATGTTAGTGTTCTGTTAATTTGACCCTAGGCGCTTCTGTGCAAGCAGATTGGAAGCAAAGCACTTAGCCTATGCAAAGGCTTAATGATGGCTATCTAAAACAATTTGGGAACCAATCAGTTGACATGAGGAGGGTAAATCTAATATGATAATTTATCTGCATCAACGCGACTCGCCTGGCAGGGAGGAGTATGCTAATTGCGCGACCCTTAGCTAGTGACTGGATGCACACAGCTGGGTGTGCTGGCTCTAGCTCTGCTATTAAAGAACTTTGAGGGACTTTTGAGTTTGCTGAAGCGAGTTCTCCTTGGAGGGTGATGGGAAGTGAACCCCGTCGCTTCACACTGAGTTCAGCACTGCTCCCCTCAACCCCTCCATTTCAATTTCCATAATGTGCCTGCCTTCAATGACATGACAGCAAGGTGCAAATAAGTGTCTATATTGGTATCAGATAGAGATGTAGTGGATAGGAGCTTTAATATGGTTGGAAGGCCTCCCCAAGGGACCATTTTTGCCATTGCAGAGCATAAGTTATGCAGTTGCAACAATAGTCTTTTAATTGATTCATTTAATTAGCCAGAGATGGAACTGGTGCTAAGGCTTGTCAACCTCTATAATAGGGGGTCTTCTGCAGCATGCTCAGTCTCTTACCCAATACCGGTCAAAGCTCTAATAAAGTGAGTATATGCAAATGAAAACTACTTCAAAATCTTCTACAAGATGGCCACAGAAACCAGTCTGTCTTCAGTGGCTTCTGTTTTTCTCTTTTTTGGTTTTGTAAAAAGGTCCTATGCTTGAACCAATAGGAGTACAGCAGTCCCTTGTTTATTTTGCGAGTAACATTGGAAAAATGACTTAGGAAATAGGTGAAATCTGCAAACGTAGAATTATAGATGTCTTAAGGCTGGAAAACTGCTCACCACACACTTGATACACTTTTCTTAGACAGACAGGAACTTTTTCACAAGTTCAAACCTTCATAGAAAAATAAGTTCCTGTTTTATAGAATGAAAACAAAGATCTGATTACAGTTGAAGATGTATGTTGATCTGGCAAACTGAACACATTCTGTACAGCAGGAGGTTGATTGACAAGGTCAACCGCCAATCAAGATGCAGAACACAAAGCACTTTAGAAAAAAATTAAGCATGTAAAATTGTACTTTAAAAAATCTGCAAAACTGTGCGACTGCAAAAGGTGAACTTTGATATGTCTGGGGACCCCTGTACCTTAATAAAAGTAGTCGATGCAATAGATCTGCCACCAACTCTACTCAGGTGTATTTTTTGTGACTGAGTGTGTGCTGTTTAATGAAGTATTAATGTGTTCATATTTTTTTTAAATTGGCAAAGTTGGATGAAAAGTGATACAATTCTTAGAACTTACTGTCATACATAAGAGTCCATTATCTGCAATGATCTCAGTAATAAACAAACTGTTCAACAATCCCCTTTCTGACAGTTTTTTAGATTCATATTCCAAAGACTGGGTGCACTTTGATAAGTTTTGGATTCCAGGACCTCCATGTCAGCATGTAGGAGTTTTATTTTAACCTAACGACTGTTTAGGCCCACCTTCCCAAGCCTTCTGCTACAAAGTTGGAGCCACACAACTAAAAGTAGGGGAGTGATTACAACTTCCTTGAACGTGAATGGTGCAGATGTCGGCTTGGCCTCAGAGAAGCAGAACAATGCCCTCAAAGGCGTCCTGACACAATGGGCCTTTCTCCTCTGCCGGAGATGTCTCTCTATAGCGGCGTGCAGAATGGGGATGCTAAGCAGGTGGCACACAGAGACAGAAACAGCCCCAGCCCTTTCAAGTTTCCTTGACTGAAAAGCATCAGCGGGAACATGTGTGGAGGAGTTGTCGCAGATTGCTTCTGTGGTCAGTGGGCATTAGCGTGAGGTGTCATTTAGCCGTGGATTAGCCAGGCTCCCTGTGCACTGGGGATTTTCCCTTTATTGATGGGGCACCGAGAGAAGCTGGGATTGATGCTCACTGGTATCTTTCTCTCTGATCTTTAATGGTTGAAGACCGAGGGCTCTGGAAGTCTCTTATCAAGATCTTAGAAAGTGCTGAAACTCCATCCCCATCTCGTGCATCCCATTTCTTACTCTTTTTCCACATTTAGTCCAAACTGCTATTCGTGCAGCATGTTTTTCTTAACCCTTAAAGCTCCCATTACATTAACAGTAATGTAAATTCTTGTGTGAAAATGTGTTATTAGCTTCTGCCAGACTGTTTCTCACGCCCCATGTTTGTGTGGAAAAATGAAAGCACCCTGCTCTTATGGTTTCACAGATTTAATCATGACAGCACAAGTGTCCCACCGTGTGTTTACCACAAAGAGTCCCTCTCTATGGTGCTGAATAATTTACTCAGTGTAACCGCTACTGTGCAACATTACTGCGGTTTCCTTGGGCTCAGAGGAGAGCAGTGGGGACCAAATGAAGAAGTCACCTGGCGTCTTCTTCCAAGATCTTGCAGAGTTAAGATGCAATGAATAAATTAATATCTAATGAAATGAAGGGCCACTATTATGCTCACCCCACATCCCCGCCATCAGGGAGACTAAGCACCGAATGGACAAACAACATGAAAAGACAGAGTGGCAGTAAATACTTCAGGCGCTCTCCTTCTGTGCTCATTTGCGCAGACGTTAAGTCAACTGTACATTCTGTTTTTGTTTTATTTGTGTGGAGAAATTCCTGCTTTCCCAATAGGGTGATCTGATTACAGATTTTCTGAGTCGTAAGCAGTTTTTATTGCTGAAAATGTATTTCAAATATTAGTCAATTGCTTATATTCCTTAATTTTGCTTGTTTGCTTGCTATAATCGGATTGAATATCTTGGTTATATTTATGAAACCCATGGAACCACAGTCAGATTCTGAATGTGCACAGGAAGTTTTTATTGTATTGCAAGTGGCAACTATTCTAGCAACCTCTGCTACGACAGTATGTACAGTTTGGAACATGATCTATGTTAATGGCAAAACAATATGCCTGCAAATATACCTTTTGTGTTCCTTTTGTCATTGAAGGATTTAATGCGTCATTGGCACATGTGCGAGCCGAGCCCCGCTGGGCTGTTGCTAATGTCTTGGCCCCCTTGTGAGAGTACATTATCTCTGAGCCTCGCTATTATTCTGGAACAGTCTTTGACTTCTAATGTGTCTATCTACACTTCCTTGGATATCTAGCATCATTATAACGCCAACTAACACTCCATTATTGTTGTTTCTTGTCATTATACCAAGAGATACTTGTTTAGTTAAAGCTCTCTCGTCTTGGCTCTTTTAATTTATGTGAATGCCAATTAGATGTCCAACAAACATTTGGACAAACACAACAACGCTAATCCCTCATTCAGATGGACTGTCACAAAAAGGCCCAACAAAACTGTGGTTTGCTTTAAAATCAAGCAAAGCTGTCCTTTCATCCTCAGACTGTCAACCACAGAGGATATGATAAAATACAAACACCGCTTTCTCAAAGGCTGTTAATTAAATTGTAAACAACATTTTTCCATGTAATTTGCTCATCACCGCAATTACTGGGTGTGAATAACCTAAACGGAAAATCAGACTGACATGTTTTTGACCCTCCCCATTCTTACAAAGTTACACTCATGTTTAATTTAGACTAAAGATATCTTGATTCTCAGTTAATTTAATTTGAGTAAATTAAGCCATAAATTGTATTTTTCCACCTAAAAAAACTCCTTGGAAAATTTTGAAATGTTACATGGAAATTAGCAGAAAAAAGTTATGACTACAAAAGATAATGACAAATATTGAGTTTTAAGTTTTCAAGTGGATCTTTTTCAGGTTTGGGATGTTTTCTTTAAATAATAGGTAACCTGTTTATACATACATTTTTCACAGTGTACCATTCAACTCAAAATGTGTTTTCAAAATGTTCTTCTTACATTTTCCTGACATATACTTGAGTGTGTGTGTATAAGGAAAAATTAGTATAAAACTGCATTTCTGCGTATTTCTTTATTCAAATCTTTGTGAGCCAGGAACAGGAGAAAATCGTTGTTTAAAAAAGCTTGTAGCTGTGGCATAGAAGCTTCAGTCAGAGGGCAGCAAGCCCCGTTCTGATGCATTCTGTTGTAGATTACTAGATCCATGTACGCTTTTGTTTTCCTCATCTGAGCTGGAATCTGGCTCAAAACTGTACGGCTGGAAAGCTCCAGTATTGGTCAGCATTTTTGTTGTTCGGTGGGGGGTGTGAGGGGCTGTAAGCTAGCAGGAAAAAGTGTTAACAAATGGATAACAGGAAGTAGGGGCGGGCTTACTCAACACCACCAGCCCGAGTGTGAACACAGATTTTTTTTTTTTTAATTTTAGCTAAAAACTGCATCATCATGGTTAAAAGACCACTGACCACTTTTACAGCAGAACTAAAGATAGTCAGAGTGGGACTTTAAAAACAATAATAATTATCTCAACAGACAAAAGTCTTTTGTAAAATTTGTTTTACTGTTTTGTTTATTTTTTGCTCAGCATTTAAGTGACAGCTTTTAAAAACCTATCATTGAATGTAATGCTAAATGAGCAACTGAAAACAGACTCAAAGGAGGTAAAAGCTAATCAATTGGAGCAATGGGTGCTTTGGTTTAATGTAAACAAATTAGCTTCTTGGTATAAGACAGCTTCCTTGAATAACATGTTTTTGGCTCCATAGCAAACATTTTGATCCTCGATCCCTTTCTTGTGCACTGAAGAAAAAACGAGTGCTGATCTGCACGTTGCTGACTCCTGAGAGGAAATTCCAGAATGTTCTATTGGGACAGAGCACAATTCACGTAAAGAGCGAGAGAGCTTTACTTATGAAAGACAATGAAACACTCTTGTGTATTATTTGTAAAGATCCCTCATAAAACCATTGTGCTTATTTACAGGGGCGGACTTTGTAGTTTTGGGGCCCTAGTCGGACAGTAACACGGGGCCCTATGCAGCGGTTGAATAGTTTTTTTTTAATCCAGACCAAGGGTAAACGTCTTTCAAATGACTTCTTAACTGGTCCCCTTTTAGCCAGCAAATGTTTTGAAAGGCATTTATAAACTGAAGTCATATTTAAATGTTTAACAAATGTATTTTATAAACATTATTTTTACTTGGAATAAAACATTGAATTTAGTTTGTTCTAGTAAGAACACACAACGGCCATCTGGCTTTTCTCAAATTTGTCAGGTTCTTAATAAAGAAGACAAAAGAAGCAAAAATACTTGGATGGAACCAAATAGTACTATTTACTCTATTTACTAAATAGTACTCTATTTACTCTTTTTTTTTTAAATCCTCAAAATTTGAATTTTCTGGCCCTGCTTTGTCAATTCTGAGTTCCTTTGATTTGTTGTTATTTTCCGATTTGATCTTTCTTCTTGGACGTTTATGTGTGGCAACATTTGATGTTTTCTCTTTGACTTTTCTTTTTTTCACAGCTGCTCTGATAATTACACTTCATTTTACCGCTTTATTTTTAAATCTCTTTGAGGAGTTTCTCTCTGCTGGCTAACTTACTATTGTTATTATTGCTGTTAACGGAAAAGTCCACTGCTACATAGGGATGGGGGAGGACACTTTCACATGAGCAGCCTTATGCCATTTCAGAGATTTGTTTTATTTATGGCAGAGTTAAATAATGAGGGGGTGGAAATAGTTAAAAAAATATTTAGCTCATGGCCCCAGGCAAACACTCACATCTGCCTATTGGCAGTGGCGGTCCGTGCATTTCAGAGTTTTCCTCCACCAAAACCATCCTCGTTAATTAATTAATTCATTCATTCATTTTCCAATCCGCTTTATCCCTTTCAGGGAGATTTCCCTGCAGCATGTGACCGTCAGTTCTGTGTTCAGCCAAGACAGACCAGAGCGCTCTGTAGTTCTGTGCTAAGCTGGAGAGAGCTGCGTGCAGGAAGTTTTTCAGGTGCTCCCAAAATCTCTGGGGATCGAGGAGGATGATAAACGCTAGTTTTTCATGGTCTCTAAACCTTTTTTTTTTGTATGGGAAATTACATTGTCCGAAATCCTGACCTAAGACTTCTGGTAATGAGACGCGGCAGCTCAATGCTGTTTGAGTGTCCATGGTGCGTTCAATGGCGACATAGAAGTTCTCATACTGGCCCCTTTGTCGCTCAACATTGTCACCAAACTCTGTTAACCTTTGCCAGACAAAACTGCTGGAAGGCTGAAAGTGGTGGACAAATCCTTTTCACTGAAACAGGCTCTCTAGCTTGGCCAGAATTGGCCAGCCTTTTTGACTTTGTCCAATTTTTCCAGTAAAGTCTGTCTTAAGAATGGCTAATCTGCTACTAAATCAACTCCTCCCCCTTCTTCTAGTGTTAATTACAAAACAGTGAGTAATTAAAGCAAAAATCAAGTGCAGCTTCTGCCTATGCTCTGAAACAAAGCACAGAAGAAGTTAGTTTTTGGTAGCTCGAGCTTTGACCGTCCAATTAGAGTTGATTATGTAATTTGCCTTCATGAGGCTGCAAAGACTCTAACTCGAATTCTGATTGGTTGAATCAACACAATGCGTTGATTCAGTAGTGTTTTTTATGGAAAGTCGCCCCCAAAACTGGAAGTTAAGAGGCACTGAGTGTTTGAGTGAAAGGCAGACTTTTATTAACCTAGCAACAAGTGAGGGCCATAATCTGATTGGTTAGAAACTCTCATGTGAAAAAACGGTCTGATAGCAGGGCTGTGAGAGAAGCTGACAGAGCAACTGGAATGATCTAAAATTTATTTTGGATATATATATATATATATATATACATACATATATATACATACATATATACATAAATATATATACATATATATTTCTTTGTGATTGAGATACTTCTTTTGAGATCATTTTAGGCCTTCACTGAAGGCTTTGCAGGCCCTGACGGTACGCCACTACCTCATGACAAGTTCTCCCCTGCTCATTTATATCAGGCAGGATTTCAGAGTGTTAGTGGAGAGGGTTGTCATATTTTTAATAGTGTGCCAAATAAATGAAAAAGATATTTCAAGCTAATCTTTCCCTAATATATTGATAAAGAGATGTTACCCCACATTAAGTGCCTTTTATTGTTTCTTTGTATTTCTTGTTTTTTTTCCCTCTGCACAAAGTTGCAGGTGCATGGTCCTCCTCCCTGGAAACTTCATAAATCTCTGGGATTTGCACGGAAAACCCTTCACATCACAAAAACAACTAAAATTGTCACTGTCCTCTCCAGTTTTATTCCATGTTTGCACAGTGACATCACCATCACCGCGTGATAAATGACTTTTAGTCCATTCTTAGGTGACAGGGCATTGTGAGGTCACAATCTTGTGGTTGAGGGAAATGGCAGCCACACACGGGGGGTCATCCTTCGCTATAGTCTTTGGGATGGCCACTCCTGCCACCTGTCAATAATTTACTGTCCTACTTGGTCAGTAGAACAGCAACAGGTCCTGTCCCTCATGCTCCACAATACAGTTTGGCTCAGGAAAACAATAAAGCAGAGTGAGTTTCAGTCAGGAAAGTAGAGACAAAGTGAAAAAGGAAACAATTCATCCACAACAGGACATGAGGCCGTGGAGGAAAACCTCCCTTCAAAGATGCTGGGATAGCTTATCAGAATAGTTTAGAGGTGGCGCACTTCAAAAGGCTCAGCGTAGCTCCCGTACTGAGCCGTTTTTCCTGCAATTCATGTGGGATGGTTTTGGGTTGCTATAAGTAGCCTGCATCCTGTCCCTCTGTGGTCTCAGGTGGATAGGTTTTGTTTTTGTAGCTGGGGCCAGGCCTTTAATGGCTCTCTGTGCTTCCACTGCTTCCACTGCTTCTGTGGGCTGAACTGACTGATTGGCTTGTTAGTGAAACATACATCACATGGAAAAAAGCTGCCAAACTCTAGTGTCGTAGTGGTGTGTCTGGACCATCTTTGATAAATCTGAATCTTAATTTGAAGGAAATTACATGGAAACAGTGAGCAACGAGAGCAAAGTGCAAGTGAAAGGCCAGTCCCTTGACATCTTGTATTATACTGAAGTGTTGAAGGCTCTTAACCCCATGTGAGAAAGCATCTGCTCTGCATTTGTCGTAAGTGTCACTGTATCCGCCTTTTCCCGCTCGAACCTCCTAGATAAATACAGGGTAGAAGACATGCCATTCTGCAACTTTAGCAGACCCGCTACGTCCGTCTGTCTGCTTCTGGCCTCTCCTCATGCCGTCTCCTTTTCAGAGCGTTTTGTGCCTTTTTTGAAACATCTCCTCCATGTTGATCAGTGGTGGTCTTCTGGTTACCCCTACTCCTCCCACATCACTCAGAGGCACACATGTTCCATTGTTTGGAGCACCGGCTCGATTGGCGTGTACTCCCCAAAAGGGTTGGTAGGCAAGCCACTTAGTGGAGTAAATGACCTCTTTGGTGTAATTATGTACAGTCTGTGATAACCTGGTGGTCTAAACTCAGGGCAGAATACGCCTCTGCTCTCTTTGGCCCACCTGCACCTTTGTTAGCCACCCAGGGAACACTGACAAACAAAGTATGTAGTCCTCTTGTCTGTGTCTGCCTTCCTCCCCCCTCCTACCCTTTTCCTCTTAATGGCTTTCAACTTTGTCCGTGTTTCCTCTCTCTGCTGCCCTAAACTGTGGGTCAGCCTCCCCATTAATTACAGCTTCTGGTGATTACCGGGTGAGAGGGAAAGGGCTAAAGTTTACCTAGAATGTGGCGGGTCCAAGTATGGCAGCTCGAGCTGTTGAGTTTATTAATGTCATTGTTTCCTTGTGACCCATGACTTTTGGTGTCGGAAATTAATCAAGTTGGTCATCTTTTAGGGTGAAAGTAGATATTTATTCTGGTTTTTCACTGGAAATGTTTAAACGACACCTTCACAATAAAAGCTTGGAGATAAAATATGACTTGGATTTGTGGTTCAAGAACATTAAACGTCAACGAAAACGTCCATTCTTTTTCAATAGATAAAGGTGTTAAAACGTTTCTAAAATGCTCACATATTTAATGTAATATGTATGCATAATTAAACTGTAAACACAGCACAATATGAAGAACAAATTATCAGGATTGTTAAATTTGAAATTGTTGATAAATTCTAAAAGGAGGTTGATGTCTAATATATGCCCTAACATTGAAGTCATTTAATTTCCTTATTTGTTTAACTTATTTATAAGATTAGAATAAAAATGTTTGTGAAACCTAAAACTAAAATTCTATTTAGAAAAATAAAACTCTGTTTATCAAATCAAAACGTTGTATTTACCCAAAGGTTGACTGGATAGACTAACAACCCTTGTGACCCTACGAGGAAGGAAGCAGGTAAAATAATGGATGGGTTTCAAAAGAGAGTTCAGTTTTTTTTAAAAAGAATTTGTCGCAGCGATGGAGGCAAACAGCACCTAACGCCGATAAAAGTGGAGAGCAGGAAGCGAACTTGCACGTGTTAACGGGTGCAATCACAGTCTCATATCCTGATTGTGCAGTTGGTAGTGTGGACAATGAGGGCGGAGAGAAGGAAATGTGCACGGCAGCTTTCCATTATGAGATAGTATGTATTACTGTAATCCAGAGGGCCTCCTGCTCACTGTGGCGTGTGCCAGACTCCTGGGTGGGCAATCTCAGAGACAGTGGGGAGGCCCATCTTATTTCTGGGCACATTTGGCATGGCCTACATGGCTGTTACAAGAACTAGAAGTGGAACAGAAGTCATAAAAAAGACACTTTGACATATTGGAGGGAAAACTTTGTAAGTTTTAGATTTGGCTGTGTTTTGCTTCAGGGTTTCTGTAAAAGCTAGAAAATGTTCAATTTGCAAATTGACAACAATCTGGTAATAGTATAATCTGAACTCTTGAAACATAAAGAGTGGAAATTATACAGTGTTAAGGAAAGTCAGCAGGAGAGGAAGTCAATTGCTGCCTTGTCACTACCACGACATAAATATTGTAATGAATTTACTCCTGCAACAGCAGCTTCTCATGGAAATTAAACAGAATCACAACAATTTGTTGGAGACTTGAACTCTGTGTCAATTCTCTTTCTGGTGCTTCAGTTGTTGGAGACCTTCACAGTAGGAAAAGCTGTCTTGCCTCTGAAGACCACTTGTTGGAAATAGTCTGATCCTCTCAGGATTGGAAACAGCCTCAGGGGACTCAGAAAGCCTGTCAATTTTCTGTCACAAAGCTTATGCTTGTGCCGATGCCACCAGGCTTATACTGAGGTAAAGAAACCCCATGGTTAGGATCCCGCTAGAAATGTGTCTCGTTCCTCTAAAGATGTTTACAAGTTTGACCCAAAAAGTTTCAACAGTTTAGAATCTAATAAAAGAATACAGAAAGCAAAATATGTTAAAGTCCCACTCCAATCATCTTTTAAAGTATTGTAAAAGTGTTCCTGTGTTTTAATTATGATTATGCCACTTTTAGACAAAATCAAAAAAATGGTCGTTTTCTAGGACAGTTTCTGCAGAGCGGCAATAGTTTATTAGAAATTCGCCAGTGAGCTGCTCACTTTCCATCATTCCTTTGTTTATACACTCTTCCGCTAGCTCACAGTCCCCCATACCAAAACCTAACATTAGCTGTGCAAACAAAAATGGCAAGCAATATTGGAGCTATCCAGCTGTACAGTTTTAAACCAGATGCTAACTTAGGTGAGGAAAACGAAGACGCTCATGGATCTATTTGTCTGCAAGCAGATGTCTCAGACTGGAGTGGAGCAGGGAGCTTGTTGCTTGCCGTCATAGTTTCCACCGTGTAGCCAGAAAAGTATTTAAGCAAAAGTTGACATTATGATAAATTATCCACCTACAAGCTTTTTCCAATGACATTTTTTATCTGCTCCTGATTCACAATGATTTAAATAAAGAAATACTCTAAAATGTAATTTGAAGCTTAATTTTCTTTAAACGTCCTTCATCATAAGAAAAATCCCACAAGAACATGTTGAAGACACCAACAACACCAAATTTCATTGGAATGGGTTCCCATGAACAGGGCCCACATGCTCCTTCAGCTATAGTGTAAATCAGTAATGCCTGTCTCATCTTAAAAATGTGACAAACGTTTAGAAAAACAATTAAAAAACCAAAATTTTCACCTGATCTGAAACCATCTATTGGCATAAAAATAGCCAATGAGCTATTTTCATGCCAGCTATGTGCAATTTTTTATTTTATTTTATTTATTTATTTTGTGGGTGGGGGGTGGGGGGCGGTCAGCATTTTGGTTCACAGTGTAAAAGGAAGCCAAAAGGACTTCTGGGAAAAATGGAAAGAAAAAGGCCTTGCAAAAATAATTAAATAAACAAAGACAAAAAATTAACTGAACTTGTGAACCTTATTTATATTACACATTTTTTTTATAAAAGGCATAAAGATGAGTCTACAAGAATTCCATTTTACAATGCAAATTTTTTAAAAAACTGTGATATTGACAAATGATAATTGTACATTTTAATTGTGAGATTAAATGAAATGGGAATTCATTTAATCCTATTGAAAAACTGATGTGATGCTGTGTGGGAGTCTCATCTTCTTGGCATTTGATTGTCATAGTTACTAAAATAACAATGACGATCGTCCCAAGGTCACAGCCCTCAATGACCTGGGTTCAGGGGAGGCTGTCTGCTGTTTCCTGAGAATAATGGGTGGGAAATCGCCACTTCCCAGACCTCCCAGTAACCCTACCAAGTAGAAAATTTATGAGCCCCAAAGAGGAGCTCCTTGATTGACTTTATGACTGGACTTCCACTTAGCTCTCCTGATGTCATCAGGATGCCATCAGAGGGCTCTGAATGAAACCGTCAGCTGTGCAGACTTGTGTGAGTACAGGAGGAGAGTGTCTGAAAGAGCGATTTAGAGGGGAATGAGTTATAACAACACTAAAGCACGTTGAAGCTTCATTTCATTGCCATGGGCCATGCTCCTGTGAACTTTCAAACTGAAATACACTATGCTTGCTTGGATGAGCAGCTGACTTTCACACTAATAGACTCATATAGACTCATAGGCATGCACTGGCACAAGTGGAGACATGCATGGGTCACCTGGCAGGTCATGCCCCCCACTGCTCAGCCTTGCTGTAAGACTGCATTGATTATGTGCTTGTCTGCAGCAAAGCCTGTTCACTGCGCAATACAATTATTTGGAAACAAGCTCAAAAATATGCCTGCGTAAATGTTTACAAGTGATTTTTGGACTAAATAGTCAAGTCATTTTGCTGATGTTTTCAGGGTGTTTAAGAGGCTATATACAGAAGGTGTTATGGCAGATCTGCTGCCCTTTGATATGCTGTTATCTTTAGGATTAGTCTTCTACATCCACTTGAGAGTATTCAGAGGGTCCCTATCCACTCTTACGCGCTTAATAAACAAAAGCTGTGTGCTCTGTGTCAAGAATAAAAGCTGCAGCAGATGACAAACATCTGATACAATTTCCATTCTAATAAGAGGAAAATAAAATGCAAGAACAATTCTTTTCTTCATTAAAAATATCGAATTTCCTAGAATGCCAACTATTTGACAATTTCAAAGATTTAAAACCTTGTTTTTTTTTTGAATGTTCAAGATATTTTGTCAGTTAGTAATTTAGCTTAACTTATCTTTCTTCTACGCTTTTTCATGTGTTTCCCAAAATCAAGACAGTCGATCATTTTTGTGTCATTAACAGGTGGGATCTAGTCATAAGGAAATTATCATTAAAATGAGTCAAAATCTTTTGCTCCTTACTCTTGACAGTATGAAACTCAGTAAAGATTCAAAAACTCAAATTGCACAGTAAGTTTTGATTCAAATTCAACAGATGCTATTTTAGAGTTTAAAAATGCTGTCAAGTTAACCTTGCATTCTTTGTTATTATATGTTCTAAGAATAAGTGCTAGTTATAGATGTATTAAGATAGAGAAATTAGATATTTTTCTCATTTTGTTCACATTTTGTTCTAAAAATGAGTCATTTCCACTTATTACACTAGTTTTTTGTCACTTCAATAAAAAAACTACAAACTACAAAGGTTTAAAAACTCAAAATTCCTCTTTTTGCAGTGCGACATAAATGGTTTTAGCCAATGAAAGCACTTTGAATTTAATTCTCCTGTCATCCTTTCTTGCTTTTTATCGTTTTGGAATCAAGTAGTTTGGAGATCAGTCACAGTCAGAACTTCATGAGGACGTCAGGTCTCTATAGAGGACTAAAGAGCAGCAAAAACGGAACCTTAAGAAAGTAACAGTCCCTTGTTTTGAGAAATATTGTCTTTGTTTTGCAAGAAAAATGATCTTATCAAGAACGTTTTTAATAATTTTAGTTTGACAAAACAGGACTTAGTGACTAGATATTTTTTCTTAAAATTAGAATTCTTAGAAAGACCGTTTTTCTTACCCCTCATTTTATTTGAACAACAAAAAAACCTGCCATTGGGGTAAGAATTTTTGACATTTCTAGGGGCCCTTTTTTTAGGAACAGATATTTAAAACGTAAAAAAGAACAAAAATGTGAAAAATAAAAAAAGAAAAGAAAAAACTACTGTCATTGTTGCCTATAAGGTACACAACTGTATGAAGAAAGACCCACTCTGGACTCAAGTCTCCACTTCAGCAGCTGAGGAACAGTCATTACCCCTTCACAGAGGGAATGAGAAAAATAAGCAGGGAGAGGATTGTTAGAAAGTGTGTGTGATCCGGCAACTCGGGTCTCTGTGTATGGTGTTGGCCCTCCACTTCTCATCTCTTGTGCTTCACATTTCATTTGTTTTTCAGCGCTGAAAGAGCATTATGCAGCCCACAAGTGACCCACAAGTGCTTTAAATGAATACAGTGTGCTAATAGCTGTGAGAAGACACCCTGGGAGCAACCATGAAATATGTGCAAAGACCCGTGACCACTGAGATAATAGACCCTGCTCAGACCATGGATTCTGTGTCCACTCTCTCCTCCACTCTACTCCCACACAGATTTTGAGTGGCTCGTGTCCAGGACAGATGGTAAGTTGAGGCCCTCGTATCTCAGGGCAGAGCAGGGGGTAGGAAAACGCCACATGGGTGATATAAGGATGAACAAAATGTGCCAACCTAGGAGTTTAAAAGGAAGTTTTCTTTATGACGGACTAATCATGTGGACCAGGTACACGTGAGCAAGTCCATCTGTTTTTGCACTGAAGTTGCATCACCGATTCACAACAGCATGCAGCTGCTCTTGTGTTTTTTTTTTTTTGTACTTGAATCTGTGCAGAAGAAAGCAATACACACACACGTCGTCGTAGCTCTACATTCAAGACACTAAACGTTAGCTGCGGTGAGCTACATTGAGGGCTATTTACTAGCAAGTTGTTTTGCTTGCTGGAGCTTTCTGCGTTCATGTGTCGAACCACAGAAAGAAGAGAGGATGGGGCAGCTCTAATTAAAGCCAAAAGAAGAGTGTCATCTGCTGTGAACTCACAACCAGGGGCCTCAGCAAATCAATGGACAGCCAGCACTGTCATCACCATCAACAGCTCCCGATCAGAGCAATCGGAGGGGAACAAAAAGGAATGAGAAAGACACTACTGGGAAGCTTCTACCACCTGTGCAGAGCAAGAGAGAGCTGCAGAGAGACCGGGGTGCAGACGGAGGGAACAAGATTGGGACTCTGTGCCTCCAGCTTTTGTGCAGCACCAGAGATTTGTCGTTACTTAGCGCAGGGCTAGCAATTTTGTCATCATTGCCATCTGTTGGGATAAACAACAGTGCAACTGCACGCCATAGGCTGTGAACAGAGCGATCTGATGACCTTTAAGAAATGTATATAGATTTTGGTGGATTTTTGCTAGCTGATCAAACTACCTCGTATAGTGAGTGCCAGTGGTAAATGCTTCTAGAAAAACGAAGTCTTCCCCAGAGAAAGCAAGACCATTGAGCCCTGTAAGTGGTATCAGTGTTCTCCTGTCTATGTGAACTGTGCTTTTTGGCCAACAAACCGACAGAGCGCCGGATCAGATTCTTACGCAAACACAGCGGCATAAATGGCATGTTCTCATGGCATTAGCATTCCAAATGCTTTTCAAGATGCATGTGAAAGCAACTATTTTGGTCTCGTAACTTGCACTCTCAGATAACTCTCTTTGAATAAATGAATTCTGACAAGGGGGATCTGCATACAAAAACACAACAGGTTTGAAGGCGGCCGCTGGTCTTCTGGTGAAGGCCTCTGAAGCCCTCTCTTTGAATTTCTTCATTCATCGCTCGCTCCTTCTGGACTCACGGCTCTTTAAATGGCTGCCTGTGTTTATTTCCTGTTCACGCAGGAGCTTAGTGAGGCATTGAGGCAGAAAGTCACACTTGAAGTCTTCTGTGTTTGTGGTTGGCACCTGCAAAGTTTTTTTTTTTATCCTTAATCTTCCTCGGAAACTTCTCAAAGAAGAAAAAGAAAAGAAAAGAGTGCATTTGGAGTGAGTGGCTTAGGAGGAAGGTTAAAGGAACGCTGGTTTTAGCTTTAAAGAACTACTCCAATGAAAATTGTGTTTTTAATATGTTCTTGTGGCATATAAACATATAAAGAAAATTAAGATTGAAATTGTATTTCTGAGTATTTTATTTTTTTTCAAATCATTGTGACAAAAATATGTAGTTGGAAAAAGAGCTTTCAGCAACAGGGAGGAAAACGGGGGCGGGGTTGCTTCTTGCCAATGGTCCTGCCCACATCTCAGTGGCGAATTTTTAAGGAACTACTGTCACTCCTTAGAAACTAACTTATTAAACAACACAGATTTTTCTTACAAATGGCATAATCTTAATTAAAAGACCAATGGGAATGCTTTGAAAATAGATCCAAAGATGATTTGAGTTGGGTCCTTAAGCAGACACTAGTTTACTCTGTTAAAAACAACAGTTTTGTACCTTTGAAACTTTTTATTTAACTCTGAGCCAACACTTCAAGAGCCATTCCTTTACTTTTCTTTATGTAAAAATGTAATCGGAAAAGCAGAAAAATGCCACTTTAAACACAGCAAAAATAGCAGATGAGCAATGCGCTGATTTTTGCACAGTTTGGTCAAAAACTTCTCTTTGTTTCTCAAAAATTTGAGACTTGTCGTCAGACAGTGGAGAGCCCATTATGGCAGGAAAGCGATGTCCAGGCAAATTGTAAAAGACAACTGTAAACCTACACACACATTGGCTATAGAAACTCGTCTTCAAGCTTTCAGTTTCAATGAAAAGTTTGTGTAAACGCACATAAACCCACAGCTTTGACATTTCGCACCAAACCTCTTCCCGACAAGTGCTGGTTAACGGTAGAAAGGGAAAGGAAGAAGACGCTGCTCCCTGCTGGTTTGGTGCTAGTCCGGTGTGAAAACCACGGGCTGAATGCACATTCATGCAACTGCATTTAGCTGTGGTGCAGAGGTAGAGCAGTCAACCTCTTCTTGAAACATCACAGTTTGGTTTGCCTCCCTGCCCGACCAAGTGTTGAAGTGTCCTTGGGCAAAACACTGAACTCCACATTGCTCCTAGTGGTTATAGGTTGGCACCAGTGTTACAGCTGCTTTCAGTGTGTGTATGTGACTGCAAATGCAGGGCTTTGGACCTTAAAGCGAAACGTGTCGGCTATCATCCATTTAAATTCAGACACCTTAAAGGTGCATTTTAGGTTTATACTGAAGTGACATAAATCCTTATGTACAAGAAATTCAGTTTGTCCAATAAAATTGGTTATTATCTCTTGTATTTTTTAAACATCTTGTTATATCTATTGTTAACAAATCCTGCTTTAGTGCTTTAGGACACAGCATTTATTTAGTGTTGGTGGGCTTAAAAAGCAAAAAGTAAAAATTCTCCACACCAGTCTTCTGTGCTTGGTTTGCTGTCTTTCTCGCCTGTGGCAACAATTTAATTTCTGCATCAATTAACACAGTGATTAATACAACAAGCAAACAGTTTAGAGGTAATGGCACACAATTAACATCTCTCTCCATCATAAAGGATATGCTAAGCACCCACACTGCCACTTTCTCTGCTTAGAATAAAGATGTGTTTAGTACCTAATTCATAAGCTCTGAGATGGAAGTGAAGAGGGTCTGGCTTTGAGCGATGCCATCACCACTTTAATCTAATTATAAATAGCTGAAAATGAGTCTTGCAGATCGAGACTGTGTGTGACACCCTCTACACGCCACCCCCACCTTAACACGAGTAAACACACACACACACACAAGCTCACATTGTTCGCTAAGTGCGAGAATGAATGAGAAGGGCTTTGCTTTTCAGCGCACTGCCACTAAGCAATTGGCAACCCCCTCTTCAAATGCCAATAGCTGATGAAAAGACACCATTCACTTGCTTTGTACCCAAACTTGTAACCGACTTACTTTTACTACCAGCCCCCGTTTCTTTTCTTTGCTTTCTTCTTTTTCTGTTTTCTAATTACAAACCCATTGGCAATGGGAGGGTGTGCTTGGGTAAATAGAGCTGTAGGGGCCTGTCATGTGTGTAGTAGTGGAGGGAGGTCCTCGCAGCGCTCAGGGATGAGATGGTTTGTTGTGATTGGCAGCTACCTTGAGACTGGCCTGATGGAGTTGTCAAAGCTGTATGCTAACAGCCTGTTTTCTTACCAGTGCAGATGTACTCTACTCCGCTGTACTGAACACACACGCAAGCACGTGCGCCGAATACCCTGGTGTCAGGCAAGCGATGGGAACGCGAGTGTTTAGTAGCACAATGCTTTCCGATGGCATTATGAGGAAAGGATGTCAAATTTCAAACCCAAAATTTTTATAAGGGGTTGTTACAGAAAAAACAAGCAGTTTGTAGTTTAATCTCCTCTTTTTACCTCTTCTAGATCACCAGCTTGTTTTTCCTGCAAAGCCAAGACAGAGCTGTATTTGGAGGGTGCCGTCTTGGGCTAACACCGGGTGTGTGAATACAATGGCAATCCTACATCTGGGAACTCAGTGGGAAAACTATCCCATTTCTCACTTGTGCTGTTCGGAGAGGGTGCTCATTTTTACAAGGTGAATTGTGTTACTACAAAATGAAGTTGTGCAAAATTCCCTGTGAAAATTGGGTTATGGGGATTAGCAATCATTTGGACTGGTACTGTTCATCACGCAGGTCCGCTGAGAGTCAGCGGAGCATGTTTGTGTACAGTGGGCTGAAACCTTTCCCACCCTCGGTGATTGCATGGGAAGACGGGGAAAACTGCTCACCGTTGTGGATAAATGTGCAAAATAATGAAAACCTTTTGGTTGTTTCCATGTAATGCTACATACACAAAGGGCATTTACTACACACTGAATGCGGGTTCTTGAACGCACATTTAGCATATGGTGTTTACACTGGACTGTCGCTACCCAATCCTAGCACATATCCCTGCAGTTGGAAGAGGCTCCTCCAGGCTTTTTCTTTCACAGCTCGATTCCGATATGCAAAAGACTTGGTGTCGTATAATTAGAAACCACAATAATAAATTTCTCCTCCTTGATCAATTTTCATAAAATTAGCATCTCCGTGAATCAAAAGGGACGCCATCTATGCATCACTAACAAATGCGAGTTAGTCAAAGGTTAACTGGTTTAACTTGCAATGCACAATCAATTACCTGGGGTTTTGTTCTTCAAGCCTTAAAACACTTGCGTGTGACGCACGAGCACACAACTTTTGAACGCAGAAGCCTGAAATGTGCGTTTGCACAGACTTTTCATTGAAAGTGGTGGTTTGACTGTGTACTGAGGGCGGTGTGAATGTCGTATCAGAGTAAGAATTTCTTTGGATGTCATTTGAATGGTTATGGGATTTGTCTCTTTACCAGCACACTGCAAAAAATGGAATCCTAAGAAAGTAAAACGGTCTTGTTTCAAGAAAAAAAAGAAAAAATATCTTATCAAGGACATTTTTAATAGTAAAATAATCTTAGTTTAACAAAACATGTCTTGGTGACTGGAATTTTTTCTCAAAATAAGAATTCTGGGTAAGACCATTTTTCTGACCCTATTGGCAGTTTTGTGCGTGTTTTTAAAGACAATTTTTCCAATGGGGTAAGACTTATTTTTAAGCCTGGTTTTGCAGAGCAGCTTCATATTTTCAGTGTGGAAAGGTTTCCAGAGGCTTTTAGCCAGTAGTATAATATCCAGCACATCGCTGCCCTTAGTGACCGGATTTCTCTTCTGGCTCCAAGTCCCTTTTCCTTTTCTTCTCTTTTTCCCTCATGCCTCAATCTCATTACACTTTTTCAACTCGGGAACAAAAGCTAAGTGTTTAGCTGTGAGCCAGATCAAGGGCCTGCTTTTTCCTCACAGGAAAGGTGGAATAACAAACATGGCCAACACTGAAATCGACCATACCTTCTGTCGGCTCCAGACTCCCACATCTGTGCTGCACCTCTCTCTGTCTCCCACACAGCTGCTTCTGGGGCTGAGGAGGCTTCAGCCCAGCGCCTCCAAGCTCCCATTGCCTGAGGGTCCCCTGGGATGCAGCTGACTGGCACCCAGACTGTCAACCAGATGATGGATCCCACCAAGAGAATTAGACATGACAGGGGGAGGTGAGATTCTACGAGTGGCCACCGTTGAACCCGGGGACGAGGGGCAGATTGGGTCAGCTGCCTGGGCCCCGTTTGTGTGTGTTTGCATGCACATTCATGCAAATGTTTGCACACAGATACTCAGCGTGAATGCCTTGCATTCAAATGGCCATATCTGTGGGTGGTTATTTTGGCACATCAAGTCTCTCTTTTTTTCTTGTCTTTTTTTTTTTCCTCTTAGTTTTTCACTTCAGTCACATTCTCCATCTGGACCCAAAGTCTTTCATTAGCTGTATCCATTTTACTTTGAAAGCTGACAAAAATATCAGCTGCGTTGACTTGTAATGTTTGTCATGTCTGCTCGGGGGCCTCCCAAAATTCTGACAGATGCCACATGACACATGTTGAAGCTGGAATGAATGAAAAGAGGAGATCTAAATGAAGAGAAATTAAATCTTCCAAGATTCGTTGAGATTTTGGCTCTGTTGTGGTTCCCTATTTTTTTATATTTCTGGTAAACAGACCAGCTGTTAGGAACAGGTAAGCCCTCAGCCTCTTCACATCTGTAAGTACACATTTATTGGGGGGAAAAGTAAAAGTAAAAGGATAACTGTACCTTTTGATGGGCTAAGCATATTGTTTTGTCATTTCTGGCACGACCAGCTTGATCTTGTGATACCAGCTGGATAAAAGCTTCATTCTTGCCCCGCGGCGTCCCGCTGTGCCATTGCCTCAACCAGACACTGTGATGGTAAGTGACTGCTGTAATTGTTCTACTTGTACCTCCTACTCTTCAGCCATCCAACTAGCTCCTACCCCCTGGTTGTACCACATTTCCCACATGGGCCATCTTGGCATGAACCCCAATACAGGGATTTAACACAACAGTTTGATGCCGTCAGGTAAAGTCTCTGCTGAAAAACATTCGCTGGCCCTTTAAATAATTTTCCTCTTTTTATGAAATTATTTAGTCCAAATAAATATACTTTGATTGTGATTGCATTTTAAATTTGTGACGATAAAACATTTAAATGCTCTCTTTATTCACTTGTTGTCCCAGATTTTTCTGGTTAGAAAAATCATTTTGAGCTATTTGTATTAAGTCAAGCTTTTGGAAAAAAGTATGAAATGTGATGAGAAAAATCAGAATGAATCAACCCCATCATAGTTTTTATTTTCTTTCTTGTATTTTCTCCATCGTCATCTCTCAGAGAGATTATGCATGCTCTTAGATACGCCAGTTGCCTCATTTAGCCCCCCCCCCCCCCCCCCCCCATGCCCCACAAACCAACACCCCCCTTCAACCCCACTGTGCCCACAGACACTTGCATGCATGCACATGAGAGCAAATGGAGGAGAGGAGGGAAACACGCAGAGAGGATTGCTTACTGTACTGTACATCAAATATTAATCTGTTTACTATAGCAAATAGACTTATCTTTGCCCAATCTGTTTGAAGTGACAGGATCGGCCCTTGTTGTGTAATAGGGACCCTTTACTGTAACTGAATGACACCAGTTACTCACTGGGGTCCCTTTTTCACCCAGTCTCAATGGAAAGGCGTCTGCATTAATCAGGATCGACTGTGATTTTTATTTTTATTTTTTTTTGCTTTTGGGTTTTAGAGCTGAAAGCCTGTATTGGACTGTGTCTGTTTGCTTTTGTAAGACATGTCATGGAGCGAAGAGAGGAGGAGCAGGGGAGCAAAACACACAGGAATTGTGAAGAAGAGCAAGCTGTGTTTCAAAGAAAAAAAAAGCTTAAAGAAGAAGTTAAGTTACGCTTTAAAACATACACGTGCAGAATACACTTTGAGCTCAACCCTGTTGGTTTTTGAGGCTTTTTCCTTTTTGCTTAAGCAAGTCAGTTATTCAAAGAAAAAAATCTACCCTTTCCTGCTCTTCTTTTAAAGATCTTTAGATTTTCTTTGCAGGTAAAAGAATAAATGAATACATAAATAAACAAAGCACCAGGTGAACATTTAAATGCACACAAAAGTGAAGGAGCAGAGAGGCAGGCGAGCATCTCAGCCAGAGGTATGTTGCCATCTTCTGGTTCTGACGCCAAACTTCAAGAGCAGGGATACATTTTTCAGTTGAACGTCTTAAGATTTTTTTCACTTCTTTTTCTCTTTTCATCTTAATGTTTAATTAGAAATTAACTATTTAGAAATTACATTAAGAAGTCACCTTTATTGAAGCTTTTACTTTAACACATTCACACTGATGCATGTCAAAAGTTACTTTCCAGACTTTGAAGTGTTCCTTGTTCATCTCATTTGCATGTACCTTCATCCACATATGCCCTCCTTTTTCTCCACTGCCCCGAATGTGATCTGTGCAGTTGCGGGGTGTTAATTGGCTTGGCCCTGCAGTGTGTATGTGCACCTGTGTGTGTCAGTGTCTCAGCATGAATGTTTGTGTATGTATATGTCAGCATGTTGACAGCGTGAGCAGTGTCGGAGTCTCTCACGGCGGCCCAGCACATGTGGCTCTCTTCCAGTCTGCGCGGCTCTTTCCTCTAGTCCTAACATGTGCTCTGTGCCTCCCTGTCCCTGCCCAGCCCTGCTGGGCTCTGTGAGGCCCTGTCTGCAGTGGACCAGTCTGTTTCTGCTGCTAACATTAGAAAATCTCAAAAATCTCACCATTTCAGTTCAAGTGCATTTCATGTCTTGCAAAAGTTTTTTGAAAATGTAATAATTAAATGAAAAAAATACTTGTGTTTGACACTAGTTTCTTTTTTATCCACAAAAATATTCTAAAAATATTTGTGTTAGCATGGGGAGTTCAAATCTTCATAACCAAACATACAAATATTTTGTGAATATTTATCTATTTTATGAGATTTTCTCACAAACTCTTGCTGTATTTGGTATCATCCCATTGTTTTTCAGGGTGACGTTTCCTTGGGACTGACTTTGCAGCATCTACAAGCTCAGTTTATAATCAAAAATTGTAGGTTTATAATATGTTTCTGCCAAAAGTTCAAGTGGGCGTGAGATGGATGTGCCACAATCGTCAGCAACATAAAAAATGCAATTTCCTTCACTGTTAAAAAACACGTGTCTTTTCTCAAGCTGGCTTGTCAGGGATTTTTTTTTTTTTTTTGTATGGGGTCAGCGTGGGATGCTGAATAACCGGGAAGCCATACAGACAGAGTGGGCACATGCCCCAGAAAATGCCAGAGTGACCAACACAGCAGCCAAAAGACACACACACTCACACAGACTACATCGCTCTCTCTGTTTCTTCTTCTTTTTTTTTTTAAACTTGATTTGTCCTCACTAGCCTTTCTTGCTCCCTTTTGCCTGCGGCAAGACAGCTGTGTCCATCAGGCCTTGATGCCGGTGACATAGGTCACACGCTAAGAGCCCACTATGATCATGACAGCAGAGAAACTCCTCAAGCTCTTAGTGCAGAGAAAATACCTATCTTACTTTATTTTTTTATTTTTTTCTTTATAAAAAAAACAAATTTTCTTCTGCTCCAAAAAGAAGCCTACAAAATGAAACAAAGTCATGGATGATGCCATTAAGTTATGAAACAACAATATATTATATTGTTCAAAAAACTACTTTTAAAATTATATTTTTACTCTTAAACCATTTAGTTAACACAGAAAAAGGGAGAAATATTTACAAAGAAGTTTTTAGGATTTGCAAGTTTTAAGGTTTCTGAATATTTCAACAGTAAAATAGTTTATTGGTACAAGTTTTGATTTTTTGAAATGTAAAAAACGCCAGTAAATCGAAATTTTTAACAAGAAAAGTGTGCATCTGTCATTATTTTAGAGAAAGTCCAAATTTTTTTTCTTAAATGACTTTAATTTAATCTTTAAAATTACGTGATTCTTAAAAAAACAGTTCAGTTAAGGCTAAACATCGATAAATAATTAGTTACTTTAATTGAAAAAAGTTTAAAAAGTAAGTAAATGAAAATATATTTACACAAAGTACAGTTTATGTATATTTTATTTTGAAAAACTTCAGTTGACATAAGTTAACTGCTTTAAATTCTGTGTAAATTAAACACAATTTAATTAATCAGTGTAAATGTTATAACTTACTGAAACATATTAAATCATGAGATGTGTGTTCTCTGAAACTACAGTAAGAAACAATTATATTTTTTAATCTAATGTATGTTCAGATGAATTCAAGTGTGGTAACAGCGAAGGTTTATTTCCAAATGTGAGTAAAAAGTTCATGTTTTATTTGTGTTTCTTTTTTGCCTCTTTCATTTTCATGTTTAATTCTGAATTAAAGGAATCCTCCTGTTGGTAATCCATCACTCCCAGCCATGTGGAGCTGTATTTACAGTGAAAATATTGTCACATATTGCAACAGTTGCTCCAATTCGCTTAATGTGGGGCTTGAGGGAGCAGCTAAAAGCTTTGCTTTGACAGTTTTTGGTTCTTTTAAGTCAGGGAACTGGATACACCCACCCACCCACCCCCACCCCCCCCCCCACCCCCCAGATCTTGAACACTGTCCCAAAATAAACGCTGTGGTCTGGAGGTTAACTCATGGAGCACTGTGTAGCCTGAAAACTGAAATCTATACCGCTTCAATGATCAATCTCTCATTCCTCCCCCTCTTTCCAATCCCCTTGTTCATTCACCGCTTTCTTTTCCGTGTCTCCCACTCCTGAGCAGCCATTGAAACTTTGCAGCAGCTATTTTGTCTCTTTATCTCGCGGTCTCTTGTCCCCTTTGCTCTGTCTCTTTTCACTGGCAGAGGTTCATCCGAAATGAGAGGCTGTGCCCTTTCTGACCTGAGCATGTCAGTGTTAATTGTATGGCTTTAATTACAAAAACACATTTAGCATTTTCAAAGGGGGTTTAAGTTAAATCCTTCCTCTTCAGTCCAATCTCTAAGATTTAGGCGTGGCATGGCGGCCGTGTCAGCTATCCAATTCAGATTAGATCTCGTCTTTGTCAAGCTCAACTGTCTGTCTGAGGCTTTTGCAGGGATGTGCTCTGCTTGGCTGCTATGTTTACATAAAATTCACACTTGGAAACTGTTATCTAAAATAGGGAAAAACTGGGCTTTTTTAAAAATCTTTTTTAATTTGATTTATTTTATGTAAAAAATACAACGTTTGCACTGTTTAGGTTGTCGATTTCACATAAAGTTTGAACTGGGTTACATCAAATTTGCTGAAAAAACAAAATAGAATAGTGCACATGCTAACACGGACAAAGCTGCAAACTTTTCTACAGCCCTCATGCCCAGACCTAATTCAGTTAAGTTGGGTCCATTGTGAAGCAGCCAGCGGAGCTCTTTTTAATCAGAAGGATTTGTCATATGATTGACGGACTGTTGACAGCAGTATTGGGGCAGTATTTAGCAAGGTCTCAGGACCCCTGTGGCTAAAGTGAATTTTATGGGGGGACTGGTGGGTTGGTGGCATAACAAGAAGTCAGGCATTTTTTAAAGCTGATGCAAATGAAGGTATTTCATGTTGACATGTCACCGTCTGGGGTGTAATAGTTGATCACTTTGTGCATGGTGGGAAAACAAAAGTGCATGGAAAACCAACACCACACATGTCTGTGTGTGTGTGTGTGTGTGTGTGTGTGTGTGTGTGTGTGTGTGTAAGTGTCGAGTTCCACCCACCACTGTCCCTTTTTGTGTCTGTGAGTAGGGTAGGGTATATTAACAGACCTCATTTACAATGTATGGGCTCTGCGGACCAGAACGGTTTGAGTTATACGATAGTTAAGCGCTTGGTTAACAATACTCGCTCTGAAAATGGGTGAGGAGAGTTTCCTTTTGTTTGTCATCATGAAGAATCACGGAAAAGATTTTAAAATGATTTACGTGAAGTGCTAAGTTTCTTTTTTATTAATATTTGTACTTATTTATTTTAGACTATTTCAGAATATTTTTTGGAAAATAAATTGACATAAGGATACAACAATACAACATGGAATTAGACTTCTAAAATTAGCACTTTAGTAAATTATATATATTTAATTACATATATATATATATATATATATATATATATATATACATATATATATATATATATATATATATACATGGGGAAAATGCAGAGAGTAACTTACGGCTCCAAACACAGACAACTGGTTAAAGGAAATTGTTTTTTTCTTCTAAAAAAGTATATTTGTTTAAAAAATATATTTTATACTTAGAAATGTGTTTGTGGCTCGTGGTTTGTAATATTTGTCAGGCTTATTTTGTTTATTTGTTTGTTTGTTTTCTGCTTGTTTTCTAATGGGAGAAGAGTCAAAAATCTCTGAATTTGATCACCAAGAGGAGCTCAAGAGATTTAATTTGACTTCACTCATTCAAGCAAAAACAAATCAAAAAATAAAATTAAACAAATGCCACAAAACCAAAAGGAAATAATAATTTATCCCTTTCATACTAAAAAAA
>BSAI01000005.1:7954788-8089324 GCA_036245035.1 Adrianichthys oophorus
TTATTGAATATGATTTCTGAGTGTAAATATAAAAAACTGGGTTTTTGTGGGCAGCAAAACCTCTAGATGTAGAAAATACAATATAAAAATATTCACACACATATATATATATATATATATATATATACTGTATATGTATAAATTTTTACAAAAGACTGGAGTCCAAGAATATATTTAGAATTCACAACAACATCTGTTATGTCCCATTTTACTCGTAAAGAATATTGAATCCCTAAAGCTTTATTTCTCATAATGAAACGAAATCAAAAGCAAAATAAGAAAAATCACAGAAAACATACGTCTCAGCTCACATAAGTGATTTCAAATTTGTCTCTTTTTTTCCCCCGAAAACATAAAAATCAGAATGAATGAAACGCAGCTCTGAGGTTTAATTGCTTTTTCATGATCCAGCAATCCTGCAAGAAAATGCAGCGTAAAAAAGCCCAATTAGAGTCTTTTCACTTTGTGCTGGAGACAGCAGGGTTCAGGCTGATTGTCTTTCTCTGCTAGTTGCTCTGCTCCAGAAGGTGATACTGGGTTGGACCCCTGTTACCCTCCGAGCCTTCTGTTAAATTTGGCAGAAAAAACACTGGGTTTCGAGGAAGAACAAAGGCGGGCTGGTTTCTCCATAGAACCAGAAGAAAAAAAATCCCTGAAGAATGGATTAATTTGGTCAAATATAGGAGACCCATTCCATGCTCACTCTAGCAATGAGAGCCATTGGAGCAAGCAGGACTTGTCCTTATTAAATAGCTTAAAATGACTCCAAAGTTCTGTGCTGTGCTGCCTCCATACAGCAGATGCTCTGCTTTAATTGGTCTATGAAGGCCTGACCCAAGGTTCTGTATGAGGGATTTAGGAACCATATTTATTATTTGCCATAACCTAGCATAGTAGACGTGCGCTCACAAGGGTCACATTTTCCAATTTCATCCGTTTCTTAATGTTCAGTGTGGTTTGAGTGGGAGGCGCTTTCGAAGGTAATGTTTAACAGCAGGTAAGTCCTAAACACCATTCATCAGAGGCCTGCACTCTCCTCTCACTCGGCCATAGCCATGACTGATGGGCCTGTCTTTTGTATGAATGTTTCGCTCAGTGGAAAGCCATATGCCACTGGCACCAGCTCCTGCCTACAACCTCCTGCAGGAGCAGTGGAGAAAAGAAGAAGAAATCCAGACAGATCGACAGGATCAAAGCAACTCCTGATAAGAGTACAGTCACATGCAATAATGGTGACATGCATTAATAGTGAATTTATGATTATTATTTTTAATAAGAGAAGTGGGAGGTTAGAGGGAGGTGCTGCTGGTCCATCTGTCCCAAGCAGCCTCTCTCCCTGGTGCTGCTGCCGCCCCCTCGTGAGAGAAGCACAGCTGTTACTGGAAAGACCTACTGTCCAGAAAAAGGGCTTGCACTCCTCCCCTCCGTCCTTCTGTCCCTCCGTCCCTCCACCTCTTCTCCTAAACACCCCTGCAAGAGGATGAAACAAACCACCAAGCCCAGGCACTGTGCAGTCAGCCTGCACGTCTGCAATTTCAAACCTCTTTAGATCATTTTTCATGCTTACCAGAAATGAATAATGCACACATTAACTGGTGCCAGTTAATAAATTTCCATTTCACTGCACTTTTTTTTCAATAATGTTCTGGTTGCTTCATTTTATTTTGCAAAACAGACCCCCACCCCACCCCACCCACCCACCCCCCATATCCCCCTCTGCCCATTTCCCAATGAAGGCCCACATCAATGTATCCACGCCCAGAGAGACTTTCCTCCGCTTCCAAAATGATAAAACTCTCCAAATCTGCCTCCATTTACAGTCTGGCATGCAAATGTGAGGTGTCGCATCGAACTGTTCTGTTACAGTCGTGATCGCTTGCAGTTGTTCATAGCTCATCCCTCGGTTGAAGATAATGCCCGGCAACATTTCTCACCAGAGCGCATCCTCAGAATTCTGCCCCGAGGGCAATGCCGCACAGAAACAGAATCAATCTTGGAGAACTGCGAGGCTTTGCAAAGGAGCCAAATTGGCAGCATAAGCCCATTATATTAGCTCAACAAAGCCCTGACTAGCATCTGGCCACACCGGACACTTTATGGCCTATCTCTAACTATTAATCATTTGCTACGACATCAGAGTCTCAAGAGGGTAGCTGGATGCTCTGTAACGGAGAAGACGACTGGAAGTGCCAGGGCGGCTAGGCAGTGCGGTCCCAATGCCCACTGACAGTAGCCCTCCTTAAAATGACACTGTGCATTCGAGCCAAACGGAGGGAGCAGCGCAAGGAAGGCGTTTTGACAGGCGAGGGGGACCCCTCTGAAAATGCCACCGTGCCCTGGTGGCCTACAGTGTTGTAGTGCACTGGTAGTATCTGTTCTGAGGTCGTGTCATGTAATATGATCTAGATGAGGCAGACGGGATGGGTCCCTCTCCAGGATGTGGTGAGGGTGTCAGACAAGCTGCTCCTCTAATAAGGGCTGCCACTCTAATGATCACTCAGTCAGGCTGTAACCTCTGACCCCCACTGTTAGAAGAAGCAGAGAGAGGGGCCGGCCGGGAGGATGGAAGGAGCGGTGAGTTCAAATGTGCAGTATTTACATCAATTAGACAGGCAAGATGGAGGTTCCCATCAAAGCCTATTAGCAGTGTTGTGTTTGGGAGGAGCAAGCGGGACGGACAGGCAGGGTCTCAGAGAGGCCCAGTGGACACATCGCAGGCCTGCCCTTGATCACATCCTGTCACATCGATGAGAACTCTGTCCAAGCCACTCCTACACACTTTCGGTTTGTGACTACGTGCGTTTGTGCATCTCGGGCCTCCGCGCAGAATTTTAGTTTCGCATCATTTCCGCAGGACGTAAGAGCATTTCCATTAATTATAAATCTTTTCATTTATTTGATTATATTTGGCGTATTTTTTGTAGAAAAAAGTCTGCTTCTACAGTGACCCTGAAGCACAAAATCATATCAACAAATCACTAAATGCAAAAACATATTAAAGATCACAACGACAATTAAAAAAGCAAAACAAATGCCTCAGTGCCCGTATGGCAGATTGTGAATTCAAATCCAGGCCGAGTCATACCATAAACTCTATAAATGGGACCCAATGCTTTCCTGCTTGATACTCAGCAATTAGGGGTTGGATTGGGGGTTGAACCACCAAATGGTGGTGGCTGAGCGTGGCTGTGTCTGCAGCTCCACCACAGGTTGGGTCAAATGAGAACAAATGTCACACACCTAGGTGTGTGACAACTAATGGGACTTCAACTTTATTAAGAAAACAACATAACATTTTTGAAATCAGAACAAAATTGAAAAAATTTACAAACATTTCAGAAAACAACATTTCCAGAAATTAAAAAAAAAAAGTTAAAAAGAAAGACCGGAAATGGTAGGTACTATGGGACGTCAGTTATTGAATGATGACATTTCATTTGACAATTGAGTTTTTTCATATGAGCCTTTAATGACTGCATACTAATAGAAGTTTTAGGATTAGTGCGGAGCAGATCTGGTATAACTTCATGACAAATAACTTTTGGTTAAAATGATGGACAAACCTTTTTTTTTTGGAAAACAGAAGTTAGTTCCAAAAGTGAGATGTTGAAAATGAAAGAAAAGAAGAAACCAGAATAGCTGGGTGTCATAGGACATCGCTGAAGGGGAAAGTTATTCGGCATGAAGCGTCATCAGGTCTGGGATGTCCCATAGAACCTAACTTTTCCAGTTATTTATTGTGTTTAGTTTTTTAAGATTTCATTTTGATTTCTAGAAATTGCTTTTTTTCCCCAAAGTGTTCCATTTTTTTTTCATTTCATTTTTTGGGAGGTCTGGAATTTTCTTTTGATTTCTAAAGTTTTTTCAATTAATATTTGTTTTGCTTCTTTAATTTTGTTGTGATCTTTAATATGTTTCATATGTTTACATTGAGTGATTCGTTGGGCCACCGTATGCTTCCCTCCACTTTTATTTTGTAGCATATTGCAAAGATAATACCCATTTATAAAAGTGAAAAACAAACACATTCTATGTAATTATAGACCAATGTCGCTGTTTACACAATTTTCCAAATTATTGGAAACATTATTTGTTACCAGATTGGAAAAATTCCTAGACAAAGAAATATCTTAAACAATAGTCAAAATGGGTTCAGAGCAAATCACTCCACGCCAATGGCACTGATGGAACTGATGGAACTGATGGAACTGATGGATTTAACAGGGAAATATCCACAGCAGTTGACAAAAAAAAAACAGCTCATCAGTATTTTTATCAACCTCAAACTGGTTAAATATTAAAATAAAAAAATCGGAGGCATTTGCTGTGTTTTCTTTGTTGTTTCTTGTTGTTGCCTTTCGATGTTTGTTTTGTTTTTATATAGTTTTTTTTGTCAGCTTTTGTCAGCCAGTTGATGTATTTACTGTATGTTTCATTACAAAGAGATGGTATTTGGTTAAAATAGCTTGATTGGTTTAGGTAAATGGGGCAGCCGCAGAGAAAATACGTTTTCTTCTTTCTGTCCAATTTCATTCTTACCCAAAACTAGAATATTATGTAATTTATTGTTGTGTGTTATGAAAATGAAATAATTAAATAATACATGTTTCAAAGTAACTTTTGCGTCAGTCAAAAAAAAAAAAAAAAGTGTTAAAATGTGCATTTTGACTGCGTTCTGACAAGATTCCCCCTCATCCATTGACTTGAAACATACTGTCCAATAAAAGGAAGTCAACAAAGAACCCCCAGCTGACTGCTGATTTAATTACATTTTTGGTAAAAAGTGCTCTTCAGAAATTCCAGAAAACAAGAAGACTTCATATCAGCATCCCATCTTTTATTAATGTCACTCTGTGGGACAGCAGGTTCTTGTCAGTCTAGATGGATAATAAAGATGTCGACTGGACTGGAGAATCCATCCCTTTATTCCTAACATGCTTTATGATAATGAAAGGTACTGAAAGAATTATTATGATGAAACGGGGGCTCCCCTACTGGTGTGTCAGCACCTCTATGCAGTTAGACCATCAGCTGCAGGCTCTGAGTGAATGGATGACATAGAACATAAAGATCTGTAAGCACATAAAGCAAATGGGCACTAGTTTTGCAACCAGTCGTACATCTGCAGCGCTGCATGTCTACACGGCGTGACAAAAACTAATGTGAGTGGAAAGCTTTCAGTCTTGAATGTCACCATCCCCACTGTCTTTGATCTGCTTTTTTTGTCTTCATTCACTCCTTCGCTGAAAGTCGATTTAGCGTTCTGACCTTTTACACAAACCTCCATAAAACAGGGTTTCGTGCTAAACCAAGCAACACAGAGTGTTCCTTTATTTTATTTGTTGTGCTTTTCAAAGCCAACTTAAAAAAGGCAGACATTTCTCGTGAAATTAGTTGAGGAGGTGATCTGCAGAGGGCGGCTGTGGGCTGTGACACCCCCAAATGACCGTATCAGTAACATCTTCTAAGCATCAAAGCGTCAACCGGCGTATTGTACTGTATGAGTAAACAAACTGAGCGGCCCCTAAAAGCAAAGCCATACCAGCCCGCCGCCGCTTCAAAAGTTTCCTGCGAGCTGTAGGAAGCAGGTGAAAAAATAGAAGTGTGCTGACCTCTGACCTCGGGTGCACACTTGTTGACTGATGTTTCACACTAGGGTTGCCTTTTCCTTCTGCAGCTTTCTTCAAGAAGACCTGGCTTGTGTGTGAGGACACATGTGTGTGTGCAGGCGAATCCCCGGGGAGATCATCTCCATCTGCCTTTGAAGGGTCTGTGCTACAGAGCTGTTTTCATGCAGCCACCGGTCATGAGTTTCCTGTCTCAGCTGACCCCTCGTCTTTTTGTGGACACTTGAGAAAAACTTCCAAGCACGAACACCTTTCTCCCATTAACTACAGAGGCTACAGGAGGAGCAGGGAGCCAAAGGAGAAGGGGGGAATCAAACACAGAGTGCCATCCCACTTGGAAACAAAAAAGACATTAAACCAACTTATTCCTCACATGACAGCCGTGTTCCACTACACTTCTAGGCTACAACAAACAATCCTGCATCGAATTAGAGTGCCTTTTGAGTTTAGGAACATTTGGATCTTGTGAGGAAGCTAAATAAACCTGCAACAGATCCTCTGTGAGTACACGTGCATGTATCTGTGTCCAGCTAAGACAACAGAGATGAAAAGAGGATGGGGTTCATTATGGGTCAGGTCCACATGGCCTTGAAAGAGGGCAGCAAACCACTACAGCTCAGCCTAAAACATAACCACAGGCATGAAACGCGTCTGCCCATCAAACACACTCACAAAATCAAATTAGGGACTTAGATGTCATACATGAAAGAGTCTACACAAATGAGGTCAAACTAAAAAGTGGAATTAGCTATCAGGGCTACAATGATGAGTTAGCAACGTAGATTTAGGGCCAGTGTACACCTCACAGAGATTGGCCAGCCCATCAACTAGATAGCGTTTCTACCACAATCGTACGCTCTAGTTTTGCTCCCGACTGTCTGTGATAACAATGACATGATACTGAGTGGGGTTTATACTTTTCAAGCCAGATGGCCCGATTGAAGTGAGAGCAAAATCTTTGAGATCCTGTTTTCTATGTCAGCCAGGTGGTACATCAGGTTTATTTTTGGTATTTAAAAAACCCCAACATACCAATAACTACACTTAAAAAAAAAAAAGTGAAAACTGAAAATGATGTGCCACATGCTCCACATCTTAATTAAATAAAGCTGAAGTTACAGTTGCATTAGAAAGTAAAAATGCAGAGAAAACGTCAATTTTTTTCGTTTTTTGGAACCAAATCAGAATAAATTAAGGCAGATGTTTTTTTGGATGTATTTACCTGTAACCAAGCACAAAAACTGATGGAAAATCACCTTAATTCATCGTAACACGTGCAGCCAAGTTGCACATTGCTTCATTGCCTGCATGTAAGCCTATTTTAAGTGTGTCCGAGGCTAAATGTTGTTGTTGGTTGCATGTATTTCAAGGGAGAATTGTAACAAAAGGAAGGGTTACCAGGACAGCAAATATTTTTTGTGCAGCTTTATTAAGCCACAGTGTTGAAAAAAGTTTAGCATTGGCCACGCTTTTTTCAGAAATTACATGAGAATAGTCACTTTGATTAAATAAAAAATAAAAGTCTAATCCTCTTATTCAGAGTGCAGTAATGGCAATATTGTCTTCAAAATCATGTGGAAAGGGCCAGAGTTTGCTCCACCATCGCGTCTTCTAACCACTCAAATTAAGTATAGGCTAAATGGCGCAATATGCACGCGATATGGGCGTAAAATTCCAACCGCAAATTATGTCGTTAGCATGTCGCAGCGATTGGTGCGCTTCCCTTCCAACTGGCTTGAGACCAATGCGACCAGATTACAAACCACTTTGGAGAATAAACTGCCTTTAAGCATTTCATTCATTCATTTTCCAATCCGCTTTATCCCTTTCGGGGTCACGGGGTTGCCGGAGCCTAACCCGGCTACTCATGGGCGAAGGCAGGGTACACCCCTGGACTGGTCGCCAGTCTGTCGCAGGGGCCACAATCACACACCCATGTACACTCACATTCACACCTAGGGACAATTTAGAGTAACCAATTAACCTGTGAAGCATGTTTTTGGACGGTGGGAGGAAGCCGGAGTACCCGGAGAAAACCCACGCATGCACGGGGAGAACATGCAAACTCCACACAGAAAGGTCCCCCAGCCAGGACTTGAACCGGGAACCTTCTTGCTGTGAGGCAGGAGCGCTAACCACTGCGCCACTGTGCAGCCTCCCTTTAAGCATTTGTTCAAGAGATTATTGCTAGGGTTGGGCGTCGCTTTATTTAATTTCAGTTAACAAGTTCACATTTTTTGTAAATATTCATTTATTTTTCAAATGTTAACCTAAAAAAAGTTTTAATTTTACTAATGGCGAACAATTGTCATACAATTTCCAATCTAAAAGGAACAAAGATGGAATTATTGACGAAATGAATTAGTGACAACCCAGCTACAAGTTCATAAAACATTAATCACATAAAGGTTTTCTGTTATTTCCCAATATTGGGATACTTTCTGAAAAAAAGCTTTTTACTCAACATTTTAATTGAAGACAAAAATCCTCTAAGTTTTAGGATACCTAATTTTTTGTCTCAGGTCAAGGCCAAAGCTAAAAAAAATTTTTAAAAAATTAGTGGTCTTTAGGATCTATTGCTTTAATTCAAATAAATAAATTATTATAAATTCTATTTATTAGAAAACTAAAGAGAAAAGGCTCAAGCCTGCAAAGACTTTTAAAAACATTCATTGCCCCAAAACTATTTTTTAAAATGCAGACGCACAATATATACATCATAGAAATGAAAAAAAATAAATGTTGTGTTAGAAAATGTATAATTGTTGATTTAAGTTCTTTTTTTGTGCATCAGATGCTGTTTGTATGAACACATAAATATATGTATTTTTTGAAGTATTTCAGTCAAACTAAAAGTGGTAAAACAGATGCGACTAATTGAATTTTAAAAAATTGTAGTAGAACAGTATTTAAAATAAATGCATTGGTGCAACAACTGTTTACCCTTTAATTTACTGAATGGAAAAGAACAACTAGAGTCTGACACACAGACTTTTAATTCAAGATTTTTAAAAGACAAAACTACCAAAAATCTATCAATCTCAAATGGAAGTATGAAGAAATGTGTCTGGTAGGAGGCAGGAATGTCTTTGAGTGCCCTTCAGGGAGTCTTGTGTTTGAGCTGGTCCAGTTTGCGTAGCAGCATGTTGTAGTTGTCTTTGGTCCCAGCAGCCTCAGGGTCCAACTTTAGAGACAGTTCATAGTGTTTCTTTGCCAACTCCAGCTTCCCCCACCGATGATACAGCACAGCTGAAGAAAAACAGAAACCATCTTTCAACCCAACAAGCTGCAATAAATCTCATTCTGATGATGTCTATTCATTTCAGTAGAGATTATTTGGAAACCTTACACCTCCCACACACACACACACACACACACAAATCAAAAGTGCAGAGGCCTTACCTAAATTGCCATGGCAACTAGCAGCATTTGGGTTGATCTGAAGGGCGTGAAGAAAGAAGCTCTCAGACTCCTAAGAAATAAAAAAAAATAGATCATGCGTTTTCTTTACACGTCAGAGAAATTCCCCTCTTCTGACCTGACACACACTCACACACATTGATCTGACTGTTGTTTCAGCTGCTAACTGACCTTATATTTCTCTAATTTTCCCAGGACATTTGCCAACGAAAACATGATGGTGTGGTCATTAGGGACTATCCTCAGCGCCTCTCTGCCGATCAGCTCTGCCTGAGCCAGGTTACCTTGAAGACAGACCGGAAAATTAACAAAAATGTCAGACATTAATATTAGATGATGCCCACAGAATACCCACAGCTAGAGCCAGATGCTCACATTTATTTTTAGCAGTCTATACAAGCAGAAAACATTGAAATGACTGATGGAGTTCTTTACAGAAATATGCAAATAATGTTTTCATTTTAGAAGTAAGTAAGTAAGTAATAAGTAAATAAGAGAGGAAAATGTGCTTGCTTTGTCAGTAATATCAAAAGCAAAAGAGTTTTTCCCCCCTCCACACATGTAAGGGTGGTTTAGTCTCCTAATTAAGGTTGAACACAAGGCCCACTGAGTTATTGATCTCTGTCACAGATCTGTCTGATGTCTGGCCAGAAATGGAGAGAAGAGACAGACAAGAGAGACAGAGGGCGAAACAATGGCAGCCATGTCCTGAGTCATGGCCTGTGCCTTTTAGACACAGCTTGCCGGCGTGTGACTTACATGTGTGAACGTGCACGTCTGCACAAATCTGCTTTATTGTTTGAAGACAAAAAAAAAAAACAAGTGAGAGAGAACACCAAAGAAAAGCAGGCGCTGCCAAATCCTCGCAATTCTAAAATGTCACCTATTGTTCATCTGTTTTCTCTCTTTTCGTGGTTTGGTAGGGAGCCGGGAAAGATGGGCAGAATTATTTCTGCCAGATTTGGGGAACAAATACAGCAGGGGAACTCTGAGGGGGCGCTGTTCTGGCTGTGCTTGCCTGCGTTTGATCAGGGTCACACTGGGCTCTGATTGGATGGTTCCAGTACCCTCCTGGGAGACTCCGCCCCCGCGGGAGCAGCTTCTAACAAAACGGCTTGAGCATTTGGAAATCAGAGCATTCTCCACACGGCAGGGAAGAGTACCTTCAAAACTCACAACACAAAGCTTTAATACATAAATTTCAAGCATTGCTGATTCCTGCTCTTCCGGTCTAATCTTGTTGGCCATTTAGATTTCCCGCCTTTCCAAAGCTAACAAGGGTTTGATTTTTGGATATTAATGCTGAACCAGGCTGCAACCACAGCAGAGGGCTTTTTGACAGCCCAGTGAATCATAATGTGGTTTGAACACAGATCACAAATAGAAAAAAAAAGCTGAACAGTTTAATTTGTTTATTTAAAAAGTCAGTATATGTTTTTTTAATTGCCTAAATTGTCCAGTAGGATGACCATGTTGTTCCAAGCCAGGCTGTGATCAGGCTTTAATACAGTTGCATTCCGCCATGCGTTCAGAGCGTCCACATGTCTGTTTTGGTCCGCATACTGCCGCAAAACAAATAAAAGAAATAATGACATCAGGTGTTTCAACACACAAGAGACATTTACCATGCAAACTGGATTTTTTACAATATTTTTTGGAATAAATGTAAGTGATTTGTGCACTTGGACTGAAATTGAAAATCTATTTCTTGTGTATTTGAGAAGCTTAGTGATGTAACTCACCAAACGTCCCAGGTTGTAGTAACAATCAGGGTATTTTTTGCGAAAGCGGATGGCGTTCAAATAGCTCTGCTCTGCTTCCTCAAACTTCCGGAGGCTGTTCTGAACTATACCAAGATTCATCCAAGCTGCTGCAAAGTCAGATCTGCAACAATGAAACAAAAAAAAGCTTTTAAAATATAATTCTGATAAAAAAAATGAAATGCATTCTTTTAAAAACCCATTCTGATCATCTTTAATCTATTTTCAAAGCGTTCACAGTGGTCTTTTTATTATGATGATGCCATTTTTAGACAAAATAATAATAAAAAAAAAAAAATTGTGTCTTTTTCTCCTTCTTTGGAATTGTGGGCACGACTGCTGGTGCAGAGCAACCACTTCCGCTCCCTGTGCTGAGAGCTCAGAGTACAGAGTTTATTCATAATACTCTTTTTCCAAAAGCATTTTGTTTACTCCTGATTCATAACAATTTCAAGAAGAATACTTAGACATGCACTTTTAATCTTAATTTCCTTTGCATATGTCATCCATCATGACAAAAATCCCCCAAGAAGATGTTAAAAACACCCCCAAAAAACCCATTTTGATTGGAGTGGGTCTTTAAAGAAAAACCTACTGGATGGACACAGCTTTCGACAACAGTTGCTCCGCTTCTATCAGCTCATTCTTCTCCTTTAGGATGTTTCCCAGGTTGTTCATTGCGTGGACGTAGGTCGGGTGGAGCCTGAGCGGTTTTAAAAACACAAGTCAGCTTATAGATCAATAAATAAAAACTGAATAAAAGTTAGCTACCTCACAGCCTCTCTATAGTATCGGACAGCAGCAGTGGTGTTCCCTCTATCGGCCAGGTTCTTACCCACATTGTAATGCACCTTAAAGAAATGTCTGAGATGCTTTACACAGTACGGCAAGAGGATTAGGGCAAACAAAAAAAATTTTTTTTAATAAAGTCATGAAATTAGGAGAAAAAAAGTCGTAATGTCATAAGAATAAAGTTGTAGCATTATGAGAAAAAAAGTTGTAATTTTATAAGAATAAAGTTGCAAAACTATGAGAATACATTAAAAAAATTAAATTAAATAAAAAAAATAGAAAAAAGTTGCAATTACATGAAAATAAAGTTGTAAAATTATTTTTAAAAAACTACGTTTATATTTTACAAGTATAAGTCGTAACATAAGAAAAAAGGTAAATTATTTATGAGAATAAAGTTGTAAAACGATAAGGAAAAAGTTGTAATATTACGAGAAAAAAAGTAATAAACTTATGAGGAAAAGACTCCAAAGTCATAACATTACGAGAAAAAGTCAAAATTTTAGGAGAACAAAACTTGGAGAGTTATAAATAAAAAGTCAATATTTGACTCGATTAAAATTATAACTTCATAAGTTATAAACTTGAAGCTAAAAGTAATAAATTCAAGGAGCAAAATACTGTTTCACTAAGAAAAATAGAAACAACAAAAACAAATATAAAGAATCAATATTGTGACGTAGAACGCATTGTAAGCAGCTACTTTAGCACTGGTTTCACAAGTAAATTCAACTTTATTAATCTTGCACTTTTCCTGCTAAAAGCATTGCAAAGTGCTTTACATGATAAAATAAATAACAGTAAGATGAAAACTGTAGCTAAAATAAATAAGAAAATCCTAAGTCTTTTATAAAGTCATCAATGTTTTATTATAAATATACGAACATTGAAAAGAATTTGCAGGAAACTGGGCCTCTTTAGAAAAATATTCTTGACCCACAAGGAATGGATTTCTGGCATATGCAGAGTTTACAGCAGTCTAGTCGCAAAGTTCCAAATGCATTATGGGACATATATTCATGTGATAAACTAAAGCCCTCTAACATTAATGGCTGCATTAATGAATTTAGTGGAGACGTAATATGGATGGAGGCTTCCACAACCAGTTTATTTCCAAAAAAGCATGGCTTTTTCCCTGAAAAAACTATGATTAAATTCTTATAATTTGGCAATTTTATTCTCATACAATTACAATTTTTTTCATAATTGTATGACTTTATTGTCATAAAATTGGAATTGTTTTTTTATGGAGGCCCTAACACTCTATAGTAATACAGGACTTGAAATATTTTTAAATCATCTAATGTGCTTTTAGTTTTTTTTACCTTGGCATTGAGAGGACAGACGGACAGTGCACTGGTGAAAAGGCTTTGCTCCGACCGCCACTGCTGGCTGCGGAGGGCGCAGCGAGCTACATACACACAGAGGAGTGCCAGTGTCAAGGCAAGCAGCAACCTCTGGAAAGGAAAAGATAATTAAAAAAAAAATGATGACACAAAGGTATTTCAACACCAATGACTTTTTGAAACTGCTACCTGGAGCCCTATTTTGTGGAAACAGAATAAACAAAAATATGAGTTCTTTTCTTTTGCTTTGACTCCACCTTGTATTTGGTCCAGCGACAACAGCAGTGTCCCAGTGAGTATGCCAGCAGTAAGCAGTAGCCGGCAGAAGACAGATAAAGCACTCTCTCGGCAATGACAAAGCCCACTCTGAAGAAAACGTTACACGCAGGGAGAAAAGGAACCACCAGCAGCACCAGACCCAGGGTCAGAGTCCTATCAGGCAGATGAGAAAATTGAAAATATGAAGCCATTCAGACTTAAAGCTGCAGAAAAATGACCTCTAAAACTTAAGGATTCTTTGAAAAACTTGTTTTGTCAAGTAAATCTTGTTGAAATTCTGGAGCTAAACTTAAACGAACAAAGCATTAGATCTTTCTTATGGATTTCTGTCTGTTGATTCTTTTTGGAGGTACACAACACAATGCAGATCTGCTTTAGGTTTCAAAATAAAAGCTGGAGAAAAAAAACAAACAGGATTATTGAGAACAAACAGCAAACAAGACTTCCGGTCACACTTTCATGAACACAACATCATCATCATAATCAAGTTCAGGTTTTCCAACACCAACATGTCATCTTCCTGTCATGTACTGCCAGTCTGAGATGACTTTGCTTGCTTACCTACTCCTCTGACTGTCCTGTGAGCATAAGGCTTGGCCTATCAAGCCTAGCAAGAAGCACCAGAGCAGCAGCAACCACACCATCCTCCAATCAGTGGCCGACTTAATGAGAGGCACACAACCCATGGACCAATCAAAACACAGCCACCAGGGACATAGCAGCAGCCAGGCATTTAGAGAGTAGTAGTAATTATAGTTCAGTATCTGCCGATAAAAAAGGGAGAAGAATGACAGAGTGGAGGGAATTATGAGGAAAGATATTTTTGGATTTATTAGATGTGTTAAAAATTAGGATCACCCATGATCTGCACTTATCATTCCAGTGTCTTTTAAACGTCAGCTGACAACAGTTTGAGTTAGATGTGATGGAGCAATGGACCAATAAGAAAAAGACAGAGGACTGAGGACCAGGACTATCAAATATAATAGCTGTCCAAAACGCTTTGTGTTTGGTCTGGATTTCTCCACAATGTGTTGATGTTTTGGGGTTCATCACTTTGGCAAAAGTAGACATCTCATTTCTGATCTCTTGTGAAAGCAGGCAGATGTGACGGTTACAGGAGACACAGCTGCCTTCAAGAGCAGGAACATTTATGATTGGTTGGACATTTACTTTAAGGTTTACGGTTTTGTACAGAAATAAGCAAAAATATGTTTCTGCTCACTCTTTTGTTATGTACACACCGGGAAGATGACAAAGCTAAATGTGAGCTCTTGAATGTGCGTTTAGCAAAACGGGTATGTACACGTATGTTTACATAGACTTTTCATTTGAAGTGGCCCCTTGAACTAATATGAAATGACTTTCACAGATGGAACAGGAACCGGTGGCTTTTGAAGAACCAAAACTAGATGGAAGCATGCTAAAAACAGTCCCTGCTCTAACATAAATCCAGTTTCAAAGGAACATTTATTGGTCAAAAAAATAATGCCAACTTTAAACAACTAGATTATTTGCTCCGTTAAGTGTTTTAAATTTTTCTTTTCCATACAAATTCATTTTAGGGAGGAAGTTGAAAATAAAACGGTGTTAAATTGGGAGACATTGCTTTGTATTTTGGACATCCAGTCTTAAAAATTACATTAAAAACTAATCAGAAGAAAAAAATCGTTTTTACCATTAAGGATCACATAAACTTATTATTTATTTCACAAACTTGAAGACCCACTCCAATGAAAATTGTGTTTTTGGTGTTTTTAACGTGTGGGGTTGCTCCACACCAACGGTCCCGCCCACAACTCAGAGGCACATTTCTAATGAACTCCTGCCGCGCTACAGAAACTATGTCCAAAAAAGTGGCCACGGGTTTTTAATTTTGTCAAAAATAATATCCACGATTAAAAGACCACTGGGAACGCTTTTACCACAGATCAAAAGATGATCAGAGTGGAATCTTAAGAACTTTTAAGATTTCTTTTTTCAAAGGTTTTTTTTCAAACTGCAGAAACGTCATAAACAGATCCCACTTACCCTGATCAAAATGTTTTCTTCAAAGGAGGCTGGGTTGTCTACTTCCGTGAACGCTGGCGGTCCTGTGCCCATAATCCTCCAGCGGCCGTAAAGCATCGAGATCCCCCCAAGACCCAGAAGAGCCAAGCGTGTCAGCAATCCCATTCTCAAAATCCCACTGAACTACAAGAAAAATACTGTCACTTATTATTAAAAGCTCTTCCAAAACAGTTTGGTAACGTAAAGAAATATGAACAGCTTTACATAGAGAATGCATGCGATGTGGCATTAATCAAATATGTGAAGGGAACGCCATATGACAGAAGAGAGGAGGTGCGTGTATAAACTGAAACTCACAGCCAGGGAATTTTTCCTGAACAGCAGCCTCTGGCTGAGTTCATACACATTAACATTACAGATCAGGAGGACATCAAAGGCTGCATTAACACCCTGAGGGAAGAGAAATGGAGAAGGCTTTAATGGCCTTTCTAATTTAGATATATGACAGCTAAAACGGAGATCTTTAACACATTTCGTAGATGCTTTCTCCACCTAACTAAGATGGAACATAAAAGACCCACTCTGATGAAAATTCTGTTTTTGGTGTTTTTAACACGTTCTTTTGCTGTTTTCTGATGATGGAGGACATATATAACGGAAATTAAATTGCATTTCTGAGTATTCCTTTACTCAAATCATGATGAATCAGGAGCAGACACATCCATTCTGATGCATCCACTTGTAGACAAATAGATCCATGTATGTCTTTGTTTTCCTTGTCCGATCTGCCATCTTACTCAAAACTATACAGCTGGAAAGCTCCAAAATTGCTTGTCATTTTGTTCCACCTCTAATGTTAAATTGGGGACATGAGGGGCTGTAAGCTAGTGAGACAGAGTGCAAACGGATGTTTGGAAGTGGAGGTGGGGTTGCTCTGCAGCAACAGTTTCGCCCACAACTCAGAGGTAAATTTCTAATGATCTTTCCTGCAGAAACTATGTCCTAGAAAACAATACAGATTGTTCGGATTATGGCTAAAAATAGGATAATCATAATCAAAAGACCACTGGGAACACTGTGAAAATAGATCAAAAGATGATAAGAGTGGGTCTTTAAATTGTTTTCAAGTTTAAATCGAGAATTGCAAGATCAGCTCTAAAAACAACATTGATAAAAGTGCTTATACCAAAACAGTGATGCCTTGTTCCTTGCAGAGCATTGCTGCTGCACACAGCAAGAGGCTGACCGCAACCCAGTGGACAGAAAAGCTATCATCCCTGTCGCTCCCTGTGAACACAAAGCAAAGCCTCTGTGTGTCAGAAAAGCCCGTTAGAGTCCAACACTTTGATCATGTCTTATACTAATGATGGGTGTAAATTGAATAGAGGAATATTGGTGGGCAAACACTCACCTTTGTTGAAGGCTTTGCAGTAAGTGAGGAAAGAGAGCTGGAAGAAGAGAGCGCACAGCAGGTCAGCTCGGCCCACGATGCCTGCTACCTGAATGAGACGGAGAGCAGAGGCAGGAAGAGATTTCAAAACATATAAGAATAATGAAGAAAAAAAAACCAGATTTTCAACTGTATAAAACCCATGATATTTGTCAAACTTCCCTGATTTCTGCTCAGCTGTGCTACAAATCAAAGGGTATTTAACAAAAGAGGCAAGAAAAGCTCATTATAGCCACGGTTTGTTGTTGTTGTGTGTACATGTGTGTGCTATATACAGTGTGTGGGTACAGTATGGTTGGCGTCCTGGGGTTGCTTGCTTTGATACATACAGCAGGCCTAAACCAACAGCCTGCCTTTCTTGCAGCTCCCCCCCAGGTCTTGCCCAGTCTTTGCCCTGCAAGATTAAAGAGAACATAGAAGGGGAATTGCTGCTTTCCAACCAGGCTTTACAGCAAAAACACATACACTGGCGGGTCAATAAGCATCCCGACAGATAATAGTCTGGCCGTGCTACTACACCACCTTGGGCCGACACTCCCAACCGAGAGAGGGCTTTTGTTCTTGGCATGGAAGCACTGGATGTTTAGGATTAAAACCTTTGGACTTGTGTTCAGAAGATGTTGTAGGAAAACTATTTTTAAAAGAAAAGTTGCTTTTTTTCTTTTTACCAAAAATAAATATTACCAAACAGCAGGCAGTAGTAGAAGCCTCTGCAATCTGCAATATTGATCACCTGAAACCAAAACTGGTACAATTCAAGGAGTATGTAGATTAAAAAAAGTCATCACAGTTTCCTGTCCACTTGACATTTCTACCACTAAATGAAAAGAAAGAAAACTATAATTATGAGAAGAAAGTGGGAAAATATCAGTTTAATAGATATCTTTATTCTCAAAATTCTTGGCAATCCAGGAAAATCATTATTTTCTATTTATTTTTAAACTGGAGATGGCAGTGTTATTCAGAAGAAGTTCAAAACAATTGAATAAATGGCATTGCAAACCTTTTGATATTAAAAATTGTTGGAAGGAATAAAATCCAGGGTTAAAAGGGCATTGTAAAATACACAAGTGAATATGTCAACATAAAAAAAGAAAGAAATCAAACTAAAGTGTGTCTAGTGTCTGCCTAGCAGACACTAGAAATGACATTCTGACGTTTAACTCCACAATCAGGATGTGGCATCATCCATACGTGGGCTCTCACAAAAAAATAAATAAAAAATGAGAATCATTTTATATCGTAACCATAGACAGTAAATAGAACTGGACTGGGTGACCCATCCCACCTTACGTTCCAAACAGGAACTACCCGTTGGTCCCAGAAAGCCAAAATCCCAAAGACTTCTATTGAGAAATAAACAGTTATTACTAGAGCTGGGCGATATGGCCAAAAAATAAAATCTAACATTTTTTCACACCAAATTTGATTTTAAACACTATTTTTCTCCCACCTTTTACTTTCTTAAAAAAAAATTACAAATGACAGAATATATATAACAAAAATTATTTTATTTTAATATCTCTTTTGGAAATATGCTCAAACACAAAGTTCAACTAAATACAAGCTGTTTGCAGATCAATGCAGCAGATGTTTTGTGAGATACCACTAGCTTAAGCATCTCATAAAAAAACACTTCTCACACTTGCCAGAGTACCTGCTTCAGGAGTTGTTATACTCTCACTTTTGGCAGCTATGACCTTCAAACAGATTTTGCTGTGTGTGGTTTGATGCTCCAATTTTGAAGTCACAACCCCACTGGTCAACATTTCATTTTTTTACTCACTGATGGATGAATGAATGATGAATTCTTACATTATTTTACAAAGAAAAACTATAGGTGCCCCTGCGACAGACTGGCGACCAGTCCAGGGGTGTCCCCTGCCTTCGCCCATGAGTAGCCGGGTTAGACTCCGGCAACCCCGTGACCCCAAAAGGGATAAAGCGGCTTGGAAAATGAATGAATGAATGAATGAAAACTATAGGTGTTATTTTAAAAAATGATATGTTGAATGCAGAGAGACAAAGAAGTCATCACAACACACTGAAAACATAAGATAATAACTGTTTTATGTGACTCTGATTTCTAATCAGTCTTTGCTCTCTGGTTTTGGCATTTTCACACAGTTTAATATGAAGTGTTTCATTTTCTATCACAAATGAATTGTTTGCACAGCTACAAAGTGCCCCTGTGACACCTATGAGGAGAGGGGTGTCAGTCAATCACCTTTAGTCTGAACCATTGACAACTATAGAGAATGAAGATTCTTTCCTAATTTTTTTAAGAAAATGAAATAGCACTAAATTAATATATAAATAGTATGAACACATCTTTAATGACATCTAAGTGTAAAGTCAAGTTAAAACATGCTGAGAAAACAAGGACAGATTTACTATAGAGGAGCAGATTGACAGAAAATGCTCTTTTCCTTATTCTGCCTCCAGTCAATTCATTTTATACGATTAATTTAAAAACCAGCTTAAAACCATTATAATGTTTGGATTCTGGTCATTATGTCATTGTCAGTAAAGATGCAGCGCTCTAGCGTTGTAGCATGATAGATATGATCAGTGTGTAACAACACCGCTGTCTCCAAATCAGCACTTTTTTTTTTTTAATAAAACTCTGTTGCTGCTGTGACTTCAGCCGGTTTATCCTCCATTTTTGTTCGGATCCTGTTAAAAACCGCGACATACTGCTACTCCATCAGCCTAAGCTAAACGCTACAGAGAGAAGTGTACAGAAGCTATGGGAGTGGGTGTGTGTTGGGCGCTTGACGTGTAAATATTTGTAAATAACAAGCTTTTTTTTTCTTTTTCTCTGCCTCGTAGAAGATTAGCGAGAGTGGTTGCCACAGTTGCCAAAGAAATGATGACTCGTACCGACTCGTAGCAATCACCGCTTGATAACGTCATCTGGTTCCAAATGGTGACGTCCGAAACACTGAAAAATGGTGACTAAATTGGGTTTATTTCATTGGAACCGGAGGGAAGGAATTTTCTATGTGTGATGTCAAAGACGTTTTGTCTATCTCTATAAACAGTGGGGATTGAAAGTTTGGGCACCCCCGGTAAAATGTTATATTGTTGTGCATAAAGAACCCAAGCAAAGATTAAAAAATCTCCTAAAGTCATCAGTTTACAGATGAGACATCCTTTAAAATGTCAAAAAAATGTGCTTTATTTCTATCATTTACCCTTTCAAAATAACAGAAAACAAAATAATGGTGTGTGCAAAAGTTTGGGCACCCTGCAAAATGTATAGTATGCACAACCCCCTTTAGAAAAGCTGAGACCTGACAGTGTCATGGACTGTTCACAATAATCGTTTGCAAAGACCAGCTGATTTCAATCTCAAAGATGTGAAATAATCTGAGTCATCTGACCTTGCTCCAACAATCAGCATCATGGGTTCTTCCAAGCAGTTGTCCAGAACAATGAAACTTAAAATAGTTGATGCTCACAAAGCAGGAGAAGGCTACAAGAAGATAGCAAAGCCTTTTCAGATGGAAATATCCTCTGTTCAGAATGTCATTAAGAAATGTCAGTCAACAGGAACAGTGGAAGTTAAAGTGAGATCTGGAAGACCAAGAAAAATCTCAGACAGAGCAGCTCGCAGGTTTGTGAGAACAGCAAGTTAAAACCCACGTTTGACTGCACCATCCCTCCAGAAAGACCTGCAGACTCTGAAGTTGTGCTACACAGTTCTACTGTCAAGAGATACTTGTACAAATATGGTCTTCATGGAAGAGTCATCAGAAGAAAACCTCTTCTACGTCCTCACCACAACGTTTGAAGTTCACAAAAGAACATATAAACAAGTCTGATGCATTTTGGAAACAAGTTCTGTGGATCGACCAGATTCAAATGGAACTTTGAGCAATGAGCAAAGGTACGTTTGGAGAAGAAAGGGTCCAGAGTTTAATGAAAAGATCCTCTGTCCAACTATTAAGCATGGGGGTGGATCAATCATGCTTGAGGCTTGTCTTGCAGCCAGCGGCACAGAAAACATTTCACCAGTAGAAGGAAGAATAGATTTCAAACTTATCCTCACTGTATGTCAATGAGCCTAACACACGCCTCCCTTTAAAATTACACACAACTGTTGTGGGTGTAAGGATGCAAGCAGGTCAGTGGGGCTTAATGAGAAAACCCTCTCAATGGTTGGTATTTTGCTGAGTTAAAGAGTCACAATCAAAATTGTGTTTTTTGTGTGTTTTTTTCACATGCACTTGATGCATTTTTCCTTTGATGAAGAACACACATTATATAAAGAAAATTAAGGTTAAAATTGCATTTCTAAGTATTTCTTCATTCAGTTAGTTGAGAATAAGGAGCAGACAAGAAATACAGTTTGAAAAAGAGCTTGTTTGTGAAAATATGATGGGTGGGCCACAAGCTCCCCCCTCCGCTCCATTCTGATGTATTCACTTGTAGACCACTAGATCCATGTACGTCTTTGTTTTCCTTGTCTGAGCTGGCATTTGGCTCAAAACTATAAGGCTTGATAGACCCAAAATGTGTCGGACAACAATCGGAACTTTAACTTTCAAAACAAAACAACAGTCAGCTTTACTGTGAGCCTGCAGGAAGAGTAGGACTTATAGTGGTCAACAGCAATGCAGCAGCGATAAAGACGGGTTAGTTAATTAAACTGACAGAGTGATGAACTGCAAAAAATTAGCTTAAAGTTTACTTTGAATGAATAATCCTACATAAAATGCTAAGAAAATTTTTATTTTACCTTTTATTACTAAATGACACATTTTTATTAGGTTCTAGCATGATCTTCTAGTTTTCTACTTGTTTTTATATCTTTCTTTAGTCGTCCTATGCATGGTGAATCTCCAAGTGAGTGTCATACTTTGTTGTCCTCTGTAAAAGGAATGATGGAGAGGAATGCAAGAAAATATATATATATATAACTGACTAGATGCCAACTGTAACCTAACGCAGATGTATTTACTTACACTTTCTGTGTGAACTGGATGTGCAGCAAAGAAGAGGGCAGCAAGAAAAGACGTCTTGGGAGCAAGGTTCAACCTCTGCCCGTCCTCATCTCGGTCCAGTCCACCAATCAGTATAGCAAACACATCAATCATAAGGGCGGATATGACAGCGTGGAGGACGATGTTCAGGATGTGGAAACCAACAGGATGGAGGCCTCCAGCTATGAGGTGGTTCAGTCTGCAATGGCAAGATAAGGAAAAGCTTCATGCTGCATGTGTATTAGTTACAGGAAAAGTAAAAATGGATTTCTAAGCGGTGATTGGGTTAGGGAGGAAGTGGTGTTAACAAGGATAACCCAATAATTCTACTGGAACTAGAGGAATTAAAATGTAACCAGAGACTAAAAGACAGCTAGAACCTGTGTATCACATTAAACTAGAAGGATAAAAACTATATATCCTGGTTTTTATTGATATTCTTTTTTATGCACTATTCATGATGTGCAGCTGGTTTTATTCATACCATTTTAGGATTAGCAGTTGTAGTTGCTCTACCATTCATTTTTGTTTTAGGTATTTATTCTCTCATGTAATGCTTGGCAGAGTAGCTTTTTTGAAAATAACTTTATCTACATACCAAATAGTCATTTGGGGGGGGCTGGTTGTTCAGATCTCAACAAATTAAACGTAAACAAAAACAACAACAACAAAAAAAAAAAACAATAAAATAAAAATAACGAAAGGTTCTGGAGACCAAGATCAAAACGAACACTTCTTTTTAACATAAAAGTTCCACTCTGACCATCCTCGGATCTCGTTTCCAATGGTTATGATTTTTCCATTGTTCACCAGAATCTAAAAACCTGTGTTGTTTTTCAAACAGATGTTTTTGTCTGCTCCTGATTTACAATGAGTTGAATAAAGAAATACTTGGAAATGCTATTTTGATCTTAATTTGCTTTATGTCTGTCCACCATCATCAGAAAAAAACACCACAAGAACATTTTAAAAACACCAATAACACAATTTTCAATGGAGCGGATCTTTAAGAGAATAATAAACTGGGATGATTTACAGATTAAATTTTACCTAAATGTAACGACAGTGAGCGGTCGGTAGGATTTGTGACTTGAGTTGCTTCTTAGATTGCTTCCCCAAAAGTCATTAAACCAAATGTTGCTCAGGGGCGTTGTTGGTCTCAGGTCCTGCAATTCAAAAATAAAACCCAAACTTAATATTAAACAAACTAAATCACGTGTTTGCACAGAAAAAAAGACTAACCTTGTTGTTGACGATCGCTTCAGAATCATCAAACACAAACTCCCCATCATAGCTATTACTGAAGCACAGCAATGCCACAAGGGAAACAGTGACTTTGGCTTGCAAAGAGGTAAGCTTTGGCAGAGGGATGTGGTGATCCCAGTAAACTTGAGTCAAAGCCATAATGCTCTGGGTTTTCATTCATTTTCTGCCATCGTCTCTGAAGACACAAACAGTAAAGCACATCCTGAAAAAGCTAGAAAAGATGTAAACAATGAAAGCTCCGTATTTAAACCTACAGAATAAACACACCTTTTCTGCCCAGAGTCGAACTTTCAGAGGTCATGATGTCCTGCTCAACTTCCACGTTAGCTTCTCTGCATGTTAGCTGACATGTCACGCTCTAACCCACGTTTACCGACAAAAAACAAATTAAAAAAAATCAGTCATTAAAGCGCCCAGAAAAGCCGGTGCATCATTGCACTTTTGTGTCATCGATTAAATACGAGCGACGGAATCATTCACTCAAATTAATCAAGCTTTTATCTTTCTACTTTAGCAGCTCCAATGAGAAAACCAACGTGCTTACACGGGTATGAGAACAAAACAAAGCGGTATTATCAAAGCAACGATAATAATCTAGCAGCCTCAAACTATTTAAAATATTTCCTTGTAATGATAGTATAATTAGAACTAGTAAGCACGTTTTAGACGAAAATAGTGAGCCTGCAGCTGTAAACAAACGAACATGTTCGGTATCCACACTTCCTGATTTGCGTCACTGCCACGTGATCAACTTTAGCCAATAGCTGAAGCTGTATGAACTTGTAGACATTCTGAGTGGACAGGCAGTTGTTTAGGGCCAAAAGGTTTCTTTTAAGTTGTTTACTTCTTTGTGAAGCATGTAAAAATGCAAATTTCCTTTAATTTGTTTAATCTTCAAATGTGTTCTTTTTTGTATTAAGATTAATTTAAAACACTATTTCTTGCTGTTGTGATAATGCTTTTGCAAGGATTTCTATCTTTATTTTCTCTAAATATTTAACATCAAACAGCTTAAAGAGCTGACTTTCTGTTTCTTGTTTTGTTTTTTTTTGTTTTTTTTTAGAATAAACCCCTTTTTTCTGCTCTCACGTTTTTTTTTATGTTCCTATTGAATTTATTTCTGTTTAACAATTTGTTCACCCCCTTATTAGGTGTACAAATAGATACTACAAATCTTCACATTTTACTCACAGTAAAGGACACAGTGTCACTAATTCAGAAACTTGACTTCCTGAATTATAAAAAAAAAACATTTGTAGAAAATGCACTACAGAACCTCGTCCATGGGCCAAAGCTTAGAATTGATGTAAAATGAAAGTAATGAATGAAATTCCTTTTTTTTTCTCTTTTTTTTACATATGTCTTTAAAATAAAACAGACAGGTGAAAATTCGTAAATCACCAGCAATTTTACAATCTGAATTTAAGATCTGAAAAGGAAAAAAACTACATATACAAATATTAAAAAGAAAATAAACTTTTGGTGTATTATATCCTTACGTTGACCTTTGCTTAGTTAAAGATTCGGGGTGCTGAAATACTATTTTTTAAATCCCAGCTAGAGACCTTACCATGTAAAAACCAGGAAATGATTCATAATACTCCCTAGCAAAGCAAGACCTACAGGTGGGATTTCAGGGAGGCTTCTTGACTCTTTTGTTAGTGTCCTAAATGTTTCATTTTAAAATGCTCAGTGATGACATCTGTCTGGACTCACATGTGGCATACAGACTTGTAGAAAGAACATATTTTAGCCAATGAGCATGCTGGGTTAGATATGAAGCTTAAAGTTTCAGAGACATCGTTGAAGCAGTAACACACAATTTTGCATTAAAGATACAAATCCAACATCTTCTACTTTGCTGGAACTCAAACACTAAGTTCCATGAGAAATAGCTGAATGTGCCTGATGTTTCAAAATAAATCACTCAATGTGAGTGATTTATTAAGCTTAAGCTTAACATTGCATTACTGTATAATTAAATCAATGTGAATCAGGAAATGACCTAAAAGAATAAAGAGCAGTTTGAAAAAGAACATATTAATGACATAGAAAATATGGCCCACGATCTACATGGAGATATGATCACTGATGTTTTTGTAGAGCTCTTCGAAAAAGAAAAAAACGGATCTCTAAACATCATCCGTGACTTCCATGCATTGTAAATTAAATACAGACACCGCTTCATGTCGTGATCGACCACATTAGCTGGTAGCTCCGCCCACACCTGAACGAGGCGGCGAGTTTAGAGAGAGAGATTCTTGGCCATGTGGCGAACAGCGAATTCGTGGCGTGGCGAGAGAGGGGCAGCCACGCGAATTAGAGTTGAGTTGTGGGTGGCAGAAAATGCGAGGTGGGGTTTCTCTGCTCCAAAAATCACGCCACAACTCAGAGGTGAATTTCGAATGAACAACTGCCATTCTACAGAAACTATGTCCTACAAAATGACACAAGTTTTCTGATTTTGATTAAAAACAGCATATCCCTAATGGCATGACCTCTGGGATCACTGTGAAAATGGATTAAAAGATGATCAGACAAAAGACATGGACATAAGCTCAACCACAGCTTGCAAACTCAAACACCCAAGTCTCACTGAAGACTTAAATAAGTGCATCCTTGCAGGGAGTCTACACTTTCACCAACACACTACTACGCAGCCTGTGGTTAGGATTGAAAAAGCATAAATGCAGTAGCCTTACATGTAAAACAATGTCTCATGTTTGTTGAGCAACGATTAATTTCAGTGAGAAAGGAGGAAAACCAGACTTCAAATGATGTAAAAAGGTATAAGTACCCTTCTCTGTATCACTTCTATGTTCTTCTTTTTGCTTAACACCAACCATGTCAATTTTCCCCTTTTGTGTTGACACCGACACTGGACTTTATTCAACTACAAGTGAAACGCTCTTTCTTCAAACGTTAAGTTACAGGACCTCTATGCTAAAATGAAGCTTTTCAGAAAAAATATGAAATATGGAAACAGAACAGCCTCCCTGAGGAGCAGAGGTGCTGAGATCTAAGAGGGCGAGGGCAGGCTCAGGGATTTTGTGCTCCGTTTCACCTGTCATTGCTTAGAGTTGACAAGGAATTTCCCTAATGGCCAGAGTCAGGGGCCCAGAGCGACAAGAGGGGGACCGGCCATCAAGGGCACATTCTCAGACTCCTAAAATGGGTCTCAAGGATGGTTTGAGATTCAGACGCTCATTCAGCATGAAAGTGCACACAACTGAAGGAAAGGAGACCACAAAAAGTGATCAAGATGATAACATTCCTAATTAACTTGTCATCCAGTTTGTATTTTTAAGCCTTAAGTTTACATTTCAAATAAAAGTATTTTTGAAATGTTTCCATCATAGTAAAGTTCTTTTCTGTCTTCCCAGAAACATAGTTATGAACTGCAGTGAGCGCCTGTGGTATTCCCAAAAATCACCTAATTACTGCCACATGTAAAATTCATGAAGAATGGATTTCATCTTCAAGGTTCTCCACCCATGTCAGTCAGTTGGAATTTATGTTATTAGCATCGTTTTCAGAGAAACGGCCAGAGTGGATCAGAAGACATAATGAGGGGGGCTGGGAATCCCACTATACCTCCAGTAGGACATGTGCCTCCCCAAATGCAGGGAGACAGGGCTGTCAGTGGACACCAGTGTCAGGGAGGGTCCTCCTGTTTTTGTGATGGCACAGAAGGTCACAATCATTGATTGTGTGTAGTCTGACAGAGTCACAGGAGAAAGGAGAAAGGCAGGGCCCAAAATGTTGACAGTGAACCAAAAAAACGTGTGCACAACTTCCCAAGAATGCATTATTTTACCTCTTTGCTGTTTACTAACATAATGAAGAAGAAAAAAAATCATATATAATATATAATCATAATAATAGTATAAGTAATATATATAATAATATGTATAATAATATATATATATATATATATATATATAAAATTGGATAAAATGTATTTAACAAAACACAGAAAAAAGAACAGACATTTCATCTTGAAAGGCAAATCATATTAATGACTAGATAACAACAGTAGATCGAATATATGCATGCTTCACTACCATAACACATTGATGCTTATTTAGCTTCATGAAAGAGAGGAGAAATTGAATAAATGTCTAGTATATTAATGCAAAACATGAACAACTATTTAAATAGCATCAAGAACATGCTAACAAGTCAACTTAACTCTTTATCAAATCCATTGAATTCTTCATCCTCTGTGTTGCTTTGGAGCAACGATCAAGCTAACTGTGCTTCTTCTTTCCTGTTGATGTCAGAATCTCAACTTATACTCTAGATATAAAGGACGCTAAGTAGAAAAACCATAAGGATAACAAAGATGTTTGTAGTTTATGAAATTCACTTCATTCACACACATTCATAAATAGATAATACTAACACAAGAGATAAATAATTGCATTTTTTAAAACACAAGATCTGCAACCAGTTGCTTGATAATAAATGGTCCCAAAGACCACTTGTGCGCATGCCTGCACAGGTCAGAGCTATTGAACAAGATAGTACATCTCTGTTCATCAACTTTATGTCATTTAGTGGCTGACTGCTTGTAAAAATGATTAAAAAAAAAAAAGAAAATGTGGAATTTTAAATTGATGTACAGATTTTAAAAAAACAAAATTAGGTAATCTTTTGTGCAGAGTAAAAAAAAAAAGCAAAACAAAAATAAATTAAAAACACATTCCTTCAAGGTAAGCTTCTCCTTTTGGGAACATTGCTGTGACAGTTATTCATTTTAGGTAAACAGATGCAGAAAATGTGTCATTGGGCAGATATGGATAAATCGAATTGAAGGACTTGGCAAAAATGTATAAAATTAGAGTGTGTTTACATCAAGATAATAAGAATTTATTTAATTGTTTGGGGACTCGTCTTAAAAGCTAAAAAGATGTAAGAAATGAAGAGATTGTAGCACACACTTGGAGAAAATAATAAAAGCATGAACTGATGAAAACTTTGATGTTTTTTTTTTTTTTTCAATAAATGAAAATACATTTTTGTCACATTAAAAATCATTCCAACACAATACAATGTGGTCTGTATTTGCCAATCTGGTGAGCATTGATGCACATTTGCTTATTTACAGACTTTTGGGAAACTTCTAGGTCACTAGATTTTAGAATTGCACATTCGGACACCCCAACAAAATGGTGAATGCCCTATATAAGGCATAAGTAGTGAGTAGTAAAGGAATTCCGAAACAACCAAGGTACTCATTTCTGGTGACTTTATTTTGACATTTCTATCTAACGAATAAAAAAGAAAAAACAATTTTATCTCACAACTAAGAGAAACCCCAAAGTTTAAACTAAAGTAAAGCTCTTTGCTCTTTTTATTTGATGTTACTTTTGTACTTTTAATTTTTGTACTTCTTTTACAAAAACTCACATCTGTGCCTACACAATTTTTACACAATTCTTTGAGAAAAACAAATTACATTCTGACATAATCCTGCCTTAAAAAGCTTTATCCTAATGCATAAGATCAAATATACTGTAAAAGAAAAGCCAAAAATAAAACTCAAGTCAATTGTTCATTTCTTTTTTTTTTTTAATTGGCCTTTTTTAATTGATAAATGTGTGCAAAAGACGTGTAGTTTAAGATTCAATGAGGTCTATTTCTCATAATTAATGAGAACAGTTAAAACGAGATTTCTAATTAAACTGTGCTGCCAACGCCATGCTTTTGCTTCTTAATATCCTCAGCAGCTCCAATGGAAGTACTTTACAGCTGAGTGGGAAACAGCTGGACTCTTCTACATAGATGGAGCAGAGAGGACTACCATCTTCCTGATAGCAACTTCTGTGGAATTCATTCAGCAACCATGAAAGCAAGTAATAACCACCAAAGCCTTGTCTATAGTCGTAATGACATTAGTGCAGTCAGGTCTACTCAAAGTGTCCCATCTAATTAGATCTGAAAGCTTAACGAAAGCTAAAAATAATGTCTTCCTTTTCCGAGAACTGCGGCATTCATGTGATGAATCCCTTCATAAGTAGAGAATAACTTTCATTAATGAGGGAAAGCACAGCAGGCAGGAGCAAAGAAACAATCACTTAAAACGGCACAGTGGCGGCTAATAACCATTGCCTACAGAATAAAAGTGATGACAAGACGCATTATATTAATGTTAAAAAAGTGCTAAATATGCTGAGTGTGCAATAGTGAAACCAGTTCAAAAAGAGCATGAGACAAAATCCTTTTTAGACAGCTTCTGCAAATAAGTCTGTTCCATTATAACTGAGTTGCTGGTGTGTCAGAGACAACGATCTCATTTTATGAAGAAAACAGAAAAACACTTTTATCTTTGTTAAAATCTGCACATTCTTTACTTTTGGCTGCTCCTTTTGGAGGCTGACAGCAAATTATTTGCCATGCAGTTTATATCCTCAACCTTTGCATTTTCTTATTAGACATCACGCATAATCATGTTCTCTTTCCCTTTTAGTCAAATTTTACTTTATTTATAGAGCACTTTTCCTTTTACAGAACATTTCCAAATTTTTTACATAAAATGAATAAAACCAGTACAAAATGTAATTATTATAATAAAAGTCACACAAATTGTAAAAAACAAACAAACAGAGAAAATAGCCTATAAAATTAAATGAAAGCATGACGATATGTAAGACCTACTTAAAACCCATGCTAAAAAGATGGACTTCCTGTTTTAGGCTCTGACCTCAGCCTCCTCTTTATGTGCTCAAACCCTCTCAGCCTGACTTCCATTGCTTCAAGTCCAGAACTTCTAACATGACCTGTCTCTCTGATGTACATATTCAGCTCATCTTGCCTGTGCCTCCCACTAAGATCTTGAACATTTTCAGCTTTGCAACCTTGAAGCTGATTTTTGTCTCTCTTGCTGTTCTCATCTTGGCTAAAGAACATTAAATGTGAAAGTTCAGCAAATTACAATGCACTCAAGATTCAGCCCATTAAAAAAAATTACCACGTTTTTATTATATTTGTCAGATTGATTATTCATCATTTGAATTGATCAGCGTATATATTAAGTTAAATATGAAACCTAAATTTATATTTATATAACATTTATAAATATAATTTATAAATGTATTTTATATGTAAATATAAATTTTTAGTGTCAGTTTTAAATACAGACATATATTTAAAAAAAGTCTAAATTAGAATTCTAAATGTTAAAATTGAATAATAATTTTTGAGTTGAAATATAAATGTTTAATCTAAATAAACATTGTTGAAAAATGTGAAAAAAGTCTTGCGTCACACCCACACCTCAGTACTGTAGTTAGAAGGACACTGCTGGGCCTCTTGGAAAAGAATATTAGGGGTGCCATATGTAAAAGTGTAAAAAAGCAAATGTAAAAATGTAAAATGACAACACAAACTTGGATAAACTCAACAGAAACAACTGAAAAACTAAGCTCTAGAACAGGGGTGTCCAATTCCAGGCCTCAAGGACTGATGTCCAACATGTTTTCCAAACAACCTGCCATTGAAGTTCCTCATTTGCGAAACACACCTTATACAGGTGATCAACAGCAGATAAGATAGGACTTCTGGAAAACCAGCAGGAGGCTTGCCGTTGAGGCCTGGCTTTGGACACCCTGCCCTAGAAAACCACAAAACAAAAAATCCCTTGCAGGGTCGCTGGAGCCTATCTCAACTGTCTGGCAAAGGTGTGGTACACCCCAAACAGGTCTCTAGTCTGTTGAAGGGCCATACACACACACACCTCAGGGACTAATTAGAGTCACCAATGAAGCATGTTTATGGACTGTGGAAGGAAGCTGGAGTGCCTGGAGAAAAAAACACATTGCAAGAGGAAAACATGGGAACTCCACACAGAAATGTACCAGCTGGGATTTGAACCAAGGCCTTCTTGATGTGAGGCAGGAGTGCTAACGACTCCACCACCATGCAGCCCACAGCAATGCCTAACTGACTGCGGTTGGGAACATGACCAGAATATGAACTTGAGTCAAGGAAAAATTACTACAGCAAACAAACAAAAATAATGGCCACCAATCCTGATAACCATTTGGGTAAAGCTCCAGAGAATCGGTTTGATGCTCAAAAAGAACATAAGCATTATTAAAAAAAAGTCATTTAGCTCCATACTTACCATGGTGCTTCCAACACCTGCAGTGGATCAGAGCTCTCCACAGACAAAGACAAGAATTAAGTTCTGTCAGATTCCATCAGTTCTATGCAGTGCCTCCACGGGTGTCTGTAGCATTGCCTCACTAAGTGACGGAGCCATCACAACTCATCCCAGCTCAAAGTCAAAGAGTGGCAGCACCCAGCTAGTCTACTGTAGAAATGTAAGCCCCTGGGCATGGATGCAAGTCGGATCTGATCATCCACTTGATGCCAGAAATGGCTTTCTTGGGGCACAGGGAGCATTTTGTTTTATATCATCAGGTCAGGACTTAGATCAGGGGAATTGCTGGACCGGTCGAGTGGCTGCGGGGGGTCATAGAGAAAAAGACAGGATGTGTGGAAGCAGGCAGTGGTTACAGTTTTCATTCTGTGTCCGGGTCCCTGCTGTTGCCTCTTCCCTGGTGTTGCTCACAAAAGTGTCTGCCAAAAACCCTCTTGTCGCCTCTCCACCTCAGGCCTCTCATGATTGACACCGTATCATATTATCTTATGACAGCGCCGGTGGAGAAAGCGTTCCGAGGAGTAATGCGGGGAAGTGGCTGGGGACCTGCAAATAAAAACTCACACCAACGTGGTTGCGCATTCATGCAAAAGCCTCCAGAGATTTACATAAATACAGTGGACTAAAACAAACCCTGAGGAGCTCCGGCACGCACCAGCTGGATAATGGAAATACATCCCTGCGTTAAGGTTGGAGTCTATGGGCACGTGTGTGGACACACAGCTCCAAGGCAGTTTTCACCTAACATGAGAGAGGGTTTGTACAGGGTCACAGATGTTTTGCACATTGGACACACCAAGCTCTCCAGAAGTGCTATTTTTAATAGAACTGCGTATAAAACAATACCTCCTTGCTGTATGAGGATCTTTTTCTATAGCTAGAAGGTGCAATGTTTTGATAATGTGGGAGCTTGAGGTCATTTTAGGGCCAAACAGATTTAAATTTTACCCAAGTCAATCAAGAGAAATAAATTTTTGTCAAAGCACAATGCAGTCTGCCTTTTTATTAAATGAATTTTATTTATATTTTATTTATATAGCCCAAAATCATAACAAAAAAATAAATAAATAAGAAACCTCAGGATGCCCACATGAAGGAGGGATCCTCTTCCAGGACGAACAGGCAATGTGCTAGAACTGTTGAAGAAGAATTACCGTATAGCTTCCAATTATGGCCGGTCTCTAATAGACGCTGGTCTCCAATAAAAGTTGAGTCTAACAGGTGTTAGTTGTAATACACACCGGTATGGCGTTACAACTCTGCCATTAATTGAACGGCGTGTATTTGATTACTGAGCGAGCGTGTCTTACAACTGGATCAGACTGCAGAGTGGACTGCGGGCGCAGAGCTCTCTCCGCGCACGCGCAGAGCATGTTAATATAAATATATTATTAATTTAATCTAAGGCCCGTCAGCCCACTAAGCAGAGGGAATGGGCCACCATGGCCCGGTTTATCAAACCATCTTTCCTTTGCTTAGCTTCGCGGAAACGTGTGTATAATGGATGTAATGGAAATAATAATTTTTCCCCAAAACTACGTGAGGTAGGGCAGCAGTAAGTCAGATATTCTTTGATTGCTAGCTAGCCTGGCAGTAAGCCTGTCCAAAGAGGAATGTTTTAATCCTAACTTTGAACGTAGAAACAGTCAGTCTCTCTTACATGAGCTGGGATCTTATTCCATAAGACAGGGCTTGGTGGCTAAAGGCTCTTCCTCCAACTGGGCTTTTGGAAATTCTAGGAACCACAAACAGTCCTGCATTTTGTGAGAGATGTGTTCTGTTTGGTTGGTAAAGCACTATGAGATCTTTAATATAGGATGGGGCCATACCATTCAAGGCCTTATAGGTTAGCAGGAGGATTTTGAACTTGATTCTAGATTCAACTGGGAGCCAGTGAAGTGAAGCTAACACAGGAGTAATACGTTCTCTTCTGCTGGTGTGGGGACTCTTAATTCGGATTTTTGTACATAATACTTAGACTATGTCTAAACATTAGAATAAAACTATTTAACTCATTGGGTTTTTGGGCATAGTCTTCCCGCAGGTGAATTAGCATTTTGCTAATAGGTATTTGTGTATTAGTGTCGGAAACTCCACTGCTTATGGCAGGGTCAGCGTTGGATCTTGTAGTTCGTTAAAGGTTTGTTTTTAATTATAAAGTAGTTCCACAGCTGCAATATTGTTGGCAGAGTAAAGGGAAAAGGCAGAAGCCTAAAGCTGCGATGCGATGGGATTTTGGTTTTTTGGACTAGCGGGTACTTCCTATTTGGAATGCCAGGGGGGAGGGGTCACTCAGTCTTGTTCTCAAGCACAATCAGTGCATGGAACCCCCCCTTGAACAAGTACTAAATACAGTTTCTGAATTCACAAAATTAATTACATTATTAGTAGCAAGCAGTCACAGCCACTAATACAGGTATTTTAAAGATCACTCAAAAATCTCAACTTCACAAAGAGTATTTTGCACTTCCATTGTGTGTCAGGTAAAGCTGTACACGTAGATGAATGTGTCAATTTCTCTCAAAAAATGTTTTTAAGTGGGGAAAAACAATGAAACATTTTGGAAATGATTTTGCATTTATCCTAAACTTTTTGCAGCCAATGACACCTTAGTATTCTTGTCTAAGACCTAAACCCTTCATTGACAGGGGACCTTGATTTATTTTCCTCCAGCCACTGCTTGTAGAAATGTGCACACTTTGTGGTCTAGATGAACAATTCTTATTTATTTTACTACTTTTATTGTTAAAAGTACAAAAGTTTTGTCAGTTTAGCATCTAGACTATCAGTCCTTGACCTGCAGAATTTCACATCTGCCGCAAAAAGTTTATTAAATCTAGCTTTTTAAACATTTATCTGCCATGAAGTGTCACAGTGGGAATCTACACCACAATACATCATAAACATTTATATTTTAAGGCTTCAGTCTGCATCAAGAGCTGTTTTGATGTTGCTGTTTGTCTAAGCCGAACAGACAGCGCTAACCGTCTTTGTAAATTGGAACTCACAGGAAGCTGTTGCCAACAGTGGGCCACCGGTGTTTGTCCACACGGGTGTGACCCTCTCGGGGGGCCAGGTCAGGGCTGGCTCTCCGGTAACAGCTGGGCAAGGATGCGGAGTGTCAGAGCACAGCACACATCAAAAGGAAGACATGCATCTGACAGCTGGACATGACGCACGATAGAAGTTCAAAAGATTCTTCGTGAAGTTGATACTTTTGAGTGAAATTCCCAAACTCGTGATAGTTTACTCAAATATTGATGCAGAGATCCATCTTAGTTAATATAAAATGATCTCACTTTTACTTCTGCTTTTGTAGACCTTTCAATGAGTAGACATTTTCAGGGCATCAGTTGTTTGGCAGGTGTATTGAGCAGATTCGGACCAATATGAAGCCCTGATTAGCATCTGAGGCCCACTTTAAGGTTTAATATTCATCCTCCTCCTTCTCTCACACTGGGAAGTAAAGCCTAATCTCTCAGGGGTACCCCAGCAGCCCCCACCCAACCACCTCCTTTTCCCTCTTCCTCTCCAATGTTGCATTAAACATAAAGACTCTGCATGGATGAGTGAGTCAACAAATTACAGGGACCAATAAGTGAGGAAAAAAATTATCTACCCGGCTATACACCACTATTCTGTTATTTTCTCCCCCTTTTTTTCCTCCCTCCCCCCACCAAAAGTCTTTACTTCACTGTCCCCCATTAGGTTATTTTCCTAGGCTTTTAAATAAACATGGTCTTAGTCTCTCCTTATTGCATTTAGTTAGACCATCCACCCTCATGCTTCACTGGCTGCGTCCATCATGTCGGGGGAGTCTGATTTGCAGCAAAATCCGGGCTAATGCACATGAAACTGCTACAGCTGTTGGCCTAACCTTTGAGTGTCTCTTCAGGAGCACAGTGATATTTGCACTTAATAAAATTATGCCTACCAGGAGAATATGCCGCTGACATTTGCCATTTGTCAAGTTGGGGTGGCAGCGAGGCTTTATGAGTCATTAGTGCTCAAAGTACAGCTAAGAATGGCTTTGCCCGTAGAAATCTATTACTGTACAGCCTTTTGTTGAGATCATTAAGCTGCTGTCACCTTTTATGAAACGCTCGCCCTCACACTTCCATAACCTTAATTCAGCTTTATCTTTATTCATCACAGATGATGAATACAATTGTCCAGATATTTCTGAATAAAAATGGGGTTTCAGATGAAACAGTTAATGTCTTTCTGCAGCTGTTAAAAAAAACATACATTTAGGGGGTTAATAATGGACATGTAATGAATAGCACGCTAACTCAATCACATAAAAGGTGATTTCAAATAAAGCTCGAAAGAAGCCAAATTATACCTGTTGTCAGACGATAGAGAAAAACAAAATTAGAGTCAGACTTTTTTGCCGTGGATTAACCAATACTTTTCACAAGCTTTTAAAATCTCTTTTATCTAGTAAAAAGTAGCTAAGAAAATTCAAGTTTTTAAAAATTAGGATGTTTTGAAGTCTTTGATGAATCCACACAAAAAAAAATCATTTTTTTAAATGAAATATTCCATAAGACAGGGGCGTATCAATTACGAAACGATTTGGTATGTTTTTTTTTTCACAGCAATGTTAAATAAAATATTGACAAAGCATTCAAGGAAGAAGCACCTTATTTAACCACTGTCTCAAACAGCATTCCTTCAATACAACAAGGACTAATTAAAAAAAGTAACAATAGACGAGGTAATCTCTCCAAAAAGTTTTAAATATCAGCAAAACATTTCCCACCAAAAGTGTTTTTGAGATTTCATGGAAGCAGCCATTTTGAAATGAGGAGGAAAAGCCCTTCTACTGCCCCTAGTGGAATGATGGTGAACGACAGGGCAGAAAACAAACCAAGATGAATAAAATGGGTTTGAAGGAAAGTTTTGATCATGCTAATGAGATAGGGGTCTCAGAAATGAATGAATCAAAATTACAGCATTAGATCTCATTCCCATAAAACATATTTTAATGGAGTTTATTGCTTTTTTTAGAGAATGCTGACAAAAAAGGAAAATTGAATTGACACTTTTACAACATTTACACTCACAAGAAATACAATGTTTGCCTCGGTCAAGTTTAAAAGGTCGCAGGAGAGTCAGGAGGGTTCTCACTGAAGATTCTGAGAGCTTTACAAGTGTTTGAGATACAGTATTTTTTACAGAACAAAAGAAAAAAGTAACAAAATCTGACAATTTTGCTGTGCCTTTTAACTGGAGGAAATACCTAACACTCTTTAGTATCAATAAAGGTTATTAGGGTTTTTGTGACCATTATAAAGTCTGAATATCAAGAAATCTCTGACCTGACCGATGAATTTTGACCTTTAATGAATCACACCATTTTTTTTCTATTCCAAAAGATGAAATAGATTAATTTAAAAAAGGATGAAAACCATCTCTGCTAATGCATGATAATTTTTTAACATGAAGGTACAGAAAACTGAAATCTATAAATAAGCAACTTCACCAAGTCAAAGTTTGAAAAAAGTAAATTTTTACAGAGTGTTGAACATGTTTTTTAAACTTAGGCAGGCATCTGAAAATGGGCTATGTCCCAGCCCTCCCCTTCAAGAAAAAAACAACATGACAACATCTTTGTTGTTTTGTGTTCTGTCCGTGTCCATGTTGGGGTTAGCGGCTCTTCATCCTCGCCGTAAACACTGAGTGCAGCTTGCTCCTCTGGAGGGATGTGGGAGTTTATCTCCAACATGTAATTCTGCAGTTTGAGGGGTTCGTACATCCAAGAGGGATTGAAGACTTTTGACACTTGTCAGATTGTTTTCTGTTCATTAGTCATGCTGGTCGTTCTGCTGCTGGATCCCTCTCTGTTCAGAAACACATTTTTGGGGAAACTGACTTCTTTTTTCTCTTTTGTGGGGTTTTCTCCAATCTTCACCAATGAACTCGTTCTCCGTTCTCCCTACGTTATTCATTCACTCATTGTTTTGGAATCACAACGATAACCATAAAATATTTGTAATATTTTTGGAAAATGTTGACAATTACATCAAAAACATTTTATAAAACGGTGAAAAAGAAAGTTAAGATAAACTTCAGTAGGGATATTAAAAAATAAACTGAAAAATAATCTGTTTTATTTTATTTTATTTAAATGTATTAGTTATTTTTGTTTTTAAGATAATGAAAAAAAATCATTTTAAGTCTTAGCATGAGGAAAAAAACCCTTCTGTATACACATAATAAACTTCATACCCACAAAATCTATGCAGTTTTAAACAGATGTCACCTCACTAACGCATTTTTCTTCTTTGTTTTTATTCTAGTGGATAAATATTTCCATTTTTCTTTAATGGCAAATGATTGCCACAAGTCTAATCCCTCATTTGTGCCTAAAAGTTTCTAAAACTGATACGTTTAGGAAAGTTGGGACCCACATTTACTCACTCAAGGACTAATGTTTGTGCCTGTGCTTCACTGATTCTGATCCTGTTGGTCTCTGTTACTCATAAAGTGTTTTACAGTAACTGTCGTTACTCATTTATGCTCTAGATCAGCAATGTACTATCTCTGCAAGGGCTGAAGTCTTTCACAAAGGGACGCATTGCACAATTAAATTGAATTATTCATGTTTAATGTTGCATCTTTGATACCTGTTCAAATATCCTGAAGAATCAACATTTTCTTGATCAATGAATTCATCTTGAGTTATGATGTCAGGAATGTTGCATCAAAATGTTCTCAAACTGAAAACAAAACATGAATAAATGCTACATTTCACACTGATGTCAGTTTTCTTTCAAGTCTGGATCAGTCAGTACACGGTTTTAATCTTGAGTCAGATATTTTATGTGTGTGAGACGGCAGATTGTACTGAAAACAAACAAGACAAGAGCGGTCTTTTTCTGTGACTGGTAATCTGTGACTGCCACCGGATAAAAGCAGAAAGAGAACGATAGAAAAAAGGAGAGCTAAAATTGATGGTGTCAGTTTTCCCAAGAGTTGTCCCAAACTATCCCATTCTGTAGCCTGGCAGGGGTTGCTGTCATTTGCCAGCAGGCTCTGCTGTATATTTCTGTCTCTTTCATTGCCTTTAAATCTCTCCTTCCAGGACTGTTGCCTATGAGACTTGAAATACGGGCTGGTCATTGTGAGAATTAATGGTGCAAAGAAACACAATTAAACGTAATCACAGTTTACCAAACCAGAGAAAAAAGAAGCTGACGAAATTATTTTTTAGCTTTTCTCATTTATTGGTTATTTTTGGCTTGAAGATTTGCAATCCAAAACACCTTGATACGTTGAGGGGCCAAAAATATCCAAATTTACAAATATTATCTACAAAATTAACACTTCTAAAATAACACTTCTTTTTGGACCAGGAATCTGCAACATGTAATGCTAAAAGGTCCAGTTTCTTAGTGACCAAGCAGTGAGATCTACAAAGTCCCATTTCACTCTTTAGAAAAATGCACTTTGTTTATATTTTTGTTACCATGAGCCATTCCTTTATAACATGAAGCATTTAAATATTGACAATTATTGAATTATAACAGTTATATTTAATTTATATAACAATTTTAACTTTTTTTACAGTTTGACAGCAGTTTTAAATAAGATCCTCCTGCTTCATCAGATTTACTTGAATTAAAAATGCAAGAAAGTCAAACAAAACATATTCAATCGTTACGACTTCCAAGCACCTTCAACTTATTTCTATTTTTACTGTTAATATAAACATGACAACATTGATGTAGTTTACAAATAAATAAAAGAAGTTCTTTAATCCTTTCTAATGATAAACCACTATGACGGTAGATTGAACCTTTTACCATCATGTTGCTCAGTTATATGACATGTTAAAAATCTAACCATTAATGATAAAACTTTGTTAGCTAAAAGAAATTAACAAAAATTCAAACAAACAATTTTTTCAAATTGTTGACATTTTTTTTCCAAAGCCACAATGGAGGGATAGGGGAGCCCCGTGTGGCTCTGGAGCCTCAGGTTGCAGACCCCCAATTCGGACAATAATATTTAAACACACCTTTATTTATTTATTTTCTTTTGTTGCTACAATAAAAATGCAAATTTGGTTTTTAAGAGTACTTTTTACTTTAGAGTGTAAAAGCTTTGTCTCCTTCATCCATCCATCACTTTTCTGCCTCTTCCTTTAAAAATGCCATGTGCACAAATTGACATAATAGCAGTGTAAGAACATGAAATTATGAAGCAATGTGTCTCCAAGAGCTATTGTCACATTAAAATATGCTTTTTAAGCATCTGTAAGACCGCTTGCCACAGTGGTATTTAATAGTTGGAGCATAGCACCCCCTGCAGGTAGGCATTATGTTTTGCCTATAATACACTGAACCCTCATCCTGATGCAGAGGCTCTTATTGTTACCCTGCAATTACAGGCTTTTCTCCTTTGATTGGTGGGTAATTGACTTGGTTCGAGCCTGCATGATTTTTCTGCAGAATTTGCCGCTTGCATTCTAATCTTGGCTCCGGATCAGACAAAGGCCTGCCTTTCCAGTAATTAAAGACGGCAAAGCCAGGTGTAGAACTGGGAAACCAGGGCCTCATAGCCAGATGAATGGGACTGATTAGTCGTTGAGTGAAAATGAGATTTGCTGGTTTAAAGGCGAAATAAAGCTTCTCACTTTGGGCTCAGTGTTCACCAGGGTGGCAATTGACTGCGGCTGATGAGGCACTGAAAATGAAGTTAAAGCCTCAGAAATGACCTCCTGCATTCATCCTGCTTACGAGGCAGCCGCAGAGTCCAAGTCTGACTGTAAACTGGAAACACACTCTCCAAGCATGCATTTGGGCCTTTCCATTTAATCTTCCATAATCCCCCAAGTCGGTATTTTCCAATATTTTTTGTAAGTTCGGGAAAACTCCCCTTAAATTTCAAAATAAAAGGCCAAAAACATAAATCTTGCAGCAACAATAATAAACAAAAATGTTAAATTTTTGATTCAAAAATCTATTTCAGGGTATAGAAAAAATTGTTTGTGTGCATTTCTTAAACAAGCATTAAAAAAAAAAGAGAACAATTTAAAAACATCCCTTTTGACAAACAGCTGTGTTGTGTTTAAGGTCAGCCTACCTTGACCTGATATTTTTTTGTTGTTGTTTTGATTCTTTTCCTTTGCAATCATTGAGACTGAAATAGATTTTAATCAACACACTATACCAGTTGTTAATTGCTTTTGCCGCCTGCTGCTAAAATAATTTGCTACTTTTTATTGCAGAAGTAGCCATCTGTTTCAAAACACGAGGAACCGGATCAGGCCTGGACCTGGGGTGAAGGCTGACACCAGATACAGGCGGCTAATTTGCACTGCCACCACCTTATTTATGAGGCCACGCACGTGTGGAAAGCATCACATCAAGGATCTCCAATGAAGATCCAGTTTTTTTTTAATGAATTTAAGATATAGACATGCATAAAGTCTTCATGACTAGTTTCTATGCGCCCAAAACCCAAGCAGGATCTTTCACAGTGTTGGAAACTGGAACTGAAAGATGCAGAAAGTCTCTTTTCACCTTGATTTACTTTTTTAAAATAATTTAAATGTAATCAAAAAACTCAAAAGTTTAGGCATTTTGCTGTTGATGAGTAACTATTTAGCTAATAGTAGCTAATAATAAGCTTATGTTACTTTTAATTAGGATTTGTTTAACAAATCATCAAGGCATACAATCCTTCAAAACAGCATCTCAAACAAACAAAAGGTTATATGAAGAAATGTTTTGTTTGTGTTCTCCTAGCATAAATATCTTGTATCTGATCGGCAGATCCAAGCAAGCGCACCAATTGGCTGGCAGTAAAAGGCGGCTGACTGGTCGATTTGTTACAAAAATGTGTTCAGTCTGTAAAAAAAGTTTTGCACTTGTTTTAAAAGATTTGTGTGTCTGTAAAATTATTTTGTACTTGTAGAAAAAAATTGTCTGTCTTTAAAAAAGTTTTGCACTTGTCAACAGAAAATTCATTAAAATTATTTCGTAAGACGTCATGTTACACACAGACAATATTTTTCTCCAGTTACAAAACATTTTTATAGACACACAAATTTACTATTACAAGTGCAAAACTTTTTTAGTGACAGACAATACATTAGCAACAAATCTAACTTCATAAATGTCAAAGCAGTTCAAATCTCGGGAATCTCGCTCCAGGCTTTTTCTTTCACAGTTCTGTTCCGATAAATGAAAGACTTGGTGTCATAGAATTTAACTATATATATACATCCCAATTGGTCAAATGTGGACTGGTTTGACTTTCAGTTGCCACATGTTTTGTACGTAGAGCCTGCAAACAAACTGAAAAACTTGCATAGCGACGCATGGATGCAAGAATTTTAAATGCAGAAGCCCAAAACGCACATTTAGGTATGTTAACATAGACTTTTTGTGGAAGTGTGCTTGAATGCACATTTCCAAGCCCAGTGTGCATTACTGGTATTAATTTAGTGGTTTTCTGTAAAGTTTTCCAATTTTTTTGTGTTTTTAGATTAGTTGGATGAATAAAAAGACTGCTGGGCGGAGATTTCATGTTAAACTAGTTTCATCCAAATCGGGGAAAATGGTAAAGCTTTTGGGCAGTGAATAAAAGCTTTAGGAAAAATCTCTTCCTCTACATGTTCCATCTATTTTAAACAGGAAGCATTCCCTCATTCTCAAGCAATCACACTTCATTTCTTGTTAATAATCAGATTGGTCACATTGTCTCTGCATGAAGCCTGGACTTACTGGAGGAATGGTGGCAAGGGAGCCCTGAACCATTTTCCAACAAGTTCTCTTCCAGAACATTCCTTTAATTAGCTCTGGAGTGCCAAAAACTCTGCTCTGTGGTTTAGCATCTGTGTTTTCTGCTGGATGACTCCTCTCAGTCGCTGTGTCTGTCATGCCTGCAGTCTCTGCACTCATGCGCATGTGGTAATATAAGCAGAGAAGGCATTTTGTTGCCTGTGTGAAGCCGTGGCTGAAGGTTTCGGGCTTTGAATTCGCCGACTCAACAGGAGGGAACAGAGCTATCAAAGCCATCATGCACTTCAATTACAGGTAATCTGGACTCGCAGACACTTCCACTCCCTCTGCTCTTAAGAACTTCCTCCTCAATTACCAAAGTGCCTCAATTAGGCCCTAAATAAGCAGTGGACATGCATGTGGGAGAGGTGGGCAAATTACAACAGAGAGGGTTAAAACAACAGGCTCTGTAAGCGTCGGTGCGATGCAGAGGCAATTAAAAGACAAAAAAGTGCTCTACCGCTCAGAGTGAAAATAAAAAAAAAAAAAGAATGAGGGAGAGGGGAAAATGCTCTTTGATGAGATGGCTCTAAGATCAGTAGAGCTTAAGAGGCAATGGTTGGCGAGAAGAAGTGAGAAAAGATAAATTAAAGACAGTTGATTGGCAGCAAGCTGATGTCACACTGATTCCCTACAGGAACATATGTCTGAGAGAGGTTTCAGTCACCGAGAGGAATGTGTGATTAAACCAGGATTTCTATAGCGCAGGCATCCCACAGGCAGCTGATGGCGTACACTTTCCCCGCTCCGTCTTGCATTCATTATCCTTCCATCCTTACCCCATCAGCTGCGAAACTTAAAAGGGTTTTAAATAGAAAAATGAAGAGTGTGCTTCTTTTAATAGGCTCATTGTGTGCCTAACAAGGGCCCTCGTTACAGGTGAACACAGATGAACACGAGGGCTTTTAGGCAATTAGCTTCAGTCTGACCCTGAGTCTTTTTGTTAATGACATTTGTGAAAGGAAATGCATACATCACTGAGAACCAGGAGGGATTAACTGTCTGTTATTTACACACACATCTCAGTTTAGGAGATCTGCTACAGATGAGGCTGATCCATTAAGCAGGCGGCGTGTTGGACACCAGAGATGACTTCCTACAGGAGGACTCCTGCCAGTGTTTGGTCACAAATACAAACAGGAAAAAGTTTTTTTTTTTTATTATTTTAACTTTATTTTCATCATTCAAAAATAAAATATATTAAATGAAGTGAAGAGAAAAACAAAACTTCTGATCAGAGAGGCTCAGTATGTATCCAGGAGGAGGCAGTGTTGTCCAGAACACAGAGTGTCGTCTGCAAATTTGTTTGTGGGCAAACAAGAATTTCATTTTTTTCTTTATTTGGAGGTGGTGTGTTCCTGTAAAAGGGCTGCATGATGGTGTAGTGGTTCCTCCCACAGACCCAAAGCATGCTTCTTTGGTCTTTAGGTGTGCATGTGAGTACCCTGCCTTTCCCAATCCTAGAGGGGTTGAAGACATGACCTTGACCCTACATGACCCTGAAAGGGATTCAGCGGGTTCTCATGATGAATGAATGAACAGTTGCTCCTGTAAAATGTCATTAATTTTCTATGATAAACTGAATAGTCATACAGAGAAACACACAATTATTTAGAAAATAAGAAAACTAAAATTGTTTTCCCCAAATGAAGAAGACTACATCTGTGAGATCATCTGTAAAGCTATATACACAGAAACTGTTTAACACTTTCATACAAAAATATCAAATTTTCCTTGCATAAAAAGATACAGGTTTAAACATAAAGACCAAAAGGTTGTTTATTACATTATTTGGTAAGTTTTTGGAAAATATTCTTGGAAAGAAAGTGTGCCAAGAATGAATCTAAAAAATACATCATTCTAATAAGTTCTTTTTAAAAATGGAAAACAATGTTATAAAAGTGTCATGGCCAACTGCTGACTTGACCTCAGTAAAGTTCCAGATTGAAGGTTAGAGATAGAAATAAATACGTCACGTTTGGTGACACATCTAAAACATTGTTTCATTTTTAAAACCAGTTCCATGGCAAAAAGTAAAAAGGAACTTATAATCAAATTTTTTAAAAACAAAACATGTTTTTATGTGTGTTTCATGTTTGCTGAATATCGAAAATACTCATTTTAGGTGTACTAACAACAACATTTTATTTAAATGCAACAAATAAGTACTTTTTAAGATGTTTTTGGAAAAACGCACCAAAAAGTGAATGCTTACTATAATTAGGAAAGTCCATTTTAATTAGTTATTTGCATTGGCATGTTTTAAAAGCATGTAGGACTTTAATTTTTTAAACATTTTTTAATCACACATTGATTTTTTATTTCCCAGTGAAAGATATTTTTAAAACTATTTAGGATTTTATTTAAAGGAGTGATTAATGGCTGACACAAAAAAGTTGTTCTGGTGTAAAAGATAGAAACTGAAGACTGCTTTCCTCATATATGCCTAATAGGCCTTTATTATAACAGGTACATGTGGTAGGATAGCATTATAAAATAGATCAAGTTGTAATGCAACACAAATACATGTAGATTTGACTTTAATGTACATTCACGGTCATAAAGGTAAAAGTTGATTTGAATTCGCCCAGTTCTTCCAACAAGAAGTCGAGGCCTGGCTTAAGTATAAAGTGACAAAGCCCACCATTACATGGGTACCACTGAGGACATAACTAGAAACACTGAGGACAACAGGAGGACAAGGAAGAAATAACAAAGCTGCATCAACAGTTTTTAACACTGCTAAAGGAGACACACAGCAACATGATCTTGCTTTGTATTTATGAGTTTATAAAGTCTTCAGATAATTCTTGAGTCTGCTCTGTCACATAATCTGCATAGAAAAATGAGAAGTGGACATCACAAGTCAAATCTGTCCCAAGATTTATGAACTTACTAAATGGTTCATCAGTGGTCTCTGCACAAAGTCTGCCAAACCTGAGCAACTTGGTAGCAAAGGACAAAAAAGGGGAGTTTTCTGGAACAAATTGTGTAAAAAAAAAAGCTAAATGTCCTCTCCTCGGCTGCAGCTCTGTGTTTAAATGTCGATAAGGTTGTCGTCGCTCTCGTCGCTCTCCACAGTCAGCTGACGGGTCCACCATTTCTTGACCTCTGACCCTGAAGAGGCCTCATCGTTGACAGGATTCATTTTACACACAATAGACTTGACGCTTGTGCGACCTGGAACAACACAAACTCAACAAATGTAATTTTTTTTCTCGCCTTTTTTGTTTTTTTTAGAACAAAAGAAGCCTCTATCTGTTTTTAAAGGCTGAGCAAAACGACACACACCTGCAGGCAGCCGCCACTGTCCCAGCTTCCTCTGTGGTCTCCCCAGTTCTGCAGAGTCCTGCCTGTACCCTCCTCTGTCTGACAATGTGGGGCTCAGAAGCTGCTGGAGGCCACTCATCTAAACAAAGACAAGACATCCTTTGTTGCTCCAGCGCAAGAGCATACCTGCAGATTATATGATGTTCTTGCAAAATATCACGCTGTGTGCATGTGTGTGTGCAGTGTGGGGCTTTACCTCAGGCTGCGAGGGGTTGTCTGGGTTGTTGGTGTTGTGGTCTTCACTTGGCACTGTGGTCTCGATGCTGGGAGGGTTGAGGAAGCGGTTCAGCTCCTGCTGCTGGCTCTCTCTCAGGCTGTGGATGATGCTGCATGACTGCTGCTGCTTCTGCAAGCGCACGCAGGCAGAGATGCATGACACACACGTGGATCCATAGAAGAAAGCCTTATGTGTGTGCTGGGTTTTTTAATGCAAAGAAACTTACCGCTCGGATGCGTTTGAGACATTTCTTGAGCCACATGCGTATGGTCTGCTTGGCGACCTCCTCTTCAATGGTGTACTCCAGCTGTTCCCTGGCCAACAGCTCCTCCAGCTGGAGAGACTTTCTAATGTCCACTGAGCGGTATGACAGCATGCTAAATGATGACACAACTATCTCAGTAAACAACAAATAATAAAGATCATATATATCAGAAAAAATAACACCCCAGATTATTTTTTCAATTGAAAATTTTACACTTCAGCTTTTTCAAAAAGCTTTAACTGACAAAAAAAAAGAAGAGGTAAGATAGCAAAGTTTGGTCAAATTGAAGGTTTCCCCAAATCTTATTCATTATTAAACAATTTAAATGATGCAAAAGGTTATTTTAAAGGAATAGTTAGTTACTGGACCAAAATTGTAACTATATTACATTACCCATTTGAAAAAGTACTTCACTACTCGTTACTTTACTTTTTTTCCCCTCATATATAGAAATTCTCGAGGAAAAAAAACAGCTTCGCTCAAACAAGATCTTCTTGTCTTTCATTTAACAGAGCTCCCTTGAAAAAGATGTTTAATCTCAATAGGACTTATCTGGTTAAATAAAGGTCAATAAAATAAAACCAAATAATAAAAAACTGTATTTTTAAAACAATGACCTTGTGCAAGGTATGAACTTGGTTCAAGACATAACCTGGCATAATTTGAATTGAGAAAACTGTGTGAAAAATCACACAAAAATAAGCTCCTGTTACAACATATGAGGTCTATGCTACTGCTCAGAGTAAGATGTGGAAAATACTGCGCCATATTCATCTCTATCAAATCTGCAACCAAGCCAGTTTTAATTCCTCAAGTTCCACAAAGAACTTTTAAATGCTTCAATGTTCATTTTGTGTGACTTTATGTATTTCATTACAATGAGTTGCAACCAATGTCTACCAAACTATGCATCATATAATATGTGCTTTAATTTTTTTTTATTTTATTCAATAAAATAAACTGAGCAATCAGAAAAGATCAGACTTTTTAACCAAAGTTTGCCTAGTATTTAAAATCTGTGCAATCTGGAGGAAGCAGAGGGAACACGACCTCTGGAGTTGAGCTGGGAAAGAAAAAACACAGTTTTCTTATTTCTAGGTACACTTCAGCCATAAACCTTTAAACTTAACTAATCTAAATTAAATCAATTATTTGTTAACCCTTACTTTAAAAAAAAGAATGTCATTTTATTTTATTTCCATGTTGCAGGACCCTGGTATAAACAATGGGTTTAAAGTTAGCATAATTATATTTTAGTACAGTTATAATATTTAAACTCTGGAGCAACTATAGCCTTCCTCTCACTCTTCAAGATTGGAGACTAAAATGATCACAAAAGTTTTAAGAAAAAAATAAATAGTTAAACTAAAGTTAATTTATCTTGGTGATAACAAGTGTATGAACTGCAGGTGGCAGAGAAGGTCGCCATTCCAGGAAACCTCACCTGGGCCCAACATCATCATCCAATGCCATTTTCGCAATGTTATACAATGGCCTCACTTTAATGAGGTCAAAGGTCAAGAAAACAATTTTTGTTTAGTCTCATGCAGGCTCAATTTTAATAATTCTAGGTAAGCACTTAGGCATTCTTTTAAACATTTGAAAACTAGTCTGTGTCAGATTTTGACACCAAAGGTGAAAACCAAGATGTAGGTCAAAGGTCACCACCATGACGATCTGTCATTTAGTTTGAAAACGCCTGACATGGTTACGTGTGTTGGACCTATTGAAGTTTTCTTCTATACCATTAATAGCCACCCATGTCACTATTTTTCACCAAACCTAACGAGTCTGGACACTTTGGCGAGTCAAAGTGTGCATGTATTCTTTGAGGCTCTCTGTCTAAAACACATGGTGCTGAACAATCACCTCAGGACATCATGGAAGGTGACATCCCCTCCACTGTGGAGTCTCTCCATCTCATAGCACATGTGCTTAAACAGCAGCTTGTCCTTGTCCAGGTCCACCTCCAGCCTGCCTCTGAGGAGGCGGAGCAGAAACTTCACCCTGGATGTTGGGATCACACCCTGCAAAGAAAGATGCAATCAGTTGATGCAAGGGTATTATTACATTTGAAAAATATACGAAAAAGCACATCCTCATGGATGCAAACTAATCTTCTGCTGTAATTCCATTCCTTGAAGTTCCTGAGTCTCTTGTGGAGCCTTTACCTTCACTTTTCCTTTCCTGTTAACAGCAATCTCTATACTCCCAGCTGAGTGCAGCCTCTCACCTCTCTTTTGTCATCTACCATGTTCCAGATGATCTGGAAGTGCCTCAGATCATTGTAACTGAGCAGCTGATCCTCCTCAGTGGAGTAGAAAAGGGAGAAGTTCTCCACAATGATGGCTGTGGGTTAGTAAAAATGAAAAAAAAAAAACAAGGATAAGGTTTTCTTTTTAGTTTGCAGCACACTCTCAGTCTTATTTGAACAAATACAGTATTGTTCTTTAAGACCAGAAAAAGGAAAAACAGTCATGAAGTATTAACATTTAAAATGAATGCATGTTGTACATTTAAAACTTGAAAGATTTTAGGCAAAAATGAAATGAAAAAAAATATGTTCCATTTTCTTGCAAATTTAATCAAGAATATTAAATTAGTCTCCAAACAACAGAAGACTTGAACTCCAACTATAATTTTAGAACAAGAAAATATTGACACTCACTTTCCAAAATGTCATTTTAGAAGTAAAACAAGAAAGAAAAATACCTAAACATGCCAATTATGAAGTAAAAACAAGGTATAAAACAGGACTCTTCAACCCTGGTCCTCAAGATCAACCACCAAACTTGTTTTCCCGCTATCTCTGCCCCACTCACTAATGATTCGCTGGATCAAGTGATTCAATGGTTTGATTGACAGAACAGTCCTGATTCCAGTGTTTGGAAACAGATACGACATGGATGTTGGGAAAACGAGACGATGTTGAGGACCAGGGTTAAAGACCACTCATCTTAAAAATAAGCATGAGTTCAAGATATTTCTTATGGGAATATATTAGTTAAAAGTACAGACTTGTTTTGTATCAGGTCAATATTTGACAGCTGGTTGAGTGATGCAAACAAGGAGTGTCTGAGTGCAGACAAATTCAAAGTATTTTTTACTAGAATAATAAAAAAAATAAAAAAAGTAGCATGACAGTGTCAGATAATGTTTCAGTTTTTTCTGACGCTAACAACAAAAAGAAGCACAAAAGAAAAAATAATTTAAAAAACTGCAGTCTTTTCTTTCGTCTTCATCTTTGATATGCTTGCATGAAAAATATAACGTAGATGTTTCAAAAGCCACTACAAGGTGTGTATTTTACTATGATTTGAACTGATGATTTATTTTTTTGTCCTTGTTATGATGCTAGTGACAGTTTCAAACACATATAACCACTGACCTACAAGTAGGTTGAGCATAATGTAAGCTATGATGACATAAAAGGAGCAGAAGTAAATAAGCGCTCCAACATAGTTGCCACAGTCAGTCTCCCAGTATCGGTGTTTATCTGGGGTGCAGAATGGGGCCTGGACCTGTGGACAAAAAAGGATGTCAGTAATCAACAAAGATGTATTTTTCCACACTGAAAGTGACTGTTTTGTTTTTACATCTACTACATCAGGGAGAATTTATAGGACTTGAGCTCCTCTTACCATACAGTCATGCATGATTTTATTCCAGTCTTCCCCTGTGACAATACGGAAGAGGACAGTAATTGCTTTTCCCGCTGTGGAGAAGTTGGCGTGTCTGTAATTGGAAGACACAAATGTCAATTTCTTTAGAGGCACCCATTACTGACATTCTACATATCTCAACAGGAAACGCCACACATAACCTGTTAATGTTCTCTCCATATTTGACCGTTCCGAAGAGTACAACTCCAGCGAAAGCATAGCAGAGGAGGAGGAGGAACATGCCCACGATGATGAAGAAGCTCTTGTACATGCTCACAACAACAGTCAGCAGTAGCATCTTCAGTGTCACCTTCACAAATATTAGAAGAAACAAAAGTTTTATGTTAAAGTTCCCATCATCGAAGGGGATAGATACAGTTAAAACTGCACTTACGTGTTTGCCACAAATAGTAAAGAACCTGAAGACGATCACACATGTGCCCATCATGTAGGTGTATGCATTCTGGAAGGAATTAATATGGAGTTACACGTGTTGTTTACATTTTATGAAGAAAAAAAACATTTTTCATGAATTAAAAAGGGTTTTTCTAACCAGTAAAGAAAAATGCAGAACTATCCAGATGACGCCAAGCGATGTGACCAGCAGGTCATAACGGTTTCTTCGGCTCTGCCAATAACCCGCCGGAGACATGGCTATCAGCTTCATTGTAACCTGGGAAACAAAATGTCGACATGAGCAGAAGGGACCAGAGTAAAAGGGCTGCAGAGATGTCTGACGGTCAAAACAAACTCACCTCCAGAACGAATATGAAAGTAAAAACTACAGACATGGTGGCCAGAGGAAATGTCACTTGATCATCAACGTCCCACTGCAGAGGAACAGATTCAAAAGTGGTCAAGTTTAGTCAACTGTCAGCAAAAAACAACAAAACAGGGGGGGGAAATGCTATTAATGAGTCACATGTGACATTACCTTGACTGACAGGAGAACAGACTGCGCCAGCACCAGCACAGCAATGCCCCGCTTGAAAAAAGGGTGTTGAGTTATATCGTACATCTTGGCCCTGAATCCTCCATTTTCTGTTAGAAGATAACAATCATAAAATTAAAAATAATAATTCCAGTATTTTATCTAGCTTGCAACAATTCACGCCATGAATGTGAGTGAGCTGTTGAGCAGTATCTAGCTCTGTCCAGAAGATGGCTCTCCTGATCCATCTTACAGCTACAACAGTCTTTCTATGTTTTATTCACATGCTTATGTATATTGATGTGAAGATGCACAGACAAAAAATGACTTAAAATAAGCATTTTTATGCAGTTTCAAGGACTTAGTCAGTGCCATCATTAAATGTTTAAAAATCTTCATTAAGATGGCGTAACTCTTGCAAGACCTGCTACAATTAAAATAGCATTTTTGGTGTGTTTAACATGTTCTTGTGGGATTTTTATGTACATATAAAATGCAGATTAAGCTTAAAATCGCATTTCTGAGTATTTCTTTATTGAAATTATGGTGAACCAGGAGCAGACAAAAAATTGCAGTTGGAAAAAGCTTGTAGTTACAAAAAAATCTTCAATCGGCAGGCCAGGAGCGCTCTGCATCATTCTGATGCTTCTTCTTGTAGATGACTAGACCCATGTATGTCTTTGTTTTACTCGTTTGATGTGAGTTACAGTTTTCCCATATAACCACTGACCAGTTTTAAGCCAGATGCAATGATACACAGCTAGATGGCTCCAATATTGCGCGCCATTTTTGTTGCACCACTAATGTTGGGGTGGGGCTGTAAGCTAACAAAAGATGATGGGAATCTACTATAGGAATGTTGGGTAGAGCTTACTCTGTGCCAACAGTCCCGCACACAACTCTGGGGGAAATTTCTAATGAACTCCTGCTGTTCTGCAGAAACTATGTCCTTGAAAACAACAGTTTTTAAAAACAAAATGGCTAAAAATGACATAACCATAATCAAAAGACCATTGGAAACACTTAAAATAGATCAAAAAATGATGGGAGTGGAACTTTAAAGTATTTTATAAAGTAAGTGTAGGATTCTAAAAAGCCGCTTCTGACAACATGGTAACATGGTATGCTATGGCAACAGCATCACATTTCTATGGAGAGCATTGACTACAAACTTGAAAGCAAAGGTCAGTGCTGTGATTTGTTGCTAGAGGCGAGTGAATACCTCTAGATGTAAATCAAAGTCAGGTTGTTGCTGCTGGGGTACACTGCAGTGCTGACTAAAACTTAAGTCATTGATTTTCTGTTAGTTTGCAGCCTCTACTGTACTAACATGTAATTTCCCATACCACCTTCCTGGTCCCTCATCTGCTCCAATGTGACTCCAATAAAGAAATGCAGCAGGTTAACACACAGTTTTCCCAGGTCAAAATGGGATTCATAAAGACAAAAGCAGAAAACTGGTTCCATCCTGTCCATAAACACAAATTAAATAGACAGAACTTGTAGTTTACAAGGCAGGAAAAGTAAAAAAAAAAAAAAAAAAAGATGTTTGTGGTTAGCTGTGATTTAGAGCCACTGGTACAATGGTGACACAGATTCCTCACAGGATTGGTTAAAACTAAAAATACAGGTTGATAAATAAGAAGTAATCATAAAGGTGACACAAATAAACACACACTTCAAAACCAGTTATAAAGAAGTAAGTTTAAAACAATGAAAAAAAATATTTCAAAAAGTCGGAGAACGTTTCTTGAAACAATGATATTTGTACTTTCTTATGATTTCGCTTTTGCAGTGTAAAAACGTTGAAAGAGGAAGGTTGGGCAGGTTTCGCTCTATATGGTGTAGATTTTAGTGACAATGGGACGTGTTTCTAGCTAGGCAGTAAACCGGACCTGGGCGGGGGGGCAGGTGGAGGGGTTGGGCTATTTTCAGTCGACTCTTCAGATCCTCCCATCTCCTCTGGTCCACTGTCAGCAGAGCAGTACCCTGACGGAAGAAGAGATGCACTCAAATAACACTGTTGATGTTTTTGCTGGTCTAACATATATAAATATATCGCCGTCATTTCATTTCTCTGCACTGTTTTCTGTTGAATATATATAGAATGTCCTCAAACGAAAGCACCCAAACTGAAGTTTTTCATGATTCTTACATCCAAACAGCATACACAAAACAGATGTTGTTGGTAAGAACCATTGACTGTATATGAGAACTGGACTGAGTGACTCCTCCCCCTTGTGTTCCAAACAGGAAGTACCTGCTGGCTCCAAGAAGCCAAACTCCCATAGACTTTTATTGAAAAATAAACAGCTATTATTCAGTCATTAAATTTGTCAGAATAACCATTCTTGCTTTGCTAACTTTATTTAAACATGTTTCTGCTAATCCTATTTTTTTCATGATGTTTTTCTTTAATGCAAGTTAGTCAGGTTAATAACCTCAATAAAAATCAAATGCCTCAATAAAAATATGTGGAGCTTGCTGGCCCCCCCACATTGAACGTTCAAAATGTATGACAGATTTTGAACCAATCACTGCTTGTTGACAATGTCTGGCTCCAACATGGCGGCGTCCATCTTGTGAAAAATGGCAGCTAAATTGACTTAATTTCATTGGAGCCGGAAGAAAGTCATTTTCTACAGGGGATGTCACACTCACTTGGTCCAGTTCTCATGTACAATCAATGGTAAGAACTGACCTGTGAAATATCTGCATAATTCATGTGATATCATTACCTTGTTCTCATTGAAGTTTGCAATGACCACACCTACAAAGAGTGTGAGTCCAATCATGCAGCCCAGAAAGACAAAAACATGGATGTAGATGCCGTGAATCTGTAAACACAGACACGTGCAAGTTCAGGGATACAAAGCCTTTTAGTTCAATAGTTTAGATATGTTAGATCTGTACCGGTCCGACGCGATGAATAATGACATCTCTGACTTCAACCCAGCCTTTGAGCGACAGGACTTCAAACAGAGCCAACATGGCATTCCCCACATTGTCAAAGTTGAAGTTGCGAGGGTTGGCCCTTGAAAATGAAAGACAGAATGCTTCAAGCTTCGACAACCACAACATAACGTTTGATTTAAAGATCAGGAAAAGAAAAGTGTAGCTTTTTGAATGAGTGAATCTTGTCCTTGACAAAGCAACAGCTGGGCTAGTATTCCTTCACATCAGACAACATTACCATCATGAAACTGCCATGATAAATTGGAAAGATGAGAGATAAAAAGCCCTACCAGACTCTGGGTACCCAGAAACCAGGTTTCTTCTCTCCAGGCTTTAGCTTTAAATTAAGATTTTTGGAAACGCTAACATTTATTCGAAATATACCATGGCAGTCCTCCTGTAACAGTTCAAAGAAATACAAAAAACATCCAGAGATTAGGTTATTGTTAAAATTGATTTTCTAACTGCTGTACTCTTTAATTGTGTTACAAAATAAAGAAATTGTATGATCAACAGTTATAAATAACTTTAAGGTGATACAAATGAACACTGTAAGAACTTTGAAATGCTTTTCCAAATTAACAATTAATATTTCTTTAACACAACAACAACAACAGTCCTAAAGTTAAGGGTATAGCAGAAAACAGTCTAATTGGAAGCTCTAAAGCAAATTTTCCATGTAAGCAGCTCTTGGTTCTTTGACAGAAGGTAAAGGACAGGATGGTGATTGGAGAGTTTGTGTTCCAGTACCCGTTGTATAATACTTGGGTCGTTGCACTTGGCCAGCTTTCCAGCAAACAGTTGAACTCCAAAGCTTGCAAACACCAGCATGAGAGTGAGGAGCAGAATGGAAACCTGCAGGAGAACGGGGGAAAGAAAAAACCTGATGCTAAAGCCAGACATGAACATCAGTTTACCCATCTGATATAAGACTAATAATAAATAAATAAAACGTTTTTTTTTATGTTGAAATGACTGCAAAGAATTTGAGAAAAATAAATAAGTATGCACCTAGATTAAAAAAAAAAAAAAAAACATAAACTTCAAACCTATGATTCTATTAAATGATGCTCACCTTCAATTAAAGAAGTCTTTAAAAACACATTAAAGATGGAGGATTTCATCCATAGCAGTTTGACATGAACACTAACCAGGAAAATCTCCTTGAAACCTTTGAGAACCTCGCGCACGACCTTCCTCATTTGAGGCACAAGCTTGAAGATCCGGAGTGGTCGCAGGCAGCGCAGCATCATTAGCAGCTGAGCTCCAGACTCCGGGGGGATGTCGGGAGGAAGCCAGCACAGAAAAATCAAACTCACCTATCAAGAGGGAATACGTAGAAAAACACCAAACTGTGACAACAAAATAGTAATAATTTTAATTTTAAAAAAGATTTGTCTAAAAACAATATAGAAAATAAATTATATAGACATCATAATGCAGATTAATGGCTTAATTTCTTAAGTGCCACTTCAATCATATTTTGATCTATTTCTAAAGGATTCCCAGTGGGCTCTTAATTATGGTTTCAATAAAGACATACTCAGGAATGCAATTTTAAGCTTAATTTTCTTTATATATGTCCTCCATCATGAGAAAAATTCCACAAGAACATGTTAAAGCAGGTCTTTAACCAGCTTAAAAATCTGTATATTTTTTTAAATAAATGAGCACTGGACCTATACTGTAACAACATGTATTGTTTCAGGCTTTTCATTGTTTAATATTAACATTTCTATAAATTACTTATTTACTTATTTTGATCAAGTGCAGAGTACTATAAGAGATTCTTGAAGTTCAATTTTTAATAATTAATTCCTTTATTAAAGAAAAAGAAAATTTGACGGTATAATTGTGGCAATGAATGATGGAGTTGAATACAATTAACTTTAACTGTGCTTCATTGTGTGACTAAATTTAATCTAGGCTTTTGTTGCTCATGAAAGAATTGGTAGTTCTTACAAGAAAACAACACGTAGTGCTTTATAGCGCACATGTTTTACAAACAAAGACAACACGTGTAAAATTGAAAACTGGTGAATTTGTGTCCTACTTTTGCTGGTAAGAGCTGTATTCAAACTGGATTCCTAGTGAAAACAACAAGTTTGAGTACCTTCCTTCAACCTTTGTCTTTTACTTGTCGAGATTTGTTGCCTTCCAGTGAAATTTTTGCCAGAGGCTAAAACCTCACTGGGCTCTGATATCTGGTGACAAATTGTTAACAGAAGTCTTACGGGGGTGTTAAAAGTATTTTTAGAGAATGTTCAGTCTCCTTGCATCGGATCACAGCATCTCACTCCAGTGTTGCTGGAATTTAGACGTTCACAATATTCATTAACAGAACGTCATTAATAAGAGATTAGCTACCAAACTATTTTTTATTTAGCTTTTGCAAAAAAAAAAAGTTGAAGATTGTGAGAAAACGATGCAAAAAAGTTACTGTTTACAAGCAGAAAAATTGATGTCAACATTTTGTTCTCCATATTTTTCTAAGATGAACTATTTTCCATTTATCGTCCCTTGCATTTTCCAGGCTTAAGGTGTTATGTGGTAAAGGAAAAAGAGACTTTACAAGAGGTTTAAATCAATTTTAGAGATGTCATTTTAGACTAGTTCAGCTTAAAGGAAATTGTCAGATCTTACAAGGTAAATAAAGATGTCCATTACTCCTCCAAAGTCTCTGATGACAGCTGTAGGGGTGAAGAACAGACCGTCGGCCATGATCTTCAGGTTGAGCTCAATGCTCATGAATATCACAAACACATACTCCCCGATCTGAAACAGACACAATGGCTTTAATAAAATGTGTCCGCTCACGATCCTCGAGGCGATTCGTGGACCCATCAATCTATCTGCTGCTTTTATACCTGCAGCGTGGGGACCTGCATGACCCTGGTGAAGGGGGATTCGAACATCATGGAGATGCATGAGCAGATGGTCACCACAATCATGACCCAGTCCAAATAAGTGACTAAGCCCAGGAGGTCACTAAGTAGACACATACACAACAGTCAAAATACAGATAGCAGTTTTCAAAAGCACAATAAAAGAATACCTTGAACCTGCATGACACTAAAAATATGACAAAGAAAAACACATTTTTATTTACATTTTATTTGGTGAATGGTATATTCCTTTTAAGCACTTGGTTAAATTTCTGTTGAGAAAATATATTTTCATTTTCAATATTTTGATTCAAAAAGCAACCAAATGTGCAGACAATAGTCGGACATACATGCAGCAACTTCAAAACAAGCCCAGCTCTGACTTCATCTCCCTGGAAACCCAGTCGCAGACATGCAATTGTGGGAAGAAGCCAAATGTGGAGAGCAGTATAACTGATTGCCGGGTTAAATTGGTTTTAATTTGTTTTTCTGAAAAATAATTTTGCAGATTTTGGCTGTGTGATCATAAGGCATAAATACTCAGAAGTATTTTAGGAAACAATCTTGGAAAACAAAGAGAAAAAATGAGGTGCAGACAAAACAACAGGAAAAATAAATCCAAAAAAGGGGAGAGAAAATCATAAAATGGAGGTTGCAGTATTTAATTAATGAAGGACTGATCTGTGCCAATTGATTTGTCCTTCTGATTGGCTATATCAAGTTTCATATGGGTGAGATAAACATTCTAGCACTGCACTTTACCATTTTTATTCTTTACCACAACCTGGGAAGCACAGCAGGAAGGTAATAAGCTCCAGAGTTAATCAGCATTCCACAGATGTGAAATGAACAGATCAATGGGGAGGGAGGACAATCAATATTTCATCACACTTACTACAGCTGGTGGTATTTGGTGTTCTTCACTGCTCCTGTTAGCGGGTCAGTTTTTGATCTGGAGATAAATTATTATGACACCAAAAAGTCAGTATTATGGCAAAAGAAGGCAAGTTCAGAAACAAAATCTTTTGGCCAAGTCCCATATGATAATCTTTGCAGAATAAGTTAAACTTAAATGTACAGAATGCATTTTTTTGAATGCTTGCTTGATATGAAGTGGTTTTACATGAGATAACACATAAAGTAATCTTACGCATTAAATCGAGCCCGAACAATCACCCGACAGAAGTTCCTGAAACGATGCTCACGACCCACGATAAAGAGAGGCTTATCAAAGTAGGGATGGTTCTCCCTCAGCTCCTCCTCCTGAACCTTCCTGATCAGCCACAGGTGTGGAAAGGAAGCAAGTATAAACAGCATGGTTACCAGTTAGCTAGGATGGAATGTTAGCTTTGTTGAAGTAGCACAGTTGGGTATCACAAAAAAAAAAAAAACTTCTGAAAGAATTGTTTCCATGAAACGTTCATCCTTCATTTAATAGTACATGTGCCACAGATGCTACAGATACAGGTCACAAATACTTTGTGTGATAGTAGTTTTTGCTAAACTGATCTCTTTGGCTAAACTGATCTCACTCAAGTTACATACGTTTAAGGAAATACAGTTTTCTTTGATATGTTGCATTAATGTAATTACTAGCAAACATTTGTGACTATATAAGAGAAGGCATTCACTTGCAATTATGTTACTTGGTTTGTAATGAGAAAATTTAAAGCTGTTTTTTTAAAATCCCAGTAGGATCATCTTTTGATCTGTTCCAAAAGTGTTCCCATTGGTCTTTCAACTTTGATTATGTCAAATAAAAAAAAACTTGTGTCCTTTTCTGGACATAGTTTCTGCAGAGGAGCAGTACTTCATTTGAAATTAGCTTCTGATGCAGAGCAACCCTGCCCCCTTCTCGTGATCGTAACTGAGCTATCTGTTAACAAACTTTCTTGCTAGCTTTTACCTCTTCACACTCCCAATCTAACATTTCCGGTTCAACAAAAATGCAGAGCAATATATATGCTATCCGATAGTACAGTTCTGAGAGACAGACACCAACCCAGAGGAGGAAAATAAAGACTTACATACATATAGTTGTCTACAAGTGGATGCATCAGAATGTGCTCCAGCTTGTGGACCGCTCAGCGTATTTTTTACATGAAAAATATATTTTTTTTTTCAAACTGGATTTTTTCGTCTGCTCCTGATTTACAAGGATTTGAATAAAGATAATACTCAGAAGTGCAAATGTGAGCCTAATTTTCTTTGTCCTCCATCATCAGAAAAATGCCTGAAGATGCCATTAGAAATATTTAAATGCTCCAGAGATCCTCCACAGTATCGTGTTTCTGTCTGATGTTAATTAAAGCATGCATGTTTAAAAACAACTGATATGAAATACAACTTTAATACCACATAATCATCTTTGAGAAAATACCTTTTCATTTCAGCTTGTTCTTTCTTTTCTTGGATCATCTTGATTTCGCTGTCCTCTCTTTGGGCGTTGCGGTAGCGCACAGTACTGGAATGCTATAGATAAACATAAAACACATGGATCTTGCTGTTTGTTTGTGGCTAAATGACTTAATAAGAGGAGTGTAACAATTCATTTTAACGAGTCGATTCATATCATACTTGTGGTTGCTCATGTAATTCATAGTTGATTTTGGTTCATTTTGAACGATCTGCTTCACTGACCTAAAATTGATCCAATACATCTTTAGCCAAAAATTCAACCAGTGCGACTCAGAGATAAATATCTTTGTACAGGTAAAGTTTTACAGATTCCTTGTGTTTTTACAAGATAATCAAGTGCAAATTAAATATGTGTACAAACAAACAAGTAAGCAAGAATTAATGGCAATTCATGGCACTCACATTTTACTTTCATTAAATTCATTCAGCTGTTGTTTTTCCACAAAAAAATAATATAAAGGGAACATTCTACCACACTGTAGAATGACACACGTCTTTGCAAAATTCAAAGTGTTTCCACACATTGGACTGTAATGATGGTTGATCATTTTCTGCTGACATTACGTGTGTGTTTTCCGCTGTCATGCCACTTGGTTATTTTTACATTTTAGTAAAAATAACCTAATTTCTAGGTGTATGACTTTGTGCTTACATCTTGGGTGAGAGTCTCGAGCGACTTTCCTCGACTGATCCTTTGACTGGTCGAGCCATGTCGCAGAGATCTGCAGGTAGGTAAACGCAGGCGTTTCAAGAATTGACCTTTGACACAGATAGACATGAATGCGCAATTACTAGCTGACATATAAAAGCTCAGCATTGGTGTGTCTGACCTGCGCTCTTGTCTGATGTGGTGCTGCACACTTAGTATGGATCTCTCCTTGGCTGGTTGGCCCTCAAAGGATCCACTTAGCATCCGTTGTCTGGTACAAGCCCTGAAAAAGAAAAAAAAATAAGCATCTGGAGCAATCCAATCAAATGTAAAAACCAAAAAAAGCTAAGAAAAGGTTTCCATGTGATGTCCAAACCTATATCTGTTTTTACTTATTACCTTAGTGACATTGTCACTGTGAGACCCAATCTTTGCCTGTTTTTTTTCCAACAGTGGAGACATGCCCAGAGAAGAGGTAATGACACCGGACACCACCAGCTTGTCTATTTGTATCATTTGTGACAATTCTGAACGATTACTTATTTATTGGTAATAAGCAGATGCGAATACCCATCTTTGCCGGACCGTGTGCTCGCTTGTGTCAATATTTCAGCCTAATTGCGCGCTTGTGTGAAAGATGGCGTGCCAGACAGAACGTGCCAGGACTACTGATCTGCTGTCTAGCTCAAAGACAGACAGAATATTGGTTAGAAGGTGGGGAGGTGGGGATTGGACACTGTGTCAGCGAGCTAATCTACACTTAGTGCCAGCTCTGCCATGCTGAACAGCAAAATAACCGTTTGCTTTATCCAAACGGATGATGAGTCTGACATCAGGGTGTCTGTGCTTTTATGAGTGCGTGTGAAACAGACCCAGGTGTTTACATCACCACAGAAGATTTAAAATACAAAATAAAGATTTGAAACAAAAATTAAAGAAACAGAAAATATCTAATTAAGTGATTTAACCTTATGTGAAGCAAAATAGTAGTAAAATTGACCTAAAAGAGAGGTTCGGTTGTGTCTTACCGTAAAATTTTGTTGATTGTAGTTTCTTTTTCCAGAAGATTACGTGCTCGAAAGCTAAATATTGATCTGCGGAGCTAATAGATCAAATTATGAGTACAATGTAGTTTAGTATCCTAAAGAATACAGTACACACTTTGTGCTAAGCATTATGTGACTCAAACTACTGAGCATTGCTGCTGGTGCTAATTTTCTACATTGGGTCCCAAAGACACACAAATATAATTCTTATGTTACATTCGAAGAAATGCTTTAGCAAGAAAAAAAAAGAAAGGGGGCTTTAAGATCTGTTCAATGGAAAAGTAAATGAGTAAAACATCTCAAAGTACCTTTTGGTCAATATACTTGTTGTCTTCAATTGCTGAGCGCTTGGAGTGGTCACAGGAAGAGGAAGAGGCAGAGGGAAGACGCCGAAACAAACAGGTGGTGTCCTGCTGCTGGCGATCAATGAACTGCTTCATAAAACTCTCCCTTAAAAACACAAGCAACAACGGTGAAGTTGGCTTAAGTTTTAATGTTTTTCTTCTTCAAATGTGAAATGCATTGATTGCACCACTGAAACAAATAAGTTGAAACTAAATTAATTTTAGTATTTACAACAATAGTGGGGGGTGGTCTTCTGTTTGTCTTTTATTGGAATAAAACACAAACAGCAGACCCCCCCCCCCCCCACCCCACCCCCATTGTTGCTCCTGATGGCTAAGTTACTGTAAAGTTATTGATGCTTTCAAATATACAGGCATATTCACTGATGACTTGTTGTCCTTTAAGCCACATGTCGATTCGCTTGTTAAAAATCGCCTCTAAAGTTGCGTTTCTATTTCAGAAACACTTTTATATTTTTTTTCTTTCCAAGCAAGGTAGAGACTTGTTGCTGCAACATTTCTTCCTGTGCTTGATTACGGGGATACTTATACACACATGCCTGACTTCAGACTCTGCGCATGTTGTATTTTTTGTTGGATATTGTGTTGGATAACTCTAAACTACGGACTGGAATTCTCTGCAAAGGACAATTCAACTGTACCACATCTCACCACTTTGTCTCGGTTTGATGCTATTCAGAAGGACCTGACATAAAATCACAAACATTTTGTTCTTTTTACATTTTTTACCTTTTTAATTGTTTAAAATGTCTAGGATTGAGTTGTAATTTGCCTCTTGTCCAGGTCGCTCTTGGAAAAGAGATCTGTGAATCTCAATGAGACTTTCCTTGTTAAATAATGGGTAAAGGTGGAGGTTCTTCCCATGTTAGACCAGCAAAAGGACAGCAGAGGGGATGGTGGGTTTCTAGAAAGCAAGGAACTAAAAACAGCTGTGCACTAATCAGTAGCTAAATAACAATTTGGATTATTTTATTACATCGCATCCGATTAAATTTAGTGCTGCTTATACAAGCTAAAGAAAAAAAGGGAACCCAGAGGAGTACAAACTGTTGGGGAAGTAGTAAACATGGATTGGATCTGAACTTCTATAAATACTGTAACCAGTGTTATAAATAGAAAAAAAAACAGTATGTAAGATGCTTCAGGGAACTGTAGATAACTCCTTTGAATATGTCTGAATTGGATTTCTTTTGAAACAAAAAAAAGGATATTAATGCTATGTTTAAATACATTTTTTGTATATTTTTAGATGCATAAATTATCTACCTAATTCTAGGCACAGTGAAGTCTGATGGGAGCTTGGAGATCTTCACCATCTGAGGTCTGTTAGGAAACTTTTCAAAGATCCGAAGTCGTAGCGGGAGCTTCTCTTTGGTGTCAGCGTTGGCTTCACTTTGCTTGAGCTAACAAAAAGAAGACATGAATCAGTTTAGCTCCTTTATAAAGTATCAAAAAGGGTACAGTACAACCCTAATGAAATGATGAGAAGAAGATAGGAATTGAACCAAGACACAAAAGATGGTTTATGACAGTTGGGGTCTTGAGAGGACACAGGAAGATACCTTTTGGTATTGAAGAATAAACTGCTATAAACCAAATCTGGTGTTAGGAGATGAAAAATGCTGGGTGGTGGAGTGCAGCTTTACTTTTCTGCCTGTTGATGGCAGCAAGACACTTAACCACAACAAATACAACACACAAGACCACCATGTTTAGGATGAGGTTGCACTTACTTTTTTTTTTTAAATAAATGAAGGAAGATGGCAACAAAAGAGCAAAAAAAAGAGATTACTTTGGAGTGGTTAATGGATAAAAGAAAAGGAAGAGACATAATCATGTGCAGCTGCACGGGCTTAAATGAATTAGGACACAATGAGGGAATAAAAAAAAGACAAAGGGAATAGAGGCAATTATTTTCATTTAATTACATATGGCAGAGGCTGATTGATATTCCCTTACAGGTGTTGGCTGTCTGGGTGCCTGGAGATAACCCCTGATGCATTGCAGATTAGGCCCACAAGTGAACTACATTTAGAGCGATGGAGAATGGCATCTTATCAGTCAGGAAGGTAACTGTTGTGAAATACATTGACTGGGCTCAGCAAATGTTTTCCTGTCACTTCGGATCCTTCTCTTTACCTTTTTGCTGGTGGGTGTAGGCACCTCGCTCTGTGCAATATTTGTGCAGAATAAGAAGTTGAACAAAAGAATGAGCTGAAATGTCTCTTTTCAGTTTTTTTTTCCACTAACAGACAAAAATATAAGAGCTTCTTTTTCACCCTGAGTGGGTGAGTGGCAAACCGTGAAGTAGAAATTATGCACCAGCATCTGCTTGTCTATGCTTTCTGTTGGTATTCTGACTCCTAAGATAGGCGCAGGCTACAGGAAGAAACAGGCAAACTAAAATTGGAAAAGATTGTGGTGGTTCAAAATGCGCAGTAGATTCACAAATAAGTATAAGCTCAAACTTTATTATACTTACTTGTGGATTTTGCTACAAAAATGGAATAGACATGTCTGTATCGCAAAAAAAAAAAAAAAAAAAAATCTTTGAATTGACTTCAATTCGTTGGATCTGGAAGTAAGCCATTTTCTATGGGTGATGTCACACTCATTCAGTCCAGTTCTCTTATATAATCAATGGGCAAAAAACCTCATCTCCATAAGGATCATTACAACAATCTTTAGAGGATTATGTGAACAGAAGGCTCCTGGAAGGATATTTTGTGCACTGTATATAATTTAGCTTAGTATTGCCCTGAAGCTGTTCTAACAAATTATAGCTAACATTATTAAATGAAGAATAAAGTTAATGACTAAATATAAAGCTAAATTAAGTGAGGTAAATCCCTGAAACAAATCCTAAAAAAAAGTAGAATGCTAAAATGCATCCAAATGACCATGAACTCTACTAACTACATAGAGTCCAATAATGGAGACCCATATTAAGGAGTTATCAAATTGCAGTTTACAAAGTGGTTTACATCTTTTTAGGGATGCAGTGATTCACTCTCAACACGATTTGGTGCAAACCTCAAATTTTGGGTCATGATTTTGTTTGGTTTGATTTATGTTTTGCGTATTGTAAAAAAAAACTTTTTTTTTTTTTTTTTTTGCTAAGAACCATGTAACAATGAAGAAAAACATTTCAGTTGGCTAATACTAAGCCTGGTGTAATGATAAATCCTTCTGAATTCAGCACAGCACGTGTTGGACACTTTCAAACATCCGTATGCTGTACGGATGAAACCATTCTCTTCCCCAACGATTTGGTTTAATGGTGTAAAATACATTTTGGTTTTCAACCAAGGATTGTGGCATCCCTGGTCTTTTTGTCTGCAAGCATACATCTTTTTGTTTCTCTTACAAACATGAAAGGTTAGGACATCACACAGTTCTGTCAGTCATTTTTTAGAGTAGATAAAGTGTGTAAAAAGTGCATTGATATGTGTACACACTGTATGGCAAGGCTGTTAAAAAGCACAAAAAGTAAGCAGACACACCAAGGAGATGTCATGTAAGATTATTTCTGAATATCTTAACTCAATGTGCTTTCACTTTCCTTCACAGACAAAAAATCAATAGGAACACACAAAAAAGCAGAAGAGAAGCAGCGGAGCACTACTGGCAAATTTCTGTACGCAACAATGGGTTCATGTGAAACTATAACAATCTTCAGAAAAAGTGTCCATGTCAACTTTATACATTATGTGGCAACACATTAGGGGATTTATTTATATGCCATTAATTTCTCTTGGTGGATGCTTTCAGACAATCAAAATCAATAATTCTGAATCAACGGATCAATGACCCTGTTTGCCATGTTACATAAAAAGATTTAGCTTGTAGTGATGAGCCCACTGAGAGCTGTGAACAGCATTGCAAAGGATACTTTATTGACAAGAGCAGCCCTTACATAGCAAGTAAATATGCATATACATAAAGTAATAAAATACAGTAAAACATAAAGTAAATAGCATATGCTAAACAGAAACCCATGGAAAAGGCATCTTCTAACTGGGTAACAGGTTGGGAGGTAAACATTCTCTGTTTGTGCCAAAGCAGGTGAAAAAAAGTCAATGATTTGTTTTGTAAGATCTAAGCTCTCCCCATCACACCCAATCAATGCACACAAGAACAAACCCAATCCATAGAGTCGAGCTAAAGGACCCAGAGTTCTATATTTTAAGTTTTACAGTCAAATGCCCCCATTACCATTTACACTAAAGGTCATATGTTGAATGTCAATAACTGGATGTAACATAAAGACTTTTTTATGGAATAAGGGTTACTAATAAAACTTAGCCTGACTGTCACTAGTTGGTTAGATCCTAGTTGACAGTAATTCTCTTGTAAATGTGCTCGCCCTCGGGTGTTTGAAATGTTTTTTGTGCTGCCCACATTTCACTTGCAAGTCTATGTGTGGCATTTTGGGCAGAGATGTTTAGTTCTGTCACAATGAGAGGAGAATAAATCCTTAAAGGAAGTGTGCCTGTCACAGATGAGATTTAGTGTACGGCAGTGTGACAATGAAAGCAAGACTAATGTGTTTTCCGTTGAGACCCATTCAGGTGACCTGCCAGGATTTCTCCTTCCATTCAAGACAATTTCAGGCTCTGCTGAGCTAGGGAACTTTACTCCTAGAATTTTCCACAGCTTTTTTGACCATGGCTCAAGTGAGAAAAAGAAAAGAAAAACTGACCACAAATATAGAACTGATTGGTTATTAGTGGTGATAAAAAAAACTTAGATATGTGAAAACAACTAAAAGGGTTGTGATAAAACAACATTTAAAGACCTACTCCATAATGTTTTTTTTTACATTTTCTTGTAGCGTTTTTCTTATAATGGAGGACATGAAAAAATAATATATGATTAAAACTGTATTTCTGATTTCCTAATTTTAATCACGTTGTATTGGGAGCAGATGATAAACGAGATGTTTTGTCGAACAAATGACGGAGCTACCGCCATGGGCGGGCCAAAGTCTCACTTTTTCTCTGCTCCAATTCTAAAACCTCCTCTTGTCCTCTTGTCTGAGTTGCCATCTGGCTATAAACTGTGTGGCTGGATACCCCCGATATTACTCACCTTTTTTTTTTTTGCTACACTAATGTTAGTTCTGGATCTCTGTGATGTAAGGCGTTCGCCACTAACGGGAGAGTGTAAACAAAGGCATGCTGGGAAATTAGCAGAGGCTAACTCCTGCGCTGACAGTCCAGCCCACAACCAAAGACCGAATTTCTAATGAGCTACTGCTGTTCTGCAGAAAATATGTCTTTAAAAAATTAATCTTTGATTTTGGCTAAAAACTGGATAACCATAATGAAAAGACCACTGGGAACAATTTTACAGTAGAAAAAAAGAGTTAGAGTGGGATATTAACTACCCAGCGCCTAATCAAATGATCCTCCAAGCAGTTAGAAAATACATAATTAAGGAATTGTTGTCAACATATGGTAATTTGAGTATTTTGCAAGAAAGAAAAAAAAGGATGAGCACCAGCATAGTTTTTTTTTCTTGCTCAGTACAATTCCTGTAAACTCTGATTAGTTCTGTGAAGTGCCTCAGAGACATATAAACAAGGCAAATTATTATTTGTGAGACTAGCCAATGGAACAATGTGGAACTGATGAACAGCCGCCTACAAAGCTGCAACCCACACACATCCGACAAATGCCTGTAGGAGTATGTACAAGCAGTCATCTACATTTTTCCAATTCAGCCGTCAGAGCCTGCCACTCACCAACACATCTGAAAAACAGCAATTTTGAGAACTTGTCTGCATATTTTAGTATTAGGATAAAGCCTTTTTTGTTGAGTAATCAATCATAAGATACATTGCTGACAAAGCAGAAATAAAAGAAATTTACCTTAAAAAGAAAACTTATGGCTTCTGCAATGAACCCAAGAGACATGTTTTGAACCTTCATGTTTCACAATCTTCCTGAAGGTTGAGAGTCAGAGGAACAGAGCACCCAGGGGGAAGAAGGGCTGAGAACACGTTGGCAGGTTCACCCTCTTCTCAGACATATTGGGTAATGAGCCATGCTTTATAGATGCTGTAAGCCCAACTATAAACGTCTGGTATCCAGATCAGTTATAAGCTTAACTCAACAAGAGAAGTTATAATCAAACAACTGCAAAGTGGAAGAAATATGGGTTTGATTCATAAACGAGCCATACTTGTCAGAAAATACGACTGACAGCTTCAAAGACATTCAGTTGATCATGATGTCCTACCTGCATTTCCATTCCAGTCAGGTTAATCCACAATAACTAGTCCCCCTGAAATTATTACTGTTACTTTGCTCAAACGCATCCCTCACAAAATTATTAATAGGATGGAGCATTTACGGTTTCGTCTCACCAGCTTCCCATAAATTGAAGCGACAGCAAAATGTTTGCTGATTGTGGAACTCTCAAGAGGGCCCTACTGTTGCATCATCAGAGAATAAAGAGTTGATGGACACGCAGATGCAAAAAAAAGTCTGATTGATGGCTGACGGTGGTGGCTTACCACAACTTGGTCTGTTTTTACCACTGATCTGGCATCGTCTGACAGTTTTTTGAAAATCTCTTGATGAGATGTTTATTGGGAGATCCTTGGCTAAACCTGTGTTACACTATAGGGGATGCTTTACCTGTTTTCAGGTATATTTTTTAGATGGGAAGACAAGACATTTTTTACTCTAACTTACTGTGTGCACTGCTGCTAGTATTATCAGAGACATAGGACCTGGGATTTCCTTCTGTAGAAACCTGGTGGTGACATAGACGAAATAAGCACACATTGTGGTGTGGGTCTCCAAGGAGTGCACTCTGTCTTCTCTACTCTCAGAGCCTTCTTCTCATTCCTTGTCCTCTGTTAAATTCGGAACTAAGTCCTCGCGCTATTAAATCGCACAAATGGAGGGCAGGCTTTTAGTTTAATTCATAAATAATGAAATCTTTGGGAGGCCAAAATGCAATCCCTTCTTAATGCATTTCACCAAAATGAATTCTACTGGGCATAATGAATATTCAGTGTGGGGCATTTTGAAAATAACAGACATTGCATTGCAGAGCAGACAGAAAAACACCAATTGCTGTTAATTCATAACAAGATAAATAAGTAATGGCTGTAAAAGGCCTCAATTAGACTCCTACAGCAATATTGCCTCACTTATGACTGCTCACGTTCTTCACAGCCAGAGTTGTAAAGAGTACCTAAAAACCTTACTTGAGTAAAAGTACATTTCTTACTGTGAAAATTACTCTATTCCAGTTTACAAGTCACCAATTACAATGATACTTGAGTAAAAGTGATCCGATTTTAAAGAACTTAAGTATTTTGCTCGTACTGAACGTAGTTTTAAAACCTCAATGTTTGAAAATAAATAATAAAGAGAACAAAAAGTCAGTCTCACTCACACTCAAATGTTCAAAAAAGGGGGCTCCGCTGTGTATCTCCGTTCCCTTTCAGGAGCAGAGATACACCTCCACACTGCAGCACCTTTGTCAGACGCAAACATTTCATACAAGCGTCTTGATTTCTCTGAGTTTGTGTGACAATCCGGAAGAGTCACGTGACTGAAAAAAATCTGCGAATACGCGACATGTGGGGGAACACTGTAGTGATGTCATGTCGCAGTGGTTTTTGTCATATCAGTAACATAATGTTGATAACATTATGTTTAATACAACTGTAAAGTCAGACATAATTGGACTAAATTCACATTAAATTAACATAAATAGACTCTTATCTAAATGTGTTTCCTCAAATTTGACAATAAATTCATGAATTCATGAAATGAAAACATTTCTTTGCTGGCTACGTGCTGGCTTCAACTTCATCAATGGCTGCAGCCACGTCGCTACACCTGGTAGTAGATGTGTTTGAGATGACCCAGCGCCTCGTCTGGATCGTCGACAAGACCAGGCGGCTGCAGGCAGGAGCCGGGAAAGGTGCCTGAGTTTAGGGCGAACGCTGGGCTTCCATGAGAATGAACGAGAACAGGAAGTTTAGGGTTGTCCTTAAGATTTGGTTTAATTTTAAAATGCCTCTCTCACTTAGTATGATCTATGCTTGCATGTATTTTGCGTTACTTTTAAATTTTGTTACGCATGTATTTTTTATCAATAGATATTTCAATTGACTGTCTAACATTTGGGTTTTTATTTTATAATATTATCATTGTACGTAGACAATTTTAACATCTGTTCAGGGAAAACAGATGAAAAACAGCCCTGGGATCATTTAATGAGCACTGTCCCAGAGAAATAAATACAACTGAAATGGAAGTGAACTTTTAAAGGCCATAATAAAACACAAAACCACAGATGATTTGTGATTCCTGTACTTATGAGTTCCTTTGTTGCATAAATGCAAATGTCTGTCTGATGTTTTGCATAAGAACCAAAATGATTATCAGTACAAAAAATACAGAGATGAAATGTTTCAAGTAAAATATGTTTTAATGATAAAGTTATCTGAGTGATGTTGATATCAATGACTACAACCATAAATAAATAGGAATATTTTTTTATTTTTTTCATCAGTGATTCACTATTTGCAGAAAAAGTTACAAAATACACAGATTTCCCTCATTTAGCGCCAGTCATTTCTGTTCAGCATCACGCCAACTACAAGAACTGTCAGGACAGTTTCCCACAATGCATTGTTTTGTAGTCATCAAGGCGGCTTGCTGTCAGTGCAATACCTGCAGTTGACTTAGGTAGGTGCCTTGTTCCCGCCCTTTCTCGCAATACTTTTGTGATGGTGCACATGTGACGTTGGTTCAAAAAACTAACCAGCATGCATCGCAATCCAGGCTATCCGCCCAGTGCTGCGTCCGCCTGGGTGATCTCAAACACGCCTCATAGCTAAGCTGGCTGCTGATTCACGTTCATGTGATTTAGCTCATAAATATCATGCAGTACCTTCAGTACTCTGCAGTATCCTGATATTGTTTAATCTGCCCAACAACCCAGCCACGGTAAAGTAAAGATACGGGCTCTTTGCACACAATCACAATGTAACCAGTAACTATTAGTGTCTCTTCAAATGAAGTGGATTAAAGAGTACATATATAAAATCAAAAATGTAGTTGAGTAGGTAGTAAAAGTTGCTTATATTTTTGATACTCAGTACAAGGCCAAAGTAGCCAAAAAAGCACCTAAGTAAAGTAAAGCAGTCCATTTACTCAGGTACTTCACACCACTGTTCATAGCTATGCAAACACCTTTACTCTCTACTCATACTGTTCAACTTCTTTTCCCTGTCCCTAAAAAAAATAAACAAAAAAACAAACATGCTCCTGGTGACTCATATACTTGGCCTTAAGACTTGTTTGATTTCCAGACTGCCAGACTCTCACCCAAACAGACTATAACATATTAAATAAAGCTGTGGGTCTATTGGGATGTAACACAACACCGAAACTTCATAACACGCACACATAAACACACATTATCATTTTCATTAATGCCCTCAGGGGTAAACAGCCTCTCTTATTTAGCTGATAACTGCTAGTGCTGGATTACACCCCCCCCCCCCCCCCCCCCCCCCCCCCCCCACACACACACACACTTCTTCTCGCTCTTCCTTGCATTGCTCTGTTGACAGAACTGATTTGTTGGATGGTAGAGGCCATCTGTCTGTCACCCCACAAAGGCCATCAACCTAATACACAACAAAAATAGGGATTTCTATTGACAATCTCTTTAAAGTCTTTTTTAAGTATAGTTAAACTGAATAACTGTCACTGCACACAGCAACACAAACTCCATGTTTGAATTGAGGCTTACATTCAAAGGGAACTAGCTCAAATGATTTGTTTCTTTTTTTCATTGAGTCCCTTCAGCACAATTTGTATTTTTAAAGTCAACTACATAATGTTCTTTAAAGACCAACTCCAATGAAATTGTGTTTTTGGTGTTTTTTTAAATGTAGCATTTTTTAAGGTAGCATCTTTCTCATGACGGAGGACATAAATAAATAAAATTAATATTAAAATGGCTTTTCTGAGTATCTCTTTATTCAAATTGTGGTGAATCAGGAGCAGATGAAAAAATGCCACTAGAAAAAGCTTGTAACAATGACGTAGGTGGTAGAATCAGCTAACCACAAGCTCCCTGCTCCACTCAATTCCAATGCATCTGCTTGCAGACAAATAGATCCATGTATGGCTTTGTTTTCCTCGTCTGAGTTGGGATAATGTTGGGTAATGTTAGGTTGGGGTTGTGAGAAGCTGTAACCCAGGCTCACACTGCATGCAATCAAGCTTCGTTGCGGACGCCGGAGTCTTTACATAACATGAAAAGTGCAAGAGGCCCTCACACTGCATCCAGTCCGCTCTGGCCTCTGCGGCGCTTTGTATCGATTTCGTTGGCTTCAAATTTTTGCCGGAGCTGAGACATAGCACTTTATTAAGAAGTTGGGGCAATTAACGACCTAAACCAGAAATCATGCAAGCGAATGTAAAGTGCATCCAGTACATTTTTCAAAGTAAAACCTATTTTTCCCTGTACTCACTATTTTCAAAGTCACTGCTCTTCCAGCAACCCCAGCTGTTACCACAACTCCTACAAACATGTCTTTGTTTATTTAATGCTTAGCTGTTACCTTTACTTGTAGCTGTTTATCTAGACATGTTTGTTTATTGGACATATACTTGTTATTCAACCATGTAGTCTCTCACCCCCCCACCCCCACCCCCACCCCCAAAATATTTTTTTTTATGAGTTTTTCCTCACTGCGTACGAGGGTGTTAGGGCAGAGATGTTTGTTCAGCTTAGTCTGTTTTATAACCAGCTATTGTTTACTTTTACATGTTAATAATCTTTTTTGCTTCTTGCAATATATTGATAATCAGTCCAATGAGACGGCTATGGCTGTGATATTGGGCAATATAAATACAATTGAATTGAATTGAATTGAATTTCCACTGACACAGGGTCACAAAGTGTGTGGTTGAGTGTAATTTCGACAATATAACACAATGGACAAAGAGAGGCAGATCACAGAGATCCCTTTTATAAGGATTACTACAAAAAGGACAGAGCCTGGGCTGAGCCATCGCAGGTTGTTGGACTTAATGGTGAGTTTGTGCAATATGGATATTCACACTCAGATTAGAAAGTTAAGAAAAGCATGCCCACCTTTGTAAATCCACTGTATGAAGACGAGTCACGCAGAAAAAGACGTGTTGCGAATATACTCCAAAATCACGGCAGAGTGAGGGTTTTTGTTTACTAGAACGTCTTATTTCAATTGTGGGTTTTTGCGTGAACCTACGTGAGTTCGGAGGTCCGTGAGGTTGGCAGCATAGCCTGTCTGTAGCAGGACTGCAAGCAATCCGTAGCCAGTGTGAGTTACCTGCCGTAGCTAGACCGCTCAGCAGTCGCACCGAAGCCGGACCGCATGCAGTGTGGACCTGGGGTAAGATAGCGGGAGAGAGTGCAAACAGAAGGATATTGGGAAGCAGGGGCAGACTTACTCTGTGCCAACAGTCCCGCCCACAGCTCAGAAGTAAATTTCTAATTAACTACTGCCATTCTGGAGAAAATATGTCCTAGAAAAAGACACTTTTTAAAATTTTGCCTAAAGACCACTGGGAACTATTTTACAACAGATCAAAAGATGATAGGAGTGGGACTTTAACAATTATTAGCAGGTTTCCATAAAAAAACAAATACAGTATTTCTGAATTAAATTTGTGTATTTGTTATTATGCTTCCATCTCAGCAAATGAAGGAGGAAACCAGTTTTTAATGAACTGCATCCCTAATTTCTCTCTTACCAGATCATTAGGAATCAGTCATTACGTGAACATGCAGTACAAGTGATTTTATGTGCAGGTTGTGATGGGAACCTTGGAGCTGAGTGTATGGAAATCCCCCAAATACATTTTTTTAATTCTCTGTGACAATCATGCACCAATTGATCCTCCATTTCGTTTACACATATCAGAAGTTGTCATGCAGACACACTAAGAACGCAGTACGGTAAGGCAAAGAACTGCAGCTCGCCACAAGTCCCTGTGTTACCTCTGTTGATTCCATCTCTCACATGAAACACAACACTAAGAGAAATGGTCTGTCGTGGTTGACAGATGCAGGTCACTCCCCCTGGAGGCCGGCATGCAATCGACTTACAAACAATGATGGATGTTTCTACCTACATGCTTTTTATGATGTCATTGTAACAGCACATTTCCTGGAAACAGTGCTTATTTGTGCCTTATACACACAGTCTGATTTAGTGCTCCACTGAACACATTACCCTCACATGGGGTTGATTTCATGTGACACATTTCTATACTTCTGGTCAGAAAAAGACACTCCATTAAATGTTTAACATTACAGGTATTTCTTTTTTCAAATTGTTGTGAATCAGTAGCAGATAAAAAAATGCAGTTTGAAAAAGATCATATTTGTTAAGTAGAAAATACGATGAGTGAGCCACTAGATCCATGCTCCACTCCATTCTGATGGATCCACTTGTAAACGATTAGATCCATTTATGTCTTTGTTTTCCTTGTCTGAACTGACATCTGGCTTAAAACTGTAAAGCCTGATAGCTCCAACATTGCTCGCCATTTTTATTGCACTGCTGATGATAGGTTGAGGAATGGCTAAAAGCAGCAAAACCATGAAAAAGGACCACTGGGAACGCTTTTAAAATAGCTCAAAGGATAATTGGAGTGGGTCTTCACAATACATTTCATGGATCATTTTGACTATAAAAAATCATCACTAGCTACGGTCAAGGTTGTCACTTTGAGAAGTCTAATGTATTTATCATGAAGTCTCAAAGAGTCAAAGAAATTTTCACTACTAAGTTAAAAATCAACCTTGAATACTAAAAATGATTCTAAACTTCGCCATTTCGCTATTTTTGAAGTCTAAATATGTGTAGGAAAAACTAAAAGAACGATAACATGAAAATGCTCAAACATGGGCTAGCAAACACATACCCTCTGCCTATGGCATTATTTTTTGTCTTCCCACCTCTTGGAGCACGCATTATCAATCCAAAGCTCTTTGATCCTTGCCAGTTTGTCTTGCTGTTGAAGATGCATCACAGTAATCAAAGTGAGTCCAACTTAATCAATAAATTTGAATATAAAACAAACTATTTGAGCCAAGATTCATGTTTTACTCTTTTGTTATAACAAACTAAGGTTAAGAATTTTGGAAGCTGTGTTTTAGGGAATTTTGCTAAACGCTTTTAGAATCCTTTTCTTGTAGCAGAGTAATAAACATCTACCATTTATTTATAGTCTGTCTCTGTATCCATGATTGAAGCACCTGTAAAATAGGCAATTTTACAGTGGCTGCACCTAATCAGTTAACCATGGGGGCAAAAACCTGTCCAGAAAAGCTGAGACCTGCCAGTAAGCCATGAAGGTAGACAATATTTTACACAAGTATGTGTGGAAATTTTGGCCGATGAGCTTCTGACTAATAGCTAAGACATAAATGGCAAGAAACAGAAACGATGTTGCTATTATGTGGAAATAGTTCAACACAATCTGTTTTTTGAAAGACTGAATGACACATTTTTTAAAATGTGTGCCTTTAAGTAATGTGTATAAATTCAAAATTCAGCATTAAAAAAGGAAGACATTTGAAGTGTTGTTCCAGTGCTTTTAATCCTCGTGAAATGTTAACTGTGATTAAATAAAAAAAAAAACAAAAAAAACAATTACGATTGTTCATTAAAACAGCACAGTTACCTAAACTGCCATAATGTGCTTCAGTCAAAATCCCTCCATTGAAAGCCCCTTCAATAAAATAAGTGGTCACATTCAAATAGTGACGGGGCTCGAGCTTCCATCTCCCCCTCCGACCACCAGTGGGAGCCGCCTCCTGAGCATTGACTTTCTTCTGAGCCTCGACTTTCTTCTGAGCCTCATCTGCACTCCGTTTCCCATCAGCCTCTGCCCTCTGTTCCCAGGTCTCACCAGCTGTTCCTTATCATAAACTCACTACAAACAGTATTTAGGTAGACACTGGGCTTCGGCCCGGTGCAAAGTCTTGTTATGCTATTGGATTCAGTCTCAGTTCATCTGCTGTCTCCCTGTGTTTTTTTAACCCTTGCCTGTTTTGATGCCTTCCTGCCTCTTTCCGTGTACTGAGACTCCTGCCTGGTTTTTGACTTTGTCCTGCCTTGCCCCTGTCTGTATCCTCTCGCCATTAAAACCATTTGCACATGGATCCAACCGCTTCTGCCTCTTTGTCAGAGGACTTCGCCAGACTCAGATCCACCAACAGGCATACCCACTCCTTCAAATTCGCCTGGATTTTTGGTGATGCTGTTGGAGCACAGCCGTCAACTTCACCATTTGACCACTTCTACCGACGCCATCATGGAGCAGCTACTAGCCAACCCTGTGGCTAATCCAGCACCCACTGTGCCGTCTCGGCCTACCCCGCTTCCAACCATGTTCATGGGGTTGATGGACTCCACCGCGTCATCCAGTACTGTGTCCGGCCCACGTCTCTGGGAAATTTACTGGGAAACCCGAACATTGCAACAGCTTCCTTATGCACTGACTGTTGTTCTTCCACCTACAGGATCATCTGCATCCAACCGAGGAAGCTACAGTTTCCTTCTTATGCTCCCTGGTGTCTGGAGAGGCATTGGAATGGTGAGCCGCAGTCTGTACTGGAGGCTTTCTGCCTTCCCATTCATATGAGGCCTTTACTTAGCTGCTTTGCGAAGTTTTCCTTCATGCCATCAATGGTAAAGATCCTGGGGATCCACTTGTGGACATTAAACAAGGAAAAGAGACAGTCACAGCCTATTCCTTGAAATTTAGGACTTTGGTCATGATTGACTCAGGAACAACAGGTGACTTCATTGATTTGGCTTTCGCCTGTGTTAATTTGATTCCTCTGCTTCCCTGCGAATTGCAGGTGGAAGTTTCTGCCCTAGATGGTCGTCCCCTCAGTTCAGGGCGGATCAAGTTCCTCACTCCGGACATTCAACTTGACATCCTGAATAACCACCAGAAAGTCATCCGTCTTGTCGCCATAGAGTCTCCTCGCTGTACCATAATCTTGGGTCTTCCCTGGCTCGAGACCAACGGCCCCACTATCATCTAGTCATCATCTAGATCACCATGTCCGACTCTGTTACTAAGCACGAGTCTTTGCCCTCTCAGTATTGGGATCAGCAGGAAGCCTTCAACAAACAACATGCCACACGGTTACCCCGTCATTGGTCCTATGATTGTGCCATAGACTGTCTGGTGCCACACCAGTCAGTGGACTGGTGTTTCCCCTGTCACAACCAGAAACTGAAGCCATGCAGACCTATTTCTAGGAGGAGCTGCAGAAGGGATTAATCTGGCCTTCCACATCTCCTACTTCTGCCAGGTTCTTCTTCGCCAAAAAAATGACGGCGATGTATCGACTTCCGCAGCCTGAATGATATCACAGTTAAGTACCGCTACCCACTTCTGTTGGTTTCTTCAGTCTTAGAAATACTGCGCCAGGCTCAATTCTTCACAAAGCTGGAACTGCGCAGTGCCTACAATCTGATATGCATCCGTGAAGATGACGAGTGGAAAACAGCGTTCTCAATCACGACAGGTCATGATGAATATCTTGTCATGCCCTTTGGACTCTGCAACGCCCCTTCCGTGTTCCAAGCCTTTGTAAACATTTTCTGAGACATGCTACAACATCACGTCATTGTTTACAATGATGATATTCTTATCTATTTCACCACCTTTGAGGAGCATGTCTCCCACGTCCAGCAGGTCCTCCAGCGCCTCATATATTATAACTTGTACGCCAAGAATGAGAAATGCGAGTAACCGCTGATCCAACGGCTTCTGACTCTTTGTCACAAGTAGACTTATTTTGGTGTAGTAAAAAAAAATGAGCAGATTTAGGGACACAAATGTCACACTTTCCTAACCAAGTGTCTTTTGGGCCAAAAGCGTAAACCAAAATGTTTACTTGCATTATATATATCTGTAAACAACAAAACAGAAACATCAATAACATAGAGCCTCTCATCTGCTCTCCAACTAAGAAAAAATGTCAAACCTTATTGAGTCAGGATTTCATTTTAGGAATAAACACACATGCCAAAAATGTATAGAGCTATAAGCAGGACAATAAATAGTGCTTTTTAAAATAAATTACAAGTGTTTAGCCTGCAGAATCAACAGACGTCTTACCTGTTTGAGCTTCTTTAAGTCCTCATCCAACTCAAGATTGTCCAAGATAACAGCCACAAAAAGACTCAGAAGAATCTAAAAGGCAGCATGAGCAAATAGAATTACATTTGTTGAATAGGGACATAAAATTAAAATTTAAGAACCATGTTGAGCCATAATAAAGCGGAGCAATGCAGGTTCTATATTTTTTAAATAGCTGTCAGATCTGTTTGCCACATCCTGTCTTTCTGAAGAGAGAGATGACTTTTGGGGTGTATTCAGACTGGAAGGGTCAGTTGGTTCAGAAAATGTGGTCTCGATCGAGTCCTGAACCTTGTGTTTGGTCTGTATTCAGACTGGCTTCAAACTCACATTTCTGTTTTGAGCCAAAGTTTGTATACAAAAGCACGTGACTGAAGATCTCTTCAGTCATTGGTCAAAAATTACAAGGCAGGTACAAAGCAACGACTGGAAGAAATTCTCAGATCAATCCTTAATGGGATAGTTTACTTATTCAAACTATATTTCGCTGACCAATTTTGAATGTCTGTATCAACGTCAGGTTCAACATTTTTTATTGCTACTTTGTTACAGTGGAACCATGCTGCAAGGCTGTTACTGAGGAGACAATGGCTTAGCAGGTACACTGAGTGTTTATGACAAATAGATTATCGGGAAAACCGCGTGAGAAGCAAAGTGTATCACATTAAAAGCTCTTTTCATGAGCCTGCATTCATCCGACCACATTTCAATGAGCTGCAGTGGCTCATTGTCGCTATACATTTGTCCAAGGCTCATTGTTGCTACGTTCCAACTCTGCATACATCCTATAATGCCAGGCTACGGTGGCCGTTTGGTTCAGTTGTTCCACTCAGAACACGGAGTCTTTTCAGACTGACAAAGACTCACCCGAAACTGGAGCTCAGCCCGATTAGAAACGAACCAAGACCATCTTGAAAGATGGGTCAGAGATCTTGAGTGTATTCAGACTGAAAATTTGTTCCGAATTATCAGGGGAAACAAACTCCAGTCCGCTTGAAGTGAACCAAATGTTTCCAGTCTGAATAACCCCTAGAAAGACTGTGTCACTGCTGTATCATGGGGACAAACGCGGAAATTCTTTTTATGCATTCAAGTCTGATTATCAATCAGCGCACTCATGGATCACGTTAAAAAGGACTTTGACCCACTTGTGTCCTCCATTTTTTCTTTAAAAATAAAAAAGAACAGAATAGAAAATTATTTACAGTTAAAAAAATACAAGAAGAAACATAACAGCTTCTTCAATGTATTTTACACACTGAAAGCAAAACGAGTCCTGCTTACCAGAGTTGCAAAGAGATGATAGAGAATGAAGTAAATAGCAACAACTGGAGCCCACATCCGTCCAACAGCTACCAAAGTCTGGTCCATGACATCTATCCAGCCTTCCTGGGTAAGGATCTGGAACATTGACATGAATGCCTGCAGGGGAAAAAAAAAGACATGACAGGAGAACCTGGAGGATGCTAAAGGCTAAAAAGGCCACAAGGTACACAACACAGGAAAGCAACAGTACAGAGGTGAAAAAACAAACAGATTGAGGGCATTGCAAAGAGACAAGGCATTTTAAATGCACTGAAAGAAAATAGCACAGTTAGTGTGCAACCCACCTTTTGATCATGTCTCACGAGCACGATTATTAAAGGTTTGATTAGATAGTCAAAAAATGAGGAAAAAAATACATGTATATATATATATTTTTAAATTCTGTCAAATCAAGCAATTTATGAGACTCAAGACTGTTTTTATGAACTGTAAAGAGTTCATTCAATATCCCACTAAAGACAAAGTAGGGCACTTTTTGTAGTTAGGGTTTGTTGTTTGTAGTTTATTTTTCTTTTTCTTATTTTATCTGTTTATTTTTGAAGTTCTCTGGTCATTGGAGAAAGGTAAAGATTTGAGAGAGTTAGAAATAGACAGTGCACCAGAGTAAAGATGAAGAGAAAACAACATTTTAATATAGAAACAGACAACCAAACTATAAGCAGGTCATTGTAAAATGTTTATCTAACTACATAAAAGTGCCTTTCAAATATAAATACTTGATCAGACCTACATATATGCATGTAATAATAATACATTTTATTTATATAGCGCTTTTAAAGATACTCAAAGACGCTTGAAATGTAATCTGAATTTGGGTTGGTTCTGGGTCAACAAGAGCAGACACCTGTTGGCAGCTTTGGTAGGGAGCACTGTCTTAAAACTTGATTCATCGCAGAATTACTGTAAAAATGAAGTAATTTTGCAAAAAAAGAGAGCTAACCCTGGCCCCACAGAAAAACCAAGCAACAAGTGACAATGATGATATTTATTGATACTTAAGGATCTTAATGATCAGAATCTGTATTGTAAAGGTAGAAATTTCTGATTAGAAGGTAAGAATGGGATAATGATCATTTAGGTAAAGAAAATGGAAGGTAGAGCAGGGGTGCCTAATTATCCATGTGAGGTTTTGGTAACAGAGTCTCCTTTCTGAGCTAGGTCTCAATATGTAAGAATGTGTGAGAAGCTGTGTTCTTGAAAATGAGACATTTTTCAAAATGGCCAGAATTATATTATTTCGTTGTTTATTTGTTTGTTTTTTTCACAAAACAGGATCTCATAGAGGACATGACCCTTAACCAACAAAGCCTTTTCAAACAAGGTAGTATCTGCTTAAATACTAAAACATGAAACCGAACGAATAAAAATAAAATTACCCACCTAAACCTAAATGACCAAAACAGCTATGAACACAGGTTGCTCTTGCACTTTAAATTTAACACATTTTAACTTAACTACACATAAAAAAAAAACTCAACAAAAATTTGACAAAAAAAAAACAACCCTCCACCCCTCTTCCTTGAGTGAAATTGGTTAAGCTCAGAGAGCAGCTTAGCAATCAATCTCAGCTGGGCCTCTTGGATGCAGCCGTGCGTGCACTGACAGCATACCTACAGGAAATGAGCTCAAAGAAAGAAAAGGATATATAAACAAAATACTTTTTTTTTTCTTTCATTCATTTTTTAAACCGACTTATCCCTTTCGGGGCCACGGGGTTGCTGGAGCCTAACCTGGCTACTCATTGGCGAAGGCAGGGGACACCCCTGGACTGGTCGCCAGTCTGTCGCAGTGGCCACAATCACACACCCATGCACACTCACATTCACACCTAAGGAAATTTTGAGTAACCAATTAACCTGTGAAGCATGTTTTTGGATGGTGGGAGGAAGCCAGAGTACCCGGAGAAATTCCACGCATTCATGGGGAGAACAGAGAAACGCCACGCTGAAAGGTCCCCCATTGATGACACTGTTTCAAGTCCCCCAGCCAGGACTTGAACCAGGAACCTTCTTGCTGTGAGGCAAGAGCGCTACTGCGCCACCGTGCAGCACTAAATATTTGACATACATAAAAATGTGCCAAAGTACCTGAACTTATGTTAGGTGAGTGGAAGCCTACTTCTTCACAATTCTATGTTTGTCTTTGTATGAATATAAACCTCTGTTGATTTTTATGTTTATGCAATATTCTTGATTTGATTGCTTTAAACAAACAATTTTCCAATCTTGTCCATTCCAATCTGCAGGAGTGTTCTTGTACATTTATATTTGACTGGAACAGAGTGTGTGTGTCATTGATGTATATGAGAACTGGACTGAGTGACCCCTCCCCCTCACATTCCAAACAGGAAGTACCTGCTGGCTCAAAGAAAGCAAAACCCTGTAGACTTATATAGAGAAATCAGTCATTCCATTTATCAGAACAACCATTTCTGCTCTGGTTCCTGTTTTTAACACGTTTTTGCTAATCCTAATTTTTTTTCATTATTTTTTTTTTTCTGTAGTAGAAGTTAGTCTCATTACAAACTGACCAATCAGATGCCTCAATAAAAGAATGTGGTGCATGCTGGCCCCCACCTCAAAAGATTGAAATGTTTGACAGATTCCCTTCCCACTAATGGTAGAGGTGTGGGATTCCAACAAGCTCACTTCTAATTGGCAATAGTGGTTGTCACAGAAATACCAACTCAGACCAATGTTTACACTCACTCGCTCCAGTTATCATATATATACACACATATATATATACACACACATACATACATATAGACCTGACACCAGTGCTGTGAATATCCTCAGCAGCCATTGCTCCAAGAAGAAACCTAAAATTATGGAGATAGCGTTCAGGATCCCATAGCTAGCCGGCAACCCATTCTGAGCTGCATGAGAAAAGGACCCCAAGCCTTCCACAGCCCCCATCCTCACAACACCAAAGCCAGGTACTGAGTCCCAGCATCTCCAGCCTTGAAAACATATTTCTCCTCTATATCTTTCATTTCCTTACCTACTTGGTAGAAGACAGTTGGAAGTGTACCCAGCTGTAACAAAATGGCCCTCGGAGACAACTGGCACTCTAGTGCTATCATATTTAAACAGAAGCCCAACACATCAATCCTTCCCGAACACTATAATGTCTCAGAGTCTGCTTGTAAAAATAAACCAATCAACATGTCTGCCTGCGGGGAGCAGAGCCAAACATCATTAACGACATTGCTTCTGTGTGCTTGGATGCACTTAAAAATATAAACGTGTGTGTGACATACAAGCAACAATAGGGCTAAAAAAAAGGAACAAAAGAATTATGAGAGGAAAGACAGCTTCAAGCAGGGAATAGGCAAGTCCAGGCTTCAAGGGCCGCATTCCTGCATGTTTTCCAACATACTATGCTCTAGGACGTTCTAATTGGCTGGACACACCTGGACCAGGTAATGTTAGAATAATTAGAAGCTTCTGTAGGTCTCTGAAGACTGATTGTTCCACAGCTATAGCCATCTACAGTCCCTCTCTGAAACCATGAAAACTGGCTAGTGGGGTGTAACAATTCATTTTAACAACAATCTGATTTATATCACAATTTGTAGTTGTTGATACAATTCATAGTTGATCTTGGTTAATTTTGAACGATCGTGTACAATCGGATTCACTGACCTAAAATGGATTTAGGACATTTTTAACCAAAACTTCAACCAATGCGACTCAAAGATAAATACCTGGTACTGAACAGTGCAAGTGAAGTTTTCCAGATTCCTTGTATGTCTTACAAGATAATCAAGTGTACCACATGAAATAATGCAAATGGAAAATTTTTAGAATGTTCTACCAAATTTGCTGTGTCTTTGACAAATTTTAAGTGTTTCCACACACTGGACTGTAGTGATGGCTTGGTCATTTTTTTGCTGCATTACACGTGTTGGTCATTGTGATGACACTTGGTCATTTTATATCATACTGTATATCTTCCTTTTGCGGCCCGTCTCTAATTGACGCCAGTGTATTACAGCCACCGGGTCTAACAGGTGTCCGTTACTTTAGACACCGGGCTCCTTTAAGATCTGCTCAACCCTCGCGGGTCATGCACTGTCGAGCAGATGGGTGCCTTTAGTATTTGTGTTGTGAGCCAGTGTAGCGATGGCCAAGAAACGTTCGTTTGATTTAGCATTTAAACTTTGTGCAGTGGCATACACCAAAGAACATTTTGGTGTGGAATCTGCACCACATTTGTGGCGGATACTAAACATATTAGAGGATAGCGCAAGCAGATGGGTGATATTGAGAAGACGGCTGCAGAAAAAGGAGAAACAAGCAAGCAATTGCCTGTTGGAGGTACAAAGACAGCAAGAGACGAATTTAAAGAACTGGTTTGAACATGGATTATTGAGCAAAAAAAATTATATGCATGAAAGTGAAGAGGACTTTTGATACAGAGATTGATGATGCTTCAAAGAGAAAAGAAACATTCACAGTCAGTGCTAATCAGAACAAAATACAATGTTCTCATTATTTCAGTAAATCCTGAAATGTTCACCTGGTGGAGTTGTTGCTTGCATTTCTTGACCACATTTTACTGCAAAATGGACCCATTCCCATCACCATTCTACCTGTGATGACATAAACGCCAGTCTTTAATAGACACCTGCGTCTTATGAACGCCGGGTCAGCCGGCTATATAGTCAGAATATCTCGGACTATTACATAATCCCAGTAAACTACATTTACTGAGCCGACATTTTCAACTTTTCTGTAGTTTGCACTTTTTTGATTTCATGCTGTGGGCTGTTTTTGTTTCCAGCCAGAAACACGCTGTGCTAAGGTTTAAAACTCTCTTGGGTAAATGTTCTCTCTTTGGTCCATTGTGTAGTCCATCTGCATTTAAAGTATTGCCCAAGCACACCAGGGTGAACTTAAAGACTCACATTTTCAAGTGGAGTTCATTTAAGCTTTCATGACTTAGAAATGAAAGAAAATGCATTGAAGCCCCTCAGATGTTGCTACTTAACAGTCTAAATTGATCTCTTAAGAATAGTTTGTCTTTTTTTGTTGTTTACTAAAAGTAAAAACAAAAACATGTCCCCTATGCAAAATAGGATCCCTCCAATGTGTTGTTTGCTAAATGTAAAAATAACACAAGGGGAAGTAAAAAAAATAAAAATAAATCACTCATAATTTGTTTTAAACTAAAATGTCAAGAATGTTGAAAGGTTTATTTGTACCCTTTTGCAGGACAGAGATAGGTATAGTATTAGAGGTGCTTACCCTGGGAAATGTAGTAAAACGGTCTAGCTCCTCCACAAAGCAGAACATCTGCAGACTTATGGCCGACATGACGATGAGAAGGCTGGCTGTGAAGACCACCAGGCTGCCCAGTTTTTTACCTGGACCAAATATCTTGTACACAAAGTCCTCCAAAGCTGGTGAAATCTTAATTAAACGTACCACACGCAACACCTAAGGGACAGAAACATACAACTTCTTTATCTTCTGTTCTGTGACCTTTATCTAGCAGGTAAAAATAATTTATTCCTAATTTATTTAGAACTTATATTATTAAAACATTGTTTTGCTTAGTGTTCCATTCATTCAATATTTAAAATATATCTGTTTTAAGAGATCATACCTTAAAAAAAATTCCCAAATAACAGTGTTGTCTGGCTCTAACTTTTTTGTGAGGCAAAACAAACTAAAAAGATTAATTTGTGCCATTATGCAAAGTGCACAGAAATAAAACCCAATATGTGAAACAGTTTTGCTATAGGAAAAAAGTATGTTTTTTTTTTGTTTTTCATCTATAAATGTACGCTTTTTTTTGTTTGTTTTAATCAGACAAGGGTGAAACCTTCAGAAAAATACTGAAAACTGCCAGTCCAAACATGTCAGGGTGAATGACATCTTTCGAATTGTACATTTTATATATTTATCTAATAAAAAGGAAACAAACAATAAAACCTATGTATGTCTTTAAAAGTGTATATTATAAATAACAATATTTAGTGCCGAAATGATTGTTGTTATAGGGCTCAAAACAAAAGGTGTTGAACTGGGGTGTACGAGGGTATTAAAAACCACTGTATGTGCTTCACAAAGCTTTAAGTAGACCGCTAAACCAAGTGACATTTTATGCAGAGTCAAACATAATAAGTCTAACCTTTAATAATAAGTGTCACTTATTTGTTTGAATAAAATTAAACAAAAAATAAAAATGTAAAGGTGTCTCATACGTGCTCACTCACATATGGTCGGTACACTTCTGGTTTTAGCTTTAAGGTTAATTACTCATGACATAAAGGTTGAACGTTTAAACAGGGCTTTACTTTTGAAGATATCAGCCAAAAGGGATGATGAAGGACGTTTTTTTCAATGTCATAAGCAAGGCAGGTTCATTGTTTATATAGGCTTCTAAATGCCACTTATTAGTGAAAAAGCTTTGAATGACAAATGAATAAATTACTTTAACGGAATAATGTAAAATATGTGTTGTGTCTCTTCTGTGTATATTCTGGTCTCCAGTGACAAACCCAAAAACAAAAACCCATTTGTTTGAGTTATTTTGCATTTAAGGAGCGGCTCAGATTCTTTACATGGCTATACCCTGCAGGGGGGTTCAGCATTTTTTTTTTTTTTTACTTTGAACCTAGAGTTATTATTAGTATGCAGATATTATGGTTTTACCATCCAATTTGCCTCAACTGCAGTATATAGCTCAAAACAAGATCTACTGATGCTCTACCTGTTCACTGTCAAATGTTCCATATAAAAATTCAGAAATCTAAATTTCCATTTGCATATCTACATTTCTTATCAAAGCCTTTTTTACCTGTTTAACCCCTTTTAACCCCTTCATGCCCGAATTTATTTCCAATTACCATCTTTTTGGGACAAAGTTGTTCTGGAGTGTAAGTCAAAAGGGCCAAAAAATGCATAAAAAAGAAGTTACATATGAGTTACACCTTTGGGAGAAACAAAATCCAAGAACAAGAACGGATAATTTATCTTGAAAGACACATCATAATAACGGAATAGATAACAATAATAGACTGAAAATATGCACGCTTCACTTCCATAACCGTATTTATTTTCATGAAACAAAGGAGGAATCTAGTATATTCATGCAACATATGAACAATTATTCATGTAACTAAAGACCATGCTAACAAGTCAACTAAACTTTCCACCACTTTAAATCACTAAACCCGTGAAATTCTTCATCGTCTGTGTCTCTTTTGAACAGTTCCTCCGAGCCCAGCTCCGACTGAGCTGCACTGATCATTTTTTTTGTTGCTGTCAGTGGCAAATACTGGTACACACCTACAGTGCTCTAGCAGCTTTTGCTTTTTGTTTTTAAAAATAACGTGAGTATAAGTCACACCCCCAGCAAAATGATGCAAAAAACCACAACTTATACTCCAAAAATGATGGTACATAAAAAAATAAAAAAAAAAATCTTCAGTGTTTAAAAAATGGTAATTGCAAACTTGCAACATATGGCATGAGGGGGTTGAAGGCTGAAAGTGACACATTGTGATAAAACTGAGTTACATTTATTTAGATAGGTGACAATTATATCGGTTGAAACCACAAGGTACTTCTCAATAACGTTTATATCTTCTACAGAAAGCAATTATGCTACTGATGAAATGCTCTCTCGTGCAGTGATAGGCACCTCCGAAGTAGAGAGACCGAGGAGATTGTTTAAAATAGAAACTTAAGAGACGACAGAAGAAGGAGGCAGTGTAGATTCAGGTTGACCAACTGATATAAAAAGAATGATAAATAAATGAAATAAATGAAAGTCAAATAAATGTCTGTTATTGCATAGTAGTTTGTTGCCTATCAGTTCCATTCTTAATCTTCCTTGTGTGCTCTTTTATTATTATTATAATGAAGCTGGCCCCTTTGAATGGTTGGTCCTCAGGGTCATTTTAGTTTATGCCTGAAAAGATTAGCCTTGCTGCTCTACTATTGTTTGTGTTATAAAATACATTCTCCTAAGAGCACTGCCATGCGAATACTTTATTGATTCCACTGGGGAAATCACTTCTCACAACTCAGCTTGTTAAGTATTTAGGGTCAAAGTGCAGGTTCTGCTTGGCAACAGGAGCCTTGTATTTGCACTATGATGCTATTAGTGCAATAAGGCATTACTTTCTATAGTTGTTTTTTATTTCTAACTTTGTAAAACTGTAAAATATACAAGGGGATCTTAGACGGCAGTTCTAAAGCAACTTTCTCATTAATTCAAGGTGGACAATTCTGGTTGTAGGTGGGTGCTGAAGCACATTTGTAGCATCCTACTGACTGATTTAGATATTTTGAGGCCAAAGAGGCTTAAAATAATAAAAAAAAGTTTACTTTGATTTTTGTATGTTAATATATTATCACAGATCTTGTTAAGCTCACAATGCAATGCCTTCAAACACAGTAAAATTGTTGTTGTCTTTTTTTTTCCAACTAATATTTTATTTGGGAATGGTGAATGGTTGAGATTTTAATTTGATTTAGTTAAGCTTGTATTCACTTGTGTATACAAATATGTGTCAATTTATTTCTGCATCCATACCTGAAAGTACGTGAACTGGGAGTGGTACAGGTCAGGGTAGATGTGCAGCGTGGTGCCCACCACCAGCAGAGATTCAAATTTGTGCAAAGAAGAGCTGATGTAGCCGGTGAAGCCAAGACACCAAATTTTTAGAAGAGCTTCTAGGTCAAAAAGCACTGTAAAAGCAACCTAAAATTGATTAAAACAAAAAAGAAATGGATGCTTTTGCATTCATTGCAAGTAAAATAGCATGCATATGTTTTTCAATAAAAAAATCTCAAATGTTTTCCTACATTAAGATTTCAATTGTGAACATTCATGTGAATCTATTATCTACAATAGGTATGCATCCTTTAAACTGAATTTTAGGATTTTTGGATGTATGTTTGCTTTTGCAGCTTCAAAGACAGCAGCACCAAAAAAAAAAAAAAAAGAAAAATTCTGAGAAGAAGTGGAAAAGAAGGACTCACCTCAGCCAGGTAAAACTCATCATAGTGTCTCCGATAGTTTTCACCTTTATAGTAGTTGCTTGCAGCTACAATGACATCAACAGCGACCATGCTCAGTATGAACATATGGAAGACTGAGGATCGCATCATTTGCTGTGAAAATTGAGCAAAGTTTAGCTGCAAGATACATTGGGTGTGAATTAAACGCAAAGAAGTAGCCAACATATATTTAAGCCCCACTCCAATCATCTTTTGATCCGTTGTAAAAGTGCTCCCAGTGGTCTTTTCATTATGACTATTATCAAAAAACTTGTGTCTTTTTCTAGGACATAGTTTCTGCAGAGCAGCAGGAGTTTATCAGAAATTTCCCTATAAGTTGTGGACGGGACTGTTGGCGCAAAGTAAGCTTGCCCCTATTATCTCTTTGTTTCCATGCTCTACTGCTAGCTTCCCAGCCCCTCGCAACCCCAACCTAACATTACTGGTACAGCAAAAATAGTGAGTAATATTGGAGCTATCCAGCCGTTTAATTTTGAACCAGATGCCAGCTTAGACGAGAAAAACAAAGACATATGCGGATCTAGTCATTTAGAAGTGAATGCTTTGAAATGACGCAGCGCAGGGACCTTGTGGCCCGATGACTGTAGCCCCAACAGCATTATTTCATCTGCTCATAACTTACAATTATTTGAATTAGAAAAATAATCAGAAATTCAATATAAGCTTAATTTTCTTTATATATCTCCTCTATCATCAGAGAAATGCAGTAAGAACGTGTTAAAAACACAGTTATCATGTGAGTCAGTCTATTAGGAAAAAAAGTAGCCAGTGATAAGTATTACGAAATCTCTTTAGAGTTATGATCTCTGAACGAACCACGTGATCAAGTTACTCAGTTTTTCACACAAGTCAAACCAACCAAATTCCATCTCCTGAGATTTTCATCAAAATTAGAAGGGGATTTTAAAAAACTGGACTGATTCATTTTTAACTTATTCTTAATTAGATAATCAATATCAATGTATCCTTTATTGAATCAATCTCTTTTTTAAAGTAGTTCCTGCATTTATTTTCAGGCAAAGCACTGCTTTTAGTTCATTTATATTGATAATTCAAAATTCTCTTCATAAATGTTCCACTTTTGTTAAATTTAAATTATAACTTGTGTGGTTTATTTTAAAGAAAAACCAAGTAAACATGTTTTAAGTTATAATTTGAAAACTATACAGATTTTTTATTGATTCAAATTAATCCTTTATAGAATCAGGAATTTGATGGTTGGTTTGTCATTTTGGAGGTAATATCCTGCCCTTCAAAATGTGTAGTGTAGTTTGTTGGGGGTTACTGTAAAAGTTAAATAGCTGTTTTGTAAGTAGTACTTTCACCATGACTACCAAGATCACCAGAAGCTTTTTTTTTCTTTGTTATTTTTGGTTAAGGGGCAGAAGCATCTTTTTTTTAAATTTCTTAAAGAATATTGATTAGACTATTCATTTACTGTGAATGTAAAAAGGCTAAACCTCTAAACAGTCGGACCTAAAAAAAAAAAAAAAAGAATACAGGCAGCACATCACACCTTGTCAAGTTAACAAATTTACTAATTTTCTTTTACCCAGAATATTTTGTTTTTATACAGGTGAAAAACAGGAGTGGCAAAACATAGTTATCTTGAAATGTTTGCATTTAAACTATTAGAACTCCCTCTGTTTTAAGGTAATAGAATATTTGAAAACATTTAATCAGTGTGTGGCCTTAAAAACACTGACATGGAAGTGTTTCTGTTTTTCTAAAAAAAAAAAAAAAAAAAAAATATAAAAAATGAGCTTTTACAAGTTCAATAATTGTAGATAGAACATATTCATACAGGTGTTTTGATAGACATGGTTCCATTTTTTAAGGACTCTAAATGTATCCAGTTGTTTACATAGAGGAAATGAAGAAAAGACACAAAACTGCATGAAATTTAGAGCAATCAGCAATTATTAGCTATTGTGCAAAACATCCATGCACACAGACGAATCAGTGAGTATTCAGATATGAAGAACAAGCATGGCAGATGCAACAAAGGTACACGATTTCCTGCGGGAATAGCAACAGCACTGCCTTCAGCAACATTAGATGAAGAAAAAATGTATGTGCTACAAGAGTGCAGAGACACTCATTATCCAGAGTGAGACAAAAACATGCTCCTCTTTTAGACAGACGGTAGTAACTATTTATTCTTTTAGAAAACAATGTGGCAGTTGTTATTGCAACCTTAATCTCCACTTAGATGACAGAAAGAACGGCTTATGAGTGGAGAGAATTACATATCTAAAAACAGACTTGCATGAAAAATGGGAAATCATTTAAAAAAAAAAAAAGACGAAGAATATTTGAAGACAGATGAAGAGTGGTTAAAGGGAGTTTTAGAAAGATCAAATTTACCCCAGGAAAACAGGACTGCTGCCATCCACCCTCCCACACATACATGTGCTTAGAATAAAACAAATTCAAGTCTGGAAGAAACGATCTGCAGTTTAGCTTACTGCTCAAATGACTCAAATAAAATGAAATTATTTGTGTGATCTTTGATGTGGATAACTTCACCAGTTTTAGCTATAAGCTAAAGAAATGTAAACCTTCATAGGTCAATTTCTTTCCCACAATTATTTCAAATTATGTGCAAAGTAGATCAATTATAGTCTCTTTTGACCATATGGACTGTTTTCAGTGCATGCATTTAGTTTTTGTAATTCTGTAAAATTACTGTTTGCATAAATTGAAGTTTTTTATTTTATCAGTTCAAAATAATGGCATAATAAAAGGGCACCAACATCAGCGACAACCACAATTAGTGTTTTAAATTATTCATAAAGAAATGCATTTTCTTATCATCCTTTAGACCTCAATATTGACTTACTTTTTTTTTTTTTTTTTTACCTCTACAGGATTTCAAATTAGTATTCAAATTTAGAATAGCAACCCTTGTTTTTTTTTCTTTGCAGTCTAAGAAATTATCCACTAACTCCCCCATGACATCTCAATGAAATGTATAGATTTTTAGTAGTATTCTGGGCCAATATTCACAGAAATGATCATGTATACACCACAGACATTTTTGTAACCAATCAGAAAAGTCTGAACAACATTATAAAAATATCATTACAATATCATTGTAAAAAAAAATGTTTTTGAGACAAAAACAATAGCTAAAACTAAAAAAAGCCACATTATGGGAAAAATTTAAGAAAGACAACAAAACCTGAGATCACTATGGAAGAAGGGCTATGGCATAGGCATAAAAAACTAAGATGCTGCAAATAACTGCACTTATTTTTTTCTGTAGCCTTTCAGCCATACATTTATCCATACATAGTAAACAAATAAATCATTCATCTTTTCTGTCTCTTGCTTCCACTAGGTGTTTTTTTTTTTTTTTTTAACTGAACTTCAGTAATTTTGGTTAAGTCATCTTTATTTTACACACAAAAAAAAAAAAAAATTAATAAATACTGGATGTCTTTTAATGAGAGAACGAGCAAAGCTGTCTCAAAGAGCTCCCAGACAAAAATGTATTGCTTTATTTAGCCTTTTTTATATTGTCTATGCTGACTTAATATAGGCTGTGACTTTTAAACAGGTTTAAAAAAAATAGATGGAAGGGTATGTCTAAAATTTTACTTTAAACAGAGTCAACCAAAATCTTCTACTTGTGCTAATGAAACTATGATACCTCTGGTCAGTGGGGTTACGATAGCTGCATAAATCGTTCACTGTTTAGAAAAAAAAATATCATAATTAAAAGATAATTTCACTTAAAGAAAAACAAATATATTTTTTAAAACACTGCACATGAAAAATCATAAACAACCCTCAGGCAAAACAAAGGTAATTTCATCATTAGGAAGCTAGTATTGTTTTTTTGATTAATGAAGACAAAACTACAAAAAGAAAGCAATGCTTGAAATAAAAAAACAACAGAATGAATCCTTATAAGACTAATACAATTTTTTTAAGGTTTAAACTGCATTACCTGTTTCTGTGGCATTCAATAACTAAAACAATTAAAACAATTTTATGAAAAATGTTAAAGGGAATATATCATGCTGTTCTTAAGTTTTCAGAGTAAACTATTTCCAGATATATCTAATAATTTATTACCTTTGGCACACTAAAGAACTTATATTTTTAGGAAATATTAGTTATTTTTGTGAGCTCTTTTACTACCAGGCAGTATGATGCCTCAATCTCGGCTCCCAGGAAGGAGCCGGCTCTTGTTACTCTAAACTAAAAAGCGGCTTTAGAGTCATTTCAATCGTAATTGATCTCTTACGTTCATTTTAAGTGTTCGCTATATGACTTGTTTCCACAGCATACCCTTTGAAAAAAATGTGCATGAACACTTGCCCCCACCAGCTCACTGATTTGGTCTTTGGTCTTCATATTTTGTGTGGGTCACCTGAGTGACTCCTACAGATTTGCCTATTTTTCACCAGCAGACAGTCGTAAGGCCAGTTGTGACTAATACATTATGCCTTTGCAACCCTTTCTCACTTATTTGATAGATGCTATTTATTTGTTCTGCAAAACACTAGGTGTACACTGTATCAGCACAAAGAAGAAATGTTCACGCGCACATGCATGCTGAAGTTTCTCAGGCAAATGAAGAAACTCACTAAGTGGCAGTTTGGCATTTAACCAAACAACCCTAGCATCATTCTGTTGATGACAAAACTTGTTAACCTAAAGTGTCTTCATAAAGCATTTTTGGTTTGTTACAGCAACACATGAAAAAAAGAGCAACAGAAAGAATGATAAACCCCTGCCAACTATACTTGTGAGGCTAATGCAATTTTAAGAAGACTTTCAGATTTAGTACTTGCATTTTTTAACTCCAATTTATGTTAAGCCACTTAAAGAATTGTAATACCATATGACAGTCTATTTAGTATTACATAAAACTGGGTCTCCCAAGGCAAGTTTTAATGTGTTCATAAAAAAATGCCTTAAAGTGATCCAATATCATTAGGCATCTTGATTCCTTGGACGCATCTTTTCTGAAACATGTCCAGTGGAAATGTTGCGAATCAGAGAAGCAGACTGGTTGTTTCCTCGTCCTTTGTCTGCTTGCACAGATTGTTGAGGGGCACAAACGCTCTCTCTGCTGCAACACAAGATGAGTATAGCACATGTGCACAAAGCGGGCACAACGGAGCAGTGCTCACACAGGAATTGTCAGCAGCAGACTGCATGGGCCATGTTCTGGCACCTCCTGCGGAGACAGTTTTCTCTCTCCTGTTTACTGAGATTAAGGAGAAACTGAGTGGGATGACAGACTGTTTCACTTGAGCAAACTGCTCAGTCTATGCGCTGGTTTTTGCTGAAAATAAAGCTGAGTAGATCAGTAAACCACATTTTTGTTTTTTGCTTTTTCAATTAATTAAAAACCTTTTGCAAATATTAATTTCTTTAGAAAGCAATGATTAATCCATTGACTATATATGAGAACTGTCTCTTGTCTGTGAGAACTCTCCCGTTGCGTTCCAAACAGAACGTACCCCCAGGCTCCAAGAAGCCAAAATCCCAAAGACTTCTATAGAGAAATAAATAGCTTTCACTCAGACATTATGCTTGTCAGAATAACCAATCTTGCTCTGTCACCTTTTTAACATGTTTTCCCTATTTTTTAACAGTTTGTCTGTAGTGCAAGTTATTTAAGTTCGAAACTGGCCAATCAGACGCCGCAATAAAAGTATTTTTTCTTACATTGAACGTTTAAACTTTTGATTGACTGATTCTCCAAAGCCTGTTTTCAAGTGGTAGGGATATGCACTTTCAAAAAAATCAGTCCTGATTGATGAGAGTGGTTGTCAAAGAAACATTGACTCACACCGACTTGGACTAATCCAACGCCGCAGCGTCTGGATTGCAAAAAATGGCAACTGAATTGATTTCCTTTTGTTGGAGCTGGAAATAAGACATTCTTGATGGGTGACAGTCAATGGGTTAAACCCAAGAAAGTTCATTCATTCATTTTCCAATCCGCTCTATCCCTTTCGGGGTCACGGGGTTGCCGGAGCCTAACCCCGCTACTCATGGGCGAAGGCAGGGTACACCCCAGGACTGGTCGCCAGTCTGTCGCAGGGGCCACAATCACACTCACACTCACATTCACACCTAGGGACAATTTAGAGTAACCAATTAACCTATGAAGCATGTTTTTGGACGGTGGGAGGAAGCCGGAGTACCCGGAGAAAACCCACGCATGCACGGGGAGAACATGCAAACTCCACACAGAAAGGTCCCCCAGCCAGGACTTGAACCGGGAACCTTCTTGCTGTGAGGCAGGAGCGCTAACCACTGCGCCACCGTGCAGCCCTTAAACCCAAGAAAGTTGCTTTACTAAAAAAATTAGTTTTGGCTGATGCACTGAGAGCATTAAACCCCGAGACTGTAAGATAAAATGAAGGCACCTCTTAACTTATCACAGATTGGACTCCATCGAGCTGAGTCATGAATCTGTCTGCAGAAAAGGCTTTAATGCAACTTTATGGTTTGTCTTTCTGAACCCTCAGTGTCTTAATAATATCTAATGTACTTTGCCATCAATGCGCTTTCAGAGTACACTTTGCAACTTATCTAGTTCCAACGTACAATAACTCAACTTGATTTTTAATGTATTAATAAATATAACAAAGTACAAGAACAACATACTAAATAAACCCATTTTCAACTAGCGGTTTGCGCTTCAAAATCTCTATATTTATATGCATTTATGTGTGTTTTTTCCATCCCATTTTCTTCTTGCTAGACAAATTTTCTCTCTTTAAGTGGCTTCCTTCTTCCCCCACAAAGAGTAGGAAGTGACCATAACCTTGAAAGGTTGTCTGAATACGTAAAATTGCAGAGAACCAGGGAGTAAAGATCAGTGTTAAATAGAAAAGGAAGGTTTCGGAAAATCAATAACCTCTGGCTTATGAGGGATAAGTAAAAACTGTTCCATGCACTTGACCCCAGTGAGTTAGTGGAATAGCAACCTCTGTTTTTGGTATCTCTGGAGACAGTAGACAGATTAAGATGCATCCGCTGCTTGCTATTTTTCATGACGCAAGATAGTTATTTATTCTCAAACTGCAGTATTCATTCTTCTTTTTTGTATTTGTGGTTTAATTTTAAGGACATAATTTATTCCAGTAAGATACAATTAAAGAGTTGTGTTTATACCAACCTAAGATTATCAGCAGTGCATGTATGTCATTGGGGAAATTGAGGGTTAATGAGAAGACTAAATCCGCAAGGAAAGACAACGGTATACTTCATTAACTTTTTTTAATCTTCACCACTCTTCATCCATTGAGCAAAACAAAACCACCAACAGCTTATATTGTAGATATTCAGTAAAAAAAAAAGTGAAAATTTCTCATTTGGACACTTGAAACAGGAGCTGCCCCCCACATGTCACTGTTACGAGTACTCATGACATGGATGTTTAGTTGTTTAAAGCCAAACAACAACAAAAAAAAAAATAGAGTTTCAAGAATCTAAACCAGGCATGTCCAATAGGCCAAATGCAGCTCATGTACAAATGTTCAATGGTCCACAGGCTCCTGTAATCAAATCAATAATAATATGCAGTCCCCAGCACTTTCTAAGGAACTGTGTGTACGATTTCTTGCTTGTAATTGGTTACATTACATTATGAGGCGTTTTAAACATGTAGCAACAACCTGTGGTTACCTACAGAGCTTTTAAGGCCAAACGTGGAGAACAGATTTATTTTGTGTTTTCTGTGATCAAAACCACAGTGGTTGGTTTGTACTTCTGAATAAGAGAATTATTTGTGTTTTTTTATCTGTTCGCATGAATTACATGTATGAGTTTATTTTGAGGATTTAATAGGGAATAACATACAACTTTTCACCCAAACTTAATCTTGACAAAACTCTTTTTTTTTTTTCTAGAAACTCTTTTTTTGTCATTTTGGTCCTAAAAATAAAAATTCACAGTAATTTTGGTTGAAATATATTTAGATTTATTTCTATTTTATAAGAAGAAATGAAAAGTATCCCCACTGCAATAAAAATGTAGTTAAATAGTAATTTGCTTTTGATGTCATTATAAGGATTCAGAGAATGCTGACTGAATAGTTGGCCCCTCACATTTTTACCACTCTAAATCTAGCCCTATTAACATAAAGTTTGAAGACCCCTAATCTAAACAATAAAAATGTTTTAGAAGATAATATATTTTGATTGTATCTGAATTCATAAAAGCACTATATTTTGCTTTACAGCAAATCTGCTACCAGAAAAAAATCTGCTAACAGTGATGTGATGCAGCAAAAGTACCTGTACTGTTACTAGTACTAAAAGCACTTGACTTGTGAACATTACAAAAAAGAAAAAACACATATTTATCTGTTTTTTATTACTTTTTTTTATATTTAGGCAGAAGTCTCCAATAATAAAAATAATATACTTTATACTCCAATAATATACTTTTAAACTGCTATGATAACCACGCCCATAATCTCAAACTGAGAGATATCATAAACTAAAGTCATGCAGAAAGTATAGGTCCCTGTGTAGATTTAAAAAAAAGGATGACAGCAAAAACGACAACAAAGAAACTGCCAGAGTGGAAAAGAAAGGTGGTGGTGCTTCCTGTTTTGAGAGCTATTTTGGTTTGAAGCCCCTCCGTAGTGGAAGCTGCCACTTCTTCTCTGCTCCAAAGGGAGCAGGTGGTTAATCAATTGTGTGTTATCTCCAAATGCTGAGGCTGAGGTGGACACAGTCAGATCCAGACTGCAAAACACGCACAAATACAGGCATCAACAAGCAGACTGTCTGACTTCACAGTTAGAAACACACACATTGAACCAGAAACGTTTAGGGGCTTTAAAAAAAAAAAAAAAAAAGAATAGAAAACCCATCAGATAAGTATGGACGGCTCAGCAAAGGAAGGACAGGTGCAGGGAACCTTTCTGTAGAAAGCACCCACCTGCCAGCCCTGAAACACTTTAATCATTTGAGGGCCAATTACTGCGGAGCTAGAGAGAGCTGAACAGAAACTCACACTTCAGCTCCCCAGAACTTCCAGATGGTCCTGCAGACTTGATCTGCACTGCCTATCTTCACTCTACCTGCCTGTTCACTCAGAACGGCTGCATCCGAAACAAGACGAACAAGTGAAGAAAAAAAAGACTTTTCTGAAGTGATTTTACAGAGACTGAACGTTAGCTGAGTGTAGGGTCATGACAGTTATTACAATGTATTATACAAAGCCAATTTCACTTAGAAATTGCAAAATTGGTTTTCAAATGCATGGACTCAATTTATATTTTACAAAAATGTTTTTTTTTGTTAGTTTTTGTTTTAGCAAGCCACTATTTTACAGTGTAAAGATTTATCTTTATGCAGTTCAAATCAGTATAAATGTGAGACCAGTTTTTATGACCAAACAAATGGGATAAATCGTGAAAATGTGACAAATAAATCAACGTTTAATGGAATCATGTCAAAATGTAAATCAAATCAAATAGTAGATTAGTGAATCCAAAGCAAATCAATAGGTTGACAACCGTCATCAATGAAATATGATAAAAGTGTTCGACAAAGTTAACAGTGTTAAACTACTTTCAAAACCAGTTACAAAAAATGTTTGGTTTCATTTACATGCTATATGTCCTTCTCAAAAGTGAGTTATGCTGATGTTAACTATTTAGCCTTAGTCACAACTGCCATAATGGGTGGATGACAGCTGTCTGCAGAAAATGGGCAAATCTGTAACGGGGAAATCAGGTGGCCTGTAGGAAATATCAAAGTTGTAGGCCACTCGGTGAGCTCGTAAAGAGAGAATGTTATGGTATAAGGCACATTAATTTCTACGGACATGCTGCGGGTGACAGGTCATAGCAACAACTCATAAGGGTAAGGTAAAACTAAGTTAGACGCATGCATGTCATTTGTATTTTTCATTTCATTTTTAACCCTCCCAAACCCAACACACTGCACAAGGAACCCATAAGTGATGTTCAAGTAATAAGTGTACGCCCCTTGCACGCTCTGTGAGTGTAAATGTAGGCTTTTGTATTGCACACGGTCACTAAGAAGCCAGTGTCCGCACCTTACCAATGACTAGAATGAGGCATAAGGACACCGTACGACACCATCCTTTATATCACATGTACTTACATTATCCTTACAAATACTTCTTGATACATTTATCGCACACACAACTATCAAACGTTCCATTTTCATTCAAGATCGACGTGCAAGCTTTAATGGAACTGCAAGACACACCTGCACTCCCTTTAAAGCTTCATTCAGACAGCCTTTGGCAAGCTGCAATTTCCAATAAAAAGTTTATGTCAGTGCGTATTAATGCGCGTTTCGTGCTTCTGCCTTCAAAACTCCTGTGTTAAAGCATAGCTACGCACGGTTTTACGACTGTTTTCGGCTCTACATACAAAGCACGTAACTATCTAATATGTGTTGAACTTTACACCAGGTTGGAATTTGACAAATTAGGGACTTGTTTTTAGTGGTGACATATGGATGGTGTCCCCTTTAGTTCATTGAAAATTGATCATGGAGAAGAAATGAATAATTGGGGTTTGTGCCCGGCTGGAATTATACGAGACCAAGTCTTTCCTTTATCGAATTCGAGCTGTGAAAGAAAAAGCCTGGAGCCAGAGTCACGAGCTTTGCACTGCTTCGACATTTCGTACCAAGCCTCTTCCAACTGTAGGTGGCAGACATGTGCTAGTAAACAGTAGAAAAATAAAAAGAGAAGAAGAGGAAGCCCCTCTCATTCTGTCCAGTGTGAACAGCTAAATGCTAAATGCATGTTCAAGAATATGGGTTCACATTCCCGGTGTGAACATAGCTTAAAATGCAGACACACCTGTTTACGATCCTCCATGGGCATGGACAACTCAAAAGCCCACAACATCCATACGGGTCAACCCCCATTGGGGTACATGTGACCAACCACTACTTCACTACTTTATCGCATTTACAAAAGACTCTAATTGCGCTGCAACTTATAATTTATAGAGAACACTTTAAACACCAGTGAAGCTGTTTTGAAGACAGCTTTTTAAAAAAAAATTTTCCAAGGACCGCTGAAGTGCTACGCATGACCTATGCTGCTCTGTTAGTCATTTACTTCTTTTTTGGCAAAAATAGCAGTCTTGCAAACACACAAAGTAGTTAATAGTAGCTTTATGGTACAAGTGGATGCGTCAGAGAAAGAAATCTTTTACTGTTTGATGTAATGCTCAGGGCTCAGAAGGAAGGCAGACCTGTTTATCCCTCTGGTTATCCCTCCATCCACATTTTTTCCTTCATCTGAGGATGAGGCTCTGAGAGCAATCCAGCTTAAGTGAGAATACAGCATCTTCGCATTTTTTCTTTTCACCCTAGTACACTTGCTTCCTCTCTATCCCTTTGAGCTCATCTTGAGGAATCAGTGTGTCTTTGCTTCTTCACAGCGCAGGGCAGTACTAACTCCTCAAGGGAATGTTTACAGTTGTCCACCCTTTTGCAGACATAAATTCCAAATTTACTTCGCTAAAAATTACTGTTACCACAGGAACTCCTGCTGGATTTTCAGAGCGCTGAACAAAGCTGAAGCAAATGACCCTTTTTTCTTCGAAAGTCCAACCCATTAGTCATTGTATACTATTACTATAGACAAAAACAAATATAAAAACAACGAAGTGTTACAATGTGTTCGAGGTTCACTGCGTCTTTCTTAGCATACAGAGGTGGAATTATACATTTGCCCATTAGACAGGGAAACAGCATTCACACCATCACATTCATTTCTTGGTTTGTTTACCTGAAGGCAAGCAGGCGCTCGACCATGTGGTTTGTTGACGTCCACAGCTACAAGCTGCCATCCCCCAGCTGCGTCTTCATGGAACATCTGTGGCACAGGGGCAGAGAGTCAGTGGGAGAACGCACACACACACACATCATTCAAAGTACCAGAAAGAAAAACAAAACAAAAAAAACTCAAATTAACCCTATGGCTACATCATCAGAAAACATCTGTGACCAGAAAAAAAAAAAGCAGCTTCAGGCACAGAATACCTAGATTGGTGCCCACACACAAACAGGCTGAATGCAAGGCTGAGGACTGAGCGCCAGAAAAGAAAACAGCAAAGATTGTTTTTTAAATAAAAACACAATACAAAATGACAAAATACTTTTACAAATTTAAATTTTAATATTCCATGCTCCAAAATGTCTCTAAAAAAGGAAAATAAAGAAAACATGTACCTAAAGGGCCAAAAGAATGATCTGATCACTTATGGAAACATGTTTTTTATGTGGTCACAAATGAACCAATGGCAACTATAAAGCAGCCAAGTCCTGGCACTCACAGAGACAAGAAGTATTTAGTGAAAGTAAAGCCCCAAATATACTTTATACTATCTATATCAGGGCTGCAAACAAACAATATTACTAAATCTCCACTGTGCCAAAGACTGTTTGGAGAGAATGTCAAGTTCATGCATCAAGACAACCACATAGGAATTACACAACGAGGCAAAGAAAGTCAAACTCTCTCTTCTAATAAGAATTGGACTATTTTATAATCCAATGTATATTTAAGCCTTATTGAAGCCTTAATGAGTGAAAAACAAAGGGGTAAGTTCAAGGAGTACAGAACATGGGTTGTGTCTCTGAGGGCTGTTTTAAACCCAAACTTCCACTCTAGGGAGGATGAGGGCAGATTATGTGTCTCAGTCGCTTTGATTGACATTTAGGTATTATGACAAATAGCCTATTTGTTTCCCTCCCTTCATGATAAAAAGCTGTGTTAGAAAACAGGTACACGATTAATTCTGATTTTAAAAAAATAAACTAATAGGGCTCAAAGATTATAACAGTCTGTAGAGATTGAGACAAAAGCAACAAAGTTCTTCTGTTGTACAATGTTCTAAGGTCCATTGGTCACATCTGAGTAAATGTCAGCAATAAAATCTTTCTACCACTTAAAAAGCTTTTTCTACAGCACTCAAGTAAATCTAATGTTTAAAAAAGTCATAAATGTTGTGATGCATCCAATCAAGGGCAGCTTTTACAAGAGACTTTTTGCGTACATGACAAACTACAAACATGCTGACTGCATCTCGTTACCATTGGTATGAAGTGTCAGATTGTTCGGTTTATGGGTTGAAAAAAAATAAAGTGTTTTGAGACTTGTCACCATAAAAAATAACTCTCAGGTCTCTGAGTTTCAAAAGTCATATACAGAAACAAAGAGAAAGTTAATGATTTCTGTTGATTACCAAATACCTGTATGTAAAAATCATTACTTGAATTATACAGTTATATATCAATTTATTTTCTATTGACAGACAATCTGAACATATTTTTGATAATTGATCTGCATATGTCATGATTATTTTTTAAATATTTTTGTGTCTTTTAACATACTTATATGATAACTGAATTACTTACTAGTGTATGTGGATGCATGTGTATTTTCCAATCAATTTTATGACTAATTATCCTATGTTTGATGTATCTTTGCATACATTTCCTATGTCTTGTTTTTGCATTATTCCTGCTTTGATTGCTTGAAATAAACCATTTCCATCTAATCCAAAAGATCTCTAATTGCTAATGTTGTTTAAGGGGCTTGGAGTGTCAAGGCTTGCTCTTGTAACTGAGCGTGTTATATTCACACATACCTTTGTGGCACTTGAAATTTTATAAGGTATTTTTAGACGTTAGAGTTGTTGGGGCTAAAACAACACACTGGCTAATCTCATTTGTGCATGTTGCTTTATTACTCTTAAGCAATACTGTCTTGAATAAGGCATATATACTTGCCAACAATTAAATATTGCCATATCTTTAGAACACCTAACTTAAGTACAAGCTACAGACTGAAGAAGTACTGCATGTACTGGTATGAGTACCAGTGGAATTTCTCATCTGACTTCTGACTTTATTGTTCTTTGTTGTATCAACAAAGAAAAAAGAAAGCAAGAAACTGACTTTATTTTTATAAGGAATGTTTATGTTTTTGTCTTAAAACACACAGAAATAGTATAACCCTTGTTTTAGAGGAGTATCAATGAAAAAAAAAACACTGAAATATGAAACAAAGACCCAATCAATGAAATTGATTGTATCAATTTATAACCTCATCATGCACTTAGCTAGAGTTAAAGCTTTAAAGACAAAGGACTGCATAACTCACAAAACCACCCTGGTTTGGAGAAAAAAAGTTTTTTGTTGTATTTGATGAAAATGTCCCTCAGCCAAACTGGTGTGCTTAAAAAATACTCTTTCAAATTAGCCTCTAAAAACGCTGATGAAACAAACTTAAGGTAAGAAAAGCAATAATTATATTTTAGTTTAAACCTCTGCATGCACAATGGTGCATATGAGTGTTGTACCTGTGTTGTAGCTGTAGATGTGGTGCTGCTCCTCGACCCCCACATCTGTTGAAACTGCACCCTGATCTCAGCAAATGTCTCAATGATAACAGCAATAAACACATTCTGAGGGGAAAAATTATATTTGAATGTTGTGAGGAGTCATTTCTGCGGACGAATTATGTTGTATTCATCAGCTGCTGAACATTCTGTGAATAAATCAAAGGTGATAAGAGACAAAAGCCCTTACCTTAACAAGCCATGCCAAAAAGAAAATAAGAGTGATAAAGTAGAAGTATGAGCGCCAGTGAGGGAAACTATCAATGGCTCTGTACATGAGAAACACCCAGCCCTCCTGAGATGCAGCTTCATACACAGTAAAGATACTCGTGCCTAAGGAACAACATGCACAGAGGAGGCAGTCATTTAATGGAACTTTGCTCACAGAAAAATGTGCTAGCACGTGCATAAAACAAATTTTCTTTGGCACACCAGAGTGCAATATTACAAGGATTTCATTTGAAACATTTCCTACTGATAAGCATGTCGTTTTTAGCTCACTTAAAAGGAGTAGATGCATGCTTTCTTTTTATTAAATGTGTAAAGGTAGGCGAGCTCAAAAGGATTTATAACTCAGATCAATTTTGTAAAGTAACTTCATGTGAAAATGTAAAAACATTTTTTTTTTCAAAATGTTTCCTTTTCACATTGTCTTCTTCCTTTCTGAGTTGAGCCAGTTTCCAAACAGGAGGAAATTTGCTGGTTGGACAAAAGTAAATTTTGGATCTAAATTTACCAGTAGTATGAATAATTTGGGGCTAAAAGAATAAAACATGCTTTCAAGTGAGCTGGTAAACTTTTCAACTGATGCCACATATGTTGGCCCAACTGACACTGACTTTATTCAAATTGAGACAAAGATATCTGTACTTCTGATTAAAGGGATTGTTTCCAAAGATGAGCTCTTGTTGAGTGCTAACACTAGATTTCAGCAGCACTCACTTCTTACACAGTATTAATTTTCTGTGAACCATGAGCCAAAAAAAAATAGTGTTTATTATGTAAAAATAAAATAAAATAAAGCCTGTTTAACTTGAATGATTTTATTCATTGTTTTCTTCATGGTAGAAAAACAAACTGGTTCTCAAGCATCTCAACTTGCCTTTCTCATTTTTAGGGACATTGTTTAACTTTGAGCTGTCAAGGTTTAACTATCAACGTTCATCAATTGGACCAATAATCGCTGACATCACCTGAAGAATTCTAGAGGGAGAATGATCTTAAGTGGTGCAGAGCAGAGTAAAAGGGGATTTTTTGGCCATACCTATGGGTCCATCCATCTGTCAATCAAATAACCGACCTGGTTTTACAAAAATAAATTGTACTCTAACATAATCCAAACAGTTTGTACAATTTCACCATTCCTTCGTTCATCCTCATCCACCTAAATGCAAACATTTTTTATTGTTGAAAAGCTTTTATTTTGGTGTAACTATGAAATTAAATTGGTCATATTGATGTCGCTCTCTTCTGCCTCCAGTGGTCATTTAAGAAGTTTTAAGATGTAGTACATCCTGTAAATTCAGGAAAAAAGTGTATTAGCTTAGTTAGGATTTGGCAGGAGCCTGCAACGCTAGGCCAAGCCATGCTGCCAAATTATCTAAAGGTGACAATGCACTTTTTTTCAGTCATGGCATTTGACAGCTAGATGTTGATTGTTTGTTTGTTTTTCTCCAGAGATATGTATAGCATCAACCTTTTAATAGCTTAATTGAATGTGCCTGGAAAATGTAAAAGAAAAAGTTTACCTAGTTCATTAAATCCACTGTAACCGAGCTCTTGCCGACTAAGCCCCAGCTCCTCCAGATCCATGCACTTGAAGCCATGAGGACACTGGTAACCCTCACCATCAGGGGAGCAGTGTGTATCAGGGATAGCCAAACTGTTCCATGTTACATGGCTGTTAAAAACATAAAAAAGATAAACATATTTATTTCTTCCAAATGTACAGTGTGTTTCAAATTATTATGCAAATTGTATTTAAGTGTTATAAGATCAATTTTTTGGTTTTTCAATGAAACTCATGGATGATATTGTGTCTTGGGTCTCTTTGGATCACTGAAATCAATCTTAGGCACGTGATAATTAGTTTACCAGATGAGTTTTGATTTGGAAATGGTTTATTTCAAGCAATCAGGCAAGAATAAAGCATATCTAACACAATTAACAAAGGTTTACATCCATAAAAAGCCTGTCAAACATAGGGTACCTAGGCATCAAATGATAGATTGCTTGAAAGGGATTGGGAGGAAGCGAATTTATTTAATCCCACCCGACTATGTCGTAACACCAACATCAAGGTGTAGGATCCTCCAGAGGCTTACAGTTATACTTAAACCTTCTACTTCCTTCGCTCTACCTTAAGGGTAGAGCGAAGGAACTTCAACTTCTGTATCCCTCTGCTGATAAGGTGAGCCGCGTTGCACTGTGCCGCAGAGGAGAAATGCATTTCTTCACGTGGGTGTGCTCTGATGCACACAAGTTTACATTACATTAGGAGGTTTGTTCAATAACATTGAATATAAACTCTGATGGTTAGTGACTTGAAGATTGTAGGTCATTTGTATTGAGTATTTAGAAAAATCATAGAAAAATATCATGTGCATAATAGTTTGGAATGCACTGTTTTTGAAGAAAACATTACTCAGAATAAAAAGAATAGGAGTAACATAAGGTCAAACCTCTCTAATCTGTATCCTTGTCTTCTAACCACAGGTGCTACCAAGAGCAGTTTAATTTCACTAATGAAATCTAATGCCTTCAAATTGCCCGCCCAGACACTCATCCAGACTGTTTATTACGGGCTACATAATTCGAAGGTGATCATTTATTAGCCTATCACAAAGGGCAATCAGAGGCATTGCGGTAAGCACAGATAAACCTCATTTTATCAGGCTAAAAACTTCAGCATTTCTTATAAAAAGATATGTCTATTCCTAATGAAAAAAACGATTCCATAAAGACAGCAACATATGAAACAAATGTTCAATTTAACCAAAGAAAAGGGTTGCATGATTATAAAAAAATGAGGGTAAGATTAAGTACTTATAAATATTGATCAAACTTTTGAATAGCTCAGCAAAACTAAATGCATCTCAACCTGTGGAGTCTACTAATCTATGTGTGTAGGAATATGCACGCTGCTTACAGCGTGCTTAGGCACGCAAGAGTAAAGAAAGACAATGTGCAGACACAAACTGAACAATGTGTAGAAATTTTAATTAAATTAATGAAACTGCTGGCAGAAGCTTTCACCATAAAAGCTTCTTCTGAACATTTGTTATTTCCCTAAATACAGTATTTATATAATATGTTTGGACTAGAAGACTTAAGAAAAAAACATGTTTCTAATCTCATTTCTAAAACGTTATGTCAAAACTTACATGCTCTACAGTGACTGTACAGTTAGCTAATCAATTTGAAGAATTTTACTTTTAGATTTAATGTAAACATATCTTCTTTCCCTGCAATGTAATTAAGAAAGTACAGATTATTAAACCCATTAACAGTTCAAAAAGTAGTTTGTGCCAATTTAAAAATGTCTTCAATAAAAAGTCCCCAAAAGTAGTTTTTTTTCATTAATTAAAACAAATCATTGAAACAATTAAAAAAGTCGTTTAGAGATCACTCTTACTCTTTTTGTGTATCATTTGTAACACAGTGATGGTTGAATGTGCCAAACATCTGAACACCCAAAATTCCATAAAGCAAAAGAAAGAAGAGCAGGAAGATGGAGACGCTCCAGATCTGTTCTCCGGACCGCCTGCAAAGCATAAGAAGGAGCCATATTTATCAAAAGATAATCTCTGAAGTGTGGGCAGATGTGGGCACATGTAGCGCCAGTATTCTACATTGTGTCGCACTTCAGAATGTTGGTGATGCGTGAACGGGGTAGCTCAAAGCGAAAGTAGATCCTGAAGGCCCGGATCATGATAAGCGCTCGAGGTATCCTCAGCATTCCCCAAGGGGACATCTGGTCTACAAGCTTTGCTATTTCGAAGACCTAAAACAAAGGACATGTCAGTGACTTTGACCCAAAAAAATGCATTGAACACTAAATCGTGTCATCTGATTTTTTTTGAACAATTTCATAAACCAGTTTATGCTCAAACTGAGTTTTTTTTATATGTAATCATTTCTGTCTTAGAAAGCAAAATGTAGGACATTTTAAGAACTTATGAATATGAAATAAATGTTAACAAGGAATATACACAGTTGGTTCCTTTAATACAATGCAATTTTATACACACAGAGCAATTGGTTTAAATGACACATGCCATATTTAGACACCTTACATTGATATTAATTTGTTACACTAAAAGGTAACTTGATTTTTATAAGACCTGTCATTATTTTAACTAGTAGTAGTGTTTAATATGAACATTAAGTACATTATAAAACCCATAATTGCAGCACTTCTGAGTATAACTTTGCAGCAAGTTCCCATGGGGTACTGAACCATCAATCATTTGATTGGAGAACGCTACAAATAATGGGGCAGTTTACCTGCAGAACCAAAGAGACCCAGATGAAAAACACCATGAATCCATCAAACATACACCAGCGGTCTTTCACATAAGAGTTGTCCCCCTAAAAAGAAAGAAATCATAAGAAAAATACCAACAACTCCAAGGACTTGAACTTTCAACATTTATCAATCATTGATTTTCAGTTATAAATTATGTTCCATTCACATTAGCCTTGACAACGCGCATACAAGTGACCACTTCCAACGAAAAGTCAAAGTAAACTCACGTATATGCGCATTTCGAGCTTCCATGTATAAAACTCTCGCGTTCATGCATCAATAATTTTCAGGCTCTACATACAAAACATGCAGCCACTTAACACTTGAAAGTTAAGCTAGTTGAACTTTGACCAAACAGGCACTCAGATTTGGTAGTGGCATCCTTTTTCATTCACAGAAATGCCAACCATTAATAAATAATCGGATCATACAGGAAAAAACTGATAACTGTGGCATGTGCTCAGCTGGAATTATATGACACCAATTCTTTCATACACTATATTACCAAAAGTATTGACTCTTCTGCCTTGACTCACAAATGAACTGAAGTGCCATCCCATTTCTAACCTATAGAGTATATGTGGAATCATACAAGATCCAATTTTAATAAATTTGAGAATTCCCATCCTGACAAATATTTTCTCATGGATACCGTGCGTTTTGATAAACCTCAGCAAAGGCACACATGGTGACGTTTCAACATAAAGGCAGTAGAATGTGAAATAGTCGTACCCCAAAGTGAGAGAGACAACTACAACTACAGTATGTTAAAGCAACCTGTTTTCAACATGAGTGCCTGCAGTGCGAGCAAACAGAAATGCCAAGAGGCCAGAAGAAATGTGTATCCTTAATTACCATGTACAAAGACAGAAAGACTGTGTAACAAGCTCTTAAGAGACAAGTCCTCCATCAAGGGGGAAAAAGGCTGCAAATGGAAGGGTGTACTCTGAAGCACTTTACAGAAAATAACTACATTTGATGACATCCACAGACAAGGACAAAAGCATGCAATTACACTCCAATGCAAGTCTATGTATCAGTGAATCAATGGTACATGCAAGGGTAGGACTGCCTCATACAGATACAAGCAACAATACTTCAAGAAAGTCTAAGTTTTTTTTCTTTTTCATCCCTTGATGTTACTATATAATAGTGATTATTGTACCTGTCTGCTTTTCTGGATGACAGACCGCAGTGACTGCCTACTCAAAGACTCGGTCAACATTGTCACTAACCTGATGACTAATGTAATCCTGAGATCCATTTACATTATCAGGCGGCTGTTACATCACAAATCCAGATCAGACTGGAATATTCCAGCTTCCCCCATCTCTGCACCCATTTTTGATCAGCATTTAGAACCTCACAGTGCATTGCAATAATTGCATCTCAGATGTGACTAATGTAGCTTTTGCTGTATTGATGTTCCATTTTCATTTACTTCATATGATTTACAAAACCAAGTGCCATATTTCAGTCAAATGATAACATACATGTAGTCTCGAGGATAAGTTTCATGCTGAAGAATTTATGGGTTTTGTCTGTGTTTTTGTTTTTCATAGTTCTGTTTTGTAATTATGGCTTAAGGCTTAAGCCTTTATCACATGCACCAGTGTGGGGGTTAACCCGTATGGATGTTGCAAGTTTTTTGGCTTGTCCAGGCCCATGGTGGGTCATAAGCAGGTGCAGCTAAATCTCAAGGTGAGCGCAGGTTGCAGTTCCCCTGAGGCTCATGGAAAATAGAACGCACTATTGTTGTGCTTGTGATAAATGTATCATGAAGGAGTTGTAAGGCTAATGTAAGTTGCACGCACCTATGCTGTACATGTAATGTTTTGCTACATTCTTGTCATTAGTAAGGCGGGAGTACATGCCTCTTACTGACCCCCCCCAAGAGTATTGCATGCACTGAGTGTGCAGGTGACGTGTAAGTAGGCTGAATGCAAGGAGCGCACATCTATAAGGTGAACAGCACTCATGAGCCCCTTGCTTAACCTGCAGGATTTGAGTACTCAAAAAAAGGAAAATCTGTAGGACACGCCTGCTTCTCACCCACTTTATATCCTTATGTGTTGTACGGGTTCCAGTGTACCAGTTGCTCGCACTATTCTCGTATAAAAACAATGTGCATGAACATTGATATTTTGTGTGGTCCACCTGTGTACCCCCTTACAGGTTTGCCCAATTTTTTCTCCCAGACAGCAGTAAAGACAGTAGTATCTTTATACAATATACTACAGGGACATTTTGAAATATCTTAGTATACAACAATAAAAAAATGTAAAAAGTTTGGCATCTTTTTTATAGACTACATGTAGTTCCTATGACTGGTACCTGGTTCAGAAATTTCTTTGTCATATTTATTTTATTTTCACACTTGTTGTTAAGATAACATGCAAGCAAAGAGAATAACTAAAGAATAATTATTTAACAAAAAAAAATTATAATACCAGTAAAGTTCAAATGGCCAACAAGGTGACAGCAAGTTCAGCCAATTATACTGTTTATTTTTTCAGGACGATGCCTCTCAACTTTTCAACTTTTCTACATTTAAAAGCAAAGCAAAATTATAACAGTTTCTCAGAAGCCCCGGTTATTTAAATGGTCACTTCTATTAAATGTTTAAGTGCCAAGAATTACAATTACACATTTAGTAGGATCTAACAAGGATTTATTTATACCACTAGTTATCATTCTTCAAATGAGTTTTTGGTTATATTTTTTATATTAACTTGTATAACTAAAAAAAAAAAAAAAAGAAACAACCAACCACAAAAAAAGAAAAAACTAAATTGAATAACAGTGAATAATTTATTTTGAAATCTAAACAGTTTTAAAATATTTGAGTTTTTGCATCATGCTATCATTTGAGAAACTCATACAGTATACGGCATCTATATGTCCTTTTGCAACTTTAAACAAACCGTGCACCACTGTTATCAGTAGTGTTTTGTAATGAGCATACCTGTAATTTTTTCCCTAAAGAATACTTTAACAGCATGTCATTATTATAAAATATTGAATGAATATTTAAACATTTTTAAGAGACTCCCTTTAGCCAGTACCTTGATGATTCCTCGGATGTGCATCTTGGCGATCATCTCAGCGGTGTAGAGGAACATGAGCAGAGTGTCCAGTGTAAACGTCACATACTGCAGAGGAGGGTAGTGCTCAAAGGTCTTTGGGGTGTTCATACACACAGATATGACACTGATAATAGCACAGGCCCGCAGCAAAGAATGGACCCACTGCAACCGGAAGATAATGACAACATGTTACACAGTTTTGACTCTTTAACTGCGTTGTCAATTAAACAGAACAAACGCTGCTACAACTCAACATTTAGAATATCATCATGAGCTTAATTTATTTCAGATAAAGATATGAACTACTCAATCATAGTGACATCATAGGCTCTATACCAGAAATTGTTAGACTTGGCAGTGTGAGGAGACACCAAGTTCTGTTCTGTTCTTCTGAAAAATTTAGGCAAAAGCTCTATAAAGCTGGTTAGCAAAGAGAAGTATGGGGTGCTTTTAGATTTCTAGTTATACCTTGGATGTGATATACAACACCAGCAGATGCTAAGGCTTCAAAAACTATCAACATTTTTACACTGGGCTTCAAGCTAGTTAAAGTACTCTGCATCTTCTTTTTACTGCATCCTGGGACCTTAATTTTTCTCAAATAAAACTGTTTTGGACAACAAAACAAGTCCATTATCTTTCCCATGATTATGTGGTCTACTGTTCCAAACTTGTCCATTTACTGGCCCATGGGATTTCTGAAGTTTGGGTATTCATTAGCTGTAAGCTGTACCTATTAAAACAAAAATAATGAATACCTAAAATGAATATGTGCTACTTTAAAAACATGTGAATATGAATTTTCCTTTTTAAAATGTAAATGTCTAGTTCCTTACTATAACGCGGTTCATCTTTCTTGGCCTAAGAGTTTTGTGGAATTTTTTGCATAATTTTGCATACATTTTTTTTTTACAGCTCATTGTGTTCTGTATCCTGATTGTTAGTAGAACATTGTCAATCAATCTCTTCCGTACCATGTCTCCTGTATCGTTCAAAATAAGTTCAGCTTGTCAAATTCACTTAAATCTTTTATCGCTAGCAACGGGACTGTGAAGTGCTGTATTGTATGTTTGCTAGTTTTCTCCCCAACAAACCCCAAAATGTCAACAAAATGTTCTGCATCATCAAAGGCACCTCCAGACCAAAACGAGTTTAGGTCTTGGTTTCATTCTATAATACTGGACTTTATTTCTATGAATGTTTGAGCTTTAAGAGTTTAAACAAGAGAGAAAAGTGTAAACATCTTAATGTCTGTCTGAGAAAAGTGAATAAAGTGTGTAGTGAGAGGTTTTACAGCACTAATACATCTATAGTAATTGTAAAAAAGCTCAGTACTTTGCAGATTTTCCTGTTGCAGATTATTTTTAAAACAGAACTCCAATGATTAACGAGAAACCACTTTACTAAAATAAATCACTAACCATTGTAAGATGCACTTGTGTCTGTGTGTATGTTAAAGAAGTCTCACTGGTTTGTTGATCCAGAAGATGTCAGCGCTGTCTGCAAGGGTCTCATCTGGCCCAAAGTCGGTCATAGGCTGGGCCTCGACCCGTGAGCTCTGTTTCCTCTTCAGCATGCTGGGGCTGGCAGTGCTATACAGAGAGTGGATCTAAAAAAGGTTGGGGAGGTGAACGACAGTGACCACATCTTAATCAAAATGAAGGGAGAACTCTGGCTACATCCAAGCCGGGGCAGTGGTGTTACAACGTTTTTAACTCCAATCCTGGTGACTGTAATCTCATAAAAATACATTTTATGGTTACGCTTTTTTTGAGTCGAGATCCACAGTACTTTTTCTGACAAACATGGCCACATTAATATGAACCAATATTCCGAAAATGAAATAAAGCCTCTTCGATAATGGAAAACGTACCGTATTTTCTGCACTATAATGCGCACCTAAAAGTCTGTTTTGTTTGCTTTTTTCCAAAAAACGCTTTATAATCTGGAGCCCCTTATATATGGTTTAATTCTGGTTGTGTTTACTGATGTTGAAGCAATTTTGAGACGTACACAGTCAGTTGTCAAAATGTCAGTATGTTATTCTTATGAGTTTGCAAACTAGTGGTAACGAGTAACACAGCAAATAAGTGCCGATGTTGGAATGTGTTTTATTTTTTACATGTTACTAACAAGGTCCCCCTCCATGAACCGCCACCTTAACGTGGTGGAGGGGTTTGAGTGCTCGAGTGATCCCAGGAGCTATGCTGTCTGGAGCTTCGGCTCCTTGTAGGGTCTCTCATGGCAGACAGGTCCTGGGTGACGAGCCAGACAAAGAGCGGTTCACAAACCCCTTTATGAGAATAAACATCACAGATTCAGTTGCGTCGCCCGGATTGGCGTTACCAGGGCCTCACCCTGGAGCCAGGCCTGGGGTTGGGGCTCGCAGCCGAGCACCTGGTGGCCGGGGCTCCTCCCACTGGCCCCGCTCAATCAACGTGGGATCACTCCCCAGTGGGCCCACTACCTGCAGGAGAGCTCAGAAGGGGCTGGTGCAATGAAGTTTGGGTGGCAGTCGAAGGCGAGTGCCTCGGCGGCCTAAACCCCGGTCATGGAACTTGGCTTTTGGGACATGGAACGTCACCTCTTTGGGAGGGAAGGAGCCTGAGCTTGTGCGAGAGGTTGAGAGGTACCGGCTAGATATAGTTGGGCTCACCTCTACGCACAGTCTGGGCTCTGAAACTCAGTCTCTCAAGAGGGGTTGGACTCTCTACCATTCTGGAGTTGCACATGGTGAGAGGCGGCGGGCTGGAGTGAGCTTACTCGTGAGCCCCCAGCTTAGCCGCCAAGTGTTGGAGTTCACCCCGGTGGATGAGAGAGTTGCGTCCCTCCGCCTTCGGGTGGGGGACAAGTCTCTGACTGTGGTTTCGGCTTATGCACCGAACAGCAGTTCAGAGTACCCAGCTTTCTTGGTGTCTCTCGGAGGGGTACTGGAAAGTGCCCCAACGGGGGACTCCATTGTCCTCCTGCGTGAATTCAATGCCCACGTGGGCAACGACTGTAGCACCTGGAGGGGTGTGATTGGTAGGAACGGCTTCCCTGATCTGAACCCGAGTGGTGTTATGTTGTTGGACTTCTGTGCTAGTCATAGTTTGTCCATAACAAACACCATGTTTGAGCACAAGGGTGTCCATCAATGCACGTGGCATCAGGACACCCTCGGCAGAAGATCAATGATCGACTTTCTAGTCGTTTCAGGAGACCTTCGGCCGTGTGTCTTGGACACTCGGGTAAAGAGAGGGGCAGAGCTGTCCACTGATCACTACCTGGTGGTGAGTTGGATTCGATGGCGGGGAAGGAAGCCGGGAAGACTTGGCAGACCCAAACGTAGTGTGAGGGTCTTCTGGAAACGTCTGGCTGAGCCCTCCGTCAGGGAAGTCTTTAACTCCCACATCCGGGAGAACTTCAAACAGGTACCGAGGGAGGCTGGTAACATTGAGTCTGAATGGACCATGTTCTTCACCTCCATCGTCTCTGCTGCTGTTCGGAGCTGTGGTCGCAAGGTCTCTGGTGCCTGTCGTGGCGGCAACCCCCGAACTCGTTGGTGGACACCGGAAGTAAAGGATGCCGTCAAGCTGAAGAAGGAGTTCTATCAGGTCTGGCTGACTTGTGGGACTCCAGAGGCAGCTGACAGGTATCGACAGTCTAAGCAAGCTGCGGCTCAGGGTGTAGTACAGGCAAAAACTCGGTCCTGGGAGGAGTTCGGTGAGGCCATGGAGAAGGACTATCGGTTGGCCTCGAAGAGGTTCTGGCAAACCGTCCGGCGCCTCAGGAGGGGGAAGAAGTTTTCTGCAGGCACCATTTTCAGTGCAGGTGGGGAGCTGCTGACTTCGACTGTGGACATTGTTGGGCGGTGGAAGGAATACTTTGAGGATCTCCTTAATCCTGCTGGCACACCTTCTCTCGAGGAAGCAGAGGCTGAGAGCCTTGGGGTAGGGCTGTCCATTACCCAAGCTGAAGTCACCGAGGTAGTTAACAAGTTCCTCGGTGGCAAGGCGCCGGGAGTGGATGAGGTCCGCCCTGAGTACCTCAAGTCCCTGGATGCTGTGGGAGTGTCTTGGTTAACACGTCTCTGCAGCATCGCGTGGCAGTCAGGAACAGTACCACTGGACTGGCAGACAGGGGTGGTGGTTCCCCTTTTCAAGAAAGGGGACCGGAGGGTGTGTTCCAACTACCGGGGAATCACACTCCTCAGCCTCCCTGGGAAAGTCTATGCCAGGGTACTGGAGAGGAGAGTCAGGCCGATAGTCGAACCTCAGATCCAAGAATAACAATGCGGTTTCTGTCCTGGTCATGGAACTGTGGATCAGCTCTACACCCTGTCCAGGGTGCTGGAGGGTTCGTGGGAGTTCGCTCATCCTGTCCACATGTGTTTTGTGGATTTGGAGAAGGCGTTCGACCATGTGCCCTGTGGTGTCCTGTGGAGGGTACTTTGGGAGTATGGGGTCCGGGGAGCCTTACTCAGGGCTGTCCGGTCTCTGTATGACCAGAGCAGGAGCTTGGTCCGCATAGCTTGCAGTAATTCAGACCTGTTCCCAGTGCATGTTGGACTCCGACAGGGATGCCCTTTGTCACCGGTTCTGTTCATAGTTTTTATGGACAGAATTTCTAGGTGCAGCCAGGATCCGGAGGGGGTCTGGTTCGGGAACCACAGGATTTCCTCTCTGCTCTTTGCAGATGATGTTGTCCTGTTGGCTTCATCAAGCCAGGACCTCCAGTATGCATTGGAAGGGTTTGCAGCCAAGTGGGAAGCGGCTGGGATGAGGGTCAGCACAGCTAAGTCTGAGGCCATGGTTCTCGACCGGAGAAAGGTAGTTTGCCCTCTCTGGGTGGGTGGAGTGCTCCTTCCCCAAGTGGAGGAGTTTAAGTATCTTGGGGTCTTGTTCACGAGTGAGGGAAGATCGGAGCGTGAGATCGACAGGCGGATTGGTGCTGCGTCCACCGTTATGCGGTCGCTATACCGGTCCGTCGTGGTGAAGAGAGAGCTAAGCCAGAAAGCAAAGCCCTCAATTTACCGGTCGATCTACGCCCCAATACTCACCTATGGTCATGAGTTCTGGGTCCTGACCGAAAGAACGAGGTCCCGGATCCAGGCGGCTGAAATGAGCTTCCTCCGTAGGGTGGCTGGGCACTCACTTAGATAGGGTGAGTAGCTCGGTCACCCGGGAGGAGCTCGGAGTAGAGCCGCTTCTCCTCCACATCGAGAGGAGCCAGTTGAGGTGGCTCGGGCATTTAGTTCGGATGCCCCCTGGATGCCTCCCTAGGGAGGTGTTCCGGGCATGTCCCACTGGGAGGAGGCCCAGGGGAAGACCCAGGACACGCTGGAGAGACTATGTCTCTCGGCTGGCCTGGGAACGACTCGGGGTCCCCCCAGAGGAGCTGGAGGAAGTGGCCGGGGAGCGGGAAGTCTGGGCATCTTTACTTAGACTGCTGCCCCCGCAACACGGTCCCGGATAAGCGGAAGAAAATGGATGGATAGATGGACTAACAAGGTCAGGAGTTAGCGTAGTCAAAGCAATATTTGTTTTAGCGGTATTAGTCTGTTTCTAACTCTGCTTTGAGCATTACATGTATTGTGAATTAGTTAATGTAGCAAGTGTGTAGTGTGTCACAAACAACTTCTAAATTACTATGAGCGCAATTAAAAATGTCTGACTGGCTGATGGATTTATCTCTGACTCTTCTGCCTTGCTAAATGCTTCTCATAGTTCGATGCGCCTTGTATATGATATAAGTCCAAAAATAAACCATTCATTGACTGTGCTCCTTGTAATCCGATGGACCCTATAGTGTGAAAAATACGGTACAAACACAAGGTTAACCTATGTTTAATTTCACTAGAGTGATAAAGCTGTGTATCAATAGTGGCTGTATCTAAACAAATGCAGAATCAAGCTTTAGCAACATGGACGATGTACTCCATGAAGTAGACTTCCCTGACTTGAATTGCCAGAGCAGAGCAGTTTTTATACTGAATGGGTTGCATTGTTGAATGGCCACCGTGATACACAACACAGCACACATGGAACGGAGAACAAGTATATCCACAGTCCAGTAACTTACCATGTCAAAAAGATCATTTGAGATCTTCGCGGTACTGAGCACCAAGGTGCCAGTAGAATATGCTGTACAGTGTTGCGACTTGGCATTACCTGAGCTCGTCAACATCTGTATGTGCGTTTGTGTGAGGGTGTGTATGCAGAAAAAAACTCTACAGGCCGTTTCAACATAAGAACACAAGAAGAAATGACACTCTGAATGGAGACAAAGCGCACATACCAAAGGGAAAAGTAAAGCTGAAATTGCTCCAGCACTGCACATAACATGCGATCAGGCATACCCTGTAAATAACACATAACAGTTAGTCAACATCATGGCTTATATGGTGTACAGTACACTAACCACATCTACAGTACGCTCATAGAGACAGGAATGCCCACCACGTCTGACATCAAGGCATATATGCGACACACTCTGAGTGAGTGAGTGTGGAGGAAGAGGATGAGGTGGATAAGGACCAGCAGACTCACTGTGAGGCTCCTCATTGGTGCATTCATCCCAAGGTCACGGAGGTGGAGAGACCAACCAGAGAAAGATCGAAGATGTGAAAATGTCCCAAAGGCTTGGAAGTCCTGCAGCAACAATAGCAGTCGCAGGAAAAAACATGTGAGAATACATGTGTGTACTTAGGTGCAGGTGTAGCGAAGGATTGAAGCCGCATACTCGCATAGGATTTTTCTACCTTGATTAAGCTCAAAGCGGTTTACAGTTGAGATTTACTAAAATAAAAGCAGATTTGGTGGCTTTATTTTCCCAGTGATCACAGCACACAGTCTTTGTTTTAATTTTTAGTCCAAAAATTTTTTAAAAAGGATTATTCGAGTTTAATGGAGTTCTCCAGAGTCTTTAAACTTTGTTTTTTAAGATCAATGCAGGTTGTATAAATCCACAGCTTCACTAGCACTACTTTAAACCATGCTTGTCTACAAACTCCAGTTATGACCTTTAATTTACTGTATATGACATTGTCAAACAATGCAGATAATCCTCATTATATATTAAAGAAATATCAATGGTTTAATTCTTCACCACCATTTTGCTCTGCAGTGAGCAAAGAATAAAGGCAACCTTGGTCATTTCAGTGACAACAGAACTTGAACTTTGAGTCAGGGACTCTGATTTGGTAGTGACTTATGGATGGTGTCCCTTTTAACTCACCAAAGTGCCAACTGTTTGAAAATAATTGTTTGTGCTTGGCTGGAATTGTATCACACCAATCCTTTCATATATCAGAATAGAGCTGTGAATGAAAAAGCCTGGAGCAAGATTTGCATTATTTGCACTACTTTTGACATTTCACACCAAACTACTTCCAACTGTAGGTGACGTGAACTAGTACGTGAACTAGTTTTGGGTAGCAATAGTCCAATGTGAAAGCTATATGTTAAACGTAGATTCAAAATTGCACTTAAAGCACATTCTTGAAAGTGCGTCACATGCCCAGTGTGAATGCAACTTCAAAGAAACTGGAGGTGGCAACATGCAAAGATGTTACAGACTAAGTGTTTGTGATTTTTAACTCAACATGTGGACTAAAGCTGAAGCATTGTTGTGGATGGAAACTTGACAAACAAAGGGGGCTTTGGCTGAAGCTTGGTTGGGCTCTAAAAAATAATCCGATTTGAGGGGTTGACTTGAAAGTGAAAGAAAATCACTAGAAAGTTGGCACAGAAGTAGATACGCCTCTTTTCATCTTTCGACTGCTCCCTTTAGGGGTCATCAGTGATCACTTCGTCTCTAGCTAGCTTACCCTCATATCCTCCTTGAGCACATCTACCAACCTTCTCTTTGGTCTTCTTCAAGGCCTCTTTTCTGGTAGCTCCAACCTCAACATCCTTTCACTAACATAATCACAGTCCCTCCTCTCAATTTGACTAAACCATCTCAATCTGCTTTTCTCGATTTATCTCCAGAACATCTAACATGAGATGATCCTCTGATGTATTTATTCCTGATTCTATCCATCTTCATCACTCCTAAAGAGAATTTCAGCATCTGCAGCTTTGTTCCCTCCAGCTCTGCCTCCGGTTTCTTTCTCAGTCACTAAACTAACAATATGGTCGCTCTTTCCACAGTATTCTAGAAATTTTCTTTCTTTCTTGCTGAAACTGTTTTGTCACACACACTTGAAAGCTTCTTCCGCTCATTCCAACCTGCTTGCACACAGCGTTTCACCTCTTTGCCATAATCCGTTGCTCTGGAATCTGGACATTGACCCTAAGTACACAAAGTCCTCAACCTTCTTCACCTCTGGTCCCTGTAACTTCACCATTCCACTTCAGTCTATCTCATTTACACACAGATTCTCTGTCTTGCTGTGGCCACTCTGGACATCCTCATCCAAACCACAGCTCCACTCTGCATTTATTCTCTCTAGAGTTACAAACACAATGCAGCTCCTTTTAACCTTTTGTTCTTCTCCAGAAACATCATCAAATCTGCAGTGGAGACACCACAGGAAGAACCAGGTAAGAAATACCCTGTTTGCTACAAAGAAGGAGACGAAGAAACCGCAGGGCCAAAAAAGAGCGAATAAGTGCTGCATGGTGGAGGAGCCTGGCACAATGAAGTCAAACTTTATTCAACTAAAATATCAAAACAAAAGCAAGATGGAATTCTTATGTTTGTGCACTTGCAAACTTGCAAAATAATGCAAGTGTATCACAGTTTGATTATTCTTTAAAGTTCTTACCAATGTGAAAAACCATCCACCTTTTTAAAGTCCATGTATTTAGAAGCAGTTTCCCTGGATAATTGCTACACTTAACATATGCAGATGAAGACATGGGGAAGAGTGAAAACAAAATTGCAGACTAAGTGCTATTATGTGGGAGAATAGGTGACAAAGACTGCAATTACTTTCCCATTTAGAGACAGAACTATTCCTCACCCAGTATGATGTGATCTCTGGGCAGAATAATTGTAACTGTAAGTTGCTTATTCAGACCATCCCCGACTGAGTTTTATTCTTAAAGGAACTGTGGCAGTACATTCTTAAATGGGGAAAAAGTTTAATACATGTCAACTAACATGGCATTTTAGCAATTTTTGGGTTTGTTTAGCCAAATATTTACATCTGGCAGTTTAAGAGCTCATTATATTAATGAAATTGCTCAAAGTTTATGAAAAAATATCAGGATGAATTTTAAAAAGATGTTCTTATGAGAACTAAGCTAGCTGAATATTGTGAATTTGTTTTGTCTTACATCTATTGAGTTATCAAACTGTTAATAAATTGCATTTTTTTTCTAGAAATCATTTAGAAAATTATGCTTTATGTCCGTGTGTGATGCAAAGCAAGTACCAAGAGTTATTTCTCCACCTTCATAAGAGGTGTAGTTTTTTTGCATAGGAGGGTTGACTTGCATTTTCTCCATTTGTAGAAGGCAAATATTACTAGACAAGGCTTCTTACAAAGTTTATATTCAATGTTACTGTAAAATTATCTAAAAATAAGGCTCAATTACTAAAAGGGCAAAATGGCAATGACAAAAGACATTTATATTCAGAGTTTGCAGAAAGTCTATCTAATTCATGTTTCTAAAATAGCAAAATTCACTTTTGGACAAAAATCCTATGTTGCAACATTTTAAACATTTGAAACTTTACCAGAAAAACTACAAACGTGACAGGCAAATTCCTTATTCGAGCCTATCATACATAGAACCTGAAGTGCAAATGACCTCAACAAATCCAAATACATATTAAAGATTATGACAAACTAAAGCCACGAGCGGTGTTGGATGGCCTGAAGGCGCTACTCGCCTTGTCACTACCTGCCCACGCGCTCACCGCTAAGCAGTCATACCCCCCCCCTCCCTCTTTCTGTAAGGCTGGTCTGAGCTGTATGTGGCAAATTAATGTAAAAAGCTCCTTTTTCAAAATGGCGGCTTTTCTGTTGTTTATTTTCTCCATACCAACTATTTTATGTTTGGGTTGTCTGGGATACCAAACAGATCGACATAAGTTTTGGTGGAATTGGAAAAAGTAAACATTTGGATTTCCTTAGCCACAAAGGTTGTTTTGCTTGCCGTGCCCACATTCCTCATATGTTCATATCCTGTGTTTTATCATTTTGCTCAGCTCTAGTCAGGGTTGACTCTTGCCAGTCAATATATTACATTTTCACAATACTCCAATAAAAAACAGGCGCGTAATAGAAGAATGCCACTTTGCCATGCGCACACCGCTCAAAATCTAATTCCAACATTTATTGCACAGTAGGTTCACCTTTTTGCTCGAGAAGTTACAAGACAATCAATGAAAATCCCTAGAAGGAGTTTTCGTTTGTAGTATCACTAAAAGTTCTTTTCTTTTTTTAATTCAACATGGCGGCCTCTACCCAAAGTGAAAGGTCAAAAAAACTTCTGTTGTGGTTGTAGACTGAAGTTGGTGGCATGTGCGTGAAATTTTGTGAAAACAAAAATGTTCTTTTCTCATATTGACTGTCATTTGCATTGGCTAGAAAAATCATAGAAAAATATCTTTTGCATAATAATTTAGAACAAGCCATGGTGTCGATGATTTTAAAGGCAATTCAAACACCATGCTCAACACATTTTTGTATTTTTATACAGCAAATTTAACATCACAGATTTCCTGAAGTAAAAACCTCAAAAATTATATTTAAAATCTAATTATTAAAAAAAAAAAAAACTAATAAATCTAAATTTTTTAAGAGGACTGTTTAGGACGCACTATGTTCTGACGGTGAAAACTTGCATAGTTTATAAAAAAGAAAATTTGAAATACAATTTTTTTTTCCCACATGAAAAAATTGTTCAAGCGCAATGCATGGTGGTCTTGGTCTAGTGAAAATCAATGCACACTGGTTTGCCCAGAGGCTTCTGGAAAATATGACAGGACAACAAAATGGCAAACACGCTATATAGTGCATTAAATAGTAAGTTCTGACACAATTATAGAATTGATTTCTGGGGATGGACACACTGATCATGTGGTATTTTAAAGGGATCTCAAACACTTACACAAGTAAATTGTTTTTTTTTTTTTTTTTGTTTTTACTATAAACTAATCAATTCAATTAAAGAAAAGTTTTCCTAACCCTTACATTGTGTTGTTAGAATTGACTCGTCTCACACTTGAAAAAGGGTCAGTTTTGACACGTTAGCTTGAAATTCATGAAACACTATGAAAGAAAGAGATTTTAAAATTATTAATCAGCATCTCATTCTTTCCTTCCTTTTGAATGTTTGTTTCTTTTTTGTAGTAAAGTGCTTTAAATGTTACAATTACTAATATAACTATTTTAAATTAAGCTATTTAGTTGATAAATAAATGTGTAAATAATAACCACAATGTTTTGGGTTGTGCTGGTACACATGTGGGCTTCTGTGGTAAATAAATAAAGAAAATGTCGATAGACAGGTTTTCTACAGCATAAAAACATTTGTTAAATGGCTGTTTTAACACTGAATTATGAGAGTTGCAAGTATGCAGCCAAGGTTACTATGGAAACGACAAGGGCCAAAGCAGCTATTTAGCAAAAAAAAATGAAGAAAATACATATTTATATTTGTGAATATGGGTGACTACAGGTTATATTAGAGCTCAAATGAAGCGTCACAGGTCGGTCAAGTGAAAATATTGCAAGAACACGACGCTATTCTATTAAGGCCTACTGTAAAGGATGGGATTTCCACCAGTTCCTGGAGTGTCAACAAGCTAGCAAACAGCAGCATCGAAAAGCATCCGTCTGGCAAAGACGGTGAACGCTCGCTCGCGCGCGCTGGCGCTCGCCGCGATTCTAAGAGCTGAAAACATTCCGAAATTAACTTACTAGAGGGGGGAACCCTTATCTGCCGTGTTTGGCCCTGTCCACGAACCAGGTGTTTTCTGATGTGCTGGATTCGTGTAGGAAAGCCCGGGAGCGCGCAGGATGCAATCACATCAAGAGGACAAGCGCGTGCTCCGGCAGCGCGCGGACGTTTCCATGGTTACACCTGGAGCTCTTCCTGTGTCTGCATCCCGACGACTCAAATGCATTTGTCCCAATCCGGAAGCATTTCAAACAAACACCTACATTTTAACCTTTATCTTGTGTTTATCCGGAAAAAGCTATCTCTAGAAAGTAGTGAAATGATCTGTAATTTTTACTTAGCAAGAAATCTTATCATAAGATCTCAACATCTAGAAACAAGTTCCACACAAGCATTAAAAAAATAAGATGAATAAGATTAGACAGAATGACTTGAAATTTTATGTTAAACAGCCTTTGTATAGATCTGAGTCTTTATTAACCTAATTGTACATGTTGGCCCATCCCACTTAATCTTCATGAAATCTAAACTGTGCACTTATACTTAAAGCATATTTTTTTTAAACTGTCAAAGGTTTACTGTGGCTTCTCCATCTCTTCAAATAATTGTGTTTATGGACTCACTCCAATGAAAATGGTGGTTTTAGTGTTTTTACATGTTATTGTGGCATTTATTTGATGACGGAGGAATAAAGAAAATTTAAATTTTGGATTTCTGAGTATTTATTTATTGAAATCATTGTGAATGGAACAGATGAAAAAAATGCAGTTGGAAAAGCTTGTAGATGTTACATGGGAACTACTATAGCAAGCTACAAGCTCCCTTCTAATGCATCTTTTTGTAGACAACTAGTTCCATGTCTTGTTTTCCTTGTCCAAGCTGGCATCTGGCTCAAAACTGTAAGGCTGGATAGCTCCAATATTGCTCACCATTTATTTTGCAATGGTAATGTTCTGTTGGGGGTGTGAGGGGCTGTAAGCTAGCGGTAGAGTGTGTAAACAGATGGATGACAGGAATTAGGGACGGGCTTACTCGGTGCCGACAGTTCTGCCCACAAGTCAGAAATGTATTTTTAATCAACTACTGCCGCTCTGCAGAAAGTATGTCCTAGAAAACAACACATAATTATAATTAAAAGACCACTGGGAACACTTTTTCAGTAGACCATACGATGATTGGAGTGGTACTTTTTATAATCTGAAATAAAATGTCTCATGAGGATTTTCTAAAATAAGCTAATAGAGATTTTTGAGTCTTAAATCAAGCTTTTTTTTTTTTTACTGTTGAGAGTGTGGAGCAAAATGATTTTCATTCATTTTAATAACAATTTCCTTATATCTGGAATCTAAAGTGTACAAAGGAATTAATGATTTTACGTTTTAAAACCCTACTGTGTGAAGTCATAGTTATAAATCTCATTTGGAAGAAGGTATTGACTTTAAAGACTGTAATAGACTTTAAAAAAAAATATTTGAAAATGTTTTTCTTAGTAGGAGATTGCACTACAATGACTTTAAAAAAACGAAGATAAAGAAGTATAAAAATTAGAGGATGCTACTGTAAACCACCTCAGTTTTGTGGCAGATTGCCTTCCTGATCCATCCATCTGCATTTACTTGTCCTTGGAACTTAAGATGCCCTTAATGGACTTTGTTGTTTACCTGTTTTGTTTATCTATAATAAGATCCAAAGAAATACTGCAGAACAAAGAGGATCTGTCAAAAAAAGAAGGAAAAAGTTGAAAAAAAATTGTCTGCTTCAAATTACATGTCAAACTGGTGAGTCAACTTTTCATTTTGGCTGTTTTTTCCCTTTTCAGCTCCAGTCCAGGACTCCATCTGAGAATCCAACTAAAAGGCATTTTGAATGCAGAGGGCTGTGGGACTCTGAAGGGAATGAACCAGTTCAGGCCAGCCTGCTGCTATTTTTCTCCTTCTCTCCTTTTCTTTGCTCTCCCACTCTCCACTCTTGTCCTGTCTGTTTAAAGAGCAAAAAGGTTGGGAAATTCCTTTAAGCTACTTTACTTCAAGTTTCTGTGGGATCTAAACATGCACACTGAGATTTTGGTGCAGCCCATGTTAGTGCCGTTATTCCTGATCATCCTCTGTACCTTTGAGGACACTTTGTTACAGTCTGTGAGGTGAGTCTCCACGTGGTTCAACTTGTGTTTTTTTCTGTTTTATTTCGAGGTAGTGAGTAGATGAGGTAGAGGGTTTACATTCTGCTTAGAGACAACTTTTGGAAAGTGAAATGTAAAATATATGCTCCTATCTAATGGGTCAACTTAAAAAAAGTTTTTTGAAAGATTGCAATCAGGTGTTTTGGTTTTTCATCACAGATTGGAGGAAAAAAAAATTCAAATATTTCAAATACAATGATTAAATTGTCTAAACTGAGCATGTTATGATATAGATCTACAGAGCACATTGAATTTTCTGCCCATTTTCTGCTTGGATTCACTTACTAAAAGATTCAGGACATTTAACATGATCAAATAAAAACTTACAATGGCTTTTGAAAGACATCCTATCACTTTATTTCTAAATGATCGATGATCTTTATATTTCTTGCAACAGTGGTTAAATGAGAAATTAAATTGACTGGCGTGACCTTATTAACTCAGTCAGCAAAACACAGGGTTCAAGAGAAGGTTTATGGTTTGGTTTTCTTTTGGCGGAAGTGATGCTGTACATAAATGACACATTTGTTTCATGCCTGTAAATCAGAGTTGTTACATGCTTCAGCTTTACTGTGACAGCACAAATAAACAAAACAAACAAATTAGACCTGTGATTAGAGATTTCAGAAAGCACAACACGACATACAGGCAGAATGACAGGCAAACAGTGGGAACCTTGAAAACATTTCTGCAGGCACAAATAAAACAACACCCTTAAACATGGTTTCAATTTTATGACAATAAACCTCTTCAGAAAGTTATTAATTGGCACAAGAAGATTCGCAAGTCCTTGAAGCAGCAGAGTTAAAAAGCAAAAAACTTTGGTGAAGAAATTGTGATGCTGAATCCCATTTTTCTGAGAAGAACATACAATGTTACTTTTGTTTCCAACTTATGCAGGGTATGTCTTTCTTCCGGATAAAGTCCAGGGACCCCAGAGCGTTCCCAACCACTGAAACTTCCTCAAAAGTACAGCTTGTTCAGTATCGTCCAACAGCCTTTGTCTCAAAATGTCAGTCAGGTGTTAATCTGAGCAGCATTATCAACTATCAGCTCCAGCTCTTATCAAATGGATAGAAAAGATGCTCAATCAAAACTTGAATCTTAAAAAATTCCTTTTGTTTTATGATTTTTTTGAATACATTCCACTCCGATCATCTTTTGATTGATTGTAAAAACATTTCCAGTGGTCTTTTAATTATGATTATGCCCTTTTTAGTTAAAATCACAAAACCTGGGTCGTTTTCTAGGACATAGTTTCTGCAGAGCTGCAGCTCGTAAGAAATTTGCCTCTGAGTTGTGGGTAGGAATGCTGGCAAGCCTGCCCCCATTTCCCATGATCCCTTTGTTGTTTACGGTCTGTCCTGCTAGCTTACAGCCCTCACAGTCTCATCCGAACATTACTGGGGCAGCAAAAATGGCGAGCAATGTCACAGCTATCCACCTGTCAAGGAAAACAAAGACGTTTACAGATCTAATTGTCTACAAGACAATGCATCACAATGGAGCGGAGCAGGGAGCCGAAGCAGCTTCTACATCATACCCACAAGCTTTTTCAAACAGAATTGATTCAGTCTGCTTCTGATTCACAACAATTTGGGTAAAGAAATCAGAAATGCAATTTAGTTTTACATTTCTTCATAAATGTCCTCCATTATGTGAAAAATGCCAAAAGAACATATTTGAAAACACCAATTGTATTGCTGTGAGTCTTTAAATTAATTTATGCACCAAATCTGACAGAGATTGAGCAGGGTTTTTGTTGAGAGTCTTTTCTGTGAGTCACTCCCAAAACAGTCAAGTCATCTGTCAAGAGAAAACCAGTTTATACAAAGAGTTAGACAACACTGCCACACAAAATTATCTTAATTTGCCTTTCACTATGACGAAAAAACAGGCAGTTTTCAAGGAACTTAAGAAGAAAAAGTTGAAATTTAAAATTCCAGGCTGTAGGATTTTGATTCATTATCATCCGTTGCAGTAAAATATCTATAATTATCCTTGAGTTGATTTATTAAGAGAGAAAAAAATAGAGCCATTAAAGTATTATGATGAACTATAGATCACTTCTCATCTTTCGTGAAAGCAGGGTAAGAAAACATTGAAAAATCTGAAGCCCCAGTAAAATGGAGTGAACCTTTGAAAACACATATTTCATGTTTATTTTAAATAGGAGAGCCAGGAACATTTGAGCTGTTAATTGTTTGCACTGACTCGAACTCTGCCTAACAGTGGGCCAAAATAAAGACCAGGCAAATATGGGAAAGGAATGTCAGATTCAACTCAAATGAAAAAAAGAGGTATTTAATGAAGAACAGCAACAGCTGCTAAGTGAACTCACGGACAAAAAAGATGTGCAAATGATTGAACAGGAATATAAAAGCTGTATATAAAAAATATAAAATGTCTATGATCTAGTCTGGTTCAGAACATTTACATTTTTTTTTTTGTTCTTGCTCAATTAATAACGTTTTTTTCCAGAATAAAGGGCTTTTTTTCTTTTTTACAACAAAGTGAAATGAAGAGAAAAGGGAAGATTTTCACAATAGAATATTTAAAAATGGATAAAAGTAATTTTATTTACAGTTTTGTTTCTTCATTTGATATTGCCAAAATTGAAAGTCTATATTAAAAAACACATCATAAGAATAATTTTAACATATTTTTTTTTGTTTGATGGTACTTGAAGTTTTCCAGACAGTTCTTCAGTTCTGGAAAGCTTTCGTGTCCACAAAGGTTAGTTGGGTGAAATACCAGGTGGCAAAACACACGAACTACTGGATGAAAAATCTCATAAAACAGTAAAACAGTTGACCGTTTTCCTCTTTCCCAGCCAGGTACGTCAGGCATGTAGACTATCAACAGACTCGTCCAACCGCCGCTGTCGGACACCTGATGGAAAGATATGTAGCGGTCGGGGCAAATGCGACTGCGGCGTCTGCATCTGTGACGCAATGTCACCTGGGAAGTTCTACGGTCCACGCTGCGAGTGTCACAACTGGGTCTGTGCGACACATAACGGGCACATTTGTAATGGTACGTATAGGTCAACCTCATTAGTTCATCAGTTTTCCTTTATTCACATGGTTTCATTTTCGTTGCGGTACGTGTGGCTGGTTTTGAGACAATAGGTCACCTAAGTGATGCGGCAGATTTCCTAACTGTAGGCTCAAAGGGAATCTTGTGTAATGGACTCTCAGGATGATATATAGAACTAATCTAAGCCAGATGCTGGACAAGTGGAAATCCTTTTCATTCCATTCATGCCATTACATAGAGTGATTGTTTTTGTTCCACTTTTAAGTCCTTCTATACTTCAGTATAGCAGCGGTTGAAGGATTTTACCTTTGACAAACAAGAATTTCCTGGCAGCACTTCAAAGAATTTCACCCATAAGATGGAGCTTGTTGGCTCTCAGGCATTACAAAGGCATCATCTGCCATTTGAGTCCTCAGCTTTGAACTTTATTTCTTTAAGCTTCATTGCCTACTGAGCAGGTTTGTCATTATCAGACTAGCTTACTCTCTAAACAGAAAAAAATAGCACATCGAATCTAGGCTCTGTGTATTTGTTTTATAGTTTTGTGTTAAAAACTAAGAAACCTCATATCAAAAGTAAAGTATTATTCTTGACTTCAACCATTTTATTACTGTAATGGTGAATCACACAAATAGTCAATGAAGTCTGACTAAACAAAAATACAAAAAAGCAATAGAATAGAAAATAGAAATTTAACTGATCACAAAATGGGAAAAATTGACATGGAAATTAATATAATACACACTTATTAGATATACCTGTCCAACTGCTCATCAACAGGAATGTTAATCAGTCAATCACATGGTCCGTATTGACATGATAGCTGACTAAATAAATGCATCAAACAGCTAAATGCATTTATACCTGTAGACATGGTCAAGATGATCTGCTGCAGTTCAAACCGAGCATCAGAATGAGGAAGAAAAGTTAATTTAAATGACTTTGAATGTGCAGTGGTTGTTGGTACCAGACAGGCATTTCAGAAACTATTGATCCACTGGGATTTTCATCAACAACCATCTCTAGAGTTTACAGAGAATAGTCTGACGAAAAAAAAAACATCCAGAGCAGCAGTTTTGGGGGCAAAAAAATGCTTTGTTGATGTCATAGGTCAGAAGAGAATTGCAAGACTGGTTCCAGCTGATAGAACTGCAACAGTAACTCAAATAACCACTGGTTACAACCGAGGTCTGCAGAAGAACATCTCTGAACACACAACACATCCAACTTTGAGGCTGATGGGCTACAGCAACAGAAAAACACTCCTGGTGTCAATCCCGTCAGCTAAGAAAAGGAAACTGAGGCTATAGTTCACACAGGATCACCAAAACTGGACAATGGAAGATTAGAAAAACAGTGTCCGGTCTGATGAATCTCCATTTCTGCTGCAACATTGGAATGGCAGGGTCAGAATTTGGCATCATAAACATGAAAGCATTGATCCATCCTGTCTTGTAACAACAGTTCAGGCTGCTGCTGGTGGTGTAATGGTGTGGGGGATATTTTCTAGGCACACTTTTGGCCCTTTAGTACCAGTTGAGCATGGTTACAGCGTCACAGCCTACCTGAGTGTTGCTGACCACATCCATCCCTTTATGACCACAGTGTACTGTCTTCTGATGGTTACTTCCAGCAGGATAGACTCCATGTCATAAAGCTGGATTCATCAGACTGGTTTCTTGAACATGACAATGAGTTCACTGGACTCAAATGACATCCAAAGTCACCAGATCTCAACCCAACAGATCACCTTTGGGATGTGGTGGAACAGGAGATTGACATCATGGATGTTAAACCGACAAATCTGCAGGAACTGTGTGATGCTGTCATGTCAATATGGAGCAAACTCTCTGAAGAATGTTTCCAGAACCTTAATTGTTGAATCTTTGCCACCAAGGATTAGGGCAGTTCTAACGGAAAAAGGGTCCAAACCCGTGCTAATAGAATAGAATAGAATAGAATAGAATAGAATATAACATAACATCATGTAATAGTTTTTTTTTCTTTTCTATTCCTTATATGTATTTATCACTGGAGATAAATGGTTTCCACAGTAGAAAACAAAAGCCCTTCTTGACTGCATTGTTTACTGACTGAAGTTGACTTCATCACCTGACAAGAACTGACAGCAACTTGGGAGATGAGGTTTCAAACGCCCGCAGTCAAGTCGAACAGAGAGCAACTTGACACAACAGCTGTTCTTGTTGCAATGCTGGCTGCAGCATTGCCTTTAAGACAGAGCTTTCTCTTGTGTTCCCATCCTTAGAATGTCATAAGATCACATGAACAAGAGGCAAAGTGACTGAGAGAGCACAATCTGAAATCCCTTGAGACATGACATGCTTTCTAGTAGATGTGGAGAAAAAGGGAATAAATACAACCTTATGCTTTAGTCACAACCGGCCTCAGGGGTGGGAACCGACTGTTTGCAGGCAAAAAACTGGCAAACTTGTATGGAACAGGTAGGTCTCCTGCACGGAGATCGTTGAGTGCTTGCTGAGTCAATAAAGCAACAATATTTATGCAAACTTTTTTCCATAGGCATGCTATAGGCAACCAATTATAGCAAACACTTAACACGTAAGGGGTTAGAGACGCAGGCAGGTTGTATGGTGTTTTCATTTTTTAACTTGCTGAAAACTACGTACTGCATAGGGAACCTGTAAGTGCTGTTAAAGTGATCAGTGCACAATCTGTGTGTGCAGCCTGACTGTTAGAAGTTAGACAATCAGGGTGTATTTTGTGTTGGCATCCTACAAACACTTACGTTTCACCTGCACACCTCTTGCGTGCAGCATTGGTGCCCGATCAGTAAGGACCCAGTGCCTCACTAATGACCAGAGTGTGGGGTAAACGGCGCTGTACAACAGCATTACCCGTACATCATACATGTACGCAACTTACGTTGTCCTTACAAATTCATTACAATGCAGTTGCCACACACACAACAATAGTACATTTGTCATCCTGTCATCTTGCTTACTAACGTCATCTGGGTCCAAGATGGCAAAATCTACCCCGCGTAAAAATGGCGACTGAATTGACTTCATTTAATTGGAACAAGAAGTAAGGCATTTTCTATGGGTGAGGTCAAACTCACTATGTCCAGTTCTCTCTTATACAGTCGATAGTCTGAGTCGTTTCTGTGGCAACCACTCTGACAAAGTGGACTACACATAATCTGTTAATCAAAAGTTTTGAAAGTTAGACGTGAGACTACATACTTTCACCAAGGCATCTGATTGGTTTGTTTATAACTTGCAAAGCATAGTCAAAAATAAATTAATTTTCAAAATTAGGATTAGCAAGAACATGTTAGAAAAAGGTATCAGAGCAAGAATGGTTATTCTGACTAAAAGAATGGCGAACTACAAAATGTTTATTACTCAATAGAAGTCTTTGGAATTTTGGCTGCTGGAACCTGCGGCTACTTCCTGTTTTGAACACTCATTTTGGTTCACATATACGTGCAATGGTCCAAACAGAACCTGAGTAGGCTCCAGGACCCAAGACCCCAAATGGGACAAAGCAAGACCAGAAAATGGATGGAGAAATTATGTGGCTTCCAAGTTTATAACTGGAGCACAATGATTATTTTCCAGCTATGATCTGAAACAAGTGTGTTCAACCAGACTGTTAGCAGCAAGCAGGGTTACGATGGATTAAGGTCTGGCCAACTCTGGTCCTCAAGAGCCACAACCCTGACTGTTTTCCAGCTCTCCCTGGACTGCTTGAAGCTGACTACCTAACTCAGGTGTGTTTAGTCAATCAGGATGTGGAATCACTTGAGTCAGCTAATCAGCAGCAAGCTGGTCAGGGAGAACTGGAAAACAGGTGGGGTTGGCCAGTCTGGAGCTTTAATACTGTGGTGAAATTTCTTAGTAAATTAAGAGACTAGTGGGAGAATTTCCACTGACTGGTTCCTGATCACAAGCCCTTGCCTATTTAAGTTTATATATCATGGCTTCAACACTGAAAAGACAACTGTGATCAGCTTCTACATTGCCAAAAATATGCCACAAAAGTGTGATTTCAAAGCTGCAGCATGATCAGAAATAAGTTACTTTTTTTTCCTAAAGTCTTTCGTTGCAGTAACAATAAAAAAAAATATCAGCAAAAGAAAAATAACCCTCTTCAATATAGGTCAAACAACAGATTTAAGTTTTTGGTAACAGTGGGTTTTAATAGGTTTAAAGGGGCTTTGTTTTGCTGTGTAATTAAGGAGTCGGGTTTATTTTAAAACTTAATTAATAAACATAATTTTAATGTACTTGTGTTACATTCTTGTGATATTTAACATTTTTAATTTTCTAAATTTAAATACATTAAAGTAATTTATCATATCATTGAAAAATATCGGCTCATTTGATATCTTTTTTGAGACAATTTGATTACCGTATTTTTCAGCCTATAGGTCACTCCTGAGTATTAGAATGATTCGGAATTGCTTCCCTATCCCCACGGCTTCTCCCTTTTCCTACATTTGTCCCTCCAAATGTTGAGAAACCGCTTGATGATGTCATCAATTGTCACCGGTCATCGTTAGTGCTAGAATGCTGAATAATGATCTTTATAAATTTAGTAGAGTGCAGCAAAAATACAATTCAGGCACAATGTATTTATTGCTCCAAAACAAAGATAAGTGTTGGATTTTAAGTTTATAAACTACACAAAGCTGAATGCACAGCCCCACTGTCACTGGAAGTAAACACATCTTCAAAATACAGTGTCAGTGTTGTCCTATTTTCAAAGTAAAACTGTTGAGTGTTTTTTTTTGTAGTTGAATAAATTCAGACAGATGGGTTTTTTTTACTGACTTAAGTTCTGCAAAAGAAGTATTTGCCTTAACCATTTAGCACCAATGTTTAACTCCAGAGTTAACATTATTTTGACCATGGTAACTCTTCAGCTGATAACACAAAAAAACGTAATTCCAGCGGATTCTGAAGCCGAGAAAATCAGCCTTGCTCTGATGTGTGACACTGCACAGTAGTGAAGTCCTTTTGCAATCAAGGTGAATCAGCTGATTCTGCAGCAGCCGAAAGCAGATTCTCATACCAGCTTTGTACTGAATTCTTTAGAACGTGAAGCATTACATATTGCTGTCCAGGTGCTATGAAAACCTACTTATCTCCACTACAGAAATTTGGTCACAAATGTACATTATGTCAATGAAATTTTCATACATCCAGTAAAAAAACAAACAAACAAACATATAGCAACTGTAAAAACATATCATAGTAAGAATCGTGGTTTGATCTGTGAATCGTTGATTCATAATTGAATCGGATCACGACTTAAGTAACCATCCACAGTCCTAGTCAGTGTGTTGCTGCCAGAGCTCGTAAAATACATAACACCATCTGTATAAAATACATACATTTAAATGTAAATTTCTGTGCTTCAGAGCACACCCACAGACATTTATTTGGACAGACAAGCTGGCTGCTGTGAAGAGCTCATTATGTTTCACCCGTCTGGAGAGAGGCCCTGCTTTATCCTGATAATGGGGTTTCACTAAGTGGTACCCTGCCTGCCACTGGAACCTAAGATGGATCTGAAGAGGGATGAGTTTTCACACATGCATCCACAGGATCAGGCTTATTCTCATATCACACTCATCCACTGATACAGCTACGGAGATCCAGACACATGCTAGCACATGAATATGCCCATGTGCGTGAAGCGCCGAGCAATTACACAGCAACAAACACAACATTGCTCACCAGAGGGTATCACGCATGTGTGGTTGCTGTCATTTGCAGGCAGTGTTTCTCCCTGCGGCTCCCTTATCTCCGCCTTTCACAACAGCCTGATAAGATCCAATAGATTTTGACCCGTAGGGAAAAAAAAAAGAGTGTGGCTTTTTGTACCAGAATTTGTTTTTAATTCAGCTCAGACTGAATGAAATCCCCTCACATAGAGCAGGAAATCAAGACAAATAAAGGTTTTGATTTTATCTTAAAAAAATTTGTGACAGTTTCCCACTTCCAAGTGAAACGTGTGAAAAGAATCTCAGGAGATGTGATGGAATTTGCTTTGAAATGAATGTTTCCTTGAATGACATTCTACACTGTGCGCTAGTGATGGGCAGTAACACATTTTTAACATTTGACACCATACATTGCATTAAACATTCCATACCAATGACCAATGCCGATGGCTCCTCTGGTCATTGATTGATGGAGCACTTCAATATGCTGTGGGCTGGGGGGTGTTTTAGCACAAAGCAACAGAGTGACTCCACTAATAACCAAAAATATCTTGAAATGACACATATACTTTCATGGTTTTATTCATTAAATTATTATATATATATATATATATATATATATATATATATATTTTGTCTCCCCAAGAAATAATAGACTTGGTTCAAAACCCACCCAGCGGGTGCCTTGATATCAGCTTGATGTCAAAAATGAATTGATATTTGATCAAATTAGTGGACAACGTTATTTTAACTTTTGATTTTTTACCATTGTTTTAGTGTGGGAAAAACATGAACCGTACAAAGTCAATCTCACATGAAAAAGCACAATGAAGAATGCTGGGTGATACAGTTGACATTCATTTGATATCGATTCGATGGCTACATGTTAAACATCAAATTGATGTCAAATTAATATTAAGTTCACTTCTGTGCTTCTCCTGTTTCTGAAGGATTTAGGCTTAATTACATTAATTTAGGCTAAATTGAATTTCATGTGACTTGAAATTATACGTGATGTTTCCTTTAAGGTAAACTGACTTAGAATGGACCCTATAATTTAACTGGAACATGATGATCAAGGTGCTCTTTAACTAGATTTGTAAAAGTTATAGTAACAAAGCTAGATATAATCTGACATAATTTTGTTGAGTTATCTCAACATTAGAACTTGAATTGTAAAGTTTGTGTTACTTAATTTTATTCTCAAAATTAAAATGTAAATAATTCATACTAACCCAGCAAAACAAGTAGATTTACAAATCAGAAACGATTTAAGTTTCAATAGGTTTTAGTTAATGTGAGAAACATTCATGAAATAATTGATATTCAGTCATTTAAACATGAGTCCAGTTCAACGCCGTCTGGTGCTGAAGAGAAAATACAAACCAGACTTTGAGAGAATCACCAGTTCTAAGACTTTTTCTTTATTTGCATCACTTTTTTAAGTACAACTCCTGTCATAGAAATGAATAAACCACAAATAACGTCAAGATTACTTTAACCAACTATTTAAGAGCACTATTGTGAGGATTGTGTAAGGTTTAGTTTAGTAGGGTTTGTCAGGTTAATCCTCCACAGCTGTCCTCTATCAGTTCATCAACCTCAGTGTTTTTAAGTGTTTGGTTTTCTGCTCATCTGCTCTGCCTCGCCACCTTTCTCTTTCTCCATGGTTTTGTCTGGTTTCATTTTTTTTTAATTATTTTTAAATGTCTTAGTTTCTGCCACCAAACCTGGTCTCCTGCATTTTGGTTCCTTCTTCACCATTTCCTGACACGAGCAGCAGAGTCCGGTCATCTGCTGCAATCATCATGTTACAGCAACAATAATAACAAAAATGACAACATAAATGCATTCAGATGTCCCATCACAAATGTTTATTGCTATATTAACACATGTGATTTAGATGGAAATATTTTCCAAAATGTTATGTTCACTCAAGAAAGGATTTTTTGAGTTTATATATTCCAAGAAGACATTTATTGTATGTTTTATACCTCTGTTATTAGTTGTATTCATTTATTGGTCCAATTTTTAAATACACACAATATCAAAAAGGGGTAAATATCCTGATGTCAAACAAATCTTAAAAGTTTTTCTGTCCATTTTATTTGCACATTCAGCTTGTTTTAAACCTCAATTTGATATTGAGCTTTGATGCTGATTTGACGTCAATTGCCCACTGGGCAAGAACCACATAATTCAAAAACAGGAGCGCTCAACTCCGGTCTCAAAAAGTCACTCCAATGAAAATTGTGTTTTTTTTTTCATTTTTCTGATGATGGAGGACATGCATAAAATAATTTAGGATTAAAACTGCTTTTTGGAGTATTTCTTTTTTCAAATTGTGATGGATCAGGAGCAGATAAAAACCCGCGGTTTAAAAATAATTCAGGTTTGTGATGCAGTTACTGATAGGGGCAGGACAAACTCTCCCAGCAAAAGCTCAAATTCCGATGCATCAATTTGCAAACAAATAGATGAATGTAGTTTTTCATTTTCCTCGTCTGAGCTGCCATCTGGCTATAAGCTGTAAGCCTGGATGACCCTATATTGCTCGCCGTTTTTTTTTTTTTTTTTT
>BSAI01000005.1:8089334-8193449 GCA_036245035.1 Adrianichthys oophorus
AGGGAGAACTGGAAAACAGGCAGGGTGGACCAGGCATTCCTGTCCTAGAACATCTGCTGGGACTGCTAAAAATGTCAAGGCTCAAGGCTGATATAATGGGGTCATTTATGGATGCATCATATTTTATCCAACCTTATAAATCACTATATGTTTTAAGCAACAGTTCACAATCTTTACCTTTGCTTTTTCTGCTGCAGAAAGATTTAATCTAAATGCACTCTGTTCTGTTGTAGTTTAAATATTTACCTGAAAAAAATGCCAGTGCCTCAGTTAATAGGTGTTGTTTGTGCATGCAGTTCTGCAGAAGCTATGATGCTTTTTTTACACCCACACAAATCCCATTTTACAGCTGAGCAACTGGAGGATGACCTGCTCTAACATCTGTTCACCAACTGTGCAGAAACATTCTGTCATTTTATTCCACAGCTAGTCTGTGCTTAAATCTCTCCTTAATGTCTTTTTTAAAAATCCCTTTTGGAATAACATGCTAATGATTCTTGACAAGTTCCCCAGCACTAGCATTTATCATGTTAAATTATTCGAAGAAAAATTCAAGCCCGTTTTTTGCGATTGCTTTGATTTTTTTTTTTTTTTGAGCTGTTGTTGTTCCATCTGTTGATTAAATTTAATGTGGCGAACACAGTTTTCCACAAGCTTTTCTCCTTTTTCCTCTTCAGTGATGAGCAAAAGCCTGCCTACTGCTTCTCTTCTCTAATAGTCTTCTTGCTTCCTGTAGTTGGTATTTCCCATTAAAACTTTCCTAAAACTAAAAAATAAAACTTTAACTGTTTTGTGAAAAAAAAACGTAACTATAGCTCACTTGACTTTCATTTGAAGCGTAAAATGTTTTTTCTTACAAAAAAGATACATAGAAAGTATTGCAAGTATTGAGGATAAATTATGCAATATTTTACTTCAACTAGCATACTAGTTTTCTAGTTTTCATAAAAAAGAAAAAAAAATCAGAAAGCAAACATATTTTCAGAAAATCAGAGTGAAACATTAGCAAAACGACACTCAATGAGGAACCAGAAAAGGTACTGTGGGACAGCACTGATTGGATGATGACATTTGTCTATCATTTTAACCAAAAGTTATTTGATACAAAGCAATACTGGATACTGTCCAATTACAGATGTCCCATAGTACGTGCATTTTCTGGTTTTTCATTGTGTGTCGTTTTGCTAACATTTCACTTTTTCCTTTTTTTCTTTTTATCTTTTGGTTTCTTGAATTCTGTTTGATTTCTAAAATTTGATGTTGTTTTAATAATTTGTTTTGCATTTTGATGGTCTTTGTGATCTTTAGAATGTTTTTTGCGTTGAGTGAGTTTTTGATGTGATTTGCACTTCAGGGCCACCATTCATTAGCATGATCCAAACTTTCCTTAAAATCCCATTGTTTGTAACTCAGACCATGTTTTCTGCCCCGTAATTCATAATCATTCCACTAGAGGCAGCAGAAGGAAATTTCCTGTTCATTTCAAAATGGCTGCTTCCATTAAATCCCACAAAAGCTTTTGGCGGGAAAATTTATTCTAGAGAATAACAAGCTTTTTTTTTTTTGTTAAATGACTACTTGCTATATTGAAAAAAGCTAAATCTGTTGGTAATTAAGTATTTATAACACAGATACATATGTAAAAAAAATGTGTGGATCAAATTTGAGACAGTAAATGTGGTGTCTTTTTTTTTAACACTGCTGACACTATTTTTGCACCTTAAATCAGCATTCCTGTCTTATCAAATCAGCCAACGTATCATAGTTGATACTATCTATAACCATTGAAAGCCAATGAGGTTTAACATTTTCCTATATGTGATTACATTTATTTAGCATTGTGTCAAATCAATCAGTGTGCACCTTCAAATAGCTTTGACTGCGCAAGGCAATCCTTCTGTGAGAATTTTTATTAGAAAGGTCTTAACAGTCAAGTTGAGATAGAAATTCATGTTGATTTTTTTTTTTAAGAAAAGAGCAAAAACTGTAAGTGGGCATCAGTACTAAAATGCAGTCCTCAAGCTGTTACAGCCCATTACTTTTTTTTGCCTGCACATGTTTTGATGTGCTCTCACTTTGATAATCAGAGCTCTGCTGGGCAGTCATTCCATGTGGTGACTCACCTAATGATTTCAGCGTGGGTAGCAAGTCGAAAAAGACACTCAAGTTTGTCCAAGACTAGTGGCATTAGAATTGTCTGTGAAATTCATTAACCCCCACCACCAGGGGTTCATGCTGCTTTAAAAAAAATTGTAACACATAAATCTGATCCAGTGCACAGTGGGTAAAGTTGCACAATCCCACAAAACTGAAAATAGCTGTTAAAATTGTAAATCTAGAAGAAAAGGAGGTGGGATGGTAGTTCTTTGAACAGCACAATATATGAACTATTACTTCTGACAAGGATGTTGTAGATTGTTTTCTCATAACTCAAGTTGTTTTGTTATTTCATGGACTGTAAGTCACAAGAAGGGAAAAACAGAAACAAATTGCCTCATGAAATGAGAATTTTGTTAGAGAACTTGAGTTAAAGGAGGAGTATTATTTGGATTGGTAACAAATGAGCAGAAAGATATCTCAGAAAGTTCTTTTTGTTCTTTTTTTTACCATTTCCTGCATCCTACATTTTTCCATTTGGACATAATGAATGTCAGGAGCAGAAGGTTGGAAGCCTGCTTATCTATTAAAGCTTAATGATACACCAACATTTGAGGGCCACCTTTTGTTGTTGTGCCAACAACAATGCCGCTCTGCAGAAATGACGTCCTTAAAGGTTTGTTTCCATCGCCTCGGCAACCCTTGTTCAAGATCCCACTTTCAATGAAAAGTTTATGCAAACGTGTAAACACGTCCAAAGTGCACATTTCAGGACTTTGCATTTAAAACTTTCACATTAGCAAGGCGTGTTTTTTATGACCTTTTCTTCATTAAAAAAACGTGGTAATTGAAAGCATGTTGCAAGTTAAACCCAGTCAAACTCTGACCAATCAGCGACTCGGATTTAGTAGTGATGTGAGGATGGCGTCCCTTTCAACTCGCAGGAGTGCCAACCATTAGAAAATTTGATAATGGAGGAGAAATTAATAATTGCACTTTGTGCCCGAGCGGAATTAGACGACACCAAGTCTTTCATGTATGGGAAAAAAACTTTGAAGCAAAAAACCTGGAACAAGATTCGCGAAAATTGCGCCGTTATAGGTTTTTATTTTTTTTTTCGTGGTTTTTAAAAATTTAGGTTTATTTCTTTGACTTGTTGTCATGCTACTTCCTTTTTTTTTTTTTTACTGTAGATTAAGTCATTTTAAAAAAAATGTTCGTTTGGTGTTCCGAACTGAGGTCCTCTAAAAACAGTTTTATAACAAGTTTGGTAAGTCCGGATACAATTTTATGTTTGTTATAATTTAAAATTTTATTTGATTTAACAACTGCTCTTCAAAGTTAAAAACGTAACTGAAATTTAAGCAATTTTTTGTGAGAGCGCGTCTCCCATATCCCGTCTCTGCTTGAGCATGTTGATATGCTTCCCCTGGGAAGTATTGATAATGAGAAAATGTGGGGACTTGTTTGTTATTAATGACTGTTGGATGTCCCTTGAAAAGGCCCCCACGTTTACATGACAAATGAGCCGAGGGAATGATTGAGGATGACGTGCAAGGCCGTTTGCAGCGAGAAGCAACAACACAAACCTGTATAACAATTTGTCAAAAGCCGTTCATTTGCATCAAAGGACTCCTCTGATTTTCAATGTTGCTCACTGCAATCATCAAAGTGACAAAAAAAGTTATGTAAATCTGCTAAAAGACAAATGAAAATTGTGTTTTTAGCATGTTCTTGTGGCATTTTTCTGATGATGGAGGACATGTATAAAGAAAATTAAGCTGAAAAATCTTCAAAATTCTAATTGTTGTAAATCAGGAGGGCGGAGTTTGTTTAGCGCCAACAATGCAGCTCACAACTCAGAGGTGAATTTCTGATAAACTACTGTCACTCAGATAGATCACCATCGGAGTGGAGCTTTAAATAGCTGTTTACATACTGAACATTGCTGTTTAACAACAAATAATCTGCCAGATTTTTAACGTCACATTTTTTATGAATAAGATTATTTTACTAAATAAATCTGGCAACTAAACTTTGCCTTTTATGTCTACATTATATACATTTGAACAAGATATAGTTATTGTTTAAAGACATTCTCTGTCTAATAGATCAGCCTCACAGACTCATCAAATGCTCAAATCCACTTACTGCTGGTCCAGTGTCATTATACCTGTTTGAAGCAGCCTTGGGTCATTATGTTGACAGAGAAATGTGTCTCACTGGTAGTGTGGATGCACTGATAACATAATCCACTGTGCTGTGAATTCTGACAGACCGTGGTTACTGTGACTGTGGGATCTGCGAGTGTGACGATGGCTGGTTTGGAGATGCTTGCCAGTTCCAGGAGGAGTGCAGCTTAAGCAGCAAGATGAGCAGAGAGCTGTGCAAAACTCAACAGGGGGTGGTCTGCTCCAAAAGAGGTAGAGTGAGCACACATGAAGAAAAAATTACAAATGACACCAACAACAAATTTATATTAATAGTATGACAACAAATAATTTAAGTAATGTTCATTTAGTAGTTTGTCTCACAATTTTACACATTCCTCCTTAAAGACCCACTTCATTGAAAAGTATGTTTTTTTGTGTTATAACATGTTCTTCTGGCATTTTTCTGATAATTGAGAACACATATAAAGAAAGTTTACCTTAAAATTGCATTTCTGACTTTTTCTTTATTCAAAACATACTGTGAACATTGTGAGCGGGTCACAAGATACTGTATGTGCTCCGCTCCATTCTGATGCATCCACTTGTTGACGACTACCGTAGATTCATGTACGTCTTCGTTTCCCTCATCTGAGCTGGTATCTGGCTCGAAACTGTACAACTGGATAGCTTCAATATTGCTTGCTATGTTTGTTGCACTGGTAATGTTAGGGTTGTGAGGGACTGTAACTTAACATGAGAGAATGTAAACAGATGGATGACGGGAAGGGGCGGTGGGCTTACTCCAAGCCAATAGCCCCACTTACAACTCAGAGGTGAATTTCTAAAGGGAACTCCTGCCGCTGTGTAAGAATTATGTCCTACTAAACAACACAGGTTTCTTTTTTTGTTTTGTTTTTTGGCTAAAAAGAGCATAATTTAAAAAAAACATTGGGAATGATTTTACCATTAATCAAAATATGATTGGAGTAGGACTTTAGCAGTAAGCATTACCTTAAACGTTTTGTAGGAAATATTTGGTTGATAAATATGTGTAAAATGTAAACAACACATAAGTATGGAAGAATACATGTAGAACAACACAATCATTTATCAGTGACTTTAGCCCTTTATTTGTTTTTCACATTTTCCAGGATCCTTTTTATTCTTTTTTTATTTTCTACCTATTAAATATGCTCCTATTTTAAACTGTGTTTTGTCTGCTTCTGATTCACAAAGATTTTAGTAGAGAAATACTTCAAAAAACAATTTTAAGCTTAATATTCTTTATGTACATCCTCCATCATTAGAAAAATCCTATAAGAATATGTTAAAAACTACTAAAACACAATTTTCATTGGAGTGGGTCTTTAAAGATGCACATTTGTGAGGTAAGCAGGTCGAGCTATAAGCTATTGAAACTGGCAGTCCACAATTCACCTGGGCATAAACCCCCTACCCCCACTACTTTTGGCAGAGGGAAGGAGAAACACCGTAACATTTTTCTTGATGTAGACTTCTGTGCAGCATTGGTCTGTTGAAATATGCAGAAATGCAAATGTATTCACAGTGTGTGGTTTCCCACCCTCTGCATTTTTTTAACACATTATTCATAAAGCCTCAGCCAACACACACAAACACGCCACCTCCATTTGTAGTTGTCAAACACCAGGGGCGACCCATTACCCCACAGCACTAACAATACTTCTTTCTGCACAGTTGCACACCAGCTGGATTCCAGGTGTTAGGGGTTCACTGCACTGAAACACTGAACACAAACGTCCTGCCAGTTGTGAACATCTGTTTTCTATGATGACTAAAGCACATCCAGAAACTTGACCTTTTTTACGTAATTACTCAGAACTGAATGAAGATGGCATTCCCTCCCCACACAGGAACGTGCCACTGCGGTGGCTGCTTGTGTGACGACAATGATGACAGAGGTTTGATAACAGGACGCTTCTGTGAGTGCGATGACAGCGAGTGTCTGGATGAGGACACGGGAGAAGTTTGTGGAGGTAAAATGTGTCTACATTTACAAATGCAACATAGTTGTTCCATGTTTGGATTACTACATAGACCAAATTGTTGTTTAAGTCATGTTGCATTAGAAAAAAAACAAAAAACAAAACGTATCTAAAACACAAAAATCTCTTGCTAAAAAAAAAATTCACATTTTACTAATCAGACATTAATAACTAATTGTGGCGCTGTGATCAGCTGTACAGTTTAATGTCATTGCCAGGTTTGCCACGACATTTTTTTGGCCTTATGCAAACATTCACAGAGGGGCCCTTCAGCCATTTCATGTTTTCATTTATAAAATAGATTGTGTAGACAATAATGTGTCCTCAACACCCTGTTAAATTATTGTCAGGTACAAGGATTGTAGATTACAGGGATACATTACAGGGATACATTCAGCCATTTTTGAGTCATTTTATCAGCCATTACTAGTTTATGAAAGTTACCATGTTTTCTGCGCTATAGGGCACACTGGATGAAATATAAGACACATCATCAATAAATGGTTTATTTTCAAACGTACGTCACACAAAAACTGCACTGAACTATTAGGTGCATTAAGCAAGACAGGGAGTCATTCAGATCTTATTAGCTATGTTCACAGTGACTAGAACTTGATTGTAACACACAACGCATTTGCCAGGATAGACGTGTTGGCTGCATTAGCGTATTCACAATACCTGTAGCTTTCAACCTTGTATCCAACACATTCAAAAACAGGCTGATACAACCAAAAAACAAAGTTACTGTGACCACGCTAACTCCCAACCTTGTTAGCTATCGCTAACCTGTTAGCTGCATTAGCGTATTCACAATAACACCAACCCTTGCTTGGAACTCTCAAAAATAAAACAGACTGACTTTTGACAATGCACTATGTACTTCTCAAAATCGCTTTGACATCAACAAACACAACCAAAATTAATCCATATTTAAGGCCTTTCAAATTATGAGTCAAATTTCTGATTAGTAGAGTGGCTGTACTCTTACTAGGAAAAGGACAAAGATTCAGGCATGCAGACTTCACGGAGTTTTAAGCCTTGGATGTTTACAAGAATCCTTACAGTTTAACATTTTGATGATAGTAGAGCTGCTTTTTTAATAGTGACAGGAACTCAGGCACACTGAATCAAACCATCACGTGACCATGCATTCTATTTTTTAAGACTCTATACTTTACACAGAATAGAATAGAATAGAATAGAATAGAATAGAACTTTATTAATCCCAGAAAAGGGAAAGTTACCTTGTTACCATAGCTCTATCAAAAACAATAGAGAATAAAGAACAGTCTTCACATATCATATTCTTACAAAAGGACATTTTTAATTTAAAAACAAAATCTAAATGAATTTTTATCTTTTTTTCTATGTTTGACACAAAAATCCAAATATAAACAACTGTACTTATTACTTCTTAAATATTTTTAAATATAAAAAAATAAACATTTTAAAATAGAAGTTCAAATATGAAAAAAAATCAAACAAAAGTCAATCAAACTGGTTCACATTCATTTAGAAGACCATTTTAATCCAAAGGGACCTACAGAAGAGCAAAACAGTCTACACATTCAATGTGTGAGTGTTGTAAGTCTGTCTCAGCTGCAAAAAATGTCAAGTGGTTTGTTTTATTTATTTATTTATTTTTTACTTTTTCTACAGATTTTTTCTTTCCATTTTTTTCATGAATTTTTGCAATAGGCTCATTGGTGGATTCTTGGAGAAAAGCAGGTGTGCATATCAACTCACTATACTTCTGTGCATCGCAGACTTTAGTTTTTCCTTTAGGGTTCAGAGACAATTTGTTGTTTTTTTGCTGGTACAGTGCGTTGGAAGAGTTTTATTATTTAATAAATGTATTCAGTATAATGTGCTCCAAAGATTACAAATGCTATTGAAAAATAACAACGTAAAGCAATTAAAAAACACATATAAAAGTACAACAATTGAACTGTTTTAAAGTTTATAAGCCTTAAGGCATGTACTAACTTTACCAAGGTGCTTGCTAAAGTAATTTTTGCTTTGGTATGAAGCTTCAAAATAATGTTTAAACTTATTATGAAAACAATATCAATTAAGATAATATTTTTTAGAAGAAAATCTGGTTTACCTTTCAAAAGGTAAAATGTTATATTGATGTAAAAATAAAAACATTAGCCTTTTTTAACAATACAGTTCAATAGAGCAAGACAATGGGGAAAGATCTCTGTAGAGTTGACGAGTGTGACCTGCAAGCCACATATGAAGACAAGAACATAGCAAAATACGCTTGCATTATGTTGAATTATTTAGGTGCAGGGTGATAAGCATAGCAAAAACACTTCTGTGTAGTTTGGCAACATGACAGAGTGTTGTTTTCTCATATCAAACCTCTGTGCAATAGCATTCACATCTATATTGCAAAAAAAAAAAAACATGTTAGAGCTTTCAGTTTCCACTTCACATTGACAGTCAAAAAAGATTATAAACCTCTCAAGTAAAGTAAAAAAAAAACCCTAAATACCACATGTGATAAAAAGTCAAATCTAAAGGACAGAGCTGTGAGCAAAATATGTCCAAGTTGTGGAAAAAGCCGTTAACTGTGACATTTTTAATATGTGTTGCTTCAACAACAAATCTTCTCAACTGCCTTGGGGTCTGCTTTTGCTTTGTCTTGCATGTGCTGTTTTAAATAATTCGAATTGCTACAATCCTTAACCACGCTCTCATGTGTTTTTGTACTTCCAGGCCACGGGCAGTGTTACTGTGGAAACTGTTACTGTGCTGCTGGTTGGCATGGAGACAAATGTGAGTTTCAGTGTGACATCAGTCCATGGGAAAGCAGGAGGAGATGCACATCTCCAGATGGCAAAATATGTAGCAACAGAGGTCTGTTCACTTACACTTTCAATGTTACTGCTTACATAACACTAATTTCATTTAGTCATTTAACAGGTCTCTCGTTGTTTTGTGGCTTTTGCAAATATGTTCACATGGTGGCATTTCGACATATGTTTATAGAAACACTGAAACAAATGGAAGTAGCATTGCATCTTTAAAGCAAGGATAAAGTTGGTGGGAATCACAACCTTTTCCCTTGCTTTTGGAATAGTAAATTAGAAAATACAATCACAACACAATGCTTTTTTCTCTAATTTAGGAAATAAACTTTATAAAATCTAAGGGGAGATGTGTTGTAAGTGCTCCATGCATAACTGACAGAAAGTCAAAAAGTCTCAAAGTATCTCAAGTGGTTTCTCCGATTGATTATAGCAAAAATACTGAAGGTTCAGTAACTGCAGGTGAAATAGCTAAAGGGAATTCAATCAAAAAACTCCAGTTTCAGATTAGGTGGACTCTCTCGCTAGTTTACCTCTCAAGTGTAACTTTTTGGTTAAAGGTGAATAAAACTTTTTTCATTTTGAAAAGTACATGTAACAAAAAAGGAAACTAAACTAACTCAAACTTTATTCACTAATTTGAAATTTGTGAAAAACAGTATGTATCAATCCGCCTTGCTCCTGACTACAGTTGCTGTGATGCTCCAACAATCCATCAAGCAGCTTGGCTTCATAGTTTACTAAAGTTGAAGTAAAACAATTTCTCAGATTTCTGAGCACCGCTCACCACAGAAAACCAATTGAAGGTCAGTAAGCGCAACCAGAATTCTTACTTAATGCGCACCTGATTAAAAGGCGGTACGCTCTATTGACATGGTCCTTTGTACCACAGGGTGTCTTATTTTAAAAAGAAGCAATGGAAACCATTATCAAGAGTTATAAACTACATCTTGTTTTGAAAAAAAAATCTAATTTATATTTCATTAATTCCTTAGAAACAATTTTCAATCTTATTTATAATGTAACAAAAAAGATAGGCACAAATCAGTCATATCTTTCTGGAGGGTGAGACTTGGTGGCTCCTACTAGGTTGTGGTCATTGAGAAATCAACCCCATTGGCTCTGTAAGCGTCAAAGGAAGCCCTGTTCTTAACTATGCCCTTGAACAGCCTTTTTGGTCCTCCTCTAGTCCTCTTTCCTAGTAGCTCCCACCTCAGCATACATTTAAGAACAGAATCACTGAAAAATTGGGGGTTCTCTTTGGAAATGATGGATGGAAACACAAATGCAATGGGGCAAAAAAAGTATTTTGTCACCAGTCACCAGTTACACCTCACCTAGGAGAGACAAAATGGGAAAAAAAAGAAAATCACATTGTCTGATTTTAAAATAAATTATTTGCAAATTATGGTGGAAAATAACAATTTGGTCTCCTACAAACAAGCAAGATTTCTGGCTCTCACAGACCTGTAAGATCCTCTGTCCTCCACTTGTTACCTGTGTTAATGTCACTTGTTTGAACTTGTTATATCTATCTATCTATCTATATATATATATATATATATATATTGTGTGTGATTGTGGTGTGAAGAAATCAACTGTGGCAGTAATTATTAGGAAATGGAAGACATACAATACCACTGATAATCTCACTCAATCTGGGGCTCCCCACAAGATCTCACCCCAAATCAAAATGATCACAAGAACTGCAAGCAAAAATCTCAGAACCACACGGGGGATCTAGTGAATGATCTGCAGAGAGCTGGGACCGAAATATCAAAGGCTATCATCAGTAGCACACTATGCCGCCAGGGACTCAAATCCGGCAGTGCCTGAAGTGTCCCCCTTCTAAAGCCAGTACACATGCAGGGCCGTCTAAAGTTTCCTAGAGAGCATTTGGATGTTTCAGAAGAGGATAAGGATAAGATGAAACCAAAATAGAACTTTTTGGTAGGAACACTACTCGTTGTGTGTGGAGAAGAAAGAATGCTGAGATGCATCCAAAGAACACCATACCTGCTGTAAAGCATGGGAGTGGAAACATTATGATTTGGGGCTGTTTTTCAGCAAAGGGACCAGGATGACTGATCCGTGTAAAGGAAAGAATGAATGGGGCCATGTATCGCCAGGTTTTGAATGAAAACCTCTTTTCATCAGCAAGGACATTGAAGATGAAATGCGGCTGGGTCTTTCAGCATGACAACGGTCGCAAACACACTGGTAACGAAGGAGTGGCTTTGGAAGAAGCATTTTAAGGTGCTGGAGTGGCCTAGCCAGTTTCTAGATCTCAACCACTAAGAAGATATTTGGAGGGAGTTGAAAATCCATGTTGCCAGCGACACCCCCAAAACATCACTGCTCTAGAGGAGCTCTACATGGATGAATTGACTAAAATACCAGCAACAGTTTGTGAAAACCTTGTGAAGAAATCGTTTGACTTCTGTTATTGCCAACATATGGTATTTAACAAAGTGTTGAGTTGAACTTTTTGATATTGACTAAATACTTATTTGAAAACAGATCAATTTTTGTACAGAAGGATTTGAATAAGGTTGGCGTAACAACCTAAAAAAAAAACTCCAAAACATGTCATTTCTATGTCTTAAGTCTATTAAAAAGAAAGTAATGTTCTTTTGAATGATTACTGTGGAAACATTACTAATTTTCGTGCCACACAAAACCATTTATTATGCCCATAAAAGCAATTCCTGATAACAAATAGAAGGCAACAGAGATAATCACATGAGAGCCGGCTGATTTCATTGTATTACCCTATAACGATATAGAGATATGGAGTGTTTTGAATGGGATTGTAAAATGTTTTTCCATCTCTGTTAGTTCCTTCGCTCATCATCAGTAACCTTAATCTTCAGCATGACTGAATGATGTGACTGGCAGCACCCTCTAATAAATAATTCTGTTTTATCCCAGTGAACTGTCAACCCCTCTCTCTGTCTCTTAGGTTCAGCTTGTCATCCTAGCATATTAAGAAAAAAATGAACAACGTAGCACTGCAATTTAAACACACTGAGCTGTATATGTAAAAAAATATATATATATATAGTCTCCCTGCTCTGCCCCATTCTAATGCATCCACTTGTTGACCAATAGATCCATGTACATCTTTGTTTTCCTCGTCTGAGCTGGAATCTGGATCAAAACTGTACAGGTAGATATCTATAGATGGATGGATGGATTGATGGATGAATGGATGGATAGATGGATAGATATAAATGACCTCCAAATTTGTATAGAGTTTCAAAGATTTCTACTTTGGGTACCTGTCAGCTTGGTTGAAATCAACTTATAACATTGATGGAGGACAGAAAAAAAATCTATGAATCTATTAATGCAGGAACCCAGGGTTAAGTGACAGTAAAGGGGAGACGGTATGCGCTCCAGCCACAGCCCACAGGCTTGCCAGCTGGTCTTCCCCCTTTGGGATTTTCCGTGTTCTGTCTCTGCTGATAAGAGGAAATGAGATTTCCACTGGTCGCTGCCTGGGCAGAGGCGTTACACAAATAAAAGGGGAAAAGCAGGCAGAGATGAACAAGGAAAAATGAAAAGGTTTCCATCATCTTGGCTGTGACTCGTGGTTGAAGATGACCTGAAAATGATGTATGAGCTGTTTGTGCTCCATTGCTTAAAGTAAAACACTAAGTGGAGTGGGGTCGGCCAGCACAGCTGCAGAACGGCAAAGAACAAATAAATCAGAGCTTTTTTGAATGTTCTGGGTGAGAACGGGTCAGAATGACATGTCTGAGGCACAAGTTGTCAATATAAGGAGTTTTTCCTCTTAGCTATAACAGTCTGTACCACCATTTTCAAGGATGTGTGGGCGGTGACAAGCTTAACACACACAGCCAGCAGGTGTGTGTGACTTGAAGCTAGATAGAACATTGAGCTTTACACAGTTCAGACATTTATTAGTGTCAAATGTGAAATTAAAAAAAAAAAACCACCACACAATAAATCATGGTAAACCTTTTTTTCTTAAATAAATAAATTGAACAAAAACTACATTAAGAAAGTTAAAAAAGTCTTTGCCCTCATGCTAATTTCCTTTGTTTGCTACCGTTACCGTCAATTTAAATATAAGCAATGGCACCTGCAGAGTTAAACAGGTTTAAGAAAACTTTCAAAGAAGCACAACACGTGTTGTTTTTGTTTCTTTTTTCCTGTTATTTTTTCCTTTCAGCCCAACCATGGCTGTGTGTTACATGAGTCATCACAAACAAATCCAACATGGCTATGTATCTATAGGAAATGCAATTTTTCCTCTCATAAAAGCATTGCTTTGCTTTTTTTTTTTTTTTTTTTAACCTAGATTGATGTATCTGTGCTTTTACAACATCCAAGCAGCAACAAGCTAATTGAGAAAAATTACCAACCCATAATTCTCGATTAAAAAAAAATAATCTTTTGGGAAACACATCCACAAAATATCTAGGTTTTGTCAACCATTTCTGTTTAGTAATCCATGAGATATCATTTTTTACTTTTGTTTAGCGAGTTTTGCACAAGCTACTTTGGTCTAATCTATTCTTTGTTTAGCTACTTCTATCATTTATTTACTTTTTGTTATGTTAATGTTTGTATTCCCAACAAATAAAAAAGAAAAAGGAATGAAAATACTAATAATTGTTATTTAGCTGTTACATCACCATTACCCTGCTAGTTTTTGGCTTCAAAAGTAATTTAGCATTTACCTTTTTAAATAGTATAATGATAGTTTTTATTATTATTTTCCTTTTAGCTAGCATTTCTACTATTACTTTAAGCCAGCCTATAATGGTCTTTTGTCATTTTTAAATTTTTTAATTAGCATTTTAGCCTAACAAGGACCCAAATGAATCAATAGAGGGACATCCAGCTGGGACTGAATAAAATTCTGAAATAAATAGAAAATAAAGTAAAAGAAAAAAATCCCTGGTCTCGGAAAAGTCACAAAGCAATGTTTTATGATTCGGAACTCCAGTGAAAATACTGTAAATTTAAAAAATTAAAATGAATTACTTAATTTTGCCATTTTTTTCTGTAAGTCAATTGTGTTTTAGCAATACTAAAACTTGAAAAGCTGAAGCCAGCTGCAAACAATGTCGAAATTGTCGATACTTATGTGGACTACAGCTATAATAAATCTGCTTTTGGGGATTTGTATGCTTTTGGCATCAGGAACTTGTGTGTGTGGGGAGTGCAGCTGTTACGATGTAGATCCATCTGGTGACTGGGGGGACATTCATGGCGACACCTGTGAGTGCGACGAGAGGAACTGCCATGCCACCTATGACCGCTACACTGATGACTTCTGCTCAGGTTAGCAAACCAATCTTTGATTTATGTATTTATTTTTTTAAATTAATCTCTTATTTTTGCCTTTAACACCTTTACTTCCCGTCTGATTTGCATGTTTTAAGTAACATCTGTATTTAGTTTTAATTCTGTACAATATTATTCATGTATCTGGGTTTCTTGAACAGACCAGAATTATTTTTTAGAAAAAACTTAAAGTGAAAGGCAAAAGAGAACTAAATATTTTCCAATGAAAAATGTGAAAGCTGTGGATCATACAGAAAAATAATGACACCATCTACATTGTAGCTTTTTACCACTCAGTGTACTCAGTTCCCATCATGTTCCCTCGCACATTTCAAACCCTTTTGAAAAAAGAAAAAGAGAAATATTGACTGCGGACTTTGTTTTACGCCTGGACTTCTTGTAAGTCTGCCTTCTTTTGTTTTGACAGGTCATGGTCAGTGTAATTGCGGCAGGTGTGACTGCAAAGAAGGGTGGACAGGCAAAAAGTGTGAGCATCCAGTGACATGCTCCATGTCTCCGGAAAGCAGTCTGAAGAAGTGCAGAGGAAAGTCCAATTTGCCCTGCTTTGGAAGAGGTACCTGTCCTGCTCCTGTCATTGTCATTGCAGAAAACTTGCATTGTGCTCGCACATGACTGAATTATTCTTTTTTTTTAGGCCCTATCTATCCAAGAATTCGTTTGGTTGTGGAAAAAATAGCTATTTTAATGCTTACCCAGCAATCAAATTCATTTATAAAACAATGAGGTCACTGAAAAAAATAATCTAAAAATTTCAAAAATTGTTTTGTATGAAATTTTCCAGCTTTTCTCTTTAAACACAAGTACATTTGGACAAATAGACAAAAAAAAAGGTTTAAGTCACACATAAAATGTAACTACATGCTTACTACTCCTATTTTCTGCACCTTGAATGAAACAAAAATTCACACTGCACAACAAGCTGTCCACATTTATTTAGGGACCAAGGAGTTGTTAATACTTGTGATAACTTCCACACCTGCTGGGCACTTTTCTTGGTATGTTAGTGTCAAAAATGTATTTTTATCAAAAAATTTAACACAGACGACAATCTTGATGACATTAGCAAACACAAAATAGTTATGAAATATTGCAACATTGCTACCACCATAGAATTTTTCTCTATCAGTCCTGTTCAGTTGTATTTCACCTAAAAAGCAGACTTTTGTGTTCATTGAAGTATGTATTTTAGCTCTGGATGTTTTGGTATTTTCTAAATTCCTGATATGCCTATAAGTCTTTATATTTTAGGATAAAATCAAGTTAGCCTGCTTAAATTCTAGAAGCATTTTTGTGATTCAGCGAAAAGATGTGTTTACACTCCGACAATAGGAAATGAACACCAATCGTAAGAAGAAAATTACTAGAAAGTTGTCAAATTTTCTGCAATTTTTAATCAACAGGAAATCCTAAGATATCAAACTCTTCTGCACATGCGTCCAGGGGGAAAAAAGCTAATTGTTACATAGAGTAACTTCAAATTTAATGTTATACAGCCAAATAACAAGTATTTTTGGCTAGTTTTAAACAAAAAGATTGTATTTTTTTGAATTGGCTGAGAGTTTCCACCTGATGTCTTTCTTTCCTGTACTTTTAACCGCACAACCGTGTATCTTTATCTGGGCTGGGGACCGGCATGGGAGAACCCAGACTTGGACCCCCTTGTGACTATATGGTTTTGCCTAAGGGCCCACACTGGATTAAGCTAAGCACCTACCTGGGAATCGATTCCCGATTTCCCATGTGCCAATCCTGGACTTAACCAACTGAGCCACTCTAAATCCCAGCTCTGAGATCAAATTGACCGATTTTGAGAAAAACTTGGAAAGGTGTAGACTTCAAACCTGGTAAAATATCTTGAACGTCTAAAAAAAGCAAGGTTTTAAATCTTTTAAAATATCAACTAGTTTGCATTGAAAGGGTTTAGCCAGTCAGGTCTCCTGGCTCCAGAATTAATGCAAAGCTCAGATTTTCTTTAAATTGGGTGAGAGGTCAGTGATGAGAGTTTAAGACCTTCTTTTGTCCTGAGTGTTGTGGAAGCACACATGCACTGTTTTCTTTTCACCGTAGCAGCTGTTGATGTGCCACTGATTACATCAAAAATCAGAAACCACATGAGGCAGGCTGCTGCCATGGAAACATCAGCTTTAAAAAAAAACATCAACATAGGCTAGCAAAGAAGCTACAGCAACTTTTGCAAAGTCAACACTGAGATGTTCTTTTGGTAACTAGTAGTCACATATCAAGAAAGGCAGACTTGCATTTTGACAGCCTCAATTCAACACAACAGCAAGCATGAGAGCACATAATGTGCTCCCACTCACACTATGACGCGTCTAAGATTAACTAGTGCTGGGAGAGCTAATTAACTTAAATTCATACAGCAGTACCTTTAAATTATCTTCAATAGCTGCAACCAAAAGGATTTTTTAATTACTCCCTGCAATACCGAAATTAATGGTATTCATAAAGACTTCCTTTTTAGGTTGTTCTCTTGGCAGAGTGCATTTTTATCACCTATAGATATGCTGGAAATGAATACATCCAACACTCAGCAGAGTTACAAACTCACATCCTTTGTTTACGAAAAAAAATCCTAATTCTCTCTTCTTGTTTGTGCTTATTTATGTTGAATACAATAAAGCTATGGTTGGTTTAATCTTTAGGTAACAACAGAAGAGCTCTGAGTTATTTTAATTACTTTGAATGCTTTGATGGCAAAATATAAAACGAAAGATTCAAGAGGCAATATGGGAAAGGAGGAGACGGAAAGAGGAAAAGAGTGGAAAATCACTTAGGCATGGAGGAATGTGGCTGGTACAGATGGGAGATTGAGCAGAAAAGCCTTGAAATTTAAAGCAGCAGTTTCATAGCCTTTCTTCCTGTGAGATGGAGAGACAAGACGCATGTAGAAAGCACACCTTTTTTTCTTACACTCTGGTATTTCCTCAAGGAAACACCTGCTTTCAGCGTCTATTCTGGCTGATTCTCGAGATTCTTTTTTGCTGTTTTGTTCTTCTTCTGAGAGGCGTATATTAAAAGTATCCCCAGCCTTTAACAGTCATTTGATATTTGTTGTACTCATTCCTATGAGATATGTCGCAGTGGCAAACCTTTATTGGATTTTAATTATACATGTTTAAAGAGTTCAACTCACTTGAGTCTTTAGGTTTTACACACAGGAAACACTGTTCTAGTTTAAAGAAATCCTCTAGAATTCATCAGGTCTTTAAATTTTGGTAATAAAAAAAATGACAACATACCTCCTATGACATAATCATTTACAGTATTTAGCAATAAATACAAGACAAAATTAAAGCATAGGACAAATAAAATAAAAGGTTATAAATTCAGACCCATTCCCCCCCAAAAAAAGAGGATCATGAAAAAGTGCATTAATTTCACCAATTCCGTTTAAAATATTAAACTTTCAAAAAGTCAGGGCCCACTGTTCAAGATTACACTGCATCTCCTTAAATTTCTGTCCACTGTCTTTGCCCCTCTTAGTCTTCCACTTCTTCTTAGTTAGCCTCTAACTCCTTATACACTCCTGCACCTCCTCATTCCACCAAGTCTTTTAATCATCTTTCTTTCCTGACGAAACATTTGACTCCCTGATCACATTAGCTGTAGTTATCCAATCATCTGGGACGACCTCCTGATCACCCAGAGCCTGTTTCAACTGTTTCTTAAAAGTCATGCAACATTCTTCCTTTTCCAGCTTCCACCTGTGTGTCCTCTTCTCTGCCTTTGCCCTTTATTCATCTTCTTCATCACCAGAGTCACCCTACACACCACCAGCCTGTGCTGTTTGGAAACACTCTCATCAACCACTACTTTGCAGTCACTGATCTCCTTCCGATTACACAGTGTACATGAGATGTACCGTAATCTGTATGCTTCTACCTCCAATCTTATAGATCACCCTGTGCTCCTGCCCCTTCTCAAATAATGTGTTCGCTATATTTGGACTTTTTCCCATCTTTATTGCAAAATCAACCACCATCTGTCCTTCGACATTCCTCTCCTGGCTACCAAACCTGCCCATCACCTTTGTTTCCTGCAGCAGCATGTCCATTGAAATATGTGCCAATGACAACACTCACTTCTAGGGATGCTCACTATCACTTCATCAAGGTCCAACCAGAATTTCCCTTTCTCCTCCAGCCGATCCACTGTTTAATTGATTTCAAGTATGCATTTGTTTATGTTTACATAAATTGGAGTCCTAGCTCATAAACTCGCAAAAACCAGATTTCAAAATCTTAGAAAACTGTGGAGTGGAGAAATCAGCCCAAATTTTACAGGACATGAATGTTTTCAATTGAGTTTCATTAAAAAATTATCTACCAAGCTTAAAGCACCTGCACAGGTTCCGCTGATGTGAATAAATGGGTTCAGTTTGGTTCAATTCTCTCAGTTGAGTTCAATATAGAAAAGACATTAGACTTGATAACTAGCCAGAATACCATCATTGGTCTGGGTAAGTCAAGTTCCTTGCTAAGGAGGCTGGTTTTTCACAGAGCGCTGTGTCCAAGCAGATCAACAGAAAGTCTAATGGGTTGAAAAATGTGGCAGGAGAAGATGCACCAGCAGAAGATACAATTGTGAGCTTCAGCAGATTATCAAAAGAACAATATTCAAAAACCTGTAGACATCCAGAAAGAGTGGAATGAGGTGGAGGAACAGCTTCAAAAACCACCACAATGCAGACACATTCGGGAGGTGGGCTACACCTGTCTGGCTCCTCAGGTCAAGACACTTCTGATCCTGGGCCAATTGAGGAAACATCTTAACTGGGCCAAAAAGAAGAAGGATTGGACTGTTGGCCAGTGTTCCGAGGATCTGTTTTCAGATGAAAGGAAGTGTTTCTTTCATTTTGAAATCAATGTCCAGGGGTTTTGAGGAAAACTAGTGAGGAGTAGAACCCAAACTGCTGAAGGTCCAGTGTCAAATCTCCAGTCATGATTTAGGGTTTAATGTCTTCTTCTGAGGATCTTGATGGGGATGCAGATTTAATCTTCTAGTAGTACCTGGCCCCTGCTCATACTGCCAAAAGGGCCAAAATCTGGTTCTATGCCCATGCCATTACAGTGCTTGATTGGCCTGCCAACTTGCTGGATCTAAAGCCCATTGAAAATGTAATGTAATCTGGGTTTCCGAAATTGTTTTTTATGATCTGACTTTAACTTGTGTGTGTTTTTTTTTAAATTATTGTAGTGATAATTTAAACCTGAATCTATGCAAACTGCAAGCAGCAGTTTCATTTTTTATTGATTTGTGTAAGTGCATACTTTTTTATTGATGTACAGTGAGGAAATCAGTATTTTTTTTATTTTATATTTTAATTTTTGTGTGTTCTTATATGTATTTCTGATCTAATTAGTGAGTTTTAGTTTGTTTTAGTTTTTAATTTTAATGTTTTTTGGTCATTTTTCAAGTTCACTACCACAAGAGTTGAAACACTCGTGTAACAAATTTTCTGCCAAAATTGATTTTTCCAAGATAACAGAGTCCTCAGAGCTCATGTAACATGCCGGATTCCAAGCATGGGATAAAAATGCCACAGGGGTATGTTTATGTGCAAGCTTATAAAAAAAAAAAAAAAGTGACAGCAGTGTAGAAAGGACAGTACAATAGGTGATACTAACAGTGCCATAGCTGTCCTGTAAATCCGTGCTCTGCACAATTTATTGCTGCTAGGTCCACTCAGTGAGTGATCACAAGGATAGAGCCAGCCAAATTCACATCATGGATATATGTACGGTGACTACTGAGACAAAATGTCCCTCACAGGGACATAATTCAGTGAGGAGTTGCCCTACAAAATCAAGATGGAGAAAAAAGATACATGAATGGAACTCATTAAAAAAACATTATTTCTCTGCAGAGGGCAGCTTACATGATTCACCCTTGACTGTTTAAAATTAGATCAACCAAGGTTGTTTATTTTAAATTTCAAAAGCTTAAAGAAACTATTTAACCACATACACTACATCTTCATGTTGCTTTTTTAAGGTTTTACTGTGTTTTTCATTTGTCAGAGATTCATACAAAATAAGAGCAAAAAATAAAGTTTGGGAAGTACTTTACCATTTGGTGATGTATCTATGTAATGCCTGATAGAAAAAGAAGGAAAGAAACAGATATTTTGCAGATTTATTTATTGAGCTTCATTTTTATTAACAAAACTCACTGGTGGCCTTCTTTTCTGAAAGCTCACTGATTGAAGTAGCAGAAAATTAAATTGGGCTGGCTGTGAGAGTAAGCTTCCACTATTTAAAAAAGTCGTGCGGCAAATTTGCTGCTGGACGCCAGTCCAAAAATGTGGTCATATACTATACTCCCCAACTACGTGTGGGAAGAGCTACAACCAGATGCTTCCTGCCTGATCGCTGCATGGAGCGTTACCTGTCTGTGTATATTTCATTACAATGAATGGAAAAACAGAGAATGTTTAGAGATCAGAATTAGTTATTTATAAAGCTTTACAAAAGCATTGATAATCACGTCTAATGTCTGGGTTCATGGGATCATTCAGAGATTCTCCTGCTGCAGGAGATGCAGCTGAATGACGACCACTTCCATGCTTCAGTCTCTCTGTGACTCAGTTTGAAGAATCACTTTCCCGCATTGACCTAAGAAGGAAAAAAATAAAAACAAGAATAAAATTAAAGGACCTTTTTTGTAATTAGTCTCTCTGTGATAATAAGAAAATATAATAAAGTTCAGGAGAACTGAGCAGGCTTCCTCCCGCAGCTGCTCCCCTGTCTCTGTCACTGAAGGTCACATGTCCAAATCCGAGTCCCTGATTGGTCACAGTGCTGCTTTGCCGCGAATAGGTTTCAGAAAGTTTGTATGTAGAGCCGGCGACCAGACTTCAAATCTTACGTAGCGATGCATGGTGGTGTGCCTTTCAGGTCTGTGTTGTGTCTGTGCTGAATTTGCATAGACTTTTCATTGAAAGTGGGGCTTAAACGCGAGTTGACGCAGCTGGTGTAAATGCAGCTTTAGGCTTTTATGTATTTGGGGTTGCTAAAGGGTTGCTTTGCCAAATCTTGCAGTTGCTTGGCAACCCCAAGCTACCTCTTGGCACTGCCCCTCAGAACAACAGATCTTTCACAAAACTATGTTTCAGCCGCTTTATATTGACTTTAATTTAAAAAACTCACATTACAAGTTTATTCTAAAACCTAAAAAATCAAAAAATTTCTTGATTTAAGATGATTTAAAAAAAAAGTGTTTTCATTTTTTCCAGGTCAATGCCAATGTGGTCAGTGTACTTGCCACCCACCCGGAGACAGTCGTATTCATGGCAAAAACTGTGAATGTGACGACCGTCAGTGTGAGGACATTAATGGAGAGGTCTGTGGAGGTAAGATGACAAAGACAAAGGTTCACTCCATGTAATCTGAGAAGCATTCATGCTCTGTATATGAAGGTTTTCTATATTTACATATTCTGTCTTTGTGTAACACTTATTCAAACTTGCTTTAACAATTGTTGTCTTAAGTAAAATAAATAAATAAATAAAAAGCGGTCCACAACACAAACAACTACATTTGATCCTGGCAACCAAAATTTCCAATTATATAATTTAAAAAAGGACATTTTTGATTCCACCATAAATAAATAAGCTCCATTTGTGATACAATACATTTATATAGTGTATTTTCTTTAATATGTCCTTTTATTTTTGAGAGTTGTGTTTATTATTTTCCATCATTTTTCTGTTCTATCAATGCTTATAAAGAATAATTGATCAAAACCAATGCTTTTGCCAACTACTTACCTATCCTGAGGAAAAAACCTTTTTGAAAATTATTTTTTAGGCTTCAGGAACCAATTTTTTCCTTACCTTGATACAACAGAAAAAGGCAAGATCAACGATATATCTAAAGCCCTGTTCATATCAACAAACAAGGCTGCAACAATACTTCTAAACAAAGTTATTCTCAAAATCTGTTTTTTTTATTTTTGTTTTTCATTTGTTTATTTACACCTTTTATTTTAAGTAATTTTAACTTACAGCAGTTGCAGCAGAGCGGTCAACCTCTGATCAGAGGATCACAGGTTAAGTTCCTACCTGCTAATGTGTCGAAGTCCCTTTGGGCAAAACACTAAACCCCAAATTACTCCTCGTGGTTTTACATCAGCAGCGGCACACTGTGTTCACTGTGTTCTATGTGAACGTGTGTGTGCATGGGAATATATATATATATATATATATATATATATATATATGAATAATCCTTTCCTAAATGGGAGAGTACAATGCGAGCTTTGTGAAAGGCAGGTGCAAACTAATAGAGTGAGGGCAGTGTTGTTGTACCTTCAAAGCAATTAATCGCTCTCCCAGCCGAGTTGATTAAAGAAGTCATACATGACCAGCCATGGCTGCCGCTCTACTTCATCTACAGCTGAGGCTTCTCGTTTCATTTATAACCCTCCAGAAAAAATATACTACACATAATCATCTCCAATATTCCACCCCCACCTTTACAGCTCCAAGATGTTTAAAAATTCCAGCAGAGCTGGAAACCGACAGTAATAAAGAAATACTAAAACAGGCAGGGATCGTTCTTGACATAAAAAAAATATGCTTTTTTTCAGTGTTCTAAGAAACTCTACTTTTTTTCTTCTTGGCATTAGTTTAGTGAGGTAATTAGCAAAAACACTTCTTTTAATGATTACTGCTGGCTAGTCACAAGGCAATTTATGGATTTTCAAACAGACCAGGATTCTCTCGGGGAAGGTTTATATGTCACCAGTCACCAGTTCTTCATACAAAAAGTTCCAATTCACAGCAATAAAAAACTATGAAACCACTTTACATTGGTAATTACAGATCTTTCTAACCAAGCATCTGTCTTTTTCAGGGTGGCCTTTGACCCGAATTGTTGCACTATAGTGCTGGATGCAAGCATGTCTGTGCAAGTTGTTTTTATTCAGTTCTCATTTAAGAAAAAGATGTGGATACTCTGGTCTTAGAAGTTTCAGTTGCCAATGAAATGACATTTACTGGAGTCACTATCAGGATCAAAATGCAGGACACCAGATTTAATGGCAGGACTTATTGAATAGAATAGAATAGAATAGAATAGCAGATAGATAATAGATAACACTAAAATACACTTTAAAATTAGTAACAACAATAAGTAGAACTAAAACTGTAAAATAAAACAAATAAATAAACGAAAAATGTTTAATTAGAAGGAATTTTAAAAAACAGACAATTAGACATTGAGGATGATCTTAGATTAAATGGATAATTAACTTGAACCTGTTGTGATTTTGACTGGACCAAACACAAAAACATGACAAAAAGCTGGGTTTTATTCTTAAGGTTTTGGAAACCCAAGCTTGGCATGTATTAACTTTACATCAAGTTTAAGTTTAAGATAGTATGTGCTGCCAGCGTCTTTTGTTTCATAAATTTGTCTTGGTGGCAGTAGTTATGAAAAAAAATCATATGAGCTACGTTAAAATATATCAAACCAACTCTTGAACAACAAACTATGGATTTATACAAGGACTCATTGTGACATTTCTCGTCTTATTACTATCTCAGAACAGGAAGTTGGCTGTTCAGACACTAAGAAAGGTTAAGCTTATATTTTTATTATGTCAGACTTTTCTTGCAGTCAAAGAAGGATAGGTTTGACAGTGCTTGTTAAAACTCCAGTCACGCTAACAGCTATTCCAGCTCCTCAGCACCCTGCTGCCTTCACTGACCAATTAAAGCTCTTTGGATTTGTGTGTGGGTGTGAGTGTTTACGCCTGCCATTTCTGTTCTTAGTTTTTCATGTCTCTTTGAAGCACAAGAGATTCATTAAGGACAGGCCAAGGCCAGTGATGACAGTTTCTTTTATGTCCTCGGGGAAAGAACAGTAGGCTTGTCTCATCTGCCTGAAGTTCTGTCCCTCTCTGCTACCTATTAGTGTCAAAGTTCGAAGACTGCACTGACAACTCTATATTTATGGGTTTTATAGCTCCTTTTGTCATCCAAAAAGTTGTTTTGTTCTGTTTCTATTTGATTTTTCATTGATGTGTTTTCTCTGAATAAAGGCATTTTTTCCCCCTCCGCTGGCAGGTCATGGTTACTGCTCATGCGGACGCTGCATCTGTGAAGAGGACTGGTTTGGGAAGTTGTGTCAGTTTCCCAGATCTTGCGACATGAGCGATGCCCAAAGCAAAGAGCTTTGTGAGACTGCTGATGGAGTCTTTTGCAATGGAAAAGGTGACAATTTATTTAATTGTTTAAATTATTTCTACTACTCTGCTAAAGTTTAAACCACGCAGTCCAAACACACAATGTCAACTTTTTTTGTTTAGTAAAATGTACACAATACCTGATCAAGACACTTTTATTTTTTATTTTTTTATTTGATAATTACCCAAAAACCCACTTGAATGACCTGCTGAGTTAGCTCATTCAACCAGAGGTACAGAAGTGAACTCATGTCAAGCTTAGAGTTTGATCATGGAAGACCAAAACATGCATTTCTGTGTATTTACAGACTTTTCATTAAAAGTGGCTGCTTGAACTCGCTTTTCCAAGGGCGCTTTGTCTAATTATTTAAAATGTATCTTTTCCGTTTCATATGTGTTTTATATTTTTTGTGTTTTATAACTCCAGTTTTAATTATTGCTTCCAGTTATGCGACATACTTAAGTAGAAAAGTGGGGTGAAAAAAATACAAAAACTAACAGATCTTTAGGTGTGAATTTATCTAAATGATTAACTTCTTAAAATACTTTTAATAAGTTTCTTTTTTAAAAAAAGAAAATGATAAGTCATGGGAAAAAGGGTAAAAGTGTAAAACTTTTTGCTATGTAAGCATTCCGCAAACAGTTCATTTTCTGTGCAGAAAAAAAAATGACAATAGCATAAAAAAAGATGTAGTGACAAAGTGTGTCCACTCAATGGACTGTAGCCTGAAAAAACAATTTAAATTTACTGTTAGAATCTCAGTTTACATCAAACAAATGTGTGTTTGTGTGCTTGGTGTAGGTTCCTGCCATTGCGGCCAATGTATTTGCTCTCCCCAAGAATGGTGGGTGTCTGGAGACTACTGTGAGTGTGATGATCGAGAGTGTGACAAACACGACGGTCTCATCTGCACAGGTAATGAATCACAAATACACAAGTTTTATACGGATTCATTCCAGAACCCTCCAAGGGCAGTCTGATTTGTCTATAATCAAGTTAATCAGGAACAGACTCTTTCAGAGTCTAAAAACCAGAAAATATCTCACAGCAGGACCTACTTGATCAGAAGGCAGTTGTAAATATCACTGCAATAAATGTAATAGTAAAGGGTCACAAGGGTACCAGGTTAAGACTAATTGCTCTTGTCTGAAGAACTGGGAAAGATCTAAAGAAATGCTAAAAAGCATAATATTTAAATCTATTTAAATTTTTTTTTTAAATGACTAGGGCAAATTTATGTCAATATGATTGTTTGCAGTTATGTTTTGATGTATTTTTATGTGGCAAAACTCTTTTACATATAAATAATATAAAAAAAAAAAAAAGTTCAAAAGTAGAAGTTAAATAGGATCCAAAATTAACGATTGCAAGATCTGTTAAATGTCACTGACTATAATTGTTTGTAAGAATGTGTATAAAACATAACTGTATGCATGAGAATTATGTTGACAGCTGAGTGTTTTATATGAACATTCATTTCCTGACGGCAGATTTAAATTAGAAAGGAAAAAAAAACAAAAAACAAATGACAGGCACTATTTTTCACACTTTTCCCCATCAGAAAGATTTGATTGAGTCATTTTTTTCATTGTAATGATTGAAAATCAGTTTAGCAGGTTTGCCAAGAAATGATTCTGCATCCAAGGATTTCACGCATCTTTCAAAGCTGTAGATTCTCATTACACGCACAACTGAGGAGTGATGTGCAAAATTTGCCGTATTAGGGATGCTCCCTGGTTCATTTCATGCGATAAATGCAATCATCCTGGCAAACCTTTCTGAAAAGAGAAAAGAATGTTTGCTGAGCTTTTCTGTAACCCAGAAAAATCCAGCCGCTGTTTGACACGCTGCAGGATCGTTAGCTCATGAATGACATGTTCATCAGTGCGATGTAAACGCCTCTCTCATTTATCAGATGCCAAATCAGAATTGTTTGGAGTGTCAGTAAAACACAGCTAACAGTGTTAATGTTGGCTTTTTAATACAAGCATAAAGACAGAGATTTCCTCCATGATGACGGGAGAGCGAGACTCTTAAAATGAGTACTAAACATGGGAAAAACAATTTCTATCAACTTGAAACGAGAGCATTCGAACCGTTAACAAATTGAATTTAGGTTTAAAAATCTTTTTTTTTTTCCTTTGCTATCACAACCATTTTGAATGCTCATGGGTAGCAGAGCAGATAGGGAAAAACATGGACTCTGCAGGTTCACAGTTCTGTTTGTATCATTTGATGAATACGTTTTTCATTAGAAATGATAACCTGAATATAATGTATTTAACCTCTCTGCAAATATTTGTATAAGTCTGAAAAATGCAGAAAAAACTTGTTTTAGGTGAATGATTCACTTGTGGACTCACTAATTCCACATGGAAGTGAAGCACTGTAAATAAAAACAACACTTTTCAAACTTTTAGATCTTGTTTTTGTTTTTAAATTTAAAAAATACATTTAAAATAATTCTGAATTGTATTTTGTGTTTTAATATACCCTTTTTTTTTCACACTATAGGGTGCAACTAAAAGCTTTAAGTTTTTTTTACTTTTTTGGAGCTGGAGAGATCGAGCTCCCGCCGCCGCCCAGGGTTCGGCAGAGCTTGCGAGCTTCATTGCTCAGGGGGTCAGAGCTAGAAAGGTTGGGAGTTAGCGTAGTGACAGTAATATTGTTGTAGTTGTATCAGTTTGTTTTTTTATGTATTACTAACAAGGTTAAGTTGGTTTAGTCACAGTGACTTTTTTTTGAGACATCAGTCTGCTCTTTGTGTTACTAAAACGGTTGGGAGTTGATGTAATCAGACAGTAACATTTGTTTTAGTGGTATGAGTTTGTTTTTAATGTTTTGCAAACAAGAGATGTTAGCATAGTCACAGTAACATTTCTTTTAGCTGAATCTGTCTGTTTTTACACTTTGCAAACCAAGTTGAAGGTAAGGTGAATTCATGAATGTGCCCGACGTGTAGGGGTGTCAAGCTTTGAGGTTTTTTGTGCCACTAACAAGGTTGGGAGTTACAAGTATTGTCAACATGCTAATGTGTATTGGTGTTGGACTGTGTATTTTTTTTTTTTACGTTACTAACAAGGTTGGGAGTTGGTGTAGTGACAGTTACGTTTGTTTTAGCTGTGTCAGTCTGCTTTTTTACGTGTTGCAAAATAGGTTGGGAGTTACAGGTTCTGTATTGTAAATAGGCTAACGCGGCTAACACTTCTAACATGGTTAGCACGTGTTCCAAACAAGTTCTAGAGTTACTGTGAACACATAAAGTCTGACTGACGGACTTATCGCTGACATTTTTGTCTCTCTTAAAATGGTCTCGGTCATAGTTTGGTGCGCCTTAAAAATTACTATTTACAAAATAGTCTATTCACTAACAATGTGTTGTGTAATCCAATGTGCCCTATGGTGCAGAAAATATGGGCACTTTTTTTTTTTTTACAGAAAATATTAGTCAATACCATTTTTTGTGGAAAAGAATTATATTTTCAGTTGGTTGCATCAGCCATGCTGTGTCACACTGTCAGAAGGAATTGAATGTGAGAAAACTGAAGACCTAAAAACTCTGAAGTACCTAAAACTCGTGTGTAAATGCACATCTTTTGTGTGAAAGGGGCTTACCTGTGTCATCGGATCTACAAACAACCCGGCCATTTTGTGTGCAGAGCCAAATGATGACTCAAGCTCAGTGCATCGTCTTCCCTTGTCCTTTTTCTCACATCCTTCGCACAACCACACCCCCCAGGGAGAACTTTTGCATTAGATTGCAGTATCTCTTCAAATGTGTCAGCCAGGAGTTCTTTTCCTAACCCCAGCATCTTTGAGAGCTTCTGAAGCAGAGCTCAAGGATAAAGACTGCCATTTATTTCAACAAAATTATTATCAAATAAACTAAAAAGGTTAAATTCAGACTTTCTGCTGTTCTTCCAGCAAATATAGAGAAGAACAATAAATAAAAGTTAAGGTCTTTGTAAATGAGGATAAATGTGAGTTTCGGGTTTAATACTCTAGCTGAGTTTACATGTCACTACTCAGGTTTTTAAGTCTGTTTTCAGGGTCTACATACAAAACACAGCCACTGAATGTGCATCTACAGTTAAACCAGTTGAACTTTGACAGCGATATACAGTAAACTTAACACACATTCTGTGGATTTTTGCTGTAGAAATTAAAACCAAATGTTAAACAGTCCAGATTACCTTCTCTGTAGTTTTACTCAAGGAAGCTGAAAAACCTTCCTGAGGAAAACAGCTGACCCCCATCCCAATCATTACTGAACTGCCTCAAGGGAAGCAGTGGGAAAAGAGGAACCTTGGTAAAGGTCGGGCATGATGGGAAAGCTCTTTTGATTCACAGCTTTTCTTCTCACATCTCCTCACAGGGAACGGGGTGTGCAACTGTGGCAACTGTGAGTGCTGGGACGGATGGACAGGGAACGCTTGTGAAATCTGGGTGGGAGCAGAATACTGAGGAGAGAAAAGGACAATAGTTTGCCTTTCCAACTAAAAACCAACACCATGACCCGCCGAGCAAAGCATCCAACCCTTGGAAGCCCTAGAAGAGGATTAAACATGGATGTAATCTCCATAGGACAAACAATATTTTATTATACCGATAGTAAGTTTTGCTGAAAAAAAAAACGCATTTCCTGTTTTAAATGTACACCATTATTTTCCTGTACCTGTTCCATAGTGTAGCAAAGATTGTATGTTTCAATACAGAAAGAGAGCAAACTGATTATTGTATTTGTTTTTTTCCAAAGCCTCTTTAAAAACTTTATGAAATTGGAAAAGCTGTAGGAAATGGAAAAAGGAAGTAACTCTTTTTATTTCCTTTTTTTTCCCAAAATAAAACAATAAATGTGCCGCATTGACACAACATTTTGCATGGAAAACAATGCATCGTACATGGTTACAAATTCGTTATAACATGACATAACTGCAATGGGCATACTTGAAATGGCATAATATATATACTTCTAAAAATGTTTTGAGCCTATTCAGTTTCAAGGAAAAACAAAACACAAAAATGAGTAACAGGACACCTGGCATGTTAATCTGGACTAATTAAAAAAAAAAGAACAAATGGTTTATCTGTGGCATGCTGGATGTTCATGTCAATCTGTAAGGTCACATCAGGGGATTAGAGCTGCACTGATGCAGGAGCTCAGCAGGATAAACTCATCAAAAGCCACAAAGCAAAGATATTGTTACTATAAGTCTACTTTGGCCTTTTTTTCATGCTCAACCAAGCACATCCATCTGTTTTCTTCATCCCATCCCAAAAAAAAAAAGACAAGTGCAATAATATACTGCACACTATATTGCATTAAGTATTAAGTTACTGACATTACAGTACACCTTTATATAAATATTTTATTCAATATGTTGTATATATGTATACAACAATCTGTATATTGTAGACAAACTCATTGCATATATTTAAAATTAGCAGTACATACCAACAGTTCTTGATAGACATAACCTACTACATGCAGATCATCAATGCCATCCTCCCCCTCATGCAACAGATGGGACAACATACAGAAAAAGAGGTTAAAAACAGAAGCAACAAAGATTACATAATAGTTCTGTAGAGAGATGAGGACAAACCAAAGTGATGATTTGAAAAAAGTTAAATAAAAAAAGAAGAAAAATTAACATTTAGGGCTGTCATTTACAAAAACAATGTCAACCTTGGAGAAGGCAGTCAACCGGACAGGGGTGTGGACCAGCCCGGCATGTAGAGCTTGTAAAAATCCAAGGATGGAACCCAAAACACCATAAGAGTGATGGTCAGCGCCTGTTAGGCTACGTTCACACCGGCCTCACGTGTTTGAGCAACCACTTCTGATAAAAAGTCTTTGTAAACGCGTGTTCAAAACCTACTTTTTATGCAAGTTTCTTTGACCGTTTTTGGGCTCCAGACAAGACGTGCGTCCACTGACCGCACGTTCAAAGCTAAGAGTTAAACTCTGACCAGTCAGGGACTCAGATTTGGTAGTACTGATTGTATTGGTAGCGTCCCTTAGAATTCACGGAAGTGTCAACTGTTTGAAAGTTGATCAAAGTGAATTTTTGATGGTGAATTACATGACACCAAGTCTTTCATGAGTCAGACTAGAGCTGTGAAAGAAAATTCCTGGAGAAAGATTAATGAGGTTTGCACTATGCCTCTTCCAACTGCAGATACATGCACTAGTATCTGGTAGTATCCGGTGTAAACACCATATGCTGAAAGTGTGTCTAGTGCGTTCTGCAACACGCATTTAATGCCCAGTGTGAACGTAGCATGAGACTCAAGTCATAACACCACCAGTTTTGTACAGACATGTATTTTTACTGTTGTGTTACAAGAAAGGTTCATGTACAATATACCCTAATAAACTAAATCAAATCAACCTCTACTAAAATAAGTGCATTTTTTGAAGCATTCAGCAGCTATCTTTACTATCGTAAATCTTGTTTAGTAAAAAAATAATCAAAGCAAAAAGATAGTTTTGATAAACTGCCGTGACGAAGAACCAAGTGTAATGGATTACTTTCGGGTTAGCTGCTAGACTGTTAACAGCAAAGCCCTTACCTGGTTCCTAGCGAAATCTCATGCACGTGACTCATTCGAGCTAAATCTCCCCAAAAAATGACATCAGTCAAGACCCGTGCAGGTCTGAGTGGAGGCGATTCTTCCTATACTAATGAATGCTATCACAGTGAAAGCTTAGATGGGTCTGGTTCTGAGAGAGGAAAAGATGTGCTATAGGATGTGAGCTTTTTCATACACTCAGTTTTTGTTGGGATGAAAAAAGACTTTGGTCATTTCAGAATGAAGAAGTGTGATTTTTTTTTCTTGTGAGCAATGCTACGTACCCTCTACATGAATGGGTGACCGAGGCACCTTTGGCCCAGTGGGGACTGGGATCTTGTTTTTGCATGCCGGGAGTCAAGGTCCAAACAGGCACGTGATGGCCTGAGATGATCAGTACTGGACTCTGCATGCTGAGTTAGGAGACAAATTCCCTCATAACAAGAACAATAATATTTAGTCGTTTAAAAAGGTATGATTTAAATAGACATTTTCCCTAGGATTTATACAGTGATAATGATACACTAGAAGCCGTCTCTTGTATTACTGCTGCAAAAAGAGAACACAACCTCATCCATGCTTTAGTTTGCTGAACCAAGCGGGGACGCAGCCAGTATAAATGTCACAAACTGGTTTACAGCTATATTTGTTTTCTTTGCTTTGAGCAATAGTGCCATATAAAGACCGCCGGTGTTGCAGTTGCAGACCATCTGGGTCAAAGCTGCAAGCCCTGCCTTGCAGTCCGACAATGTCAGTTGAGTGATTGACAGAGGCCTACAAGGCCTAGAAATATTCCTAGAGCCCACGCTCTGAAATAAAGATAAAGAAAAATAGACTTCAGCTTTTCTTTTTTTTTTTTTCTTCCAGAGAAAAGTGGACTGAACCGCTGGTGGAACATAGTGATATGTATGCACCATTCATCACAGCCCTCTTCCACCCACACGCACACCTGTCCATAAATGTGTTTGTGTGTGTGTGAGGAGCTTCTTGCTTTCATTCCAGTGGCGGTAATTAGCACTTAATCAACTATGATTGCAGGAGCTATCTGTCAGCCTCCAATGTGTTTTTATGCGCTGCAAAAAAAGCAACAGCTCGGATTTTCCACACAAACTTTATTTTTGTTGTGTGTGTGACTCTTTGAAAAGTGTGTGCAATGTTTCAGGCAAAAGAATGGATTTTGGATTGTTTAAGATGAAGGTGTTTTCTTGCTCCTTATGCCTCAGCTATGTTCTTTTAGAAAACCAAATAACTCTCTTGCAAAATGTATTTTCTCCTGTGTTCTTTGACAAAGAGAAAGGTGTGTTTATAGATAGAAAGAGGAGGAGAGGACAACATATTTGTAAAAAATATAGGACAACAATCCAAATATTTGATTTATCTATCTTGTCTCTATCCCAGAACGTAGCTGGTGAACTGCTGTATAGAAAATATATCTGAAGGTACACTGACTCTGCTGCAACAGGGCAATTATAGAGAAAGGAAGGTTTTGTTTTTGTTTATTTTGCTGTTTTTTTGTTGTTTTTTTGTTTTTTGTTTTTTTTTCTGGACAAACTTTATCAAGCGGTACCACAAGCGTCATTTGGATTTTTCACAGTTTCAGAGGAACCTAAAGGCATTCCGAGATCAGAGCTCCTCTTTCCTCCTGTGCTGGAAATTTTCAGAATCCATTTCCGTCGAGACCATTGGTGAAAAAGAGGAAGGAGGAGGAGGAGCAAGAGAATAGAGGAAGGGAGGTTTGCTCAGATGTGATCCACAGTAGAAACAGAGTCTGAGTTTAGTCTAGTCTAGAAAAAAAGCCCTGTCTCCATCCCTTTTCTCCGCTTTTCCCTGTGCACAGAAGACAGCCATCAGGCGTGGCTATGTCGGGGGTTTGTCCGGCTTGCTGACAGGTTTGCCTCCGTTCATCATTGCAGGCTCACTTGTGCTTTTACTGGGAGCTACCGCCGCCTTGGGAACTGTTTCTCCAACATCATGCAGCGATGGCTCCCTGTACATAGCGACTGGAGGAGCAGACATGAAGAGAAAAAAAGAAAAACCTGTTACCAAATATATTAACCTTCCCTTTTCAAATTTTCCCTCTACTTTGTCCCAAAACCTTTGTTGCATCATCTCTCAAAAGCTAAAAGTGTCTTCAAATCCTCCACAGATTGCCTCTCAGTTTACAGATGATTATAAAATAACGGTTGCTTAAAGACCCACTCCGATGAAAATCACGTTTTGGTGTTTTCTTTATGTTCTTGTTGCATTTTCTCATGATGGAGGACCTACATAAAGAAAATTAGGTAAAATCACATTTCTGAGTATTTCTTTGTTCAAATCGTTGTGAATCAGGAGCAGACAAGGAAAATGGCGTTTGAAAAAGCTTGAATTTGCGAAGTAGAAAATAGTCAGAGTGGGCTACAAGTACCTTGCTCCACTCTGCAACAGTGAGGGGAAGCGGGGCGGGATTGCCCTTCCTCATCAGGAAAAAAACTTAAGGGTCAAATTTTTGAACTACTGTGGAACTAATGGAAATAAAGCCTGTTTTTTGACATATTAAAAGGATGCCTTATCTGTAAACTGATGCCTTTAGGAGATTTTTTTTATCTTTCCTTGGGTTCTTTATGCGCAATAATATAACATTTTACCTGGGGTGCCCAAACTTTCAATTCCCACTTTATGTCCTAAGAAATAACACCGTTTTATTTTTTATTTTGGCTAAAAACAGCAAAATCATAATTAAAAGACCACTGGACATGCTTTTAAATAATTAAAAGCATGATCGGAGTGGGACTTTAAGAAACTATGACATTTTCTTTTACACGGTTGCCTCTCAAAGATTGTGCATTGTGTCAAAAAAAAAAAGAATAATGTATTCAGGACCTTCATTATTCCCTACTTTTACAGCCGATTCATCAGCCACTACAGGGCTGTAATGCTGTTTTGATAGGACACTTCACTTAGGTTTCTTGTCTAAAGTGATGGCAGGTAATCAAGCCAGTGGCTGACGAGAGTGATGGTGGCATCTGCAGAGCAATCAACCTTCCACGCTGCATACATTGAGCCTCCCTGGCAGCTTCCGCAGCAAAAAAGCAGTGAATCAGCTAACATATGTAGAAATATGTGCCAAGCATAGATATTTCATGTGCAAACTGTGTATCTGTGCTCCATCTGAGATTGAGATTTACAGTACAGGACAGATGTCTTGTGATGTTATAAGGACAATGAAAGTGCTCATGTTCAATTTTATCTTTACTACTGAAACTACAGACATCTAAAACAATTTTATGTTCTCTGCTGCAAAATACAAGAAAAAAAATCAAACTGCTGTTCACAGTTACATACCTTCTAATGGCTTAGGCAGGAAGTGGGCAGCTGGTTTTGTTTTTTTGACTCGGTTCCCCTTCATGGCTTGGCCCTCTTTGTTAAGCCCTAGAAACCACGCTCTCCCCGACTCCTGTTGTCTGTACAACATGGACGAGTAGATCACGTAGTAGTTCTCAAACACGGACTCTTTAAATTTGCATTCTGCGGTAAAGAGTTCCTGCAGAAAACACACAGATGAAACAATTAAAAACCCTTCTACCTGAAATGATGCACATGAGACCATACCTTGGCTTTTGAGGATCATCCACAGTAAGTCACATTGATGGTTTATTCTTTTCATTGTATAAGAAGGAAACAGATGCTCCATGTATTATTTATGGAATGGAGGGTAAACCCTCACATTTAGATGATGGTACAGAAAACATTTCTTACAACCTTTTGTCTTTGAAAAGGTTCTCCCACGGATTGACTTTAGCTCCTGCAGCTTCAGTGAAATGTGACTCAATTCTCTTATTGGTCTTAAGCATTGAATGTAGGAGCAGTAGTTTCACCAATACCTTAGACACGTGCACCTGCATGAGTGTTGCAGGTTTTTGTGTTTTCTTAGTTGTCCTAGCTGTTCTAGACAGGAGCGGCAGCATCTTAAGGTGAGCGCAGGTGTCTTGCAGTTCTCTAATGACTTGTGCTGCCACCTTCATGACATCATGAAAATGGAAGCTACCATTGTCGTGCATGTGGTAAGTGTGTTTTAAAGTATTTCAAATGCTACATTCTCACCAGGCTCCATCAAAAGTCTATGTAAATGCTCTTTTATTTATATTTCGGGCTTCTGAGTTCAAAACCTTTGCGTTCATGCGTTACAGTTTTCAGGCTCTACGCTCTACACTCAGTCACTGAAGGTACCTTGAAAGTTAAAACTGTTGAATTTTGACCAATCAGGGACTCAGATTTGATAGTGACGTATGGGAAGAGTCATTTTCAATTCACAGAAGTGCCAACCGTTTGAAAACTGAGCATGGTGGAAAAATTCATAATTGTGGTTTGTGCCCGACTGAAACGATATGACACCAAGTAGTCCAGTAGTCATATGTCAGAATAGAGCTCTGAAAGAAAAAGTCTTGAACAAGATTTTTGATATTTGCACCGTTTCGACATTTCGTACCAAGCCAACTATGCACTAGTATTGGGTAGCAACAGTCCTGTGTAAACACCATATGCTAAAACGTTACTAGAACATTTAGCCTATTCTTGAACACGCATCACATGCCCGATGTGTACATAGCATAAAGATAAAGTAAGATACATGCTCTTATGACGTACACTGTGCCAGTGTCCCTTCAAGTGTTCGCTACAACCTGTCGCCCGTGTTTTTTCTCTACGGGCAAACTGAGCAGTGTACGGTTTTTCTGCAGGCCTTGTACCGGTTTTCCCATTTTTTGCCCATAGACAGCCTGAATCCACCCTTAAGGGTTAGGGTTAGGGGTTAGGGGGTGTGACGAAGGCATACGCAATACAATCCCAGCAGAAATTGTTGTCAATCTCTGGGGATAAAAAAAAAATCTACACTGCAGCAAAGACTGCATTCCAAAATCGATATGCCTGAACTTTGTTTAAACAACTGCAGAACTTATCAAGCTGTTCAATCCACCCCAGTCTAGTGATGATGTATGAACAGCACAGCTCTTCATCTCTCTGGTGTCACTGATTCCTCTTCAAGCAGAAGGAGAACAAAAAAGCATGCCCACACTGCCTGCCCTGCAAGGCTAAAAATAAAGGTATTCATTCAGGTATATTAATCAAAGTGCGCTCATCACAATGGAGAGCTGTGACACATCTACAGGGAATATTTCACAGTGAGCTGCTTTAAAAAAAAAGAAACCACTGAGACTTTGAGTTCAGAGCCTGATTTACCATGTGCTGCTCTGTTTTTTAAAGTCTGCAGTCTCTCAAATGACTCAGACTTGTGGGTTTTTAGAGTGGTCTTTTAGATCAAAATATTTTTTTGTTTGTTTTTATATTTCAAACACTGCTTTGACAAAATGGAAAAATAACATTGATTATTTTGATAAAGTCCCTCCATGTAAGCAAAACTGATGTTTGCTACATATTTATGAGAAATATTAAGGTTTTACGATGCATTTAACAATAAAAAAAAAATAAATAAATAATGAGAAAAAACCGTCAAACTAAAAACTAAACTGGAAAATGTAGCACAACATAAAGAATGACTGAAAATTAATACTTGTTTGTTGGACTGTTTTTTTTTATTTGTTCCTAACAACGTTGGGAGTTAGCATAGTCACAGTAACATTCGGTTTGGCTGTATCAGTGTTTTTCCATGTGTTGCCAACAAGGTTAGGAGTTACAGGTGTTGTTAATATGCTAATGCGGCTAACGTGGCTAATGTGTAGCTTGTTACTAACAAGTTCTAGAATTACTGTGGATGCAGTTAAAAAAGTCTGACTGATGGACTTATCTCTGACGCCTTTGTCTCGCCTAATGCGTCTTTTAGTCACCTTACAGGCGTCGTCTTGAGATGCCTTTTGACATAATTTCAAAAATACACAAATTTTCCATTGTGCCCCATAGTGCTGAAAAAAAATGGTGATTTGAAAACGACCCTAAAGTTCGGTTTGAAGAGCATTTAACAAGTTATTTTTTTAAATACTCAAAAAAAAGTTTATAAAACTAAAGTCTAAACCCTAAAGATTATACAATGTGAAATTAATAATTTGTTGTTTTTAATTTTGTAACTGTTACTAATTCTTTAAGAGAAGTATTGCATCTTAAGGTAAAAATAACAAAACATAGACTTAATTCATAATTATTTAGATGGATGTTTAGAATTGAAATGTTTAGAAATTAGTAAAATACCGTTAAAATAAAAATGAGACAAAATGAATAACAAGTGCTATATAAAAATATACAGTAAAGCTTTCTGGAAAATACCATAAATATGTTTTTGCCACAATGAAAGAACAGCCAGAATAAAAGCCACAAATGTTTGTTTCAAAGAACACTGTTTCTTGATATGTTAAATAAAAAATATGATACAGAGAAGAATGTTCACCGTACAGTTGACAATTGTGTCTAGGAGTTGTGCAATGATTATAGAGTAAAAAATTCTCAGCATGAACTATGAAATGTTCAAGATAATTCATATCCGTTATCCCGCAGATTTAGAAAATCAAGTCCTTTTCTGCATGAGCACTCTGTATAAAGACTTGTAGGAATCATCAGGGTAGACCTGCCAACCCAAAATGTAACCGAATCACTTAGAGGAGTCTTTTGTGACCTTGATCCAGGCTGTCTTCTTCCTCTTTGTTAAAGCCGTTTAGTCCTGTCATCAGTTGTATGGGGAATTTTAAATTCCCCTGAGAAACCGTGAACAATGAGCTGCCATAGGACGAGTGAAGCCTTTCAGAATGTTATCAGTTCTCAGCTCTTGGGCATGAACTGGGAACTAATGCTGGAGGGTCTATTGGAGGGTATGGAAGGGAACAGAAACTTAAAGACCCAAATGCATTTTGAAGATAAGGTTTTTCATTTTGTAAAGACAATACTCAAAAATGAGTGCAAAACAACATAATTATTTTCACTGTACTAAAACCAAGGTGCCAATTAGGTAATTATAATAAGTAAAAATGTAAAGTGATCAATTTATTCTCTCACAATTTTCCATTTTTATTTTAAATCAACAGTGGTGGTTAGGTTTGAATATAAAACCCATGATCATTGTGTAATTTCTTTGGTGAATTGCTCCTGTCAGAGCTTATCCTTCAGAGAAGAAGTAAACAGACAACTGGGATGACAGTAGCGACCCTGAGGATTACTCGTCTGTTTTCTCAGATTCCTCTGTGTCCTTGCTGGATGACTAGCTTCTGCGTGGAAGACACTTGAATGATGCACAACAGAGAGTTTGCTGAGGTCAGTAAAAGCAGTTGGCGAGCATGTAGCATGTAGGAGTATTCATGAGATGTGGATAAGAAACCTACATTCTGACCCTGGTCAGTGTCAAAAGAACCAAGGCATTTAACATCATTGTGGTATGTAAGCCTCCTAACAGTAAAAGAAAATAACTGACAGGTTTGATGGTTTCTAGGTGAAAAACACCACTCTATCACACCTCCCTCAGCAACTCATGTTCGAGTGACCACTTTTGATGAAAAGTCTATATAGTCGCACATCTATGCACATTATGGGCTTCTACATTCAAAACTCTCGCGTTCATGTGTAGCTACGCAAGTTTCGCCAACCGTAAAAAAAAACGCTCTTTCAATGGACGCACATTAAAAGTTAAACCCAGTCAACCTTTGACCAATCAGGGACTTGGATTTGGTAGTGACGTATGGATGGTGACCCGTTCATGGAGGAGAAATTAATAACTGTGATTTGTGCCCGGACAAAATTATATGACACCAAGTAATCATTTATGTATTATAATTTTTTATGACATTGTTATATGACATGACATTTAGAACATTTTACAATGAGCCTCTTCCAACTGTAGGTGGCAGTCGTGCACTAGTATAGTAGTATCGGTCAGCGAAAGTCCATATGCTAAACGTGTTCAAATATACGCTAGAGTTTGCCAGGCGTGAACGTAGAGTCTTGTGACTCTTGGTTCTTGTTTGTTGGGTAAAGCCTCGCACTGCGTCACCAAATAGCATTTGAACAACTATTGCATCCAAAGTTGGAATGACCAAAGGGATTTATGTAAATCTACGTGGTGAAGACACATTTCTGAATGCATGAGATGGCATGTATCTTAACAAAAAAATACTGTTTCTAGGGATTTTTGTCCATTGAGCCAACGTATGTGAGGTGAACCAAAAAACCCTGTTCCCAAAGAATGATTAAACATGAAAACCCTGAAGTTGAGGCGATTAGAAGGTAAAACAGTTTTACCTTCACGGTTCCACGACTTGTCTCAATTAGGTAATTGCTTTTGCTTTTTTTTCTCACGAGGTGAGCCGCACACCAGGTTGGCTGGCTGCTGTAATAAGACACATCAATTTGGTGACAGTAGCAATGATTACTTAGATAACAGCCTGCAGGAGAAGCAATCAAGCAAGCTGGGGCCGAGGCGTTAATTGTGGCTAATCAAATGCCTTTGCATAAGTGTTGGTTTTTGTTTACAAAGCCTCTGCAGGTGGAGGTGGTTTGTTTGTCGAATGAGATGGTCAGTGTCTCCAATCAGCTTTGGTTGCAGCGTGAAGAGACAACAGCAGCTGTGGTTAGAGGCCATGTTTGTTGATTGTGTTTTTAACTGTGTTTGTCTGTAGCTACACAAATCATCTTCTCGTTCTGGCTTTGTCAAAAAAATTGTTTCTACAAAAACTCCTAACATTTCTCACTGACAGAATTGAGAGGGTCTATTGCTGCAGTTTGTGGATTGCTAAAAAAATGACAATAGATTGTGCACAAGATAGAAAAGAACTTATCTGAAAAAAGGACAAAACTGGTTCTTGTTTTCTGAAAAGCTCCAATTAATTGAGAGGAAATCCATGACACAAACTGAGGTATCTACTTAACTGTTGAGAAAATGTAAGATAATAAGGTATTTATGTTATCTTTCAACTTCAGCTTCAAAATCAAGCACAACACTAAGGACCTCCCCTATATGGTTAACAGATATGGCATGACTCCGATAAAGACACGGGCACTTGAGTATAGTCAAAATATTAAGGTTCATGAATCTGTGTTTTTTTTTCTTAACAATCCTGATAATCTGATATTTCAGTTTTATTCTTGTGTCTGCCTCGTGGCAAGAAAATGTGTGTCTAATTTACACAACAAAGAAACAAATCCTGACAGAAGCTTTATTGTTTTATTATGGCGAGACAGTTTGACATAACAGTCAAATCTGACGTGACTTTTGATGTATCTGTAATGTAGATGGTGTCTTCTAGAGTCTGTCATTTCTGGTATCTTTTGTGTAAGTGTGTGACAGTTTCTCTTCAGGCTTTGCAGACAGAGCTGAAGGACAGCTCAAAAGAAAGGGCAAAATCTTGCTGTTGAAATTTTAAAAGATAGTAGATAGGAACATTTTGTGCACAACAGCTTGATATTAGTAGTTGTGATCTCATTCAACTTGATCTAATTTTGATTACATAGTACCTTAAGGCCTTAATTACATAGATCTGTATGGGTGCTGGTTTATGGAATGTCCTGGCCTGTGGAGAGTTGTAGACAGGAGTAACTGCATCTTAAAGTCCCATTAGTTGTCACACAACTGGGTGTTTGAAATGTGGTCTCCCCTGGGGGAGCAGTGAACCATTTGGTGGTTTAACCCCCAATCCAACCTTAATGCTGAGTCTCGAAGTCTTTGGTGTGACTCAGCCTGGATTTTAACTCATGACCTTGCAGTCTCAGGGCGGACACTCTACCATAAGGTCAGTGAGTTGGTAGTGAAAGTGTCGTGAAAATGGAACGCACCGTGTAATAAGTGTATTGTGAAGTATTTGAAAGAATAATGTAAGTTACACGCACTTATGACGTACAAGTGATAGTGCCGTACATTGCCCTTTACACCACACTCTAGTCTTTAGTAAGGTGTGTGTACTGACTCCCAACTGGATACAGAGGGTTTACGGGTGATACGTAAGTGCACATAAGGGTGTCCGCACAAACTACACTCATCTTGTATAAGTTACTCATTTGTAACAGTCTGGCTGTGTGCAAAGAGCATGCACTTATCACTGGAAAAGCACTAACAGGCCCTTTGTGCAGTGTTCAAGGAGGTTAAAAAAAGGAAAAATCTGTAAGACAGCCCTGCGTCTCACCTACTTCACCCTTTCACTGTGACCTTCATGCGGGCCACCTGATTACAAGTTTACTCATCCACAGACAGCCTGTGTAAGGGCAGTTATGACACGTGTTACATGGTTCCTTAACACAACCACTGCTTTAAAATGAAGAGCATAAATACTGCAGATGGAAACCGAATAAAACAGATTTTTAAAGTATGTGTTTATTAGCATCACAAAATCTATACAAAGCTTTCTAGAAGATTTTCATTGTGATGTATTCACAAGGTTACTTGCTGTCTACTGTGTTTTTCTAGCAGAATTATTTTCCCTAAAATGTTTTTCTCTTGTTTCTCAATCAGAAAAAGTATCAAAGGTCTGCACTCTAACATGCTGCATCTCTAAGGTGGCAGGGATCCTTTCTGAGAGATAACTCAGAAATTAAAAAAACAAGACAGACTGGCTTGGTGAGATGCTGTGAGTATCGCGAGAGTCGACGAGACGTGTGTGGTGAGTAAACTTGGCGGCGCGAAAAGCGGTTGAACAAACATTTCCGTCTGCTTTTCTTTTTCCGCCATATAAGTCATAATTATAACAATATTCACTAAACCTCTAAAAAGATTATTAAGTTCTTGACAGCCTGGAGGACCTGGAGATCTTCATAGACGAGTGTTACAATACCTTCGTCATGGGGAAGACAAACGCCACCACTCCTTCCTCCAAACGCGGCCGTCCTGAAGACTCTCCCGGGGCCGCTTCTTCTCCAGGCAGCGGCATCAGTGAAATCCTGGAGTCCATAGATAAAAAGCTCTCCAGCCTTGATTGCCGCCTGAACCTGCTGGAGATTCTCCATAAAGAGTTCCAAGGCCTGCGAGAGTCCCTGGAGTTCAGCCAGCAGCAGGTGCAGGAGCTGCAGGAGAACCAGACCCTCAGAGAGACCGTCCAGACTCTGAGCAGCGACACCGCTCGTCTCTCTGAGGAGAACCGCTCCATCAAGGAAACCCTCCTGGATCTTCAGGCGAGGAGCATGAGGGACAACCTGGTCATCTCTGGGATTCCAGAGGAGGCGGGAGAAGACCCGGAGGCCACGGTGAAGTCCTTCATGGAGGTCCAGCTGAAGCTCCCCAAGGAGGAGGTCCAGAAGATCTCCTTCCATAGAGTGCACCGACTCGGAGGAAGGAGGTCTGATAACCAGCGTCCGAGACCCATAGTGGCTAAGTTCGAGCATTACAAACAGAAGGAGCTGGTGAGAAGCCGCGGCCGGGAGCTGAAGGGAACAACGACCAGTTCCCGGCGGAGATCCTCCGGCGCAGGAAGATCCTTTTCCCGCTGAGGAGGAAGCACCTCACCGCCGGGTCTCGAGCGGTTGTCTCAGTGGACAAACTCTTCATTGATGGACGGCTCTTCCGGGACCCCGAGATCACCCCGTGGCTGCGCTGAAGACCCTCAGATGCTGCGATCAGAACCTCCACAATGCTCTGATGAAACCGACTAAACTGATTTAAATTAATGGAAAATCAGTCCATCAATCATCCACACCTCCATCTCATTAAATCATTTTATTTCTCTCCCCTCTCATGTTTATGTTGTTTTGTTGTGTTTGTTTTTTCTTGTTTTTCTTTTCTCTTTTCCTCTTTTTATTCCCCCCCTCTTCCCCCCTCCTCCTCCTCATATTTAAATCAACTAAAGGCAACACATCCCTGGTAAGTACCCATTTACTCATGCACGAGACATGCGCGCGCACGTACACGCGATCCCGCACGCACTCGCCGACATACCGCAAACACCTCACATAGGCTCATATAGGACACATACAACAAGCAACTCACACAGCCAGGAAACATTCACGCGCACAAGCACACTGCGCTCCTCTGCGCATAGGTCAGCGGGCACGCGCACAGGACTCACAGACGCACGCGCATTACTTAGCATAACACTCTCTCAGTCAGTACAGTCATGTCCAGTCTGAACATCTTTAGCTGGAATGTGCGTGGACTTGGCTCTGGGCCAAAGAGGCTGAAAGTTTTCAATCATCTGAATGATCTAAAAGCAGATCTAGTTTTACTGCAGGAGACCCACTTATCCAGATCAGCTGATCATCTTCTGTGCTGCTCACAATTCCCATTCATCTACTCAGCTAGTTACAACTCCAAACAAAGAGGAGTTGCTATTTTGATTAATAAAAATATTACATTTACTCATAAGAACACAATTGTTGATCCAGAAGGCAGATTTGTAATTATTAACATATCAGTTCAGAATAAAGATTTCTGTATAGCCAGTATCTATGGTCCCAATGCTGATGAATCCTCCTTCTTTCACAGATTCTTCACCTCACTTTCGGTTCATGCTGACTCCACAATAATTATAGGAGGAGACCTCAACTTGGTCCTTGATCCTGAACTTGACAGACTCAGCACAGCAGGACACCAGCACACATAGCGGTCTGCAAGTATTTTGAAGCAATACATGGATGAGTTGGGTCTCTGCGACGCTTGGCGCTCATGTCATCCAAACACTAAAGGGTTCACTTTCTTTTCTCCAGTTCACCACTCACAGTCTCGCTTAGACTATTTATTAGTCAGTAATTCTCTTTTAAAAGATATCAAGGATTCCAACATTCATCCAATTATCATTAGTGATCATGCACCAGTTTCTGTAAATATTTCTAGAGATCTACCCACACCTTCTGGCTTAACCTGGAGGTTTAACACTTCGCTGTTAAAAGATCAAGAGTTTATTCAATTCTTTAAAAAAGAGTGGGCAACCTTCTTAGAATTTAATGATACTCCGGATATTTCACCATGTGTTCTTTGGGAAACAGCAAAAGCAGTGATGAGAGGAAAAATTATTTCTTATTCAACAAATAAAAAACACAAAGAGAAAGCAGATTTATTAGAAATAGAAAATAAAATCAAAGATCTAGAGGCTGCTTATGCTGCTTCTGCACAAGAACACATTCTGGGAGATCTGAAAAATGTAAAGCTTCAGTTAAATGACATCATCAATAAACAAACACAATTCCAAATACAAAAACTTCGACTCGAAAATTTTGATAACTCAAACAAGTCGGGTACATTTTTAGCTAATCAGCTTAAAATTTAATAAAGAAAAATCAACAATTACCTCTATTATGGACCACACAGGAACTGTCACTCACGAACCGGTTAAAATCAATAAAACGTTTAAAGATTTTTATAAAAACCTATACACATCACAGGTCAATCCATCAGAACAAAGTATTAACTCATTTCTTAATAATGTAACTCTACCCAGATTAAATGAGGATCAAAGCTCAAACTTAGACTCTCCGCTCTCATTGGCTGAACTTCATGAAGCTCTGTTACTGATGCCCAACAACAAAGCTCCAGGGCCTGATGGCTTTCCTGCTGAGTTTTATAAAGAATTCTGGGAACAGCTGGCACAAACATTTTATAAAATGGTTACTTTTACCAAGGAAAGCCAATCACTGCCACCTCACATGAATTCAGCTAACATAATCCTCTTTCTCAAACCAGAAAAATATCCCACAATTCATTTTCATTCATTCATTCATTTTCCAATCCGCTTTATCCCTTTCGGGGTCAAGGGGGTTGCCGGAGCCTAACCCGGCTACTCATGGGCGAAGGCAGGGTACACCCCTGGACTGGTCGCCAGTCTGTCGCAGGGGATCCCACAATTCCTTCAAGCTATTGCCCCATCTCTCTAATCAATGCAGACGTAAAAATTATTTGCAAAGCACTCACGTAGAGAATGGAAAAAATCACTCCTCATATAATTCATCATGATCAAACTGGATTCATCAAAGGTAGACACCCAAGTGATAATGTCCGCAGACTTGTTAACATAATAGATTTTGCCACTATTAAAAACCAGGAAACAACCATACTCTCATTGGATGCTGAAAAAGCATTTGACAGAGTAAACTGGAAGTTCCTCATTGCTGCGCTCCATAAGTTTGGGTTTGGGGAATCCTTCATTGATTGGATTAAAATATTATATCACAACCCAAATGCATCAGTCAGAACTAACAAACAGACTTCTGACAGGTTTTTTCTTGGTAGAGGGACCAGACAGGGTTGTCCACTGTCCCCCTCTCTTTTTGCTATGTTTATTGAACCTTTGGCTGCAACAATAAGACAGCGCGAGAGCATTAAAGGAATTACAACAAAATACAGTAATCATAAAATTAGTCTTTATGCTGATGACATATTACTTTTTCTAAACAATTCACATTCCATTAGTGAAACAACAACAATTATTAATGAATTTTCCTCTATCTCAGACTACTCAATTAACTGGAACAAATCAGTTTTATTGTCACTGAATGGTAATGTTGAGCAAACAATCTCAATACCAGTCAAATCAGGCAATGTCAAATATCTAGGTATTTATTTCTCTCCGAAACTATCAGAACTGGTGCAACTAAACTACACCCCATTACTGAAAAGTATACAGGATGATCTAACCCGCTGGGTCAACCTGCCTCTGTCACTCATGGGTAAGATAGCCACAGTAAAAATGAACATTTTACCCAAAGTTAATTATCTGTTCTCAATGATCCCCACACAACCACCACTAAAATGGTTCAAAACATTAGACTCTGCCATATCCAGCTTCTTATGGAACAATAAACCTGCAAGAATTAGTCTAAAAACTTTAAAATCTGGAAAAAGCTGTGGAGGCTTAGAATTACCTAACTTCCACAACTATTTTCTTGCCAAAAGACTGCAGTACCTCTTAAGATGGATAAAAAACAATCCAGAAACCAACCCATGGATGGATCTGGAACAGGCATTTTGTGGAAAGATCAACTTGTCAGATCTACCATTTATAAGCCCAACAATAAAAAAACATGACTGCTACCAAAGTAGTAATATAAGTACTACTTTAACAGCCTGGTGGGATTTTCTTAAAATGTCAAACTCTTCACTACTACCATGCAAAATGACACCCATCTGGAACAACCCAGACATCCTGATAAATAAAAAAATGTTGCACTTCCCTGCTTGGCAAGCAGGGGGCATAAGACTACTCGAGCACTTGATTATCGACAGAAGATTCATAACACACCAAGAACTACAAGAAAAACATGGAATAAATACATTCTTGGAATATCAGCAACTTAAATCTGTAATTACTAAAACATTTAAATCCAGTGACAATGACTTAAAATTACCAGAACTAGTTACCTCTATGATAAATTTTTCATTGAATAAAACTCTCTCCAAAATATACAAACTCTTATGCAATTTAGATAACGAAGTCTTAATCCCAACAACAAAATGGGATGCAGACTTAGGCAGAAGTACAGACACAAGCTTCTAGTCAGAAATTTGTCTAAATACCTTTAAATTAACCAAAAGTCCAAACCTACAACTAATACAATTCAAAACTCTTCACAGAATTTACTATACTGGACAGAGGATGTTCAAGATGGGTCTCAAAAACTCAGACATTTGTGAGCATTGTGATAGTAATTTACCTGACAATTACATGCATGCTCTGTGGTTCTGTACACCTGTCCAGGCTCTCTGGCAACAGGTATGTGCTGATTTATCAGTCTGGCTTAAGGTTTCAATCACAGCCTCACCTTCACTTTGTGTGCTGGGTGACATGAGTGCCATCGACACAGAGGGAAGTTTAGCATCTATAATCTTCATAACTCTTTGTATAGCAAAAAAGACAATTTTATTAAACTGGAAAAACAAGAAAAATATTAGTGTAAGTCATTACAGGAATCTGCTATTGGATCATATCAGCTTAGAAAAAATGTCAACTAAGAGTTCAAATAACCTGGAAGGAATTCGGGCTCTCTGGTCTCCCATAGCTAACGCCATAACTTAGGGGGCGGGATTCCTGGGTGTCGCCGCGCCTTGACTGTCTGCCGGGGTCGGGGCCTACCTGGTGCCTGGTGGGGGCAGGGGGGCGCTGTTGGTCGGGGGGTCTGGTGAGGCGCCTGGGTGGGGCAAGCGCGGGGGCCGCATGGTCTCCCGGGCCTGGGCGTGGGGGGGTGTGGATGGTGCATTGGGTGGGGGTCTGGCTTGGCTGGGGGGGTGGTCTTTTTGCGTGTGCTGGGAGGGCTTGCGCGGGGCCCTGGCCCTGGGGGGGTCTGCCTGCGCTGGATGGGCAGCCCGGCTGCACCTGGGGGCTGGCGTCACTCCTTCTCTGGCCCTGGGACGGGGTGGGGCAACCCTCTTGGGGCCTGCGATTGCGGGGTCTGGGGGGAGCGGGCCAGGGGAGGGGATGTCTGTGGGCAAGAGGGGGGGTCCACTACCAGTACGGGACCCTAGGGGCTTCCTCGGGCCCGCTGGTACCTGACCAGGTAGCTACAGGGGCGGTGCTTGGGGGGGGAGGGTCTGGGGCTTGCCCTGGGGGCTGGCCCCCTCTGGGCTCCTCTCTCTTTGTGTGGGCTGGGGGGTGTGGGGCCTGGGGGGTTGGCTTTCGGGCGGTGGGGCCTCTGCCCTGGGGAGACTTGGGCCCAATGCTGGGGGGGGGCGGGGGGACGGTTGTTTCATCATCGGGGTCAGTTTGGTAGCTGTCCCCGACCTTCCCTCCTTCCTCATACGACCACTTATTAGGTTGGAAGGAGGGGCGTGCTTGCGGAATACCTCGAGGGGCCGAGCCACTTGGCAGTGGTCCACCCCTCCCATGGTCTCCGCACAGTTTCGCCCCCTTCTCCTGGTTTTAAATGCACCTTAGACACGTAGGATCCTTGGTGGGGGGTGCTAGGACATCACTGCCAGCAAGCAGGAGATGTCCTCTCAGTGCTCTACCCTCCAATTTTAACTGCACCGTAGACATTTAGGGCTCCTTGGTGAGAGGGCGATTGGACATCCCTGTAAGCAATCAGGAGATGTCCTCAGTGCCCTGCTCGCCAATTTTAACTGCACCCTTTATTACACACACCCATCAATCACAAGAAACACACCTCAACACACACACACAAATACATTACACAAGGAAGGTGGGACTACTGATCTTCTGTCCCTTACCCCATCCCTGGTGGAGGGAACAGGGCCTTCAGCGGCGGTGGCCTTGTCTCCTGGGGGTCGGCCTCCCCGCACGGGGAGAGGGATCCCTTTGTCCTCTGGCAAGTCCATGAGCGGGGGATCATATTCCATCTGAGCCTGGAGGGTGTCTGTGTCCTTGTGGTGCGGGTTCTGGCCCTTACCCTCGGGTGCCGAGCCCCTTCTGGGTCACAACATTAGGAGAGCCTGGTCAGGCAATGTACACCTTCGGGGACCCCCACTGCTCTTGGTCATCCCTTTTCTAGATGGGGGTAGCTGACCCCCATCGTGCTCTCTTCTGGATCTCCGCAGCTGCCTGGAGCTTTGGAGCGGGTCTCCCGTGGGGGGCCCGGGCTCGTACCCGGGGCTGGGGTGGGGGGATGCCCAGAACTCCTGGGTGGTGGTGGGCGGCTTGTCTGGGGTGGTGGGGCTCTCGGGGGTGGGGCCCCGCGCTGGGCCACCTGGCGCAGTGGGAGGGCTGCTCTCCTGACTGGGCTGGGCCTTGCGCTCTGCGCTTCCGTACCTCACTGCACTCGGGTGTTGGGGGCCCGTGTGGCTGTCCTGCGGGCCCTGGTCTGGGTGCTTGGCTGGGCTGCCTGGCGGGTGGATCTCCTCCATTGACCCCACAGTATGGGTGCGGGGGCGGGCCCTGGTCGGCGCGGGTGTCTTGGTGTGGGGATGGCTGGGGGTTCTCCCTCCTTCTTTGTGCATTCCATCATCCACTTCAGCTTAACATAACATTCACCTGAGTACAGGCGTCGGCTCACCTTTGCACCTTCAAATAGTGTGCATGACAGAATGTAATGCTTTACATGTGTTGGTTGGTATGCACAAGTGTGCATATGAACTGGATGTGGACAAGTTTGTGAACACTCTCGGAGCCGGCAGGTATGTAACAGCTGAGTGTGTGGACAGGCCGTGCCCATTTTAGACCAACATTCACTATTGCAATGGGTATAAGCTCCAGCATTTTGTTGCCTGTAGATTAACAACTCTACCTTCCCTTCCCTGTAGCCATTCTCTAACTGCTATAATGCACCATCTCTCTTTCCCCCCCCTCCACCCCCCAACTCTCTCCTTTTTCCCCTTTCCTTTTCCGTCCGGTCCAACAAAAAAGACACAAATAAAAAATATATATATATTAATAAAGTTTGGTTTAAATTAAAAAAAAAAAAAAAAAGAAATTAAAAAAAAAAAAAAGATTTCAAAACAGCATAAAAGGAAATACTGGCCTTACTTTGTTACAATGTCTTTTTTTGTTGTTGTTTTTGCCGGGCAGTTTAAACCAAAATCTGCTATCTTGAAGGTGACAGAAAAAGAAAACAAGAGGACCACCGACACACGCCTTCACACCATCCCAAGATTAACTGGTTTTTCCTACACAAAATGGATGAATTTCTACTCTATCTCCACCACCTGGTGCTTCACATCATTGGCTTTGCGGCTTCTGATTGGCCATACTCGGAATGGAAAGGCCATAATTGACCTTGGTCACAGACAGTGTCAGGACTGCTCATCATTACACAGCAAGCCGCCGCCAACAAAGCAAAGAAATAAGGAAGACGAACTGCTAATCAGAAAATCTTGACCGATGGAATTAAGAAAGCCAATCTAAGAGTGGGATTTAAAGACCATTAAAAAAAGAAATATTCATATAAATATCCACGAGGTAATTTCCAATTGATAAGAGCTTTCAACCAAAGGGTAAATACACTTATAAAAATTACAGCACAGGTTGTGGTTATGGATCACAAGGCCGTAATCAAAGTAGTGAAGAGGTTAATATGAGAAGGAGGGCGCTCATTAATATGCAGAGTGACAGCTTACCCCCCCACTGTGGAAACCAAGAAATTGTTTATTAATGCTGCCAGCATAAAACCTATTAATGCATGGAAAAAGGTCAACCTCCGAAAAGCTGAGCGGCATTGACAATGCTGCGCTCCTCTCATATGTAAAGAAGTCACGTCCACGACGTGTGCAGACAGTAGGTGCTTCAGCACACCCATGTGATTGTTCAAATCAGGAAGGGAAGAGAGGTGTGTAAAAAAAGAGAAGGAGGAGTTCATTAAAACAGCTGGAATGGCAGAAGATGCAGTTTGGGTTGCTCTTTTTTAAATTAAGAAAACAAACAAAGGACTTAAAAGAATCAAATATCAACTGAAAAAATGGCACCTATAAATAAATTAAATAGATTCAATATAGATGATGCACTTTATTGGCAAACATGTTTAATGAAGTACGTTTTAAAGAGCAAAACAATGAAGTAACAATTAGAAAAAGACAGAAATTGACATAATGACACGAAATCAATGTCAAAGAAAAAGATTTTCTATTAACTGTTGTCTTTGTTTTATTTGATTTCATGTCCTTATCCCCAAACGAAATGTTTGGTCTTTTAAGAGATGCATTGAAAATGGCAATTCATGGTAGCAAAGAATAATTATAGTTTAGAGAATAAAAGAATAAACTAAAACTGATCAAAGATGCAGCAAAAACCCCAAAATATTACAGCATAATTGATAAGTGTATCAATGTGACATTAAGGTTATGATTAATCTGTATTGTATTTTTTTGTAACAGCTGTGGATGAGAAACCACAAGCTATGATTCACCCCATCTAACCTTCAACAACAAAAACACAGTTTTTAAAAGTTTGTATTTTTTACACAGAAACATAACAAGGAAACTTTGTTTTTTACCACTACAGCTTGTACTCTTTCAATAAAGTTTCCCTGAAGGCTGAAAGCCATCAACACCAAGCCAGTGCGGCTCCCCTGGCTCATTAAACACCCACCTGCAAAAGCAAATGCTGCCCAAAAGCCCCTTTCTCGGGGGACTATCCTGAAATCTGCCATGTCCTGCACAGACTCAGGTTTAACGATATTTTAGAGGAGCCCTCAGCTGACTGAGCAACAGACATCATAAAGGGGTTAAAACATTTCATGTGCTTCTCAGTGACTGCTTAAATGTCAAATAAAACTCCTACCAAAGTGCGTAATAAATATAAATTATTTGTTTTGAGATTTTTTTGTTTTACTATTTAATTTTTCTTTTATGTGACTTTATTATTAGTTTTGCAATTATGGTCTTATTGAGTCACTGAAACCTCTGAGTCTGGTTGTAAACATTCAAAGTAACAGACCACATGCATTTTTGAGAACACACTTAAAAACAGATAAAATTGGTTTTGGAGTTTTTAACATGTTCTTCAAGCATTTTTTTAGATAATGGAGGACATGTATTAAGAAGATTAAAATCACATTTCTGAGTATTTCTTTATTTAAATGGTTGTGAATCGGCGAAAAACGCTATTCAAAAAAGATTACATTTGTTACGCAAAAATACGATGAGCGGGCTGGATAGCTCTTATATTGCTTTTGTTGCCCTGGTGATGTTAGGTTTTGGATGTGACGTGCTGTAAGTTAGCAAGAAAACATGTAAACAGAGAGCTCTCAGCAATAGGGAGAGGAAGGGGGGCGGGTTTGCTCCCTTCCAACGGTCCCACCCACAATTCAAAGGCAAATTACTTATGAACTCCTGCCGCTCTGCAGAAACTATGTCAAGGGAAACGACATAGTTTTTTTTTTTTTTATTTCTGCTGAAAACTGTTTAAGCATACTTAAACAAACAAACAAGCAATGGGAATGATTGGAAAATAGATTAAAGGGGATCAGAGTAGGACTTTATTTTAAAAAAGAAATTACTTTTAGTAATATCACATAAAATTTTGCCAGAAATTGTAAAACCCTGAGTAAATTTGGAGTCACATTTGTGGTTACACTATAAAATGATATATTTATTTCAATGGATTGTAACGGGCCCTGCTTTTCCAGATACACCCACATCTCATTCCAGCCATGTCTGATGGGCCATGGACATCCTGCTCTACTGAGCTATGAAATCATTTTTTTTAGTTGTCACCAGTTTCTTGCTAAAAACCATACCTATGATGCTTTTTCTTGGATCAGAGCACTTGCATTATACGACTTGCCATTACACAGCAACTACAACTGAATCCCTCATCTGGCAGAAGGATAAAGACCTCTATTTTCATAGAAGCCGAGACAGGAAAAACAGGTGCAATTTTATCAGGTACACCTGCATTTTTTTCCCCCTCTTTCATCTTTCGGAGCACATTGTGCCGTGTGGGCGGATTGGACCGCAAAGGTTGTGTGTATGCTGATAATCTGTAATGCAGGGTGATTTTGATGGCAGGTTTAGCAGTAAATTGTGCAAGGGAACAAGCTCTTATCACACATGCAGGCAGACTCCAATTTAATTGATGCCAGTTATGAAACCTTCTTGATTAAGGTAAGGCCAGAAACTTGACAAAGCTCTGGAAATAAAACTGAAACGTTAATTAGCCGTAGCCAGTATTTTCAGCACATTCAAAGGATGGATGAGTAGTGTTGCCGGTTAAACGTTACCTGTATAATAACACCATTGAATTGTAAAGCTTGTTAGGGCATATAAATTAATGCAATGCAATGCCATGTAAACAACCAGAGGCTGGGTTTATTTCTTCTTCTTTATGAGTGTTGTTGCACAGAAGAGCAGTTTTGAGTCCATTTTAAACACTTACATATTCCAGCATAAAAAACAGAATTTATGTGTACATTTTTCCCAATATTGAATTCACAACAACCCCCCCAACCCCATTACATTAGTAGAGCACTGGCTGTGGTTTGTGGTCAGACCCATAACAAACAGATCATTAAACATTTTCCATTGATTTTTTGCTGAATGCAAATGAACTGAAGCAATAGGTTTTGAGTTTCTTTAAATGTTAACCCATCCCTCTTCTGTTGATAATCTAAATTAACCGTGTAGATGGAAGAAAAGTGGATTTCATACATACACGATAAAGCTTTGTGTGTTAGTCACAAGAATAAAGAAGTTTCTTACTGTTGATTAGTAATCCTTAAGGTAAACCATGAATTAAACAAACATAAGCACCATCGTTAATGATGCTCTTATCAAGCACTTCTTTAAAGATGCAAAGGCGAGACCAAATTTACCAGAACCTGACTTTTAGTTTGCATCTAGAAAGCTGATTAAGTGTTTTTTTTTTTTTTTTTTTAATCCCTAAACCCTTCAGCCTTGCGTTCTTCTCAAAGGAGTAAACCAGCAGGAACATCCTACTGTGTTTCTTGCAAGGTAACAAAAAAAAAGGTCTAACAATCACCAGGTTACATCTGACATCTGGGAATTATTTAGAATTTTACAAAAAAGGAAGCAAAAAGAGAAAACTGTACATAACTGATTAAGTACAGCCGACCTCATGAAATGTGTCTTTTTGGATGATTCACAAGATCAAAGGTGATCCTAACATTTTCTGTTTGATTTATTGCAGGAGGTGTATAATCCGTCAGCATGGATGAGAGTGATGGATTCTGTAATGTGACTTTGGAGCCAACCAAATGTCAGTCTTGTACATGAAAGTGAAGAACAAAGACAAGAGCAAACTGCCAAATTCTATTTTTTTCCTGTACTAGGATGTGTCACAGATACTGATGCTTTTACGGTCTTTTGTGAAATAGCTTTGCCTGATTTTGTCAGAAAAAAAAAACAAAAAAAACTTAAGCTTGGTGTTAACTCATACCTGGACAAAAAAAATCCCACTGTAATTAAACTGTAATTAGCTTTAAATGTCTGGACAAAATAATGCACTAAGAAGTGCATCCCCTAAAATCTGAAATTACCATATTTTCCACACTATAGGGCACACGGCCAGTGAATGGTTTATTTTTGAAATTATGTCCTAAAAAGGTGCAGAGATTTATAAGCCGCATTAAGCGAGATTAGTGTGCAGTAGATAAGTCATTCAATCAGTAAAACTTTATTGGCTCTAAGGCTGGACGATTATTCGATTTAATCAATTAATTTGATTTTTTTTTTGTTTAAGACAATTCATTTTGGGGGAAAATCAAGATTTTCTTTTCCCAGTTCTCTGCTTTCTTGGGCTTTCGTTGTTTGGAGTAAAGTCAACCCGTCCGTCCCTCGCAACGAGCAAACAGGAACGCGGCACCAAGCAGAGGAGCTGCTTCCGTGGCGCCAAGAAAAAAAAAGAAGCTCAATATTTACAAGCGCCCCCAACCTCTACTCATAGCTTCTGTACACTTCTCTCTGTAGCGTTTAGCTTAGGCTGATGGAAGAGCAGGACGTGGCGGTTTTTAACAGGATCAGAAATAGAAGATAAACTGGCAGGATTTACAGCAGCAACAGGGAGTTTAATAAAAAGTGTTGATTGGGAGACAGCAGTGTTGTTACACACTGATGCTATCATGCCACAACGCTATCTGCTACGCTGACGAGCTGTGCTTGCTGCCAGTTTGGGACTGTAAACTGGTTTGAAGTCAGAGAATATTTTCATGGAGCGGACTTTAAGACATGGCAGATAAACACAATGAACTTCATTCATGGAACATTTATAAAAACAGTATTTTCTAAATACAATAACAGGAATCCACCTGAATCCACCTCCACTTTGAGTTAAACTTTATTAACGATATCTAACATTACAGAGCTGAGCTACAGTGTGGAGCTGAACACCCTCCCATCCCACCACAGCATCTTTACAATAAGGAATCCACATCATTATAATGCTTTTAGGCTGTTTTTGCATGGATTTCATATAAAAAAAAAAACCTCACTTATAGAGACAAAATTAGGAAAAGAGCATTTTCTGTCAATCTGTAGTCCTCTAGTAAATCTGTCCTTGTTTTGTCAGCATATTTTAATTTGAGTTTACATGATATCAAAGAAGTATTCAAACTATTTTTAATACTATTCTTAAAAAAACAAGAAAATAATTTTCATTTTCTTAACCAAGGAGTGACTTCACAACAACTCCGTGACTGTTCTTGAATGCCTTAGCCAGAGCCCTGACTTAAACCCAATTAAGGATCTCTGTAGAGACCTGGAAATGGCGGTCCACCAATGTTGACCATCCAACTGGACAGAACTGGAGAGGGTCTGCAAGGAGGAATGGCAGAGGATCCCCAAATCCAGGTGTGAAAAACTTGTTGCACCTTTTCCAAAAAGACTCATGGCTGTATTAGATCAAAAGGTGCTGCTACTAAATACTGAGCAAAGGGTCTGAAGACTTAGGTCCATGTGATATTTCAGTTTTTCTTTTTTAATAAATCTGCACAAATTTCAAAAATTCTGTTTTTTTTTTTTGTCAATATGGGGTGCTGTGTCTACATTAATGAGGAAAAAATGAACTTAAATGATTTTAGCAAATGGCTGCAATATAACAAAGAGTAAAAAATTTAAGGGAGACTGAATACTTTCCGTTCCCACTGTATAAGGCACTTCGGATTAGAAAGCTCTCTGTCAATAAAAAATATATATATATATATATATATATATATATATATATATATTAAAGCTTTTAACTTTGAATTTGTTACAAAATATACATCCCCGTGAGTAATTTTAAAATGTTTTATTTGAATTTAGAATAAAATAGAAAGGAAAATGTTCGCTGTAGCAGCATCAGTTTGATATTTTAGAGGTCTGACTTGACTGCTTAAAATTATGGCCAGCTCCTCTATCCGTTCTGAAAAGCAGCCAAAGCACTCATCCTGAGCCAGTGGAAAACAGCCAGGGATTTCCCCACAGCCTGTCTCCCTCCATGGAAGGTTAAGTGAGACAGCTCGACGGCCAGGAAGGCACCATGAAACCTTCTGGCCTGTCTATCAACAGCTGAACCATAAGCCAGGTGCTGTCAGTCAGGAACTGAGAGAGCTTGATTCTGCCTCACAATGAGTTTGAAGTGGAAACTCATGAAGACAGGCGATCTGCTGACAGTCAGTCATTCAGAAATATCAATGGTTGAAAGCTAAAGCATGCACTCTGCTACTTTCAATATAATTTTAAGGAAAACCTTTACTGCAAATCTCAACCAAAAATATTGAACAAAATATGTCACTAAACTGTTTTTAAAGCAAGCATATGTGCACTGATGGCCACTTTGACATACATGATGGGAACTTTTCTTGAATAAACTGATTTGTCAACAGAGTAGGCTATTTTGAATTTTGCCCACTAGAACTACCAAGCAGTCATTTTGACTGCTTTCAAATTTTACACAAAAGAAAAGAAAAAACAAAAAGAAGAAACTATGGACCAATAGGACTCTGACTTTTCCTAAATGTCTGAATCATATTTTCCACATTATAAAGCATACTTAAAAGTCTTTTTTTTTTTTAAATCGACAGTGCACCTTATAATCCGGAACAGCTTAAATGTGGAATAATTCTGGTTGCACTTGTTGTCACTTATGTTGAATCACTTTTGAGAGCTACACGGTGTTCTGTCAAAATTTCTGTTTTTTTTAAGAGTTGTAAACAAGGTTGAGTATTATTTTAAATACGGCAACGTGGCTAATGTGTAGCAGGGTCGGACTGTGTGGTTTTTAGGTGTTGGTAACAAGGTTGGGATTTTTCATAGTCATAATAACGTTTGTTTTAGCAGTAGCCTATCAGTCTGTTCTTTTATGTGTTGCAAAGGTTGGGTGTTACAGGTACTGTGAAAACCCTAACGCAGGGGTGTCAAACTCAAGTACTCAAGGGCCAGCCTCCAGCTGGTTTTCCAGAAACCCTGTCTTATTTGCTGCTGATTATCTGGATCAGGTGTTTTTAGCCAATGAGGAGCTTCAATGGCAGATTGGTTGGAAAACATGTAGGACACTGGCCCTAGAGGCCTGGAGTTTGACACCCCTGCCCTAAAGCAGCTAATGTATAATGGTGGTGAACTGTTTTTTTTTTTTTATTCTATTTTACGAGTTACTAACAAGGTTGGAGTTAGCATAGTCACAATAATGTTTGTTTTAGCAGTATTGGTCTTTTTTTTGCTGCTGCTGCCTCACCTGCCACTGTCTTGTTTTTTTTAACAGGAAACTTTTAAATTTACTACTTTTTTACAGAAGAAACCTTGAAAATAATATTTTATTTTTATTTTTTAGGTTAAAAAAGTATATTCATTTTATTTAATGTATGCATTTTTAAGCTATAGTTTGCCGGTGAGGCACAGCCTCGCCTGCCTCCCCTGACTGCACGTCACTGTTAATACCTATAGTCCCAAAGTGCATAGATGGATGGATAAAGAAATAATCTTCGACCAGTTAAAATGACTGCCATGATATTTCTAGCAGTTGTGGAATTCTGGTAGACTGAAGTTAAAAGTAATTCTCAAAATAACAAAGAAAAAATATTGCATGGGATGCAAGTTGTGCCAAAATGTTCAAACAAGTTCAAACAAACTCATTTCCTCCCTAGGTTGTGTCGGTTACCATATCAGCATGTCTTTTTCAGTATTACAGAATGCGATTATAATTTCATCCTAACAACAATAAACATTGCAAAGAAAGACTACATACATTGTGTCTTGTGCTAGATTTGTCCTGTTCCCGATGCATGTTGGAGTCTGGCAGGTCTGCCCTTTGTCACCGGTTCTGGTCATAGTCCTAATGAACAGGATTTCTAGGCACAGCCAGGACTACAAAAATTGTTTAGCATATGTACCAATACACTTGACCATGATCTGGCACTTGAACGTGTTCCTGCTGTTGTATTGACAGCCTTAGAGTGAATAGATGCAAACACAGTTGAAACAGGCTTAAGAGAGGGAATTTGAAAGATTTACAGCACATTTCTCTAAGAGATTTTGCTGCATTGATTGTACCACCCAGCAGTGAAGATGATCAAATGTTTTTTGTTTGTTTTTTTTCACAGGTGGAACACAAAGGAAATAAAAAACATTGCTAGAGCAACAACACCTGAAGGTGAGAAGAACTGCAAGAGTTTTTCTGAACCTCCATCATTCACACACCCGCTCTTTGATGTGGATGCACGCAAAAGCAGAGAAGCTTGAGTTCAAACCTGTAACCAACATGCAGCCAACACAAATGTTCCTGAGGAGAGTCCATTAGCATGAGAAAGCATCAGTCCCCCAGGATACCTTCCATAACAAATAAGCAGAATCATTTAATCCATTTTGATTCTTATATCTCTTGAGCACATTTAGCCGTTGCTCTGGTCCAATCTAATTTTGATCCATATTCCTGAATAAAATATACAAATCATACCTTTTGGTTAAAAAAAATGCAATAAACACTACATAATATTAACCCTGTAAACCCCACTACATCATATTATTGACAGAATTTTTTTCTTTTTAATTAAGATGTAAACTTTGTATTTTTTATAAGACGTTCTGATTATAATAGGTATATTTAGGTAAGTGTTTGCTCGCAACAATGTTAGTTTAAGATGCAAAAACATTGACATGTTTAGGAAAAAAAGCACTTTTTTCAGCCTCTGTCTCAAATTTGATCCACACATTTGTGGTGTAACATTCATGGTGTAACTGTGTTACAAATAATTAATTATTAACAATTTATTCATTCTTTCAAAGCAGCAAAGAGTCATAACAAAAAAGATAACAATAAATGAGACATTCTCAACAGAAAATTTTGAAAATTAGCCCCCCTTAAAAAAAAGGGGTTTTGAGATTTCTTGGATGCAGCCATTTTGAAATGAGCAGGAAAAGTCCTCGTACTGCCCCTAGTGGAATGACGATGAGCTACAGGGCAGAAACCAATTTATAAACTGTTTTTTTAAGGAAAGCTTTTGACATGCTAAGGGGATAGTGGTCTTCAAAATGTGTATTAAATATGATACAAATGGCTGCAAAGAGTTTAGTGGCAATACTTAAACAGTTGACCAAAAGACAGAGAAGTCTATAATGGGGCATTTGCATAAAACAGCCGAATAAGAAGACTGTAAGTGTATGTTCTCTGCACAGTTTTTAAACACTATTCAGACACTCAGCTCCTGAGCTACTTGTTGCTCTCACCAGCTTTCATCCTCCACTGCTCATTTGCACAAAACATCGCTCTTGAAACAGCACGCTCAAGAGGCTCAGTCATGTTTGCATGCTGCTTGACATTTACACACTGGGAAAGCAATTAGGGCAGAACTAGGGTCATCAATCCTGTGAATATGTTTGCTATTATAGCTGGTCTAATGTGCATGGAGAAGTGGCAACGGCACTGTTTATATCTCTGCACACTGACATGCCGTCTGTGAGTCTCATGGAGAAGCGCAGATGACACCTTTAATTCCCTCTTCCATGCTCCTATGCTTCATCTGTCTCCAGTGTATTCAACTGTTCAATGATTTAAAAACAGACAAATCCTTCTATGCGTGCACTTTTTTATTTTTTTTATCATTAGAGACTATGTGTCATCTAAAGATTGCATACTGCAGGACAGGAATTGCCAAGCTATTTCAAAGCAACCACAGGCAATGCAAAAAAAACACCCAGACAGAAGCTTAAAGGCTTTGGATTGAATATTTAGACAGTTACAGGAAGCACTGTGACAGCTCTTTCTTCAGAAACAAGTTTTATTCTGTAGCTCCTTGCAAACACTAGTGTCTGAAGGCAGGCGAAGAGAAAGATTATTATATGCACTTTTATGCTGAATGGTATCGTTTCCACTCCCTCATTATTTGGAGGGGGTGTTTAAGAGTATTTCTTAAATCATGCAACAAAGTAACTTTAAATTTAGCTTTTTCAGGTACAGCGTACACACTTTCACCCCATATCCACTTTAAAAACACAGTGTCTTTGTTACGTCTTTTCAAGGTGAAATATTTTGTACTACTTGGCCAGAGCCAGAGCCAGAGCATGGTATGTTGGAAAACATGCAGGTATGCGGCCCTCAAGGCCTAGAGTTGCCTATTCCTTCACTGAGGCATCAAGTAGTTCCCACTTCTGTAGAGATGGTAAGCTGTTATTGTGAGCTTTGTGTATTTTATTACAATTTCTTTGTCATGCCTTTTCATCTTACTCATGATGACTTATTGAAGAGGACAAAATGGCTGAGAAATGCAGCAAATGCCACTTCCAAGGCCTTCCCTAGAATTCCTTTGATTTTGCTCCACATACCATCTCCCCCTTCAACCGCTAGCTGCCCAGTTAATATGATCTTCTGTTACCTGCTTTCCTTATTGTCTGACAACATCATATTTATTGTAAGTTATTGATTTTCCTGAAGCAGCTGTTAGTCAGTTGTGGGTTGCTCCAATTTTTAACGCAGCTTTTAAGATTATCCCAGATAGATGAGGAGATTCAGTGAAAGCTGACGGATCAATACTTGGCTGGGTGCCACCAAGGACCAAAAAAAAAAAAAAATCAACATGCTGCGGCCAGAAAATACACTCCCACAGGCAAGAGACAGAAATGAAAGATTTTTGAGATGTAATGAAGGGATTCGAGAAAGTTACACTGAGACTTACACAGACTGTCGGGCTGCAGCACAAACACTTCTTTATTTGCGCAGAATGACAGAACATCATGAAAGGAAATCCCATTGTGTAAAACTGGGGTGGGGTCACCAGTATATTACCAGACTGAACATAATACAAATAAAGCATAAGACAGATGGTAAAAGATTTACTTTGGAGCAGATCTAAAAGGTGTTTTAAATGAGATTTGGAGTTCAGATGGAGGCCATCTACTGTAGATAATCCAACTCTTTGACAGTGAATTAAAAAATGTCGGAAAATCATAAAGACAAGCAATGATTTGGAGATCCATCAACACAACTACTGTGTTTCTTAATTCAATTTTAATTCATATAGTTTCAAACTTGAAAAAGCACAGTAGGGTTCTATCAGATAAATTTTTCATTATTATCCCCGAACTTAATCCACCGCAGATTTATTATGCTTTTATTCGATAGACAATCTGAATCTCACAGAGTCAGCATGAGTTGACATGAATATGAATATAGATAATATAAATGGATTTTATCTACTTTACATCTGAGCTCAGAACAGATGTCCAACCATTTCATTTAAGTCAAACTAAAGCCACATGCAGCAACGCTCATTCAAGTGATCACTGCTGATAAACAGTTTATGTAAACCTGTGTATACGCGCGTTTCGAGCTTCTGGATTTAAAAGTTGCGTTCACATGCAAGTTTTTATGAACGTTTTTGGGCTCTACATACAAAACACATGGCCATCGGAAGCACATCGCAAGTTAAACCATGTCAAACTTTGACCAATCAGGGACTCGGATTTTGTAGCGACGTGAGGATGACGTCCCTTTTCATTCACGGAAGTGTCAACCATTAGAAAACTGATCATAGAAGAGGAATGAATAGTTGTGGTTTGTGCCCGGCCGTAATTCTATGACACCATGTCTTTCATATGTCGGAACAGACTTGTGGAAAAAAAAAAATCTGGAATAAGTTTTGGGAGATTTGTGCTACTTTGACTTGACGTACCAAGCTTCTTCTGACTGTAAGTGGTCGGACATGCGCTAGTAAACAATGGCAAAAGAAGAAGTCCTTCCCTGCTTGTCCAGTGTGAACACCATGGGCTAAATGAGCATTCTTGAATCTGGGTTTAGTGAATGGAGGTGTGAACTTAGCTTTAGAGGCCTTACAGTCAAAGTAGGGGAAAAACATTGGTTTTTATTCCTTCTTTTGTTTTGCTTGAAGAACAAATTCTTGTTGAATCAACTTGCAAGACTGAAGGACAGAAGTTAGGGTGGAAGGAGTGAAAGATGATGTGTACATGTGACAAGTTGATCAGTCATCGACTTGTAAAGCGTGATTAAACATGGTAGTGGAGAAGGTTAAAAAATGAGAAGCTGATTGGAAAATGAGCAAAAGCATGAAGTGATGTTTCTTTCACTTCATACTCTGTACAAACACATTAAATAACAAAATCTAAGAATGTTTTCATGTGATCATGTGTATATATATTTGATTTGATTTTAATTTGTTTTGAAATGGTTTATTTCAAGCAATCAAAGCAAGAAATAGTACATAAACAGCACAACCAACAAAGGTTTAAATGGATAAATGTAGATTGCTTGAAAGGGAATGGAAGCGAACTTATATAATCTCACCCCATATTTTCCTAACCATTTTCTTTACATATGTTATCAGTTTTCGCTTCATAACTTCTAATCAGAGCTTTATACCAACACAGATTCAGATCATTAAAAATTCTTAAGCTTCAAAAAACTATTTGACAAGATGAAGTACATAATGATTATGACACTGAACATACATTTATTTCAGAATTCATCACAGCATAGACAGAACAAGCATATAAGTTTAAAATAAGTGCAGGTTATTTTTCATTAGAAAAAGCAATTGTATAAATCATATATCACATTTTAAAGTAAATGCAGATTTGTATACAAAGGAAAACAAATAAATTAAAATATATCAAGTATCAAAGATTAAGAATATGTGCAGATTATTTTTCATTTGAAAAATCAGTAGTTATAAGTCACATTTTAGTAAACCAAGTGAAGTGATGATCAGAGACCTATAATTTTAACAGTCATCAATAATTGATCCAGGAAGTTTATTGTTATGATTATATATGGTAATGCTGTGCAATAAAGAGCTCCATATTCTGTTTATTGATTTTGAATTACATTCCTTCTTCAGCTGCCTGATTAACAGCTATCCTTCTGGGTTTGAGAGATTATAAAGTTTTTCTTCGCTGTTATGTCTGCAGACATTGTTTGTCAGGATCCTTGTCCCTCTGCAGCTGATGTTGCAGCAAGCGCTTTGTCTGCAGGTCAGAACTCTGCAGGAAATCAGGGTCACAGTTGAAGATTAGAGATAGTGGAAGATCCGGGGTGCCATGATTTTCTTGAAAATGTTCGGCTATTCCATTACTCCATTTGTTTGTTCAGACGTCCGTGATCAAGCACTTCCCAAAATCTCTCATATTCTTGACAACAATTGCTTTAGACCACTCCGGAGGACCAAGGGGTTTGACGAAGATCATGCAGTTAATCACCCATGTGTTTAGCATTTCCTTACGACATTTTAATATCCTTTCATGTTTGGCAATTTTAGCATTTCTTTTTGTTAAATGCTCATTAATGAAGACATTTAATCCTTTTAGATATTTACTTTGCTTCATCAAAGCTACCTTGTGCTTTTAAATTAACAATCCTGATAAGAATCGCTGGTTTGCTTGCCTCCTTTCCCCTGGGGAGCAGGTGGCAGGTCTTGATGGTATTTAGATTCAGGGAGATTCCTATAGACCTCAAAAATTATTCAATTTGACATTCCATGCTGTCTCCTGGATCAGAAGCAGTACCGCCGGCATTGCTGCTAGCGGTAGCTTCGGCAGGCCTTGCCTGGAGATTGATCAGTAATCCCATGAGAATTACTTTATTCTGCCTTTTTTTCTTGTTCCATGACATCCACTCTTTGCTCCAGGATGTCGACCCGGTTATCTCGTTGCTCATTCGGAGCACACAGTCTTTTAATCTCCTCCTGGAGTTCCGTTAGAGGAATTAGGTTAGCTTGAATGTCCAGCAAAGGAGTTAGGAGTTGGCATTGATCTCGTCTGTTTGATGTCAAAGTTGCAATTTGTCACTTGGTTCTTCTTTGGGGCCATGGTAGTAAAGGAATTACCGCTTTTATTTTGCAGTAATTCTGTGATAAATTAGGTTTTTAGTCACTTTTATGCGATGATTGCTCGCAGAGCTTGCAATGTGCGTCCTTTCACTGACCAGAATCTGAAATCTCCCACAGGAAATCTCCTCCCGATGAATATATGATTCATCAAGTCAGATCTCCATCGACCAGAAAAAAGTTGAAGATAACAGAATTTGGGAAAAGGCAGAAGGGGTAGGGACTGAGCCATCCTGTGGTCTTGGATTAAGGAGGGTCAACAGCTATCGTGTTTGTTTAAAGACCCACTCTGATGAAAACAGTATTTTGGTGTTTTGAAACATGTTTCTATGGCATTTTTCTGATGATGAAGGACATAAATAATAATAAAAAATAAGCTCAAAATTTAATTTCTGAGAATTTCTTCATTAGCATTGTTTTGATGAAAAAAAAAAGCCATTTGAAAGATATCTTATTTTGTGAGGATTCTGCCCTTGAAATTTTGAATGCCCAAAAGTGCGACTAATATATGATTTCTTCTTCTTTAGTATGCACTTTTTGGCTGCTGCGACTTGTACTCCAGGGCGACATGTAGTCCAAAAAATAGAGTACAATTAAGTTTGTTTCAATCAGACTGCAGCCCCGTGTAATCACCTCTCCACCTGACCAATAAAAATGTAACAGAGCAGCTAAACTTCCGCTCCATTCCCTATGAGATCATGACAAAGCAGTTCTGTTATTATACCACATTTTCATGATCAAGAACATCAAATTTTATGCCGAATAGAAAAATGAATTATGGTCATATGTAAAATATTCAAATATCTTAAAGAGCTTGCATTTCATGCTCTGAACAAGCTACATTTCCATTCACACAGCCAACATGGACTTATTTTTCATCGTAACCTCGGGGAAGGCTCACATCAAGCTCTCCAGAGCTTTAACAGACTGTGTTAGACTCAACGGGAAGCAGATGCCCTCACTCTTCTGTCCTCATACATCTGAAGATACAGATTTTAACAAGTGGAGCTGCAACTTCTGTGGTGCCTCGCTTCAGTTCTCTCAAGGAATCTGCCTCTAAAGGACCGCTCAAGTGATGTGACAAGTTAATTTAACAAGAATGAAAAACGGGGCTAACAAGTGCAGGCTGCTGATAAAGAGGGGCCTGCATTGAGAGGCTATGCAAGTAGACGGTTCTAAAGAAAGTCGGCCAACCATTAAATGTTAAACCTTTGCACAAAGTAGACACAGGACGGAAAGGGAACTATCAGCTTCTCACTGTATTCTCAGGTGCCTTTGTTTTTATGTAGCCCTAGCTGAAAAATTGTAATTATTTTTTGTGCTTTATTTGTAATTGTTTTTCCAAAACTACACACATTAAAGAGACTTATTACAGAGATTGTCTTGTTCATAATTCTTCGGCTAATTGTTTACTGCCGACGGGGGAAGAACTTCTTTTATTAGGTGTCAAAAGACGCTCCTGATTTGGGGAGCAGCCGGCAAGAGAAAATGGCGGGGAGTTTATTGGCTAAGACACAAAGGGAGCGGATTGAAAAGAGGTGAGATGATTGAACTCTCTTTTATTCTATGATGCGTCCTTTGTGCCAGGCTGCTCTGCTGCTTTGATTCTATCGCTGTCATTTGAGCCTCACTCTCTGCCTTGGGTGCGTCACACAAAGAATGATGCACCACCGCCGGCACTTAAATGGGCCTGGCTTGGAATTTTTATTTTTTCTGAGTCATTTCAAGTGTCACTTCTCATTATATAAAGCGCCCGGTAATGGTTTGAATTTGGTAATAGTTTACAGCGGGTGATAAGATGAGCTTGTCACACAAAAAAGTCAAGAATAACTGCAACTATTCTTAACAAAGAGCTGCAGTCTCTCCTCCATCTTTACACTCTCACCTTTTTGTTTATAGGAGCGTGTATGTTTCTAGGGATGGGCGATATATTAGTATTGATATCGCCCACTATTTGCACAATTTGATTTTTTTGTGTTGGCCTGATGTGAAAAAATTAATCTGCCAGCGACTTTTTTTCTGTTGCTTTGACCGGTGGTCACAACAGGAGAAACGCTAAGTTCATGTAGATGATCGGCAACTATTGATGACGTCACTCCCATTAGGGGTAGGGGAAGAATCTGGATTTGGCTTAATCGTTCTGACGGTTTTCAGGTACTTTTTATTTTGGATAGGGTTACATATTGTTCCTAATAGATCCCTGGCAATGGGAAGCTTATGATTTACAGTTATGTCCAATAGTCAATAAATGGTTTGAATATTTTCGATTTTTTTTTTCAAAGTTTTACAGTGATACTTGCCAAGTACAATGTGATTGTACAGTAAAAGAACAGTTGTACATTTCTAATCAAAAACAAAAAGGAAATCTGAACTTTGTGGTACTGTATCAGCTATGGTACACAGCTGCAGGGGAAATATCGGTTATTGATATCAGCAGGAAAACATGACATTTCCCCATCCCTATCTGTTTCACTCTCACAGGATTCACTACATACCTCAATACACGATCCACGGATTGATAAATAAAAGATTCAACTAACTTTGAAGAGATACGATCCAGTCCAATTATTTTACCTCTAGATCAGGGCTCTTTAATCCCTCCATTGTGGCTCTCTAGTTTTGAAGAAAAATGCTTACAATTTGAATAAATATTAGGTTTGTTAGATGAGTTTTGTCATTTATTTTAAGATTTTTAAATTGAGGTGATCTTGCATGAGTGTTTTTAAACCACCGCTGACATTACACTAAATGAAGAGGCATTTAAAAAGGATTTAGCATTCCATCAAATTGCTAACATATTGGACTTAATATGTCTAAGCTAAAACTAAGCAAAAAATTGTAAATGGAAGGAAGAGAAACTGACTGTTTGCTAGAAATCGATTACTTACTTCTTGATCAAATATATACTTTTTACCAACAAAATCGTATTCATATCTGTGATTTTAGACTGCTACTCTCAGTACTGGATCGATTTTGATATGTTCCTCTTGTCCTTTCAACCCTATAGAGCGACTCTGGGGCTGGATATGTTTTCACTGGATTCACTCACTGATGTAAGTTGATTCAAACTCCAAGGATGAGTCAAGATATTATTTATTCATTTGTATTCCACACAAAATTCCTTAAACTTAAGGGTTGTCACAAGCGAAATAGTTGGGGCTCGGAATGGCATGTTATAGCCTAAAACCTTGAAATCAAGACTTAACTGATTAAAGGTCATTATTCGGGAAGAGTTCTTTTTGTGGACAATGTCCTCCCTGACTATCCACCCATCACCACATCAGTGGCTAAAATCTAAATCCATGGCCTCTACCCAGTTTCTTTCCACTTGTTTTTTAGATAAATTGTAAAAATGATGAAAGCTGTGATTTCTGTTTCTTAACCAATTTTCTGACTTGAAAAGCAACATTTTGGACTCATTGGTCAACATCTAGCAAAATGGAAACTTTAATCCTCCAACAAAAAAAATGTCCTTTTTTTTGAAAGAATCTTTTTAGTCTACCCATTTGCTCTACAAAGAAGAACGGGGAATAAAATATACATTTTCACAGCAATGCAAAGTCCATCTTATTTGTAATAATTCTGATTTTCTATTATAAATAAAGCTGGAAACAGAGTAAAGCTCCTCCCTTTCTTTTTATCTTACACCTGACTGGAATATAGGACACTATTTACTCTTATAGCTTGATAGATTGACTTTTAAGCTTGATTTTTTTTGTCAAACACACTTTAAAAAAGATCATTATAACATTTTTTTTTCTTTGAGAAAAAACTTATACAGGTGTATTTTTTTTACTGCAAATAAAGCAAAAACTAAAAGACAAGCAGATATTTTTGAGTGAGATGGAGCTGTTTTAAAGTAGGACAAAAGAGGCAGCAGGAAAGAAGAGGGCCCTGAACATGGAGGAGGACGAAGAACATCTCAGAAGAGTGCTATTAACAGAGTAATTCACACACTGAGAAGCTCTTTGAGTGGGTGGTTGGAATAGTTGAGGTCTGATCACAACCTCCATTAGCAAGGAAATAAACTGTAAATAGAGGCAGGGAGCGGTTTGAAGGGAAGAAGATGTCTGGAACCACGCTGAAAGAACATAATGCTTCGACCCAGCAAACTAAGACACGCTCCAGAGCCCTTCAGCCCGGTCAAAGTAAGTCAAGGGGCCATGGCACATAATAACACGATGATCAAAAGCACTATGTTCCAATCACGGCTGCAAAAGCACAGTCGGAATGTTCTTCAGGAAGCTGATAATCAAGCTCCTCATAAGCTGTGGCAGCAGCATTTTTTACTTGGCTGCAAAGCTTTAGTTTGAAATAAGTATAGAAAACACACCTGAATAAAACACAATCTCCATTTAAAAAGATTTCAAAAGACATGTACATGTAATGCATTTCTATTGGCTGTAAAGCCCTTACACTTGTCAGGGAGATTATTGATGCATACACAAAGCATCACTCAAAGTACAGACGAATGCACAGCAGAGTGCAGGTCAGGCTGGCTGCTCACCTTGAACTCCGAGCACTGAATGTAACACATGCTCACAAAGTAGCCGCTGTCGCCCTTCCCTACTGCTTGGTTGCACAGCTTTTATGACACTGCCAGCCCTTCGAATGTTGCATTCAAAGTTGTCTAGAGGCTTTTTGCACCTCTCTGCAGGAAGTTTCTTGTACCGCCTCATTGTTGAACCTCTCTACAGGAGCATTTTAGCAGGTTTATGGTTATTTTCAAAGGCTTTTAGGGAGGTGTGCATAAAACTTGTTGGTGTAAAAATGCATCCAGCTTTTGTCTTGCAGACACTTTACTTGCTGCAAGATATTTTGTTCTGCTGACAAGTCCAGTGTTCTCCTGAGATTCTCTTTTCTATCTCTTTTGTAATTTATTGTAACTAAATGTTGTTCTGGGTTTTTTTAAAGGGTGTATTCAGACTGGACACATTTGGTTCACTTACAGGAAACACACTTAGTTTGCCCCTAATGATTCGAATGACCCAGGTCGAGGGTCTGCTTGGGTGTATACCAAGATTGGCCCATGTGTAATATGATTTCGGTTGGCAGTCATCATGTGCCACCAGCCGACCGGTAGCCTGGTATTATTTAAAAAGCGGGCCATTCTGCATGCCTGACTGCTGCCGTCTACCTTTATGACCACGCCAACGATTTTCAAGAAATCAGACAGTGGCATGGAATCTTGAAGATTCTGCCTATGCCTCCCAAATATGCAGTGGAAGTTGTATTTGTGACCCTAGCATTACTCAAACTTTCAATGAGCAGGTTCTGTACTGGACTGTGGGAGGAAGCCAGAGTGCCAGAAGAAAACCCAAACATGCACGTGAAGAACATGCAAACTCCTCTCAGAGAGGTCCCAGACAGACTGGTGATCTGTCCTGGGTGTACTCCACCAACAGTAGCCAGGACAGACTCCAGCAATCCCGTGACCCCAAAAGGGACATAACAGGTTAAGAAAATGGATGGATGTTTTATACTTAGGTTTGTACATTTGTCATACAAAAGTAACACACTCATTAGCTTAATAAAGCTGAATTCCTCTAAGCATTTTAATTTAATGTCATAAAACCTTCTAATAATTTTGGCTTCAATTATCAAAACCACAGGTTTTTTTTTTTTTATATATAATGACACTTTTGAGTCATTTTTCACACTCTAGGCTTTCTTGTGTGCCTACTTTCTAAAAAAAACAAGCTTAGAAAAAATGTTTTCTTTAAAGAACAAGCTTAAAACTTGAAATAAATCTGTATTTAACGTATGCTCGGCTTTTGATAAATTTAATTCACTTAGCAATTAACCTCTCCTTCTAATTGTTTACTTCCTTTGTTGTGTTGAAAACAACAAATATGATTTTTTTTGGTCAAAATGCTTTGAGCAAATCTTGCTAATTGCTTCAGTTTATCTTTTTATCATACTCCTGTTTCATTTTGGTTTTTTCCCCTAAAAAGAAATTTCTGTTTTATAAAATTAGCTAATATTCATTATTAGTTGTCCCTTGATTGATGAATGTTCATTTGAAAAAAAAACTTTGCATTTTCAACCTAATGACTGAATTTAAATATTAGACCAGATTCCACAATTTGCTGATCAGACCAATAAAAATGTGAAATAGGACACTGAAAAAAGGACAATGATATAGCAAGAATGCTGAACATTTTCAGCAGTCAGTTATTTCAATGCCACTAGACTGCACAAAAATGTTTGTGCATTTTGCAGTATAAAATGCACAATTATTGAGTTCCAATCTTGGTATATATTAATGTATAGTAAATGAAGAATAAGATGACCTTTAGTGGCCTACGCTCTGAGAGTTGAAGATATTAGAAAAGCAGGAGGATTAAAAAACAGTGATTTGGATGGAGAGCCGAGTCTGACTGACAAGCCCGTGTTCCTCCAGCTGAGTGCTCTCAGTAAAGACAATGCAAAAGAGCGAGATTAAATTCGTGATATGTATGGGGTTAGGCTTTACCGCATTCCCAGTTGTCTAACCAGCTTCTTTATATATAAGAAAAAAGTAACAACAGTGACACAGATGAGAAAAAGTGCTACTTCTTAATTAGAAAAAAATGTATGGCTGAGAATATGCAATTTATGCCTTAAAAAAAAACATTCTGTGGTAATCCTGAAAAAAGAATATTAATCCCACAGATTGGAGAGCTTCCTAAAATGCTGTTTTCTGGTGTAATATTTTCTCAAAAGATAAATCAATATTTTATTTTGTTAAATATATGACTTTAAAAGTTATATATATTTTCATCGGGAAGACAGAACCATCAAAAAGGTTGCTGGACAAAACTCTAGAACAGAGGTGTCAAACACAAGGCCCGCAGGCTACATCCGGCCCACCCAGTAGTTAGATCTGGCCCACCAGAGCGATCCATGTTAATAATATGGAACTATGTCACACTAGAGTTATAAAGCAGTGTAAAATAATATTAAGAGGATTGAGAGACTAGTTATCAAGAACTCTAGTTATGTTATCAGGAGCAACATCACAAGGGGGTCATCATCCTCTCACTCAAGATGCAAAAAGAAATAAACATAACAGGATACAATAACAAAGAGCAAAACAGAGTAAATCAGCCAGACAACAGAATGCACAGACAAAAACCCACACTTAAACCCCAATCCACCCAGAAAGACAAAATGCATGGTATCCCACAATTCCTTGTGCTGCCAAATCTGACAGAAGACCCAATCACAATGTGTTTGTGACCTTCACTATATCAATAACTACAAATCCCATCATGCAGAGCGTCAGCTGCCTTGCCAAAAACCAGTGTTGTCAGAAAAGGTGGTTTCCTGTCTATTTGACTGGTTTAGATCCTAAATTTGCGGGCAGAAATAGCTTTGGGCTGGTGGACATAATATAGGTGGGTTTGGGTTTGGTCCAGGGGTTCCTTAAGGAAACACGTCTCAGCAGAAACAAGCGCAGGTAAGTCAAAGACTCACCTGTAAGCTATCCTCACCATCGTGTGGTAATAACAATTAAATATAAAGGTGTCCACTTATCTGTTCTCTGAATGTCATTCATATAAATTACTTTAAAAAATTTTTAGCCTCAAAAATTGCTATATTGCAGCAATGCAGAACTTTGCACAAAAGGCAGGTGCAGAAAGAGAGAGAGACTGATGCATTAAGTGCAACTGACTGTAATGGAATGCATAACGTCAGTCAAAATGAACATTTGGAGGCATTTAATATTTCTTCAAAAAACTGGCTTGGTTGCAGATTTGGTAGAAATGAAAATGACATATCAGTATTTTCCACATCTGACTCTGAGCAGTAGCATAGACCACATATGTTGTAACACTAACTTATTTTTGTGTCATTTTTCACACTGTTTTCTGAATTCAAATGAAGCCAGGTTATGTCTTGAACCATGTTCATACCTAACACAAGGTTATTGATTTAAAAATATAGTTTTTTTTTTAAATTTAGTTTTATTTTATTTGTATTTATTTACCTTCATTTAACCAGACAAGTCATATTTAGCTTAAAAATGTCTTTTTCAAAGGAGCTCTGTTAAATTAAAGACAAGAGGATCTTGTTTGTCCGAAGCTGTTTTTCAAATTTGTATATGAATATATATACGAAAAAATAACTAAGTAAAGTAATCAATTCCTTTTTAGAAGTAACTTACCCAACACTATATAATACGTAGCACCCTACTGTTCGGAAAACGTAGTAAAGGAAAATTGTCATCTGTCTCAAATTTCAAAATACATCCACATGACAGACTTGTTCAAGATAATTGTTGATAATTATCATACACGGATGAGCAAAGCAGAACTTTACTAAGAAAACATTTTAAAAAAATCAGCAGATGCCAGTAATTACATTTTTAATGTATTTATCTGCCGGGACCAACATTTTAAAATCTCTAGAAAATAAATTGTTTTTGTTCTTACTGATGTGTAGAGATGGCCTTCCCCGTTCATGGCGATGTATAACCCTGTCTTCACTGACTGAATGGCGACAACTCTGAGGCCCACAGGAATAAGATTAAACAAAGCTGAAAAACACACATACAAACACAAACAGATTTAGACACACAAAACACCCAATTTCTAGTGTATTCAGAGCTAATTGTCTCATTGGAATTATTGCATGAGCACATTTTGTTCATTTGATCAAATATTGTTATTTGGCTCATTAGTAAAGAGGAATTGCGGCTTTCTTGTTGGACTTGACGTGCCTCGCAGTGCTATTTAAGAGCAGCTGTAACTTGAGCCTCCACAGGTGCACGTCAGTCATGTTGGGTATGGTGGACCAGGGCTATTTGTTCCTTTGAAAACCAATGATGGCGGGCTGGCTGTGACATTATGTATGTGTAGATGCCACATTTTAAGGCTACGTTTCCATGAGCAACAGCGTCCAAGCGGCCACTTCCATTGTAAAGTCTATGAAAATGTGCGTTAATGCGTGTTACTGGCTCCTGCATTCAAAACTCTCGTGTTTTCGTGTAGCTACAAACATTTTTACAACCGTTTTCAGGTTATACGTACAAAAACATTGAATGCGCATTGAAAGTTGACCCAGATTGAACTTTGACCAATCAGGGACTCAGATTTGATAGTGAAGAATGACATCCCTTTTAATTTGCAGAAGTGCAGAGCATATGAAAATTGATCTTGGGGGAAAAAATAATAATAAAGAAAAAAAATCCCCTCTCTGCTTGTTCAGTGTGAACACCATGGGCTAAATGCACATTCAAGAACCTGCGTTTGGCGCATTCTTGGATGTGTGTCACATGCCTGGTATAATCATTGCTTTAGACATACAATTTCCTTTACTATAACCAACAGAATGATTGGTACTTCAAGGTTTAAGAACTATGCAGCCTTTCTTGATGTGCTTCCAGTCATTTTCCAACAAAAAGTTTCATGGGGAACATCCGCTTGCCACCAACAGAACGGATCTTGAAGTTATGACGTGACACATGCCCTGTAGACGCTATCTATGAAGCTAGCAGTTTTAAATAAGTCACTTAAGCTGATCAGATGTGACATGTGCCACAGCTCCTCTTGCTGACAGCAGTAAGTGACACAATGTGGAGTGTCAGGCTAGCATTAGTACCAAGCAGTGGAATCAAATTAACCACCTAGCCTGAGGTGCAGGATGCGCAGAACCACAACAGGCTAATAATACCAGATTCCACTCTGCAAAAACAGTTTTTCTTTGTTTTTCTTCAACAAGAGCAGTTCTTAAAAATACTAGGGACAAACAAAAATTAGGATTTAATAGTAAAACAGGAAGAGGTCTGATGGTCCATTTTTTCAACATGACAGATATTCAAATGGTTCCAAAAGAGCTTGGATGCTTACAAATAAAATGAAAAAAAAAAAGAAAAGCTGAGTCATTTTATGTATGCTAACAGTTATTCCTCCCTTTGGAACAACTGCATAGATTTTGCAGAATGCAAGGCATTACCATAACGATACTTACTGGAATTACTGCTGTCATCCTTGGTCCCATCAAGAGAGCCATCAGGGTTCATTTGCAAGTAGTATCCCTGCCTGCAATATAACCTGGTCACTATACCCTTGAGCTGGGGATCTGCAAAGAGAATATGAGACGGGGAAATTAAAGAGTTAATTAAATTGATTTTATCGGACAATCCTAAATGCAAAAATGCCCCACAACATCATGAGACTCCTGTTTTCCAGAATCCCTCAACCCCTCCGATCTATAAGCCCCATCCCACTCGGGGATAGGCTATCTAATTATAAACATCAGAATTAATCTGTGGGCTGTCTGGCTCCCATAACGAACCCAACAGCACCCTCTCTGGGTTCTTAATGCGTAGAATATAATAGCGAGTGCTCTGAACTGTCTGGCTGATTCAACAGGGGAATTAGCCTCATATTTACTGTAAATAAATAGCTCCTGCCATTTAATTGCCTAGAGCCACTGCAGCTCAGTCTTATTTTTTACATTTTGTTTTCCCTTTATGTAACCGAGAGAGAAAAAACACAAAAAAGTGGGAAATTAAAAAGCAGATGGTTTGAAAAGTTGTATTTTAGAGCTATATTGGATGTCATTCATCTTCATATTGCAAGTGAGTGTCCAGGCCTATATACCCTTAGCTACAGATTCATTGTAGAGACAGCCATCACATAGGATTTTATTTTAAAACACCCTGGGGGCTTGAAAAATCCACTTCACCTGTGCCTAAACTATCTTTCCTCAGAGCAGCTGTGTGTGAGAAACACCGGAAGAGATAGATGGATCTCAAGAGGTCTAGATGAGGGCAGTGTCATGTGTTGTGCTTGTTGTTGTTTTTTTTTTGCTACCTTGCAGGTCAGGACATTCTATTCTGAAACGGTTCTTTCAGGTGAAGGCATTAGGGAGCACTGAGACCTTTTGCTATAAAAAGAGGGGATAGGTCTGAAAGGTGCACTGAAAATCTAAAGCAACAAAAGCGAAACCAAAAAGTTTCTTCTACTAAAGGAAAAAAAAAGGAAAACATATCTGAATTAGAATGAAAAAAGGCACAAAAACAATAAAAAGAGCACTTAGAAATTTGACAGATTTTAGTTTAAATTGACTGGTCAAGCATCAGCCCCCCCCCCCCATTGTCATTGTTTGCATTCGAAATGGAACATGAAGGTTTCAGAAGGTGTTTCGCATTGAGATCTTTGGTTTAAAACAAACATAACAAGTGTATGACACATAATCGAGACACACTGTGGAATGGAGCATGGGTGGAGCTAAGGGGAGCGGCAAGGAAAGGCAGCTACCCCCCAGCGAAAAGTCCCCCCCCCCCCCCCCCCCCCCAATCTTTGGGTCAATGTTAGTATCAAAGATTAAGAAAGTAATTTAAGTATTAATAATACCTCCTCAGCTAATAGAACTGCTGTTTTAGTATTAATAACAAAACTAAAAATGTATTTTTGATCCTTTTATTTGTAACACAAAATATTCTACTCGACTTCTTTCTTTTGCCACCCGTACAAAATCTTCTGCCTCCCCTTATCAAATTTTCTTGCTCCCGTCCAGAATAAATCCTTTGTATTTTGTATATTAATGGAGCTTCAACTGGCTGTTAAGACCTTTTTCATGTTGCTTTTACCTTTTCTTTGCTTTGTTTGTGGTTTTATACTTTTGATTGCACATTTTGTGATTACTGCTGGAAAAACTGTAACACTTGGACTTGAGTTTTTTGGACAGTTTCAGGATTATTGTGAACTTGTTGTGTAATATTATCAAGAATATATCTTCAAAAAAGTAGCTGGGCATGTACAAAAATATGGAGATCAAGCATTGCCACAAAACATATTAAAACATAAATTGAGTAACTGAGTAAATTGTAAAGTCAAAGCTCAAAAAGTCTACTGAGGGTTAATACATTTGATGGTTAAAATTACATAATCAAGATCTATATTCAGAATAAATCTATCTACAACACACAAGAATATGTAAACCATGCTGCAGTATTATTTGTTCACCAACAGCAGAAAAGTGTCCTTTTTCTACCAGCTGACCCACAAACTAATCCCCAAGATATCTCAACACTTCAATTTTTCATATCTCAACAATCAAAACTCCACTGCACCAACACATCTTTCTCAAACGGCCCTCCTTCATCGTATTACTCATGCAAATTGCACTCATTATGTCAGTCCCCTCTCTTCAAAGTTGGAGGTTTCAATCACCAAAGTGCAAGTACAGATCAGTCGCATGCCCCTACAGTAATACCCTCTGGCTGCAGCAAGATGTCATGCGGATGAGTCCTGATTCTGCAGGGAAGTGGAACCACTTGATACTGTGTCGAGCCTTTACTTTCAACCAAAGAAGCTCCAGTTCTACAAAAGCAATCAGTAATGTATTTTTGCATGCATTCCAGATAAATGCATACAGAAGCTTCTTTGAACTATTACCTTTGTGCAGATCCATGCAAATCTGTAATCGATTAATAGCTTTGACCAGCCTTTGAACATTACCTGGTGGAGTAAGATTGATTTCAGGGAAAGTTCACAGAAGAGCAATTTGTAATAATTAAAATGGCCTCCAATGGCGGTTTCTGTGCAAATGCTTATTGTGAGTGCATGAGGTAAGGGGGGGGTGCCATGTGTGCGCGATGAACTTGGCTCCATCACTATGCCATAAATCATACGACACCAGCTGCGTTTCCTGGGGCGACTGAGACGGTATATATCACACACACACCGATCAAACTCTCCCCTTTGTGGTTCAATGTTCAGAGTGATTGAGACGAAAAGCTACAGAATCCAGATATTTGAATAAAGCTGCAACTGAAATCTCAAAATGTTCAAAAACTAACAGGTGGCTCAATTTGGAGGAATTAACCCAATGATGCCTTCAGATATGTACAGTCGTGGGTTAAATCTCATTGATGACAGATTTATGTGTGCTTTCAAATTTATTTTAAAAAAAAAATTGAATTTCAATCGTTTATTCATTTGCCTTCTTATGTTTTACCATAATGACAATTGTGATCGTTTCATTTTTGGTAAAGTTTCACTCCAATTGATCATATTTTGATCTATAAAAGCGTTTCCTGTGGTCTTTTAATTATGAATATGTTTTTTGTATGTTTTTAGCCAAAATAAAAATCCTGACATAGTCTCTGCAGGGCGGCAGGAGAGCATTAGAAATTCACCTCTGAGCTGTGGGTGGGACTGTTTGTGCAGGGTAAGCCTGCCCCTATATCCCATCATCTGTTTACATGCTCTCCCGTTACATTACAGCCCCTAACACCCTAAACCCAACATTAGCAGTGCAACAAAAATGGGAAGCAATAATATGGCGAACTGAATATCCAGCTGTAGAGTTTTAAGGTCATACGAGGAAAAAAAAGACGTACATGGATCTATTTGTCTGCATCTATTAGATGTAAAAATCTTCACTTTATTTTTCTCCAAACTTCTCTAAAAAGATAGTTGAAAAATATGAACTATTTTGCTTCTTAACTATTAGAATTACAAAAAAATTACAAATGTTTTTTCAGGTTTATTTTTCAACTGAAGCACTGCCTGTTTCAACATGATACTTCTTTGTTTCTAGGGAAACAGAGTGCTGGTTTTGGCAGCAGCAGGGGGTTTCCTTAAAAAAAAAAAGAATCCTAAATTAGGCTGCCATGAACTGGATCTAATTTTTTTTCTCGCTTTCCTATAAGTGGCCTTTTGACAGCTCGTTCATTTCCTTCTCTGTCTTCCTCTTCTGTTGGTGTCATCCCTGCGTGTGCGCAGATGCACAAACACACACGCACGTAGGGAAAAGCAAGCGGAGCATGAAGGAAGAGCTGGCACGCAGACATGGACGCAGCTGCAGCGGCGTTCGTAGACCACTGTCAGCTCTTTCCTCGTCTGACCCACTTTGAATATCTCTGGTCCTGAAGAGGGGCTTTTCCAGCCGAGCAGGGAAAGACCCCCCCCCACACACATACACGCACGCACACCCCCTCCTTGCTACCTCCAGCATCACATAAAGGAAGGTGAAGCGAAATTTTACAGAACTGTCACCCCTTATACCGACAACATCTCTGACTCCTCACCAATAAGTCATCTGGTAGTGACAGCTGTGAAAGCTGACTGATGACGCACTGCTGTGCACAAACAGGTGCAGGAAACCATTCATCTCAGATGGGTTTCAAGATCAGAATAACTAATCTAATCATTTGATCTGCGTAACTTGATCTAACGGTTTTATGAATCTAATCTTACCAGATAATTAGAGCCAGGGCAGTGAGATTATTGTCCGAGCTGGATGTGCCCTCTGCTCACTTGCCGGGGTTAAGGTATAATAGGATTTGCAACCCACGTTTAATCTTTCAAAAATCAGGCTGATCTGGTGGTTCTGCATCTGCCGTCAATGCACATGAACGATGAGAAGTTGTCGCTAATGTGACAGAAAAGACACAAAGTGTTCTCAGCGTTTTCCCAGAGGAGAACAGAAGACCACACCTGTGTCCTCACAAGAAGGATCGTTTTTTTATTCATCTATAGGATCATAACCTCGCAAAATTCAAAGAATTTTGCTATAAATTAAAGAAAATTATCTGTTTCTGATAAACTTGAAGTCTTAGAAAGTAGAAAATCAGTACAGTACAAAAATATACATAATCTGTTGTGTTACAAGATCAATACCCATGTGCCAAAGAGAGAATGGGACAGAGGGTTCCTTTAAAGTGAATTCCGCCCCCGTCGCCCATGTCAATGACAGACGCCACTTTTGGTGCCAAAAATGATCCTTGAAGAATGTGATTGAGTTGAGTTTATGTTAAAAACATAGCAGCAAAATGTGATATTATCTGTGTTTTTTCTCATGTGTAGACTAAACTAATAACCTTTTAAGACCCACTGTTATGTTTTTTTTTTTTTTTACATTTTCTTGTCACATTTTTCTAATGACAAGAGGTCATATAAAAAAATATATATATATATATATATATTTAAATATATATATATAATTGCATTTCTGAGTGTGTCTTTTTTCAAACTGTTGTTGTGAATCTGGAGCAAACGAAAAAATTCCAGTTGGCATAAGCTTGTAGCTGTGATGTAGAATCTTCAACGGCAAGCCACAAGGTCCCTTCTTCGAATTTTAGGTTGGGCGTGTGAAGGGCTGTAAGCTACTGAGAGAGCACGTACACAAAGGGATGATGGGATGATTGGCTAAAAATGGCATAATCCCAATTAAAAGACCACTGGGAATGATTTCAAAATATGATCAGAGTGGGACTTTAATTGAAAATGATTAAAAAGCAAATGAAAATGCCACGTTTTTCCAACAGAACGTTCAAAATGTAAAGTAAAGACACACGTTTTTGAAAGGTTTTCCCCCAAAATATTTACAATTAAATGTCACTTTAGCTGACTGGTCTTGTAGATTGTCATTTCTGAGCTATTCATAAGTACAAATATTTAGAGCTACAGCTCACTAAAGTGAACAAAGATGTACTTAAAAAAAAAGATCTTTGATAATCTGAGTATGACTCTCTACATTTATTTTATTCCACTCCTTTTGAAGCAATTAAACTGTTTTTGACAAAACAAAAAAAAATAAAATAATAATTTTCAAGTATGCCGATGTTTATCTATAGATAATTACCTTTTTTACTTTTAAAATCAGATTCAATCATGATCAATCATCTTACGATTGACCCATCTATAGATGTAAATCTCTTTTGTTTGTTTTCTTTAGTTTTTTTTCTGTAGTTTGGATTGCTTGTAACAAATCAACTGAAAATGTTAAAAGTTTCCAATTGGTTTTAATTCTTCACTCTCGGATTGGTTCCATCCACATGTGTATCTAGAAGTTTTCAGACACTACTGGGAAAGCAAAAAAAAAGTTCAGAAAAAGGCCAGCCAAGAGTAAACACATACATGAAGAAATGCCCACAGACTAATACACATACAAATGGGACAGAGAAAAAAATCCTCAATTAAAATAAATGTTTTTTTTTTCTCATTAACTCTGTCCAGATGTGTCCTCTTTGGACGGATTCTGTTTTATCAAAGCCTATTTAATCCTTTTAATCACAGAGGGATGACCAAGGAGACATTTCAGTGTCCTTTAAACAGACACTCCTTATCCCAATTTGAAAACAAAACAGACAACAAAACCTTTTGTCCTTTTGGCAGCTAAAATTAGTAAGATCCACTTACATTCGATGAGGTCAAAGCTGAAGTAACAGGTCAAACACCTGATCTTTCACAGGAATGTGGAACTAACAATCACAATTCCTGAAACAGTTAGACTTGAGAAAAAAAAATCTTCCCAATTTAACACCTACATTTTCCTTCTCGACACACTGTTTGCTGCACCAAACTAATTACTGGCTCTGCTCTCCTGACATTCTCCTAATTGGAATGAATATGTGCTGGAGGAGAAGGCCGGTGACCCCCAAAATTAAAGAGAAAATTATGCTTGAAAAGTGCAGCCCTCAATCCAGGGAGACACTGACCTTTTTACATTCATAGAAATTGGATTAATTGCTATTGATATTGTAGCACACGAGATAGACAATTATATGAGTTATATACACACAAAAAAAAAAAAAACTACAATTTTTTTAAGTGGCACCTGTGACAGCTCAGTAAACTTGTCCAAAACATTCAACTGGAAGGATCCTGACAGCTACCTGTCATTGTAAATAAATCACAGGCTGCTTTTTAATGTATTTATTTTTCTTCCTATACAGCCCGTGTGCAGAAAAGGACTTTGCTTCTCTAGGAGGCAACTTTACCAACAAATGGAAAATATAGCCACAAAGCTACTCTTATACTAAGTTTTTTTAAGATTACCTGTATAGTGACAGAACTTTAACATAAAAGGGCTGCACATGAACAATACAAACACATCAAAGTTCCCAGACCTTGTCTCCGTAGTCTTCGTTTCCTGAGACCAAAGATGCGCACTTTGGAGAAGATGTCGACCAAATTCCCATTGCAGAGCCCCTTGTTCTTGTTGGGGCTTTTTCTGCGTCGGTTGGTGGAGGGTCGGTCCAAATGCTGCTCCCGCGCCTGTCTCTTCTGCCTGATCAGCCCACTTGCAATGGCAGCAGCCATGGCTCAAAATGTCACAGCTGCTCAGGTCCAGTCTGCGCCCAGCAGAGCACAGACTACACAAACAGTCGCCTGTCAGAGCTCGCAGCCCCGGCGGGTCACAGTCCCATGGTCGCAGCTATGTGTGATGTCAAACTCCAGCTGGGCAAATCTCTAGAATCTCATTCTTATTTCAGTCCGAGAACACATGACAAGTGCGACATGAAAGCAAATTGTCTTCATCGAAAAGAAACAAAAATTTGGGGAGGGAGAAAATGGAATGCGTAAATCCAAACATCAGGGATGGATGGAGAGCAATGTCAGACTCGCGCGCGCAGATACTCCAGAGAGATTATTCATACCTAAACGGGTTTTTTTTGTTCACTGTCTGTGGAGTGGTCACGTGCATCAAAATCTTTCCTGAAATCCAATCCCTCCTCTTCTTCTTCTTCGTCTTCCCTGAGCCTTCTGCCAGACTGCTCTATCAGAAGACGCGGGGACGCCCGTGGAGCGCGCCACCAGCAATTAAAACAAACACACGCGCCTCCTACAAGGATCACCGCCCGGCTAAAGCGCGCAGCGCGGGGCCAAGCCAAGTTTCCAAGAAGAAATCAGCAACGAGGTCCCCCAAGGAGCCACGGGGGACGCAGAGACAGGAGCGTTGCCAAAAAGACGAGGATTTCTAATTCAGCATTTAGAGTCTCTTCATATGTTCAATGCAGGAAGACCAAAAAAAAAAACAAATTCTGTAAAAATGACACTTTTTTTTGCAAGATGGATGCTAAAATATATACATATACATACATATTTAAAAGGACATAACCACAGGCAATCCGCGGGTCATGGCGCGTAACCAGAGCGCATGGAGGATTTTCCCGAGAAGCCAAATATTCCTCCAAGACAAAGAAAAAAATAACAAAAAATCATTTAAAAATGGTCACTCACTTAAGCTTTCAGCTCGTAAATCAACATATTTCCCCCCCATCAACAAGTCCTAACACTCGTTAGTACACGCCTGACGTCGGAGGATGTCCTCTTCCACACCCTCCTTCTTCTTGAAGCCCCTGCTGCTCTGAGGTGGATGATAACCGCCGCTCTGCGTGCCGCTGATAGGTTGCAATCTTTCACCCTTTTTGGTTTGAGCCCCCGAGGAGACACTTTCAGGCGACTTCGCAATCAGATTCCCACTGCAGAATAAAAAAAAATCGTGGGGGGCATTCTTCAAACCCCCCACCCCCCGTATGGTGCATAATTGTCCAAAACATCCAAACAGATAGAAACCCCCGGTTGTCAGGCTGTGCCCCTCATTTACGTTCTGTTGTTTCAGCACCGCGGACAGCTCCGTTCATTTCAGCACCACACTTTGAGAGGCTTTCTCCAGAACTGCCTCATCTCCCCGGCATGCGCCAAAGGGTGCCTCAGGTCCACCAAAGCGAGGCGGCAGCCTCACCCCAATATGTGAGAAGAACTCACCTTACATGTTCATGTGAATCATAATGTTATCTCCCTTATTAAAACCCCTTTAAAGATTTATTTTAGCCATGTTCTCGGTTTTAGGTTGACTATCTCAAGCAAAGAAATAAAAAACTCAAGAGAGCCATCTGCTGTTTGTTGCAGTAATTAAACCTAGTAGGCTCATGGGAGACTAAGCCGCACACACCTGTTGACAGTCAGCTGGATGCCTCTGAATGAAGGCAGACATCATTGAAAAGAAAAACACATTTTCCAGTCTTTTAATGGACATTTTTTAGGATACAGGAGCGCAATCCTCTGCTTGTGCAGACGCAAGAGCATCAACGCCTGGTTTAGATGCAGCAAAGCTGATGTCCTGCAGCTGATGCTGTTTACTGATGCCAGGCATGCAGTTAAGGCAGCAGCCAGCAGCGGACACTGTCAGCTCACATCAGGACAGATCAGCACGGATTTTATGTGAACCCTGATAACTTGTAAAATCAAGTGGTTTAAATATTCCAAACATCTGCATTAATTTAAAACTAAATTAAAAATATATAAGAAATATTAAAATCTGTGTTTCCTGGTCATTTTTAAATTAAAATTATATATTTCACATGAATATGAAGAAAAAAATGCATAAGAAAGGAAATAAATCTAATTCAAACTGTTATTTATAAAACTAACTTAGACAGCATTTTTTTTAAAGCCTAAAAACAATAAGAAGTGTACTTTTTTCTTTTGCAAAATATGTTTAACCCATAAGAACCCAGACCTATCACACAGCATGATGGTAAATGCATGCATAGCTTTCCAGATCACAGGGTAAAAAACAAACTAACTATACAGTCTAAATCTACAGTATATTAAGTACAGCCCAAAAGAAAACGCCAAAGCTTTATTAAATCCTTGATGAAATGCTAAGGAGCACATACCTACATTTTTTTTCCTCCTGCTTGTGAATGTATGTGAGTCCATGGCAGTCCCACAGCATCTCTAACTCAGGACCTTTGCTTGTGAGTTCAATTTATATACTGGCCCTTCAAGAGTTTAATGTGGTTACAATGAACTGACAGTCTGCCCTGAGGTGTTCACTTTACTTTAGCTCTGAATGAAACATTTGGATCCATTTTCTAACTTGGAATAGGTAATAAAACAATAACAAAATAAACTTTTTTTGACAGTTTGGATTCATCTACAAAAAATTGACAAATCTGACACCAAAAAAAAGTTTATCTTTAAAGAAGATACAGATACTTAAAAGGGTTTGGATTTATTACCTCATAAACAAAACAGTGCAGATAGTGAAGAGCAACTTATGTTTTATGTGCATGAAATACAAGTCTGACGAGCTTGTTCAGAGGAGCAGGATCCAGAATAAATGCAGCCGCAGCCTCATCAGGTCAGGACATTTCAATCCAATCTTCTTAGAGGAAATCAAATTAGATGCCTTGCTGCTGGGCCACAGCAAATGCCACACACAGGAAATGGGGTAAACAACCCATTTTGTTATAATTCTTTGTTTTTTAAATGTTTTTTTATGTTTTTTAATTACTATATCTCATAGGGGGCTGCAGAATGAGTCATCATTTCTTCAGCCCCCCAAAAAAATCACAATTATGCTAATCAAAGCATTTTCAAGGACTTAGAGGTAATTTAATTTAGAATCTTTTCTAAAACTGTTGGATTTATGCGATTTTTCTCTCCTGTTTCATCTTTTCCCACTTTAATGCTTAAGTTGTTGATGCACTTAATGTAATGAGCCCATTCACGGAGCAATAAAAGCTCACAGCCCCATGCGCACAAGTACATCTCCCACAATGCTTGTTTATGTCTCATTTGTTTTGAAAGCTCTAACAGTCGAAGCTAACCAGAGCATGAAGGCTAGGGCTTGTACCGAGACCTGCAGACCACCTAAGGGCAAATAAATGAGGAAAAACCACACTATTTGATTTGGACTTGAATCTTACAGGCACTCGATGGATTTGGAGTTGGTTTATTTCAAGCAATCAAAACAAAAAAGAAGAGAAACAAAAGAAATAGATATATCAAATTTAAGATAATCAGTAGTGACTTAAAAAACTCCTTTTATGTGTTTTTCACTTTAATGATATCCCTTCAAACATAATATTTTTGCCTCCAGCGGTTGTTTTATTGCACTTTATGAAACCACTCAAGTTATGAAAATTGTGGCTTACTAGTACAATGATTTAAGAATGTAGCTTAAATTTGCATTAGATTGTTTTTTTAACAAGAAAAAACTTTCTACCCCATTAACCTGATTCAAGATTAAGAGAAATTAAAGCTGCGAGTGGCGTTGTATGGCCCGCAGCTGCTACCCTCTCTCGCTGCCCCCTATTTGACCCATCTTTACTGGCTGAGTTTCTGCTACATGCCCCTCACTCTCCCCTTCTCTGCCCCTGCCACTCTAGTAGAGCAACATATGATATGTTCATAAAAAACTAACACTTTTTTTCAAAATTGAGTCTTTCCTGTTGGTTTTATCTCCATAGCAACCATTTAATGTTTTGGTCATCTGGAGATGACAAACAGTTCTATGTCATTTTAAGAAGAATCAGTAAAAGTTAATTTTTGGATTTCCTTGGCAACAAAGATTTCTAATTAACCACACCCACATTCCTAATATGTTAGTGTTGTATGTAATGTTGTTTTATTCAGCCTGAGCCAGGGATTCATGTTTTAAATTTTAACAATACTTTGATTAAAAAGGTGTGTGTGGCAGGGGAACGCCACTACAGTGAGCTCGCCATGCTAATGCAGTTGAAAATCTACAACCACTACATGTAAATGCAACATTTTTTTTCTAAGATGTTTCACAGTGATGACAGAGGAATTAGGAGGCAATAAATCGAAATTCTGAAATGGTGTTTAAATATGTAGCTGGTACTAAAAGGGATGTTTTTTATTCAAAATGCTCGGCTCCTTTCAAAGTCAAAAGTAAAAAAAACTCTGGTAAGTTGGTGTCATGTGTGTGAAATTTTGTGAAGATCGCTCAGACAAAAATGTTTTTTTTCTATATTGTGCGAAAATTTGAAAATCATCAAAATCCCACTTTACCACAAAATGGTGAGTTTTTAAGTATGTGGTGTGGGTGAAATTTTCACTCAAAAGAACAACAAGAAAGAAGAATTGCTAAAAAAAATCTGTCCAGGACTGCATGGTCCTCAAATATGTTGCAAAAATCCTTTTGTAAAGAGGTAGATTTGACAAAATATTATGTTTTACATAATTTTTAACATTCATGTGCAGTGCTGAAATGGATTTCCTACCATTTCTGACTTTAGAGATCTTAAACACACCAACAACCTCACCAGGGGAAAAAAATCAATGAAGAAAATAGTTTATTTCTACTTGAGTAATGTTTTTAAAATTAAATGTGTTTGAACAGGCAGTTAGAGGGTTAAATATCTTACAGGAAGCCTATGAAAAAGTACCTTTATGCATTCATTCATAAAGATGAACTTTGTACATATGAAGTTAGTGTTGAAGTCTTTTCTTTTCACCTGCAGTAGACAGATATGGTTGGTAAGTTTTAATTGGACTTTTGTTGGATTTTAGAGGGTAAATGTATAGGAACATTATAAAGCAGCAGCCTTGCACAAGAAAACAGCCTCTGGAGCAGGCAGTGGTACATTTTTGTCTTTAAACTACCTCAAATTAGCTTCAAATGGTCAACTCATTTATTTTGTGATTTAAAAGATTCCAAACAAGCGAATCGAGTGGATTTTTACTGTGGCCCTGAAGTCCATATCACATCCTATTTTAAAGATAGTAATTAAAAAATAAAAACAAATAATAAAAGCCACCATTTTTGGAATAAAAATGAAGTTAAAAAGAAAAAAAAACGTATTTAAAAATGAAATGGTTCGGGAAAACAAAAGTAATGTCAAGAAAATAAAATGAAATGTTAAAAAAACACAATGAGAAACCAGAAAGGTATGTGCACAATAAAGACGCATTTCAAAAAACTCAAATGTCATCGTCCAATCAGCAATATTCCATAATACTGACATTTTCTAATTTCTTAATGTGTTTAATTTTTTACCATTTAAATTTCTGGAAATTTGAATTGTGTTTTGATTTGTGGGATTTTGTTTTTATTCCTAAAAGTTTGTTCTTTTTATTTTCTTTTTTTTTTTTTTACATTTCTTTTGCTTTTTTAAATGTGATTTTTAAAATGTTTTTGCGTCGAGTATTGTCTTCATTCAAATTTAATGTGCAGGTTTCAAAAAGTTTTTAGCTTAAAATTTTTTAATTTAAAATAAACATAGCAAAAGTTATTACATAATTTTTATACACCTTGGAATAAATCCTTGGAAATTTTGCCTGTTTTTTAAGACAATTTTCACATTGTTTTAACCTTTTCTTTGCTTTGTTTGTGAATGTGTACATGTTTATTTTGTCTCTACATTTGTGACCTTTTGCTATAAAGCATAAAACTGTTTCAGCTCGCGTTTTGTGATTTTTGCAGTAAAAAAGAACCATATTTACCACTTGGAATTGAGGTTTTTAAATAGTTTCAGGTTCATGGTGGCATTATTGTGTAATATAAATGAACATATATGTTAAAAATTAATCTGGGGATGTACTACAAATATGAAGATCAAGCATTGCCCCAAAAAACATTTGTTAAGGTAAATTAATGGACCAATTATCTTATAGATAATGGGTTATTAAAGTATGTTCAACTTTCGAAAAAAATGCAGTTCTGTGAAATAGAGGATGACTTCAAAGAAGATTAGCATTAAGGCTGACTTAAGTGTTTGACTTTGCATAATTAACACCCAGGGGATCTTTTTTTTTTCTAAAACAACTAGAAGAAAGGAAGTTTTAGAATTTATTTGTATTGTTGTTGTTCTTCTTCTAGACTTAACCCAGTGGATAGCGTGTAATCTAATTTTTATTGAAATCTTTATTTAACCAGGTACAGACCCATTTAGATCAGGATCCCTTTTAAAGATCAGCAGCTTGTAAAAATAAAACAGACCAAATATGAAAGAGAAATAAGGTACAATTGCAAAAAGATCTAATAATGAAAAAAAAAAACACTGCAGAAAAAATAGATATTTAAGATTGTAACAACCAAGAAGATGCATCAGAACTAAAAGTCTGTTTTCCAAAATTGGTGTCTGACACAGGGAACAAGCAAACATGAAAAATAATTTAAACAAAAGGGTTTAATGACTTCCTGACTGTTGCGGGACGGAGCTTAACTAAGATGGGTCAAGCCCAAGAAGAGTTTTGTAGATCAGAGTCTATCGAGCATCTTAAAATGCATTTCATTTTTGTACATTTTTGATATTGGAGTGTACATTTGAGTACACAGTTGCAAGTACCCACAGTTATGCGTAAAACGTATTACACACACACACACACGCAAACACACATCCAGTGAGACTATTTTCTCTCCATATTTTTTCCACTTAAATCAAAAACTCAAATATGTCACGTGTCTTTTTGTAGTATGGAACACAAAGATTGATGCTCATGTGAGTACATGATGGACGACCCATGAAGCAAACTCCACCAAACTGAAGACCCCCCAGACCACTGATCCATTTGAAGAAGTGACACAATAAACGCAGAGTGAAGGCAACAGTCTGCTCACACACCGTTGAATAGCTGCTTCATCATCTCTTGTCATAAAGTCCCTTAAACGTACATTCCATAATCTCTCATAATCAGCAGAAAGTCATTTAAATATCCTAGCAGAGATCATGCATGGCTGCCTAATGATATATCTACATGTTTCGAGCGTTTTGGAGTGCTGGACTGTCCTCGGTGTGAGCTGGAAGTGTGAAGTTCTCCGACAGAGACATTAATTAAACACGGCGGCTTCAAACTGTTACAGGCAATCACCAATAGCCAAACATGAGCAAAAATAGATGATTTATATATAGAATGTATAAGATTAGGTGAACACATTTAAACAGAAAAGGAACAGAAGAAAATTCTGGTTATGCAAATGAGTCATTCTTGTTTACAATAAATTCAAACATAAAGTTATTCAAAGGTTAAAAAAAAAGAATAAAAGCAGTTAAGAATCAACATTCTGGTCATATACCTCCTTTGTCTCATCTCCTCTACCTGCCATGCTGCCTTGCATACACAAACACACCCTGCTCCCTCTTTTGATCCTATTTTAAGTCTGCAGCAGTGATGGAATATGCCTTGTCAGCAGCTTCACGGAGTGTGGATCCTCGGAGAAACCCTGGACATCATGCTGTCAGAGAATATCAATTAGTCCAAGCCTCTGTGGTATAGCCTTCCTCCAGAGCTGAAGGACTGACAACAAGACTGTTTTAGGAGGTTGAGGTGACCACAAAGATATAGTTTGGAAATGAAAAAAAAAGGCACATTAAAATTAAAGTCTTGCAGGTGAAGGAGCTGGGTGCATCTGTGTGTCGCATAGCTCAACAGAATGTTAAATCAGAGTGGAGTCAGGTCAGGTGAGGATACGTTTGGTAATTCGCAGAGGAGATGTGGTGGAAATCAGGTCAGTAAATGCTGCTGGGGACACACGAAATGCCACGTTTTTGTGTGCCAGCAAAATGAGTTTGCAAAACCACAGTGGTGGGTGCAGTGAAGAAAAAGAAAAAAAAGAGGCTATCTGGGAACATGTCACTATTTAAGGTTCATTTTAGGATCTGAAGAATGTAGCTGACCCTCAGGTATAGTGCTTAAATATGCTTGATGCAAAAATTAGGTGGAGCAGGTGTGGGACAAAGTTTTTTTGCTTGGGGGGGCAGCTGCCCCCACTGTAGCTCCACCCCTAAAACTAACTATAAAAAGTTATTTGTCATAAAAGTTTTCAAAAAAGTTGTGAGGTTAGACGTGAAATGACTTAACGGTGAAGCTACATTCACACCACCCTCAGCAACGTGCGTTCAAGCCACCACTTTTAGTAAAAAGACTATGTGAATGTGCGTCAAGGTGTTTCCAGTGACGGAGATAGAAAATCATATTTGGGCGGCAGGAGGGGGGCGGAAGACTTTGGAGTGGTGGCTACAGAGAACAGCAAAGTGTAAGGACCTTACAGATGAAGGGCTCCATGTTTCATTTAAAATACTGTCTTTGTTATTTTTTAAAGCTTAGCAGAGCTTGTGTTGGTGATTTCTTAATACTTATCAGTAACAATACTTACTTTTTGGGGTGGGGTGGGGGGCAGTAGGGGTAGTCAATACAATTTTGGTATCAATTCGATTCCAAGTAAATATTGATACAGATACTTTCTTCTTGAAATGTATTATAGAAAAAAGTAAAAAAACACTTTTTTAAAATATAGGTGTGTAATAAAACACAGGTCAGAGACTTTTGCAAATAAAAATGTTTGTTAATTAATAACAACAATCTGAAGTGAACATGCATCAAATATAGAGCATGCATATTAGTAATGGCAAAATACAATAATAATGATAGTAAAAATATTAACTAGTGCAAAATAAAAATTAAAAAAAAGCTACAATGTGGGAAAAAAAAAGTTTAAAGCAGCACCGCAACCATATTTTTAAAATAAAGGCAATAATAAGATATCAAAGTCACTAGCTGAAATAGTAAACACAAACAACACTGTAATAAATATAAAAATAATTCCTCCATTGCTGCAAATATGTGGCTCTTTAATGACGATGAAGCAGTTTATGGAGTAAGGAAAGTGTCAATAGGAAACGTTTTGATAAAGACAAACTTGTGCACAAATTAATACTTTGTGCACAACTTTGCAAATTAAATATGAATACAACATGTATTTTATGTTTAAAATGTCTGTTTTCAAAACAATTTGTCTTTGTTTTGAAAACGACTTTTCTATGTCTTGAAAGCAAACTGGGAGAGCATGCACATTTAGACTCATTTATTAAACTAAAACAGAATTAAACTTTTTAACATGTCATTGATCCCCTGACAGGGAAATTATCTTGATACCGTAGCTCTTGTGGAAAAAAAAGATAACAACAGCCATGTCTTGCTGTCATTTTTTTTCTTTTTTCTTTTGGCCAGGTGACAACAGTGGAGCGTATAAACAATGCAACGGACCCGGAAGTGGTGGGGAAAAAAGAGCATTAGACATCCCTCATATTAGGTGTGAAAAAGTCCATGTTTGTCAAAAAAGAGAGATGTTCATAACAGAATGATGAAAGAAAATAAAAGAGGAGAGGAGGTCCCCTGTTTACACAGCAGACAATGTTGCCAGGTTGGGCAGTTTCCTGCACAAATTGGGATGGTATATCAAATGAGGCTATTTTCTGCCCAATCTGGCAACACTGTAGACAAATAGAGGCTGCGCTTGCATGAACTCCGTGACTAAATTCAGGCTCTTTACTGTACCTATTGAAGAAAAACTGCAACAAAAGTATAGGTCTTATCATGCTAATGTCAAAACTTCACTTTGGTATCGATGCTATCGGTACTCAGATCTAGATCCCCTAGAGGGCAGCTGCCCTCCCAAAGCTTCATCCCTGCCTGTTTTGAGTTTTGTTCAATTCATGTTCATGCGAAGTCACGCACATTTTTAAGAATGCCAAAAAAAAATAAATAATCCCCTGAACACACTGAAAGTTAAACCCGGTTGAACTTTGACCAACAAGGGATTTAGATTTGGTAGTGTCATTTTGATGGTGTTCTGTTTTAATTCACAGATGTCCCAATCGTTAGAAAAGTGATCATGGAGAAGAAATCAATACTTCCGGATTAAATGACACCAAATCTTTCATTTATCGAAACAGAGCTGTGAAAGAAAAAGCCTGGAGCAAGATTTGCAATGCTTTGACCAAGCCACCAAGCCTCTTTTAACTGTAAGAGGCAGACATGTGCTAGTAAACAGTGGAAAAGGAAAAAAAAAGAAGCCCCCTCCTGCTTGTCCAGTGTGAACATCAAGAACCTTTATTTAGTGTGTTCTTGAACATGCATCACATGCCCATTGTGTACGTAGCTGTTTGCGACTCCTTGTTGAGTACATTTAATTGTTGAATCATTTCTTGAGTCATTTCAAATCCCGTATCAGGATCAATTTAAATGCAGAAATTCTTTATTTATCACTATTTGTCTTTCTAATGGTTTGAAAACATTGTAATTTCATTTATATTAATCAAACATACAATTAAAAGCATATACAAAGAGAGTGAAAGCTTTTGTTACATATTAAATTTAGTCTAATGACTAAAAGCACACAGCTTCATTGAAACAATCCACTGGCACTCACACAACACGCTCCATAAATCTCCATTAAGAGCTTCATCCCACTGCTGACAGCTCAAACCGTTGAGGTTTTCATCAGAGGAAATGAAAAACTAATGATGTTTGTAATTATACAGCTAATAATTATTTGGTGGACTGGCACTGTTACCCTCCTCACAGGGAGTAAAGTCAGAAAAAAAACCAGTGGAAGCTCGGTCATGACAGGAGAAGTGCGCATTAGAGCAAGTGTTTGACTGTTACATAATGGAGATGATGAGGAGTGCAGTGATTATTCTGAACAATCTTTCATGATAACAGTGATTAGTCAGTACTGATTACAATGTAAGTTATGCTGGCACAGATCAAATGGCAAACCTTTGAATCTGAACATTTCCAGTGTTGCAAAAATGACAAAGCATCTTTAGAAGTGCAGCAAAACTATGAAAGAAACAGATTTAATTAATCTAACTTTAGTTAAATTTAACACTATCTAATTTTTTTTAATTCACATTATTTTTTTTTATTTCTAATATGAAAAACGTCCCCTGCGACAGACTGGCGACCAGTCCAGGGGTGTCCCCTGCCTTCGCCCATGAGTAGCCGGGTTAGGCTCCGGCAACCCCGTGACCCCGAAAGGGAAAAAGCTGATTGGAAAATGAATGAATGAATGAATATGAAAAACATACCTTTCATGTCTTATTGCTTGTTTATTTTTTCCTCTCAAGGGAAAATAAAGACAAACTTTTATCCACTACTATTTTTAATCATTTCAAATAACATCTTTTTTTATGAATCAAATCATTTGCTAATTAAATGTAATCTCCACATTAATCAATCTGAGCTTGGTAAAATATTTTACAAAACTCATTTTTAAAAAGCACTTTCCTTATGAATTACTTTTAATAGGTTAAATATTAAATACATGCATGGTGCAAATTTGTACTTTTTTTACTTTTGGGGGAAACATAACCAACAAACTAACAACCAGATTTAAGAAAAACCTAAATGACAATTTTTGATTGATTAATTTTAAGATTATAAACATTGTTCTACATTTTATCTAACATTTTTTGAAAGATTTAGGCTCATCAACCCTCATTGAAATATTTTTGCAGCAGCATTTATAGCTCAAATTAAGGCAGAAATACAGAACAGAGATGATTGTATTACTATAGGCCCTATCATTTATCGCATATATTAAAAAAACAATATTGCAGATCATTTTGAGTTGATTTCTTCATTCATAACCTGCTGTAGTCAGGCTGCTTTAACTGTGTTTCGCAACTAGAGAGCAGTACAGAGCAAATATGGCAGTGAGGAGCTCCAGCACAAAGAAAACTCAACAGCTGCAAAATAACAGCAAATTAAATGATTTTTTTTTCTGTATTTTAATTGCTTTTAAAGACAAAAAACAATACAATGAAGTGGATTTGCTAAATAATTTCATGCCATTTTTGGCTCATAAAATTGTAATATCAATACTTTAAATGCTGCACCAGTTTATGCAACCATCTTGCTTAAAAAATGATTGAAATAAACACAATTTAATGAAAAAATTATTTTCCCTAAATTAAAAAAAAAGACCACAACAAAAAAATAAAAAAATCAGTCTGTGGGGAAAAAATTATGTAAGTGTGACACGTGAAAACCCAATGGATCCTATCTCCACCTTTTCATCACAATTTTAGAAAATGTTGTTTTCAATTCAATTAGAAAAAACTAATTTTGGGGAAAAAAAACGACAAGAAAAAAGGATTTCTCTTGTGTTATGCATTAGAAGGACTGACGTATAGATCAGAGCCTTAGGACACACACCTCTCAACAGGAGTTTGTGGTGCAGTGTTGTGGGACCATGCTGTCATTATAAAGAGGTCATGTGACCACAGAGTTGACTTACAGGAAGCAGCTTTCACCCTAAACCTACAAAACTAAACGAGCCTCATCATATATTAATGCAACAATTTACAGGAACGTGATGAAAAACCCTTTAGATGACACACTTACACTTTTGTTGTTTACCTTGTTATATATTATGAAATAGAAGGCAAATGTTAGTCAGACACAAAAAGCATTCTATGCAAATATGCAGACTTGAGTCAGCTGACAGAAAAAAGCGTTAGTGCCTTTGAGCAATGTTTGCAAAGGTGTGACTTATAAAAGAAGCAAAGGTCAAAAAAGGAACTTAAAAACTGTTTTGCATGTTTGCAGTTAATGAGAAGTGATGTGTGGCTACAATGTTCTAAACGTGCTAACCCATAATAGACAATGTCTTTCTAATGCTGACTTAACGTCATTACTTATAAATGTTTTTTCATAAAAATAATTGTGAACACATGGATGAATGCATAAAGGAAACTAAATAGCTGGTGTTTGAATTCAATAGTTTTAAATACAAAATTAAATAATAAATAATGATAAAAAATGATTATAATATTATAATGATAATAACAAATATTTTTTTTCGCATGATAAATATAACTGGATGGAAAAAACTTTATGGAAAGTGCATTCTAATTTCAATTTTTGGCAGACTTTTTTTTTTTTTATCTGTCTTTATTAACCAGCAATGATGACACTAATGCTGGTCTTTATTCTGCCGCTGAAGTTCTATCACCTCCTCCTCCTCCACGCCTACCTACAGAGAATGTGGAGGAGGACTGAGAGAAGAGACACCTTTCTTTCTCATGGTTTTGGGTATTTAATGCTGACATTTTTGGCAGAAGATGAAGCAACAGAAGATGTTGTGATTGTGTTGTCACACAAATGACCCGTCTTTGCTCTTTTGTCACTTTTGGTGTTAAACGAAGGGTTTAACTCAGCTATTTAAATGTTTAATTCATAGAAACTATTTTAAAATGTAGATGATGTTCAAAAAAACAATTCTTATTTAATTTAGAAACTAAAAATATCACATTTCCATTGTCAATAAATTCATTAAAAGAGAGAGGGAATATGTATTTATACCTTAAGTTTTGATTTGTTTGTTTTGAAAGATTATTTTCACAAAATTTTGTCTATAATTTTAAATTGGTAAATATTATATAAAGTGAAGGAAAGTAGCTGATAGTATTTTTCTGTGTCACAAATATTATATTTTCCAAACGTACTGTATTTTCCGCACCATAAGGCGCAACCTATTGTAACGCACAAATAAAAAAAACGTAATAGAAGCAAAACAGCGAGTTTAGATGAGTTTTATTCCACTATTTAACAATCCGCATCCGTTTTCTCCTGCAAAACATCTTCAGTGTTTGAATTAAACAGCTGCGTAATCAAACATGCTGGCTTCTCTCTTATCGTTTTCTCGTTGTCGGAGTCGGTCTCGTTGGCAGGTGGTTGTTCAGCAATGATGCCTCTGGCTTTAGCGAAAGTTCAGACAACATTGAAAGCAGAGACCTTAGCCCAGGTGTCCACAGTCCATTCACATATGAAGGCATAACTCGCCCGGCCCTGCCTCCCAGTAAAAGAGTGTGTGCCGTCTGTCATCCATCGCTCCCATGAACAAAGACACGCGGTCTCCGTTGCAGTTGTGACCTGCGCGGGGAAAACTGTCAGTTTCAGCACATGACGGAGTGACATGATCCCCTCCTGAACCAACAGACAAAGGAACGCTGTCAGACAAATCATCCATGGATTTTCAGGACTGCAAGCACTTAATGGTGTTGGCAGGGTAAAATTAGCACTCTGAAATACTGTGCTGATCTTTATGCTTTGGTTACACTAAGGTGGGTTTCTGCAGTAACATAATATAGTATAATTCAACGCCAGCCACATTGTTTCCCAGGAGCACAGCTTGCCAGAATCTCTGTTTGTGACCCGTGTCCCTCAAAATGCGCAGTGTGCTCATCCGTGCAGTCGTGGCTCCAGTGTCAGTGAAAACAGTCAATCGAGCGGAGCGCTTCCCAAAGTCGCCCAAGAACATTTTTACAGATTTTGGAACTCAGTACACACCAAATGATTAGGCCCACGGCCGGTTTTTGAAAAAAAGTTTTGGCTTGTTAGTGCACCTTATAGAGTGGAAAATACTGTAACTTTTTTGTCTGCTCCTGATTCAAGACAAAAAGAAATACTCAGAAATGCAATTTTAAGCTTAATTTTCTTTATATATATGTCCTCCATCATCAGAAAAATGCCACAAGAACATAAAAAAACACCACAAATAGGATGTTCATCAGAGTGGGTCTATAAAAACGACTACATTTCCCAGCATATAGGGCTGAAAAGATTTGTGTGAGAAAAGACAAGGCGAACAACATTAAACCAAACAGCTCACAATGAGTGCACAGCAGTGGAAGAGTGTTGGTGTGGGCTGGCATGTTGCTGAAGCTTTTCCAGTGGACTTCTCAGTTTTGAGTCTCATAAAAAGGGATATCTGAAAGAAAACTATTTCAAAAGACACCAAACCTACATTTAAATCACAAAAAAACCAATAAGGCTGGAAAAACAGAACCCAAATGTGGGTATAATATCAGTAAAAGAGAAAAAGGTGACGAGAGAGGGATCTGGCTACTCTGCACTCAGGAGGTCAATCATTTCACAGTTGCACCCATCAACATGTTTGCACCCACATGTAAATGCTGCTCATGCCACAGAGACTCACACCAGGTTTAGGTCCCTGACTGTCTACTACCAATCTCTCTTTGCCAAAGAGAATCCTTCTCGAGTCTTCCTGCTCGGAGCGGGTCTCTGGTACCCTGCTTTACCTGTCTGTCTATCCTGCAGGGGTTGCTGTGATGCTTCTTTTTCTGTCTTTTTTCCAAAGGTGGTTGCTGCCCCTCCCCTTTTCAGTGTACCTGCTCTATAGGTCCCCAGAACCCTTCATCTCTTCTCATCTCACCATTGTCTGTGATGCGAACTGGACCGAGTGAGTGTGATGTCACCCGTGGAAAATGACTCACTTCTGGCTCCAACAAAACAAAGTCATTCAGTGGCCATTTGTTTGCGATACAGTCTTTGCCATGTTGGAACCAGAAATCTTCAGTAAGCAGGGTTTGGTCCAGTTGGTCTGAGTCAACATTTCTATGGCAACCACACTCGCCAATCAGGGGTGAGCTTAATGGAAGTCCCCACCTCTTCCACTTAAAAGCATACTCGGGAGAATCTGTCAGTCAAACGTTCTGAATGTTCGATGCAAAACCACATACTTTTATTGAGGCATCTGATTGGTCCATTTTTAACTTGAATAACTTGCGATTAAGGACATTTATCATGAAAAAATGTTGGATTAGCAAGAAAATGTAAATAATAATACATCAAGATCCATTCTTTTGACAAATGTGACTGAGTAATAGCTGTTTATTTCTCTATAGAAGTCTATGGGATTTTGGCTTTTTGGAACCAGCAGGTACTTCCCATTTGGATTGTCAGGAGCGAGAGAACAGTTCTTCCATACAGACAATACATGTCACCCACTTGTTATCTCCCTTCATAGCATGCGTAACTCTTGCCACATTTAGTTCAGTTTGATTTCGCTTCTTCTGGTTTTTAGTCATATTTTTGGGTTTGTTCAGACTGGAAAAGTTTCTTGGTCCGGATTGAGTCCTGAACCTTGTGTTTGGTCTGTATTCAGACTGCCATCAACCGGACTATTCTGTTTTGAACTAAAGCTTGTGAACAGGAATTATGAGGGAAGGACAAAACAATGGGAGAAAGAATAATGGAAGTCCTACGCTTTGCAATCCCTGTCAGAATAGTTCACTTATCCAAACTTTATATTTCACTAACCAATTTTAAACGCCTGTATCAACGTCTAGTACACCAGTTTTTACTGCTTCTTTTGATACGGCAGAGCCATGCTGCAAGGTAGTTCCAAAGGAGATGACGGCTATGAAGATACACCGATAAGTGTTTATGACATATACAGGGCTCTAGACTACATTTTTGCACTGGTGCTTTTTTTCTTATGTGCACCAACAGTAAAGTTTAGTGCATCTACTTTTTCGACCACACTGCATTTAACTCAGCAGATTTACATGGTCACTTTCCTTTTTATCTGCTGTCAATATCGGCATTAGGACTTGAAAATTATTAACTTACATAATGGTAAACATAAAGCCCTTCATTCAAAACACAATAATGATACATTACATGAAAAAGTTAGTGCTTCAAGATCTACTCCAATGAAATTTGTGTTTTTGGTGTTTAGATTAAAGATTAAAACTGCAATTCTGAGTATTTCTTTAATCAAATAAAAACACACAGTTTGAAAAAGCTTAAATTTGTGACAGCAAGTGAAATGGGCGGACTCGAGTCTCCCTGCTCCGTCCCATTCTGATTCATCCACTTGTAGACAAACAGATCCATGTACGTCTTTGTTTTCCTTATCTGGAATCTGGATCAAAACTGTATGGCTGGATAGCTCTGATATTGCTCATTATTTTAGTTGGACTGTAACGTTAGCTTGGGGGTGTGAGGGGCTATAAGCTAGTGGGAGAGAGTGTAAACAGAGATTTCATGAGATATCAGCGTGGAGTTACTTCACACCGACAGTCCCGCCATCAACTCAGAGGTGAATCTCTATTGAACTCCTGCTGCTCTGCAGAAACTATGTCCTAGAAAACCACACAGGCTTTTAGATTTTGGCTAAAAACAGCAGAATCAAGATGAAAAGACCACTGGGAACACCTTGTTAAACAGATCCAAATGTAGTTGGAATGGGACTTAAAAGGCTTCCCAGACATGAAATTTAACCTAACAAAACCTTGTAAAGGTTTTGTGATTAGCGCAGAGCCGATCCAGGATCACTTCATAGGTGTGTCCTGAATTCAAACATTCTCTGATAACATCAGCTTTGTTTGGGTCAGCAGTAACATTCATATTTTTGGTTTAAGGCACTTTGTGCCAAATAACTGTCTGTCAAAATGATGGACAAACGTCCTCATCCAATCAGTGATGTCTTCTTTGAAGTGTTAACGATTGGAAAGTTATGGTAGACGAAAGATTGTAAACACTGGAGCAAAAGCTCCGGTAATAAAGGATTTTAACAGATTTTCTTCAAACTGGCGCACGGAACCAAACTGAAACACTCAGAAATGCATACTAATAATAAAAACAAACAACAATAATTCTTATTTGAGGTGTGTTACATGCACACACATGCAGGAATGAGACTTTCAGGGTTGCTTATTAGATTAATAGATTATGGTTTTTCTCCCGCACCGGTGCGACCCAGGATTCTTTTAGCCACACCACTGAAAAATCCAGTCGCATGTAGAGCCCTGTATATAGATTGTCAGGAAAACAGTGAGAAGCAATGTGCATCATGTTAAAAGTTGTTTTAATGAGCCTGTATTCATCCCACCGCATTTCAATGAGTTGCTGTGTCTCATTGGTCACTTCTTTCCTACTCTGTTTACATCCTGTAATACAGTGACTGTTTTGGTTCAGCTGTTCTGCTCCGAGCCTATTCAGACTGAGGAATGTCAGAGTGAACCATAGCTCAGTCCGACTGGAACTGAGACCACCTGGAAAGATGGGTCTGTGAGCGGTTCCTTGTTCCGGACTAGGGTCCGCTTGTGTGTATCCTGACTGAAAACTTGTTTGGGGGAAACGAACCCTGGTTCACTTTAAGTGAACCAAATGTGTCCAGTCTGAATACAGCCTGAGTCTATTTATTGATTTATTGAAGCTTTTGTCAGGTGTGCGCATTAAGGTCCTTCATAATCACTTTCATGATCACATCATTCTTAACCAGGAAGCTCATCAAAATGCTAATTTTCTGTCAGCTGCACACGTCAAAAAGTCGAGCAACTGTTAAGAACATCAGTGTTCCAAATTACACCAAGACACGACAACGTGGTTAAATAAAAAATGCAGCAGGTGACAACGACTTCTCTATGTCTTGGCAGATGCATCTTTCCTGTTGTAATGTTCCTCTCGTGTTCTTCCAGCCGACAGAGGAGCTGCCCTTCTGACATTGCTCTAAAAATAGCAGCCCTCTGAAATAAAAGGGAAACTCCAGGGAGGGGCAAAACACATGTGAAAAGCCAGCACACAGATATATGCAGTCACAATGCACAGATGCATGCGCATTAGCGCGCACATGCCAGGTTGCTCTCTTCATCAACCCCACTGACACCAGGTCAATTTCTGCTTGGGGGAAATGTCTCATTTCTTTCAATAGGCTCCAATTAGATTGGTTTGACTCATTAGACTTGTGAAGAAGCTGCACTCCTACCAGACTACTATATTAGTAATTTTTTCCCTTTTTTCGGCATAAAGGCGATGTTTTGCATACCTGTAAACTTTTAACATAAATTTACAAAAACATCAGAGGAAAAAAGAGTGAATGCGGTTTAATTTGTGACTCGGAGGGCGTCATGCGTTATCATCGCTACTCTATAAACAAATTGGGAGCCCGCCTCATTTCTGTGCTGTCACATAACTTGTGTTTAGCAAAAATCCTCAGGCACTACAAATGAGTGAACAGGACTGAGTGAATCACTGTGGCATGATTTACTTCCTGTCACACATTCTTACCTGAAGTGTTTCAACATTTCAATCACTGATTAATGTAGAGAAAGCCAAAAGCGGTAAACAACAATTGGCACAAAAACTATATGAAAGGTTGATGCTGTGAGGTGGGATGATCCTCAGATTCTCCATGTCTCACATGAGCTTTTATGTCTTAAAGAAGACGCTCTCATATTTAACACATCTCTTTCTTGAAAAAGTAGTGAGATTTGATTCCGATGTACATTCTTGGCTTGTTTTGTAATCTGACTCCTTGGTGTGAAAATGGAGAATGATGGTCACTCTCTACTCTTTCTGTTTCTACTGTTGACAGTTTTTTTTTTTTTCTGTTTGTAGAGCATCAAAACAAGGAAACGAGTATTACCTCTATATGCATTAGAGACGTTCAGTAAATGTTGATTTTTTTTTGTTTGTTTTACTTTTTTATTCATTCCTATATTTTGTAGTAAACCTTTGTGTGAAAAGTCATTGAGGAAAACTGGAAACCTTCTCATATACATTCTGAGGAAAGTCCCACACTGATGACAACGTTGGGTTGGAGATGTGAGGGGCTGTAAGCGAACAGTAGATTGTATACAGATGGATGACAGAAAGTGGGGGCATGCTTACTCCAAGTCAACAGCCCCGCCCACAACTTAGAGGTGAATTTCTAGTGAAGTACTGCCAATCTTCAGAAACTCTTTCCCAGAAAATGACAGAGATTTTTTAAATTGTGGAGGAAAATTGCACAATTACACAATTAAAAGACCACTGAGAACACTTTTGCAATAAATTAAAGTGGGACTTTAAAGAAAAAGGCCTCCCATAAATCTGGAGAAGGGAATTCACACTTCTGTTTTGGTGTTCAGACACAGTTTTACTCATAAAACTGCACAGTCTCTTGCACCTGCCGTCTCAGGTGCACACTTAGCTGCAGAGCCTGGTGAATGTTCTCCAGGGTAAAGTTAACATCTGACTCATCTGTTGATCTCAGCTTCCTTTTTTGTGCTGTCTCAATTTTTTTTATTCAAAACTGCATCTACAGAGCGCCATGAGAAAAGGTGAGGACGCTTCAGAAGACTAAGACAAAGAGCAATCACACTGTTGCTAAGTAACACCCAAGTGTGGAGAGGAAATAGTGTCGCCCCGATTTGTGTGTACGTAATTCTTGACTTGCAACTCAATATTGAATACTGAAAATTGATTAATATTAATATTTGATGTATTGAAGCAAAAAGAAGTGTGGAGTGAAAAGATGTGAAAGCGAGATAAAGATGAAGGCGTGTGAGGGAAAAAAGGGAATTGCGCTGTGCCGCAGCAGCTGAAAAGCTGGACTGTGTAATTTATTGGTCCCTATAATCATAAAACGTGAATCTTGTCCATGAGGCGCTAAATCATTTGAAGTGCACATCCACCGGTCTGCCTCCTGCCGCCTCAAATTGTTTGTGGAAGTAAAATGCACAGAAGCAAATATGCATTGGGATACGCTAAACCTAACTTTATTGGTTGACTTAACGTGTTTGACCACATTTACATGCAGCTGTGTGCTTCGCTGTCGATGCGGGCACTGACTGTTGACATATTGCAGAAACGTCCTCCTCGGCCCAACAACACAGCACACCCACTCTGATAGAAAAAATTTTTAAAAAGCAATACGTGTAAAACCCCTACTATGGATAATGCAAACACAAACAAAGCTGTCTGTCTTCCTTCCACACCCCCGCAAGCCTAAAAGTCCAAACTCCTCCCTTTCTTCCTCCTCCTGCTGCATTTGATCTGCTGGTTAGGAGCCCTCCCAGTAAAACGATTTTATTATAAGCCCTCTTCATTTGCAGGGAGTAAGTGGCTGAGTTCAGCTATTCAACGCAGAGGACGCTCAATACATCCGTACAGCTGGACAAGTCAGCTGTGGGGTGGCATTAGCTGATTGCATACAAGTCCTCCTCATCCGTGTTAAAGTGTAGCCTCTTCTGCTGGACTGAATTATGAGTTTTATCTAAAAAAAACTGGAAGACTTTAGATTGTCCTTACATTGAGTCAACTACAGAGCATTTATATGTACATCAGAGCCAATGTGTGTGAGGTTAAGTGTCTCTCAAAGGACACGTTCACATCAAAGCCAGGCGATCTACTGACCAACCGACGCATCTCCATACCTCAATGACCAAAGCCACCCCTCTTACAGGGCTGTAAAATATACATGAAGCACATGTTGTCATACTTTTTAATGATGAAAGTACCAAATCTGAAATACCATACTTTCCACACCATAGGGTGCACTGGATTATAAAGCACACCATGAACAAATGGCCTATTTCTGATAAAACTACCATATAAGATGCATTAAGTGAGACAAAAGAGTCCATCAGTCAGACTTTATAAACTGCGTTCACAGTTACAGTTGTTTGTAACACGCTACACTGTAGAAGCATCAGCCACGCACAATATCTGTAACTCCAAGCCTTGTTTGTTACACATAAAAAAAGTCTGATACAGCTACAACAAACGTTACAGTTACTATGCAAACTCCAAACCTTGTTAAAGTAACACATAAAAAACACAGTCCCACATGATACACCTGAGCATTGTTAGTGTATTCACAAACTCCCAACCTTGTTAGCCATTTGTAAAAAAAACAGATAGTTACCACTGAGATAAACGTAACTGTGACTGTGCCACCCCAGTGGGCTGATCAACCATCTCTGCTCTGTGGGTTCACGTTCGCCGTGGAGAACCAGACCAGAACAGGGAAGGTTACCTGCTCGGTAAAGAGCCCAGTGTCTGAGGGAATGTTAAAATCTGGAAAATATTTTTATTTTTAAAGGGACAAGTGTTTTAAAAAATCCTTATTTAGACTTTTTATATTAATTAGCTGTCATATATTTTCAGGAATGTTGGAAAATATTAAGTTTCACCAGATCTTATTCACAATCTAAGTTCAGTGCGGCTTATAAGAAAACTCTGATGACCCAGCATTCTAGCAGCATTTAAACGCATCACTTATGCACAACTCTGGGAGATGTGAAAAGAGTCTAAAATCAGATTGGTGTGTAAATGCAGTTTTGTGTGTGCATAACAAGCAATTTGTGCACATTAAAGATTTGTGCCTGTAGTTAGTTTCAAACTGTACATTTTTAAATTGTATTTTGTCTTTTAAAAAATTTTGTAATTTTTGTACTTATGCGCAAAATGTGTTGTATGAGTTACAAGTCAAGAATTACGCACACAACAAATCCAAAGTTACGCACAAATCAAGAATTATGCACGCACAAATCAGAGTTATACTTATTTCTCTCCCTACAGTTAGCACAACCAGAATTTATTCATGTAAGACGCTGTAAGGCGCACTGATGGGTTTTTTTTAAAAAGCAAACAAAAAACAAACTTCAAATGTCCGTATCCTTATAGTGCAGAAAATATGTTCAATGATTTGCTCTAAGAAGTCACAGTCAAAGTTTTTTTGCCAATTAGAGAATAAGTACAATCTCATAAACTCCCTATTTGGCGTGCTTTGGCGCCAGAGCAGATTCACTCCTGAGCCAGTCGAAAGGATAATTTTCCGCTTATTCATGGTAAGAATGTAAGCACAAGCATCACGTTGAAAAAAAAGGGGGCACTCCCACAGAGAAACAGAGTCTAACTGTGAGTAAAGAGCATCAGCAGTAACTGCAGAGAAGATGGAAATGAGTCTACTGAACTCATTAGCTCCCCTGGTTCTTTTCTTCGCCACCTTGCCCTCGGATTACAGCAGAGTACGTGCCTTCACCGTTGTGTTTGCCAGCTGGTACAGTAACAAAGAGATTAAAGTGTGTTTACATGCAGAGGGCATGCATTGATCTTTGCTGCAGAGCAATAAACAGTGGACACTTAATTGAATATTCATGGCCTTTGGTGCTCCAAGGTGATGTGGCTGTGAGTGGACCAAAAAAAAAAAAAGAACAAAAAATTCCCAGCAGTATTAAGACAACAGAACGTCAAAGAAAAAAAGCAATTACAACCTCAAAATGTTCACCCCCCCAACTTTGCAGTTTACTTTAATCCACATAATTAATTAAACAATAGATTTTTTGTGAAGTCGATTGAACAAGCGCAAGCATTTCTTTTAAAATGTATTTTGTAAATGTCTTGTTTTCCATGTTGGATGCATTCCTGTCATCAGTTCAAGAAGAGGAAAGCTACCCCGGATAATTGCGGGATATCTCTTCTGCCTGACATCACACTGGCTCCTGCTTTTTTTTTTTTTTTTTT
>BSAI01000005.1:8198449-8220121 GCA_036245035.1 Adrianichthys oophorus
GTGACATCAATTGTTTGACATGTGTTATCTCATAACCACCTGGTAATTCATCATGTATGTGGCTCCAAAAGAGGTCCAGTTCTGCGTGTGAAAAGCCTCCTGAAAACCTGCACAACACAGTGGTGTAAATCACCAAGACAGAATCAGGACTTTTACAGCTAGCCTTGGTTTTCAGAATTCACCTATTTGTTTTAAAATATCCTTTGGGCTTCCATAATAAAATCCCCTCAATTACAAACAGCCTACTTTGGAGGAAACTCAGCTGAGCGGCCTCAGCGTGTGGACGGTAGATGAGGAACTTAAAGAAATTGGTGGCCTTCTAGAATTTGTATAAAAGTTTCAGAAGCAGAGCAAACAAATTTTAAAAGCTTTTGCTTAAATGCACAAATTCAAAGATCAGCAAAAATCCCTTGACATGTGCTCAACAGAATTAATGTTCGACAAAATCCTGAGTAGGAATGATACCTTTGTTTATGATGATTATATCAACTGATATGTAAGTTGTGAAAGTACAGCTTGTAAGACTAGATACTAGAGCTGAACACATTTAAAAATAACTTTGAACAATATTAGAGGATGACGTGAACATTCTCTTACATGTTCTCCTTGTTCTTTTTTAAAGTTTGCTCTTTTTCACTTAGCTCACTCTTTTTCCCATCTGAGATTAAATAGCAGAACAGCAGCACCTTTGATTTTTCTTTTGTAGAAAAAAGTTGAGATTGACATTTGTATGAAGTGACAGACATACAGACAAACATAGGGATGTATGCATGTACAGAGAGACGGACGTAAGGACCAATGTATACATAATGTGAATGTATATATGTACAGATAGACAGACGTACAGACAGATGTAGGGATGAATGTATGGGTGGATGAAAGTATGAACGGATGGACAGACAAATGTATGTGTGGACAAATATATGTACCAGTGTAAGGACAAATGTATCTACAGACGAATGCATGCATGGATGTATATATGTATGGATAAATGTATGAACACAAGGACAGATGCACAGACAAATACAAATGCCACAATTCTTGTTTTAAAAACTAAACCATATGTTGCGCAATTCCAAAAAATAAATCATTGTACCCCTACTGTATACATTTGCGTGTTGAGCTAAATTATAAGAGGAATTGATTATTTATTGTTTTATTACATTACACCAGGCTTAGCGTGAACCAACTCAAAGGCTTTTCTTCATTGTTGTTTGCAATAAAAATATTTTTCTTTTTTTTTTTTTTTTTTTTTTTTGTTGTAGTTCATTTATTGAACTGAAACGAAAAGGGTGACCAAAAATTTAGGTTTGAACCGAATTGCAGTGAAAGTGAATCTAATACACAGCTAGAAAGAAACTGTGGCTCAATGGAGAGTCACTGTAAGTCTTAAAACATGATTCTACTGTCTTTAAAGCGCTATGCTCAACTGTCGTCCCATGAAAATTCTGTGTTTTAAGCTCTCTCTAATGTAGCATCCCTTCTTGCGCCTGTTTTAAAGCTTCTGGAATGTCCTTTCATAGAAAAGTGTCCCCAAAATGAACCATTTAGAAAGAATCCTATTTAGTCAATTTGTCTTGGAATAAAAACAAAACTTCAAAAATGTAACAAAAATGGGAAATCCACTGTTCTTTCTTGCTTCATCAGAAAATTATAATGTGTTTTTCCTTACACCAGATGTATGTTATAAACTGCAATTGCAAAGCTAACTTGCATTGTTTTTTGACTACATACAATTATTAGATGAGCTCACCAAACTGCAGTGATGTTACACATCACTGCACAATATTAGGAGATTAAAGTGTAGCAGCAAGCATCAAGGGTCATGCTTTTGACCAACATTTAAAGTGAAAATCCAGGACAAACTGTTTTGTCTTGAATGTTCTTCCCCTTTATTCTTGAAAATGAGCCCTGAAGCATAAAAATGCAACAAAGTGCTTCTCAACCCCAAATTTTAACAACCGCATATCCCATTCCCAAATCAAAGCTGACACAGCTGTTTTCTATACACAGACTAAGGCTTAGAAAATAAGCAAAACTACAAACACAGAGGAAGGTTACATAAGATGCTCTCGAATTAAGAGAAGCCACGAAATACAATGACAAACATAAGAAGATAAAAAAGCTGGCACTTTTTTAAATTTTTTATATGGGTGTTTTAGAGACAGAAAAAATGACACACTGTTATTTTAAATAGATGGTGGTGTAATGGTAAAGAGAGAAATCCTTCTACATCCAGGCTGGTTGCCGACTATTTCTTTTCAGTGTTTCAGGGATGTTATACAGCTTATTTGCCATATCACAATCAAGACATTAGGGCAAAAAGCAAAAACATCTACCAGACCGATTGCTAGAATTTGAGTCATTCTAGACATTTAGATCATTTTATTACAATTCAATCCAGATTAAAGCAAGGTCATTTCAACTGTATTTAAGTTACAATACAGTATCATACATATATATATATATAAATATTTAGCACATTTGTTTACTTCAAACATTCAAAAAGCAAACACTAAATCTATTTATTACTTATTTTAATTAAAAAGTCTTTGGCGGAGCTTTCAATTTCTTCTTATTTTTTTTAGAAATCTGAAAATAAGTGACTGTCTTTTTTTCTTCCGAGTACCGCCTTGTGTTAACTCTTAAGCAACAGATGCATACAATTATGTCAAGTAGTTCTTAAACGCTCAACTCTGTGTCAATGTTGCACCACATTGTGAAGTTTTATCACACCAACCACATAATGCACACAGCTAAGTTTTAGGGTACGATAATTGAAAAACATCTTGCTTTAGTCTTTCCCATATTTTTATTTTGTTTTTAGTTGATAGATTTAGACACTGAAATCATCAAAATTAAGTACAGATCTTAAGCTCAAGAATGGTAGTAATCCGATCAATATCAATCTATCCTTTCCACTGTTCCATGCATGCCTCACGTCTACAGAAGACACTGACGCTCCACCCCATCAACTTTTCCTTCTCTGGTATGAGCGTGATCAGATCTATTTCAGAATAGGCTAAACACATATCCAGTCTTGTTTTGTGATTAGGATTTGTCATAAATTATTTTATTCTAAGGTTTTTGTTGAAACAGCTGTCCCTGCCTATTTCTGCCAAAAAACGGTTTTACATTGGATGGATAATTCCTGCTGTCACTCTGGACTGAAACTTAATTGGACTAGAAATGAGTTTAATAATTTGCTTGAAAAGGGGAGGTATACATAAAAAACATTAAATATTTTAAACAATGTATATTTTAGCAAACAAACCTATGAACGTTTTGGATCTCTTTGAATCTGATTGAATTGACTTAAAGGTCAGAAAACAATGTAAAAATATAGAAAATGTAAAAATCTTGTTTGTGTACCATTAAACTATATTATATGATTATTGTAGCTACAAAAGAGCAAATAAATCTATTATCCTTCAGTAATCAGTGGATGTATAAGAGTGTTGATATTGATTCGTCCTCAAATTCTTTTTCCATGTGCATTTTTAATTAGAGTTATCAAATACTGTTTCCAAGTAATTAATTATTTTTGCATTAGGATCCCCCCCTAAGATGAAGGAACACATTTCCAATTAATTCCAAATGAGGTCTTTCAAACAGTTACCTCTCATCATATAAAGACTTGATTGCTTGAGTGGTGGTTGTATATTTGAACGGTTAGTGTCAAATACAACAAAAAGAAGATATTTTCCCTCTGATTGCTATTAGCTGGAGTATGAATCATTTGTGAATCCACTGTCTGTTTCAATTTTATAAAAAAATATCTAAATTCACTAAAAACTATGAATTTGTAACTCCATAAGCTCTGCTATTTGCTTTTGGAAAATAACCAGCATTAAAAAACTGAGTAGACTATTTCGTAATTTACAAAAAAAGTACTATAGGGCAGCATCAATGAATGGTCGTTTTCCAAGTTATATCATATATAAGGCATACCAATTATAAGGTGCATTAGGTGAGACAAAAGAGTCAGAGATAAATCCATCAGTCAGACTTTATTAACTGCGTTCACAGTATTTCTAGAACTTTTTTGTAACGTCATATGTTAGCCATGTTAGCGTATCTATATAACCCTAACCCTGCTTGCAGCAGGTAGAGAAAGAGTGATACTGATAAAACAAACTTTCCTATGCAAACTCACAATCTTGTTAGTAATATGTAAAAAAAAACAAAAACTACAGGGCAACTCTGCTACATGTTAGCTGTATTAACATATTAACGATTACATCAAACCTTATTTGCAACTCAAAAAAAAAAAAACCGTCCAACTCTCAAATTCTCATCAACATCAGTAAGCACAACCAGAATTAATCCATATTTAAAGCACTCTGAATTTTAATGTGCTCTTTTTTAAGTGTGTATTATAGTGCAGTAATATGATAATCTATTTTCCCAGTTTAAACAACTGACTGGTTCTCAGTATGAGTCCTATTCTATGAGTCAGTTTCTGCTTTTATGAGAATAAAGTTTATTTTTCTTTAGTATTCAAAGGTACAGAAGGTTCTGCAAAAATATTGACTAATCTATGTAAAAAAAATCACTTCTGTAAATGGACTAAATGTCTGTTTATAACTTATAATCTACTTTAGAAACTATATTTTTATAAAAACTTTGCAAGTCAATCATCTTTTACATTTATTCAAAATTCAAAACTATTTTTCAATGTTTGAAAAGAAGTAGATTGGTTATATTTATGAGCTTTTATTTAAATACTATTGTACATTTTGTTGCATTAGTAAAGAAAGCATGGCATCTTCTGAGTGTTAAATGATGCCCTCTCAGCATCCACCCAATGTCATCTCATGGCATCAAAGTTTACAGTTATGTCAACAATCAATTTTTGTCAAAATCCATGACATGGCAAAATGGTTAACCTGGCATTACTGAAATAAAGACAAAAAATATTTTTTTTGTACTTTATCCTTCATCTATGACTGTGATGCAGATTATAAAAACGTATTGTATTTTTAACATATTTATTCCTCCTTATATTCCAGTTTTCATGTTTAGGAAACAGTTGCACTTGAAGTTAATGGCCAATTTTTCTTATGCCATTTTAATTGGTAAACTATGAAGAAATTGTAATCTGTTTGTCAATAAATGCTTTTCTTTACTCCAAAGGCTCAATCAGAAACTAAGATAAGAAATTAAGATATAAATAAGATTTACTGAGTTAAGTGAAAAATATGATTTTAAACCTGTGATGTCAAGTTGACTGACTTTGAGTCTTCCATAGGGTTAAGTGGATGACATCAAGTTTGTCAAAAAGAAGGAAAAATTAGTCTTCAGCACCACCTGAAGAGCCACTTCCATTGTGCTTAGCTTCAAGCACTTTAAAAATATCCATATTGCCACTCAATTTCAACTGACAAACACTGTTTTCTCCAAGCACGACAGATAAACCCTCGCTGAATTCACTGTGTAAGTAACCAGAGGTGACACAGCACCAGTGAATCATCTGCTGTGGAGTCTGTCTGAGACGTGCAGGGGCGCCACTTTTCCGTCAGCAAAATGAGGTATTTAGGAGGGGTTATAGCAGCTGCAGTGTCTGAATACTGGAGAAATGTTCCTCAGGAACATTGAAAGAGCTGACTCACGGGTGAGGAAGCAGTCATGTAAATTCATCCCTTACACACATAGACATGTCTAATGTTGAGTATTACAAATGTCTCTGCTGACTGATAAACACAGTGTATCCTTCTTTATGTAAGTGGAAAATATAAGTTTTTAGCATTTAGTATAAATATACTACATCTGGATAAAAAATTTAAAATGTCATATAGTCATATAGCACTTTACTACCTTCTTAGAAACTCCAAAGCGCTTTACAGTCACAGTCTCTTTCACACATTCACACACTGATGGCACACTGACTTAATATATTTACCCCTTTGTCAGATACCAGTTGAAGAAAAGAAGCAGTTTCCAATTCAATAAAATGTAACATAATCTGATTTGCTTTATTTTGAAATGCTTCATGATTAAAAGTTTGAATGAATTTGTAGTCTGCATAGCATACTGTGTAATTCTGATTATTCCACAGAGATTGAAATGATTCTATAGGTCTGAGCTGCTCTTTGATGAGAACTGCGGTTGGAGCTGCATTTCAGATGAGCAGAGGTGTCAAGGAATGTTGGGTCGTAAACCAGCTCATGTGGAGGATTGGATTCACAAACCAGCAGAAAAAACCAGTTCATCTGGGAAAGGAGTCCACAAGATACTACCAGTGAGGAAGGAGGCGAGAAGGACCAATCGGAGAGGAAGACCCAGCCTACTGTTTGCTTATGCATAATCATTGTGTTTAAGTTGATGGGTCAAGGGTCAGCGGACGTCTTCTTCATCGTGCCTGGTGTTAAAACGTCCATTTAGACGGTAGCAGATAGGGACATTTTGAAGACCCAGAGCTCTGTTATTAGCACTTTCATGTCAGGAATAAATCTTTGGTGGAAAAACCTCAAAATCGTTCCAGACCTCGATTCTTGAACACGCACTTAGGCATAATCGGAAAATTATAGCCTACACAATCAAAAGGGAAAAACAAGCAAAAATATTTTTTTTCTTTTGTTCTCAATAAAACTGATGCAAAAAGCAAGAATGTGTTTAACAGCAGAACAAATAAAATAGAAACACCAAAGTATTGCAAAATTATGCCTTAGTAACAACTGCCTTTTACTCAGTGACCCTCCTTGTACACAGCATTACTGTTGGAAACTAAAAGATTAGACAGTCAGAGTGTAGTTTGTGTGGGCATCAGGTGTCCTATGAACACTTATGTTGTAGCTGCCGGTGCATGCGTTCAGTAAGGGACTGTTCTGTGCGCCTTGCTACCTACTAGAGCAGGGGTCTTCAGCCCTGTTCCTCGAGGGTTACCGCCCTGCTTGCTTTGCAGCTAACCCTGCTTCAGTAATTGCTGCTCACCTGGATCAGGTGTGCTCAGTCAATCAGAAACCGCGCAAATTCAATCCAGCTAATCAGCATCTACTGAAGCAAGGTTGGCTGCAAAACAAGCAGGACGGTAGCCCTTGAGGAACAGGGTTGGAGGCCCCTGTACTAGAGTGTGGCGTCAGGACACTGTACAACAGTGTCATGGTACATCACAAGTGCGTGCAACTTACATTATCATTACAAATACTTCAAGATACACTTAGCACACCCACGACAGTCGTACGTTCCATTTTCATGGTGTCCCTTAAGGTGATTGCACAAGCCTCAAGGGAAAACGCTCCTGTTAGAATTTGGCCAATCCTCTCTATGACCCTCCAAAGCCCGAACAACCAAAAAACCTGCAGAACCCATATGGGTCAACCTCAGGTACAGGCGCATGTGACTAAGGCCTTTGCTTGTGCTCAGTAGATCAACTGGCATGGTCAGAGCATTAACTAACCCCCATCAGCATCTAAACTCTTTTTTCATCAGTCTGATTTTATCCGATGGATGCAAGATGTCATCGGCCCAGAGTCCCACCGCCAAAGATTTATGGACGTATTTGTTTCTGCACATCTTCCTGTATTACAATGAAATCATTACTCTTATTCCTAAGATCCCTCCTTGCTGAAAAATATTAAAGTACATTTAGAAAAACTATTAAAAGAAAGGGAAAAATACTGCTGCATTATTAAAAACTGCAAACATGGGCTGAGCCATTTCTCCTCTTCCCAAATTGAATCTTCCCTCTTAAGATACTTGTAGACCCCAATGCAGTTTCCTTGTACAGTTTTTTTAAAAAAGGCATGTTGTGTGTATGACATGGCCTGTCTTCTGTGCCCAGTCACTTAACATTAGGAAGAGTGGCAAACACTAACTGCACAATGTCATAATTAAACAACTCTCACTTGACTGGGAATCAGGAGGGAAAGCACACATGACAAGTTTGTACCGCAGGCGAAAACACAGATGACGGCTGCTCTGCTGGTCTGTGTCACTTCAAGAGTAAGACGAGTTTCAACTACAGTGGTGTTTACTAAAAAAAGAAGTAGAGTTCTGTATGTACTGTGTGTATTCAGAGTGTTCTAACAAGACTTGTAATGGTTCCCCAAGAGGTATTGCAGCAGTGATCTGTGCAAGGAAAAACCAAGTGGTCTGTCACAGCAACCATTTTTTCTATCAAATCTTCCAATAATGGAAATAGGAAAACCACAAACAACTGTTTCATTTTTCTAGATAATATAAAGCAAGTCCTTTTTTCTTACTGTGGAAGATGATAATATATATATGTAAGTGCTGTCAATCGATAAAAAAAAATAATCAGATTAATCACACTTTTGGATTGTGATTAATCACGTTCAATCACAATATTTTACGAGTTAAATTTTATATGACAATATGCAGCTTTCGAACAAAAAACAGGACATGGAGAAAATGTTTCCTTAATTTTTATTGTCTGAAATGTTTAATTTTAAAAAGTGGTAACTCAGAAGTGTAATTTGTGTGCACAAAGCACATCAACAGAAAGATAAGCAGAACTCTAAAGACTTTAATGTCTGCAGTATTACTGCAAGAAAACAAAGATGCTGATGTACAACCCCTATAAGAAACAAACGTTGTGTTTCTGCGCTTTAAATGGTCTGGGTGAATACTCTATTCTGATTGGCTGCTGGGTGTTCCTGAAGAAGTTCCTGTCACAATGTTCTACATGCACAGAATTCTTCAAAACAAACTTTTTCTTCATGATCTGAACAAAAACAAGCATTAAGAGATGAACTTTTCCTCTAAACTGATGCTTTATTGAACCTATTGTGATGATCAGCACATATATCGCTTTCTTTTCCTCCAATTAAGGTCTGCTAGCTCAGCGACGCGGTGTTACCGTGAAAACAGGCTGCATTACATATCAAATAGGCCGCCTTTTGTGAAAGAGTAATCTAAACCGGAAAAATAACATGAATTAAGTACTAAAAATCAATTTAATATTTATGTCTTTTGTAAGTGACCATGTTAGAAGCAGGATTGTGCCTGAAGATGCGCACATTTTCAAAAACTGACGCACGCCGCTGAAGCCTGAACAGGCGGAAGACGCAGCATTATTATGTATTAACTCTAATTTTTTCTTCAAATTAATCGCGTGCGTTGACGTTTTAACGTTGACAATAATAAAAAAAACAAAACAAAAAAAACCCTCCTCTCACCCTCCACGGGTGGTACCTCACCCCAAGCTCTGGTCTTCTACCAGAGGCCCAGGAGCTTGAGGGTCCTGCGCAGTATCTTAGCTATTCCTAGCACTGCACTTTTCTGGACAGAGATGCCTGAGGTCTTTCCTGGGATCTGCTGTAGCCACTCCTCCAATTTGGGGGTTACTGCCCTGAGTGCTCCAATTACCACAAGCACCACTGTCACCTTCACCTTCCAAGCTTTCTCCAGTTCTTCTCCGAGTCCCTGGTATTTCTAGCCATTGATATCATCCACTTCAGTTATGGTCTGGTGGTACATCACATGCAGGGGCTTGTCCTCCCATGAGGATCTGTTCTCCAGCACTGCATCCTCTGCTTTCCATTGCCTGAGACATTCACTGAGGACACTGTCATTTGTGATGTATTCATGCATTCTTGGATGTTTCATACATGGTGGAATGGAACCCTCCATGTATGGTGAGGAGCTTTCGTGTCTTAACATTCATGGTCTGTAGCAGACAGATGACCCAATGACAAATGAGTAGAAAGTAAACAAAAAAGTGTTTCATTTTTTAACTGAAGAATTTGTATAAATGATTTTTTTTGTTTGTTTCCTGTCCTGTGTGTTACCTGGTTTCCAAGATCCTGATTTTGAGGGATTCACCTTATTACTACAAACCCAAGTTCAAGTGGGTTCAATATTGAAATGTGACCATATATTTATTAAGTAAAGTGAAATATAGGAGAAAAATAATTCTCATATGGAACAAAAAGGTCATTGTGAAAGAACACTGTGACTAATTCCCCATTTTCCTCTCAAAGATCAAGAGATTGCATACGCCTTATTTCATTTTTTTTCATTCTTAGTTGTAAATTCAAATTAAAACTTGTTTTCTTTTCAAAACTGTGAGTTTCACACATTTGGCTTCATTTCATTTCAGCACCATTTCTGTTTTGCCACCAAACATTTATACCTTTTTCCACATGTATAACTATTCCTAAAGCTCTCTCTTTAAATGTTACATGTAAAGCTGTAGGACATTTAAAACATATTTCAACCTATTTTGCAAAATTAGCTGAAAATCTAAGAATTTCACCCGTATTGTTGGAATGGTAGTGACCCTAAATGGTAATTATTATTTTGCTGCTTCCAATTTTTAAGGATGCCACTAAGTCCCATAATCGTAATTTTATTCAAAGATTCTTTGAACTTCAGACCTATTGGTTGTAGTTCATCAATGAGTATTTCAAAATTAAAATGTAACAAATTAAGATTTACTTTTTTTGAGTATAGTATGTGTGTAGAATAAATTGTTTTAATGAAATTAGAAATTTAAAAAATATTGTCAAATATAGTGTAGTAAGTATAGCACTTCTTAAGATTTGTGTTTATTACATTTAATAAATTAGTGCTTTTAAAGGAGACACAAAACACATAATAACATGAGTAAAAATGCAGGATTAGTCAAAAGCATGTTTCACATATGTAGCCTCCTGGCCCTGATGTTAAAAAAATAGTCAAATATACATAGGATGGCACAAACACATTTTAGTAGAGACAAGCAAAAAATTGAAAACAGGTTCCTGACATATTACAAAGAAAATAGTGGTGAGCATACTTTTAAGCATCAAATTAAAAAGTATGACTTATTAGTACTACAGTACTTTTTAAACAAGACATTAAAAAATGTACTAGATGAATGAACTAGACCACATGATTGCAGTAGGGAGGCGATGCGATTGATGGCTGATCACTATGAAGCTTGACCAGGCATAAGACTGACACTCGTCAGAAAAATGTGAAACTGTTCAATTGTGTTTTTACTATACGACTCACACAGAGTAAAAACAGGAGTGGAAGACTTTTCCATCAACAGTTTGTCAAAACATCTTTAGAACCAAAACCGTAGTCTAATACTGTAAATGGCACAGGAAAATTAGATCATATTTCTTTTTGTGAGAAGGAACAGACACAGAATAATTGCATTAGCCAGGTATGAGCTCCTGTCTCTTCAGAAAGCTTCTGATTTACTACCACCAAAATAGCGTATTCAAAATTTAAAACTGGATTAACAGAAATGGAGGTCTCTGCCTCTTGCTCTCTTAAATCCTTTATATTTCCCCTTTTCGTTCAGCCACAGAAGTATTTTCTCTGTCTATACAACGCACCTCATCATTCATTGTATGATCAGTAATAAAAGGAATAAGATGTAGAGGAAAAGTACAAAAGGTTATGTGTGCAGAAAGTTACTGACCAGTGACTCAGACGGTGGAAAGAGGGACGGAAAACTACCAAGCAGTAAATCATGACTAAGCAGAGACAGAAAGAAACCCTGTCATTGTTGTAGTGAGGTTGTAAGTGAATGATACAGAAGAGAAGAAGCTGTTGCATTCTACATTAAAAGTAACTTATTAACAGCAATGAAACCCCATTGATTGATTTAAGATTATGTGTGCAACAGAAGGAAAACCAACAGATCATCTCTTTCCTGATGGGAATTATAATGTTCTGCATAGATACTATAAACTACTGTAGAAACAGTAGATGTGAATAAAAAAGTGGATTTGCAAAAACACCTTACTAAGACAAAAGTAAAACACATTAAAAAATATGTAAACAATAAAAAATGATAAACAATGAAATATAAACCAAAAGAAAAATAGTGAATGGATCTATGGTTGTGGAGTGGGATCGTTGGATGACACAGTTGGCTAAGGGTCCATTCCGAAATTTTGTTTTCGGTGTTCTTAACATGTACACAAAAGAATTACGTTAGCAATATTATTCATCCTCTCAATCTTTGAACTAAAACTCTGAAGCTTCTTACTTTCATATTTTGCTGCAGTTTTCTGTCAACATCCTATCCTCAAGTGTGTAGTTTGACAGACATTTCAGTGCCTTTTCTAAGATCTTTACCTGCTATTTAAATTTCAGAAAAATGTTTTTTCCTACAATTCTGACTTTTGATAATTTACCTCAATCGATTTGCAGTTGTTGTGTACTTACTGTTATAGGAAGTAGCTGAACCCACATTGGCCTCACATCTGAACCATAGCAAAACAAGTCATTTTAGATACTGGAACTCTGAAAAGAAAGTTTGTTTTTTTTTATTTAGTGGAAAGAATAATTTTCATCTTAACATTATTTCACCTGAGATTTTTTGGGTTGGCGTAAAAGCCATCCATCCATCCATCCACCCAGCCCGCCATTGTTTATCCAGACACAGATTGTGGGAACAACAGTTTTAGCAAAGATGCCCAGACCACACCTCTTCACAGAGACTTCCTCCATTTTGGCTGGGGCACGCCAAGGTGATCCCAGGTCAGCGACAGAGTCATATACAGTCTCTCCAGCTTGTCCTGGAGTTTCCCTGGGGCCTCTTCCCAGTCAAGCCTGGAACACCTGCTTTATTGAAGCTGCTGCACCAATCCATTTGTCAATCTGACATTCCATCCTCCCCTGACTTATGAACAAGACACTTCAATTCCTCCACTTGAGGCAGGAAGTCTACACAGAGAAACCACCTTTTTTCCGGTCAAGAACTATGGCATTTGACTTGGAGATATCAATTCTTCTTTCAGATGCTTCACACTTGATTGAGTGAATGCACATTGGCAGGCATGGTTTTATTAAGCCAACAAAACAGCATTATATATTAAAAAACAAAGAAATGAATTCCTGTGGTCACCAAAATGGACATCCTACGACCCATGGCTGTACCATAAAATTCTGCCATATCAAAATTATGAACAGAAACAGTGACAAAGGGCATTTCTGATGGGCTCCAACATGAACTTTGTACAGGTTTGATCTACTGCTGCAATTTTGAGTCAGGTACCACTTCAGATTATAACAGACTGATAGGGGGCTCAGGGCTCCATATTCCCGGAGTGGCTCCCACAGTATGCAACAAGGGTCAAGATCAAGTGGTTTTGGTAAAGCCACAAAGCTCATGTGAATTGAATAAGCCAATTTCTTTGAACCAACAAGCCCCATATAAGATATACTATTACAGGACAAAAAACATGCACTGTTCCTCGTGGATCAATGGTTTTACTATTAGTCAGGATTCTTTTTTTTCTGGTACTTCAGAGTGAAATGTTCCCATGAAGCTGATTAGCTCGATGCCACCTGTAGTGAGCAGAACGTCTTTGAGACTTACATAAAGTCCTTCTCCTCATTCTGCCCAAACTCATCCCAGACCCAAGTTTTTGTCTCTGCAACTGCTGATGTGATGGCTAGTGCCTGACAACTATCTCAGGGACCAACAAGCCAGCCACATTCAATAATAGTCTATCTTCCGCTTGATGACTTTCCTTATGTTCGACAACTACCACTAGGTTCATGTATTGCTACCTCCACAGGCAACAAAGACTTTATGACCACAACTTTGAACAACTGCATTGACAGTGGAGACGGAAAACATATTCCACTCAGACTCAATGTCTTCAGTCTCCCTTGGTAAGTTGTAACAGCTCTCCTGGATCAGGCTCAGCCTCACAACACATTTCGGCTTTCTGCCTCGGGTGTACTTGGATCATGTTCATAGATGAATTCCTTGCACTGGAACATGGTGTTTGCTATGGAAACACTGACTGGACAGAAGTCTATTAACAAAGCACACCTTTGGGTTTATTCCAAGAAACCGTTCCTCCAAATTGTCCCCTTCAAGGTTAGGGTTGGGACTAATGTCACCTGGGCTGTACCATGTAGCCAAGCCCAGAGTTGGAGCATGCAGGCAATCGACTAGTGGCAGGGCATCTTACGTTGGAACTAATTCAGATTCTGGCCAAAAAAGATTACATGGGATTGCCTTTCCATAAGCCCACTACCTGCAGGAAGAACCACAGGAGTTTGAAACTGAATGATTTAGGCAGTGATTATGGAGGAATGTTTTAACACCCCAATCAATTGACATTCACCCAAACCACTGGGACAGTGAAATTTACCTCACTGAGGGGGACAGAGCTGGAGCTTACGCAGGAAGGTGAGAGATACTGGCTAGAAATGGTCAAGGTCACTTCAATGCACACTTGGGGCTCTGAAACACAACTCAGTGAAACGGATTGGACTCTGTCACTATGCAGTTTCCCACAGTGAGAAGCGGTGGGCTTGCCTAGAGCCCCCAAGCTCAGCCATTATGTATTTATGGGATTTCTGGGAAAAAACAAAATGAGTTTGACTTCTAAACATAAAGCATTCAACTTATGTACACATATTCTAGTGGATAATAGTCTAGTCTTGTGAAAATTTTAGGACACCCTATGAAAGCCTGTATATTTCCCCCATGTTCAATTTGAACATCACTGAGTGATCCAAGTGATTTAACTTTACAATACAACATTTTTAAGCCCATTTAAACTTTTTATGAAATGTAATTTCAAAAGAATGTAATTTCTTATAATGTTTAAGTTTGGGCACTTCACACTAAAGACACATTTAAGGGACTAGTAGATGCCACAAAATGTGTCTCGATGCAATTTCAGTCAAAGGAGCAAAAATAGCTGAGAAGAGGCAGGAGGTCTAAACTTTGACCTCCATTAAAATCTGAATTTTTGTTCAGATAATTTTTCAATGAGTAGAATAATAGTAATGTTTTTGCTTTATTTTGATCAAATCACTTTGTTTTTTAGAAATGTTTCAAAATAAGATTGGACATTGATATATGAACATTTTTAAGACAGAGCTGATTATTCAATGAGGGTGTCTTCATGTTTTCATATGACGTTCTTTTATCACAAAGTTCAAAAATTCATTTTTCAGCATACTTTGCCAAAAACATCCCAGCTAACACATTTATGGAAACAAAATGGACAAAATATAAGCTAAACATAATAGAACATGAGAAAAACTGCAGTTTACACTACTTTGCTGTTTCTTTTAGAGGCTGATTCAAAAATGCTTTCTGTTAAAGCAGGATGGGGTTGAAACCATAATAAATTCAAGAGAGTAGAGCGCAAGCAAAAAACTGCTGTACTGTACTAATACCAAGCCTACAAACACACACGAGAATGTGCACACTTTGGTTTATTGGCCTCAACAAACCTGCAGTAGTGCATTTTTTACGCGCAATGTGTACAAATTGTTTTAAGTGCTTGCTAGAACGGGCAATTCCTGATGTAGTAGTGGTTAAGTACAGAAGACGTGTAAAGCAGAAGCGTGGTTCCATTATGACTAAAAGGTGATGAACGTGGGAAGAGAGGGCATGGAAACCTACAACAACAAATGGAGAATCTGTCTGTGAGTCATAAGATAGAAACAGATTCAGATACAACCCACACGATTACTGACCCAGAGTCAATTACACCTCTTATTATTTTCAAAGCGCTAACAAGTCTAGACGTGACTCATGGAGGGACACAATGCTTTTCAATGAGAGTAAAAGGCAAAAACCTACATTTATGAATGCACACAAAATGTGATCCAAGTTAAGAAGGGACTTATGAGAGCATCAAGTTGGTAAATGGATCCCAGGTGAGCAGATTTGATTGGCACAGAAAACCCATAGTCATTTATGCACATCCTTAAGTAAATACTACCTTAAATAGTATAGCCAACTATTCCTGTAACAAGACCTTAACTAAAGCAACAGTAAGGATTACAGTGTTCACCTTTCCCGATATGGCTGTTTCACAGATATTTTTAGTGCATGCCTTTTCTCTCTCTCATTCTATATTATTGACCTTATTCTTCAATGAAAGTTTTAACTTTGAGGGTTTAAGCAGGGAGAAAAGTGTTTTAAGGCCGTACATCATTTGTAACCCTACTTCGCAGAATTCAGCAGTTGTTATTTATGGAACATACACCTTGGATAAAGGAGGGAACACTTTGGGCACTCGGTAGTCGCCTAGAACAAATCCATATGAAATTTTATTGTTATGCCACTGAATAATTTACTGACTGCTTCAAAAAACAAGGTCTGAGACTAGAGCAAAGTTCCTACTTGATATTATATACTGAATGCGTCTCTTTGATACTTTAAACCAACAGAGGATCGCATGCTTCACTCATTATTTCAATAAACCTGATAAATTAGTTCATGCACAAAATATTATTTTTATTTGAACAGTCTGATTTACTGAGCCAATGTTTCTGACACTAATACTGGAGGACCTTATGCTTGTCGACTCACCTAAACAGCATGTGACATATTTCTAGTAAACGGCTGTCCTGTGGTAGACCTCCAGAATCACAGTGGAGACTATAAATTTACACTTTTTCATCCACTTTATAGGGCATTACAACAGCTTTAACTTTCAGATGTCCTGTCAGCCACTTCTGCTTGAATAAACATATAGCACACGCACTATATAATAGCATTTAGTGCTCTGTTCCACAATCTATTTTTATCCAAGCACCTTTAATAAGATTATCTCAAAATACATATTATTAAGAGTCTGAGGTGGCAGTTTTCTAAGGGGCTGAATAGCAAATGCTGCCACAAAGTGGGGTCCATATGACACATAGACCTTGGTGAGTGTCCTTGTCGCTTACTGTTAACTTCCCTCAACATCAGTGTTGCTGCCAACATATCACAGCAAAGGGGTAATTGAGTTAGGACAAGCGCAAATCAGAAAATCCTACCTCAGGAAGGCATACCTACATGCATTTGTCCCACAGTTGCATTAAAACTCCTGCTAGGAGTTCAAATCGCAAGCTTTGGACTGATAAGGATACAATCATCTGTCTAAAACTTTTAGACAGTTTTAGAAAATGTGCAAAAGAGGGGTTATCGACAGCAAAATATCAGGAATAGGAATCTCTACCTCAGTAGCAAAGCAGACTTCTTCTACAAAGATAGTCAGTGGTAGGATCCCTGCCTTTGAACATTGCTGCATATTTTGCACAGACCAGAAAGACTTTTCCCAAATTTTAATTCCTAATCCTATTGATAATTCATGAATAGATAAATGGTAGTTATGATCATCAAATTGGAAAGGAAAGTTTGCTTAGCATCAGAACAAACTGAACAACTCTTTGTAAAATTACAGAAGATCGATCCATTATCAGATTTTTTAAGGCCTAAAGAAACACACCAACCAAGTTCAGCAAAAAAATTGGTCATGGAGTTAATTTGCAAGCTGGAGTGAGACAACTATTCATACAGTAGATGAATATTGCAAAACTGCATATCTACTCTACCCTTTTATCTAACATACACACCGGGCATGTGTGGTGTGTGGTCTGTCATAAATACCTGAAAAGCACTTGCCAGTTAAAAAAAATATTTAATTTAATTGACTATTACATTTAACATTTAGTAAATTTAATTGACTATTTTCAGAAAAACAAAAAAGGCAATTGTTGTCCTAGATTTGAGAACACTTTGAATGGCTGCATTTAAATGCTTCTTGTTGCAATGTTCATATCAATTAGTAAAAGGCTTACAGTAATTTCCGCACTATAAGGTGCACTTAAAAAACGTACTTTTTTTTTTCATAATACAACAGTACGCCTTAAAATCCAGAGCCCGTCATACATGTATTCATTCTGGTTGTGCTTACTGTTGTTGAAGCAATTTTAAGAGGTGCACGCAGCTGTCAAAATGTCAGGCTTTTATTTTTTTCTCAAGTTGTGAACAAGTTTGGTTGGGTGATATTGTAAATATGCTAATGGGGCTAATGTGTAGCAGTATTACACTGTGTTTTTTTACGTGTTACCAACAAGGTTGGCAGTTAGCGCAGTCACAGTAATGTTTGTTTTAGCAGTATCAGCCTGTTTTTTACGTGTTGGAAACAAGGTTGGGAATTGCAAATATCGTGAATATGCCAATGTGGCTAATGCTTCTAACATCGTTAACATGTAGCTTGTCACAACCAAGTTCTAGAGGTACTGTGAATGCAGTAAAACCTGACTGATGGACATATCTTTGACTTTTGTCTCACTTAATGGGCCTTATAGTTCGGTGCACCTTTTTATATGACGTAAGTTAGAAAATAGACTATTTTTTGACAATGTGCCTTTTAATCCGGTATGTTGCATAGTGCGGAAAATATAGACATAAATAGATTTTAAGACATTTTAATAAGTCTGGATGACAAGGAAAGAGCAGAACTGCAGTTTGGGGTTTTCTTTTTTGACAAAACATAAGCACTGGGTTCAGGACAATTCTTTTAGAAAATATACATCATTATTCCTTTTCATTAGTAATATCTCATGTATTTACTTTATAGGCTGTTATTCAGAGTGAGCACCTACAATCACATCTAGTATGTCTGCAGTCAATAGGCAAGGTATGTCTACAAATTTGTAGTTTGTTGTAGACAAATCACAAAAAAACATTGGATTCAATTTAACTCCAAGTTAGCAAATGAGAATAAAAGAAGCTTTAAAAAGCCACAATTTATTTTTTTAGAGTATTTTCAGTTTCTGTAACAATACAGAAACTGAATTATATACAATTGTGGGACATGCCTTATTGCACTATTTTTGTAGAAGCAGAAAACTTCATGTTCTTCTTGCAATTTCAACCTTCTTTGTTAATGTCAACAGAATCTAAAGTTACAGTTAAGGTATCTAGAGATTTTTTCTTGCTGCCGCTAGTGAGTTGGAGGGCATTGGGAGGATATTTGTTCTCCATGCACAAGACTTAGGCATGAGAAAGACCCATGGTGCTCAGTCTAAAAGGATCGGATTTTACTGATAGGTCATTTTGCAGCAAGTCTAGGAGAGCAAGAGTTGCCCTTGCAGGGAAAAGTGATACCACAGAGGATGAAAAAAAAGAAAACAAAGTGCACCACAAACAGATAAGAGCGAGACAAGATGCCAAGAGAAGCTGTGAAGGGAAAAAAAACAAAAAATCCCAAGATAGCATTCAAATAGCTATTTCAGGTCAAATATGTATCAGAGCTTCAGAACAGAAACTTCTAGGATGAACAAAGGCTCTTTTTTAACTCAAGCACAATAAACTGTCAATCTAAGAATTCCTTAGAACATAGTAACTAACCATTAAATTTCATCAAAACAAACTTACATGAATAAAGCATTAGCACAACTCAAAGGATTTTATTTTTTTTTCCAACACCGATTTCTCTCTTAGCCATGCAACAGTCTGCTGACCAGTCCAGGATGTGCCCTGTCTTCACTCAATAGTATCTGGGAAAGGCTTCAGGAACCCCGTGACCCAATAAGGGATGATACAGGTTTGGATAGACTGTGATGGATAGATTTTTCCAGGTAAAATTCATATTCCCCTGCTTGAATTTTACTTTGAAACAACTAATGCCATAATATTTTGGTTTGCAGAAAAATAATTGATGTGCTCAAGAAAACAGGAATAGGAACAGGAACAGCGTTATGATACCTTTTAACAATGAATCAATCCACATCATAGTTATTGGTTGCTGATATGATTTGTAGTCAATATTGAACTGAGATATATTTACCAACTACTGATAGTTTTTCATATCTCATATTAGCAACCTTTTATAAACATAGCGGATACATATTGGTCCATATATAGATATTCCTACCTCTTAACCCATGAGTAACAATGAAACACGTCATGCTGGCTCAGACATCACCCAGCCAAACAAAGTCTGCATCAGGTGCTGGGGAACTGGAGCACCTTGATGAAAAGTGGGCTACTGGAGCAAGATGAAAATGGACTAGATGTGACAACAAGGTTCTGTTGAAATGCTGCTACTCAAGTAATGCTACTCAGAGAGGTTACATGCAGAGAATGTGGAGTGAATGGATGCTGCAGATGCCACAATCAAGGCTAATTGCCAAAAACTAGTAGCTCAATGTTCTAACATCCACACACAGCAACTGCTATCACAACTTGAGACTGATGAAGTAAAACACAATTGTAACACCACAAGATAGCCACAGCATCAGGTCAGAGAGGAGGCTATACCACACTCCCAGCCAGAACTTGGGAACACAGCCCCAATAACCACTGTTACGCTGACTGAGGCAGCAACTGACCTGAAGAACAAGCTTATGTCTAGAATGAACACCAGGCAACCCTGATACCAACTACAACGATTGAGTGAAGTACCACCTGAAAGGCTCCTGGGAACTGTGAATGAAGCATTAAGGGCCAATTCTTGCCACAACAATCACAGAAACCAATGAACTGGTTTACACTTCAGCAGCAGTGATCCTTGAAATTCTTGGCTATCAGAGCAACCATGGGAGAAAGCAATACCAAACATGGAAGCAATGTTCTAGGCTAAGATCAAGACAGCTTGGAGGTAAGTGAGTCAGATGACAAAAACTCAAAGAGGTGCAATGAAAAAGCAAGTGCCTAAGAGATACAGCGAGATGTTCATGCCTGAAGCACATAAAAACTGGGAAACAAAGGCTCATGGCCTTGAGCAGCCGCCTAAAGAGGTACACAGGAGGCAATTAAGCCAGACAGATAAACATGCTGTATGGAAGTCAACCTGCGAAAGTGTACGCTCAGTGGCAGGGTCAAAACAGCAGAGCAGACCTACCAACGCTGGAAACTGAACAGTCCTAGAAAAGAATATGGGAGCACATAACAGCAATGCTCAATGGCTGCTTACTCAAAGAAAAGAGGACAGCAACCTCCCTGAACATAATCCAGTCAGTAACCATCACAGTGGCAGACATCTAAGAAACAGTCTCAGGTATGAAAAACTGGAGAGCACCGGGCCCTGACATGATACATGCTGACTTAGGAATCTCACTGAACTTCATGAGCGCCTGGCAGCATAAATAAACCAGCTGATAAGAGATGGGACTGACCCTTAATGGCTAACAGAAGGGCAAACGATCTTGATCCAGAAGGATCCCTCAAAGGTGCAGTCCCATTCAACTACCGGCCAAAAACCGGTCTCCCCACAACAGGGAAGCTCATGTCAGGCATCAGTGCAGCTAAAATAAATAGGGACATAGATCAATTCATGACCAGTGCTCAGAACGGCATTGGTAGAGATTTCAGAGGAGCCAAACACCAACTCCTGCTGAACAGAACAGTCGCTCAAGACTGCAGGTCACGACACAACAACCTGTGCACAGCCTGGATTATTTACAAGAAAGCCTATGACTCAATGCCACACACCAGGATCACTGAATGCATGGAGGTGTACTACATCAACAGGACTCTAAGAGCTTTCATAGGACACAATGAAGGTGTGGAAAACCACACTTGAAACCAATGGCAAGCCACTTCCACAAGTGTCAATCAAATGTGGCATATACCAAAGAGAAGCTCTGTCCCTACTGCTGTTCTGCATTGGTCTAAGCCCTCTCAGCCAAATAATCAAGAAGATTGGCTGTGGATACTGACTCAGGAACGGAGCAACCATCGGTCACCTCCTCTACATAGATGACATCTAGCCATATGCTCAGAGCGAGCGTGATATTGACTTCCTGTTCAACACCACCAGGATCTACCGTACTGAGTTTGGGATTTCATTCGGGCTTGAGAAATGAAATTGGATAGTTATATATAGTTTATTCTATAAAAATCTAATTTTTTCTGTGCAAATGTGGCGTGAACAAAATATAGTCTATAGCTTTGCAAAAAAATAAATAAAAATATGAAATTTAAAAAACATTTTCATCAGAAGCGTACAT
>BSAI01000005.1:8235415-8255209 GCA_036245035.1 Adrianichthys oophorus
TTTTTTTTTAATTAGGGCTTCTGAGTGCACCTTATAGTGCGGAAAATAGAGTATCTTGAAAAATGGCCTTAGAATACAAAAATTGTGGTGTGGAACTCTGAGAGTGATAAATATCACTTTTTTATTTGAAGACCAAAATCTCTACCAAATAGATTTAAAAAGGAAAAAAAGGAGGAAAAACAATGAAACATTTATGGCTGAATTGTGTTTTAAAAATATCTTCAGTGAGGAAGACAAATGTGACTAAATATTGAATATTATGTGAGAAAAAACTCAGACAAACATCACTGTTAAGGTTTTAAAAATAAATCTTTATTGTTTTTTGTTAGCTTAGCATGCTCTCATTCTAAGACAAATTGTTCAGTTGTGTCATTAAAAAATAATCCCATCAGAATCATATCCCAATTTTACAGAAAAAAACAAAAAAAATAAGAAATGTTCATGGCTTAACACAAGCCCTACAAGCTCCATATATCTGACCTGAAATAATATTACAGAGACATTAACGTGTGAACGCCGTTGGTCAAAACTAAGCCCGTTCTTTAACAAAAATGTTTTCTAATTAATGGGCTCAGTTGACATTGCTCAGGTCTTTGCTGCTAGTAAACATTTAAGGCCTCTCAACTTTAAAAAGCTAAAATTATAACTCTCCTTTCAGCTGTAGCTAAATGCTCTCATTAAAACATCTCCACTACAGTTGTCTCAGCTTTCAATCTGAGCACAAATATCCGAGGCCAGGGGAATTATTATAGAAACTGCTTTTAAAACCTGTTACTGTTCTACAGAACGAAAAGATCTTCCATTAAATACAAGAGGGCCACTGCAAAAATGATTGGAAAATCAGGATGGGAAAAAAAAATAAAAATCAGAGATTATTGCTAAAACTTCTGTGCGAGGAGAAACGGTCAATTTTCATTGCGAAGGTGTCAAACACTGTTTTGTAAAATGTGATGTGTTGAAGTGCTGCTTTATGGCCCAGATACAGTCAGCATGTGGTGACACAATGAAGCCTTTCATCCCTGCTGCTTCTTAACATCGATTTTGTGTGTCACTGCCTTTAACCTTACTTTGCCAACTTTTAAAGTTTTTGAAAAATGTCTTTATGCAACCTTGAACTTGCTGGCTAAGTCTTCTCACAAAATGCAGTACATAATATAAGTCTTATTTTGTGCAAGATGTTTTATTTATTTGGTTTTTTATTTTTCAAAATTTTAGGAATTTGGTCTCAATTTACCAAAGGTTCACATTACACAAAAAATTACTTTTAAATGACTCAAACTTTCAGTTTCTGTCATTCTTGAAGGTAGTAATTAACAAAAGGAGAGCCAAAGCTAAGCAAAGATAGGTCAATCAAAGCTACATTTTCACAGATTTGGTAGATCCTTCATTGTTTTCTTGTAGATGATCTTAAATTAGCCCCTCTGAAACAACAGCATAGAATGTGGGGTAAAATGGGTAACACTTAGTAACTTATAAAGTCATTGAAGCTACTTATTGCCTACATTTTCAGCTGGATCAGGTGCGTTTAGCGGCTAAACGCACCTGATCCAGGTAATCAGCAGCAGATGAGACAGGATTTCTGGAAAACCAGCAGGAGGCCGACCCTCAGGATAAAGTCTTTAGCGTACACTTTCTAACAAAGCTGTTTGATTTGTATCAGTCAGAGTAGGTGGTTTTACTCCTGCCACGTATTTCTTGAAAATCTTTTCACACCCCCAAGATACAGTATGACTCGAGTCACAAAGCCGTCAACAAATCAGCATAATGCTATAGACAACAGTCAATTTACTTTTTTGCAATCTGCAAAAGACATGAATATTTTTAAGCTAAACTATTGCACTTCTTTTTGAAATTCTTTTTGAGTATGTTGCCAAAGAAAAACTCACATCAGCCACCAGAAAATAGGTCAAACTGTGTTAAAAATGTCAAAGCCTAAGTCAGGAGCATCTCTAAAGACACCACAAGGTATTCTTTTCAGACTGTGACCACTGTTACGTTGCTAATCATGGTTGATGATAACAGGAACAAACAAACATTGCATGAACCTTTTAAATTTGCATGAAAAGTTTGTTAGCAAAACCCAGGTTTATTTACTGTGAATACATGCAATGACATAAGCATCCGTCTCAACTTGTAAATGACATTGTCGCCCTCGCTTTCCCTTTCATTCCCAAGAGTTTTCCAAGAGAAAAGATGCAACTTGTTGATTTTATGAATGGGTGTGATGCAGCAGCAGACGCTGAGTGCAGCCGCTCAGAAAGCCAACAGATGCTAAAAGAATCATTCTGCTCGGATCCGACAAATGGAGGAGTCTATTTAAACAGAATCTGTAAGGCAAGTCAAAAATGGCCCTGTGAATGAGTCTTGTGCAAAAACCCAGAGTCTTTAAAACAGGCATGTGAGGCGTCTGCATTATAGATGGAAGATTTTGTGTTCTTTGAGAGCAGAAATGGGTAATCTGAGATTTAGCCATTATGGAAAACAACAGTTATTTTAAAAAGGCTGATTCTTTTATCTTTCTTTTGTCCAAAGCATGTGATTTATACACAGAATAATTAAGGTGCAATAGTTCTTCCTGCGTACTCACTGTTCTGAAGACATTAAAGTCTCACTCTGATCATTTTTTCATCTATTTAAAAAGTGGTCTTTTGATTATGATTGTTTTAGCTAAAATATTTTTTAAAAACCTGTGTTGTTTTCAAGGACATAGTTTCTGCAGAGCAGCAGAAGTTCATTAGGAATTTGTCTCTGAGTTGTGGTCGGAACTGTTGGCACGGAGCAACCCTAACTCCCTTCCCCTCCCGGTAGCTGAAAGCTCTTTGTTTGACTGCCTTGCCGCTAGCTTACAGCCCCTCAAATCTCCAACCTAACATTAACAAAAATTCCGATCAGCATTGTAGCTATCCAGTGGCACAGATGTGAGCCAGATGCCAGTTTGAACGAGGAAAACTAAGACTTACATGAATCACATTGTCTTCAAGTGGATGCAAAAAGAGAGAAACAGGAGGCTTGTGCCCTGCCCAGCAAATTTTCAACATCAAAAATGTAATCTGTTTCAGATAGCAATTTTTGGTCTGTTACTGATTCACAACAGCTTGATTAAAGAAATACTCAGAAATTCAATTTTAAGCATAATTTGTCAATATACTCCTCCCTTGTCAGAAAAATGCCACAAGAACATGTTAAAGACATCAAAAACACAATTTTCCTTGGAGTGGGTCTATAAATTGACTCAAACGCAAACTTCTATGCAATAATTGTTTGTTTGCAAAACATATTTAGCTAAAATGTAACTCTTTTTTTCGTTTATTGTGCACAAATATCAACATATTTTTTCACTTGACTGCTTTTATAGATAATATGTTTTGTAAGACATAATGCACATGTGAGTAAATGTAACCACTTTCAACATGTGTCCGTATGAAACCAGCTGGTTAGAGGAGGACATTGTTAGCCAGCCTTGCTCTTCTTGTAATTGTTGAGGTTCTTGTTTTAGTCTTACACCCCCTTTAATTACAAGGCTGCCTCTTTGTTAACACAAAACAAACAAGATCCTGATGCAGGCAGCACAAGATGTTCATTTAAAAGACACAGTTGTGGGCTGCATAGATTACTGCAACATATACACTCAATTTGGAAACTTGTTTTTATGAATCTCACTGTTTTTAAAGAAGAATTACAAGATTTGTATCAATAAGTACTCTTAAATTAGTTGCAGTATAAATTTGAACATGACTTATGAAAATGTTTTCACTGTTTTATTAAAAGATCAAACTTTCAAAACTAAAATGAAATTAAAAAAAGAAAATTCAGTTGTAGCAGTGAACATAGAAGAGAATTTTTAAAACGAGTTATGCATTTATAGAAGTGAGTTTGATAAAAATTAAAAAAAATGCATCAGAACCAAGAAAATATTGAATATATCTTTCCTATATTTTTATCATCAGAAATTGTATTTGAATATATCAATGTGTAAATATCAGCCAGTTTGATATCCTTCACTCTACACATTAAAAAATCTGTAAAAAAGAATAATAAGAAGAAAGCCCTCCCTGCTTGTCCAGTGGGTTACTATGGATTATATGTGCTTTCAAAAACCTGCAATTAATGGGTTTAAGCGCATTCTTGAATGCTTGTCACATGACCGCTGCGATTGTAGCTTCAGGGTTTTGTGATCTAATGTTTGCTGTCAATGAGCCCCTGCTGTGAACCTCTGAGGAAACCACCCACTGGTGTCACATCACACAGCCACTCCAAATTCTGCTCTCTCAGGAAAAAGAGACTTCTTAACGTCTACGATTGCTGAATTTCAACTTAAGCCCAGTCACTGGATACTAACCAAATGTTGACCCTCAATGACTGCTCTCCGCATAACCGTGTCGTAAACGTGTTCACTGCGAATCCCATCAATGACCCTCTACCATTAATCAAACCCAAATGAATGTTCTGGAGGTATAATTCTTGAAGATTTATATTGAGTCAAATGCTAATGCTGGCGCGGTCATGAGTGCTGCAGGGTGGTCTGTCTGTCCTTCTTCCGTAGTTGGCTGTTCACTCATTAATTGAGTTAGTGAAGAACTCAGAGAGACGTGGATCCCTGAATGAACAACAGATAAGATCAGCTCTGAAAAGAGCAACAGCAATATCAGAGAGAAAAAACAACAGCTACAAAAGTAATCAAACAAAAAATACTGATGACATAGAATTCTGTGGCGTCCTTTTAGATCCACAAGCAAACTGAGAATGACGGCTTTACAATATGGCAAACAGTCACGTTCACACAGACACTGTAAACCTGCTCCAGCAGTTAACTTTGGCAGCAATGAAAAAGTTGCGAAAAATCCTCATGGAAAAGCTTTTTCTCACCTGACTAATGGTTTATGAACACAATCAAAAACAGTTTACAAACTCTGACATGAAAAGGTCACATGCTGTCCTCTTCAAAACCGAGGCTGTCGCCAGCAACAGGAAATAACATACACTCTTTAAACTCTTGTAATTCTTCAACCATTTATGCAGTTAATGTGATTCCAATGGATTCTGAAGTGGAAAACTGCGTTTCTCAGCTTTGGAATCCATTTGAATTGTGTTAAATGCGTAACCAGTTGAAGAGTTAAGGTGAATCAAAGGAGGTCAACACCAAGAGCTAAAACTTCATTGTTCCACTCCGACCATCTATTGATCTATTGTAAAAGCCTAGTCAGCCAAACTTTAAAAACTGTGGTTTTCTAGGATGTAGTTTGTGCAGAGCAGCGGTAGTTCATCCTAAATTTACTTCTGAGTTGTGGAAAGGATTGTTGGCCAGTGGAGACCCCCTGCCCTCCACTTCTCGTTTCTGAAAGCTCTCTGTTTACATGCTCTACCTCATTCAATAAAAATGCCGGGCAATAGTGGAGCAATCCAGCCGTACAGTTTTGACCCAGCCCCAGCAGAGTGGGGCAGAGCGGGAAGATCAGTATATTTTCTATGCATCAGATACAATATTTTTCACACTGCATTTTTTCCTCTACTCCTATTTCACAACAATTTGAATAAAGACATACTTCGAAATTTCAAGCTTCATTTTATTTAAATATGTCCTCCATCATTGAAATCAAAATGTAACAAAACATGTTTAAAACACCAATCATCAAGTAGGTCTTTAAAGGGTTAAACTACTCACTTGAGGTAAACCAGTTTTATTTGTGAAACAAATGACCCAAAGCAAATGCCACATTCATTTTAGTAATGACTTTAATGAAATCCTCCCTAATCTAATACTTCATCTAGACATTTACTTGATAGCTTCATAGCAACTGTGTTCTTCTACTTTAGCTCCTCTCAGCTGTTCCTTTTTCATGACATTGTATTGTAGCAACATATATTAGCTAGTGTTAATATCACAGGTGCTTTTTATCAACGCAGCCTGAGTCTAAACTGCTGTTGTCGCATCGACAGACAAGTGCAAATGTTTGAAATCCAGCTGATTACATTAGTCAACAGATAGAAATGGTTGGGTCAAACTTTTTCTTCCATTCTTGATTTTTTTTTTTTGTTTGTTTGATCAAACGGTGCAGCACCAGCATATATTTTCTCAGTGCCTGAGCCAAGAAAGAGATTAACACAGAAAAATGGTGGTTAATCTGCAGGTAAAGCTTCTGCTCTCCATTCCAGCAGTGTGCTGGTCGCTTGATGGAAATCCGTATGGTAATTTCATGTATTTAGAATCAAACAATTTCTAGACCTATTGCTGAACTACAGTGAATCAAAGACTTATCTAGAGATGAGAAATTGTCTTGTTCTTTGAGCTGAAAACTGCATTGCTGAAGGTTCACATTACGTTCACATTGTCCTCAACAACACGCGTTCAAGTGACCACTTTTGATAAAAAGTCTATGGAAATGCAGGTACATGCGGGTTTTAGACTTTTGTGTTTCTAAAATTGTTCTCAGGCTCTACGTACAAAACGTGCCTCCATTGAAAGCACTACAAGTTAAATCAGTTGAACTTTGACTTATCAGGGACTCGGATTTGACAGTGATGTATCTTAATTCACTGCAGTGTCAGCCATTGGAAAATTGATCATGGAGAAGAAATTAATTATCGCAGTTTGTCCGTGGCTGGAAAAATATGACACCAAATCTTTCACATATCAGAATAAAGCTGGGAAAGAAAAGACCTGGAGCAGAATTGACGAAATTTGGACCGCTTTGACCTTTCACACCAAGCCTCTTCCAACTGTGAGTACATGCACTAGTATCAGTTAGTGACAGTCCAGTGTGTACATCATATGCTAAGTTCCAGAACGCGCGTCACATGCCTGGTATGAATGTAGCATCACTCTCACAAGTTTACTAATTACATACCAAGTTTGCATTGTCCAGCCCAATTGCAGCATTATTATATGACACAGTTTACAAGAATGATCTTTAATTAAATTCCATTAGCTAGGAGCGGGAGGTTTGTTCTCCGCATTCGACCCCCTGGGGGAACGGTGAGCCGCAGACACCACTGCACTCAGGAAATATTTGCTGGTTTAACCCCCCAATCCAACTTCTAAATGCTGAGTGTCAAGCGCGCGGGGGGGGGGCATTGGCCCCCAGTTTTGGAGTCTTTGGTATGACTCAACTGTGGATTTGAACTCACAACTTTCCAGTCTCAGAGTAGACACTCTACCACAAGGCCACTGAGCTGGTTCAAACATTATCTGTTTGAATTTTATGATTTAAAATGAAACTGGCTATAAACAATGTTTTAAAAAAAAACTAAGAAATAACAAAAACAGTTCCATAAACAGAAAGGAAAATGATTGGGTTTTTTTTGGTTTCCTTTTTCAGACGTAAAACAGTAAAACACATAAAATCCAACAATGTTCTTTGAATACTGGGAAAGCCTCTCAGTCAGGAAAGAAGTTGCATAATTATAAATTATAATAATAAAACCCGTAGTAATCATTGCTGCAGTTCAGGCCGAATTACACACAAACGTGGTGTGTGTGCTGGATCGACAATGATAAATTGCTGACTATTAGCTGCATGTGTGTGTTTATGTGTGTATTCACACTGCTGTTTAATACTATTACTGTCAGTCTTTTATGCCGTTTGTCAAAAGCAATGAATACACAAAGGTTTTTTTTTTTTTACCGTTTTCTCGTCACTTTGCAATGATTTTCACAGCTGAGAAACACTAAAAACAGCTATTATATAAAACTTTTTTTGTTGTCATTGTCAAAAGATTTTTTTAAATAAAAAATCCAAAGAACAAAAAGGGAAAACAAAATGTCGCATACTTTGATTCCTGTAATCATAGCATTGCTCCATGCTGTCTTTGACATGAAGGAAAAGCAAATTGCGTTTCCTATTATATTACAGAACGTGTTCAAAACGTGCGAAGCAGCACCGTCCCTGAAACAAATGCATAACCACTTTCTGTGGTTTCTGACGTCCATCAGCTGTGATAGAGATGCTTGAAGAGTTCACATTCACATAAAGCAGCGAGGCACTGCATGGGAGTTCTTGTGAGGGGGGCGGGAGCTATGCCGGGAGAATGACGGAAATAAAAAAAAAACTGATGAATAAATATACGGTCCTTGGTTATAAAGTGTCACACAGAGAATATGCACTCTGTATGCAGCGCTTGATAGTCACACACCACTAGTCACATTAGAGGTACGTGGGACTCATGGCAGGGCTGGGCTTTTATCCACTGATTTTTTTTACTGGAATACAACCAACCTAAAGTCACATGCAGCATGAACAAAGACCAATATAGCCAGTTTTGAGCGGACAAATTGTCTTTTTTTTTTGGTTACTATGTGTTACTAAACACAACAAAGTATACGAAGCCTTATTTTAGGATTTTGCAGTTTACGTCTGGTGCAATTTATTGGAAAAAACATTTGATTAAAATTCAGCTACGTTCATGTTGGCCTTGGCAGCAAGTGTTCAAATAACCACTTTCAATGAAAAGTATGTGTAGATGCGTAGATGCACGCAAATGTGCATTTTGGGGTTTCCGCATTCAAAACTTTCATGTTCACGTGTAGTTATGCAACTTTTTTTTTGGACTCTTTGTACATAACACCTATCCATTGAACGCATGTTGAAAGTTAAACCAGGTTGAACTTTGACCAATCAGGGACTCAGATTTGCTTGTGATGCATGAGGGGCGTCCTTTATAATTCACGTATGTGCCAACCGTTTGAAAATTGATCATGGAGGAGCCATTAATAATTGCGGTTTGTGTCTGGACAAGATTATATGACACCAAGTCTTTCGTATGTCGGAAAAAAGCTGTGAAAGAAAAAGCCTTTGAGCAAGATTTGCTCCGCTTCGCCATTTCGCACTAACTCTCTTCCAACTGTAGGTTCATGCACTAGCAGCGGCAGTTTCTCTTCACTCCCTTCCTATTTTGGTTCATGCCAATTTTCAGGTGAATTCTTTTCACCTGCCAAAGTCAACTGTCCAAGAAAACAACCTGAAGTGCGAAACAAACACTGGTAAAGTGTTTTAAAACACAGCTGAAACTCAAAACAAACTGGCTATGCGAGTCATTTATCTGGTTCAATTCAATGATTTAGCAGATTTTATTTGCAGGAAACAGTATGGCACCCTACTGACACAGTCTGTACTTTGGCCTACTTTTCTCGTCTAAACTATCATATCCATCTGCTTTTGCTTGAATTCAGCCTGTTTTGTGAGCATGTATTTGCCTCATTATTTACTGGGAATCTTCCGTAAAATAAAACATAAAAAGGAACCAGTATGTTGTCAGAAAATATGTTAGTAAGTATGCTGTCCTCCTGTAAATTTCCACAGAATAACAACAACCAGTTATTACTCAAAGATTGTTAGAACCTGTACTGACAATACGCCGATAACTATGGTGATGGCCACTATCCCAGCTTCGGCCCATTCTTATTTTAGAGATTATCTTATGTTATTTGAACTGTGTTCTTTTCTCTGATAATGGGGTTATATTAGGACGAACATTTTACTGCCTGCTATCTGTTTGAAAGTAGAGCAAACATACTTGCAAAAACACCTTCTCTCTTTGTTTACTGCAAACTGCAGAAAAGCAGCACATCCATCAGTAGCTGAAACTTCAAAACTTAGAATAAACAAAGCCTTAGCAGACAGTACAGGTTGGTGATGTCTTTTGGCACAGCCTTTTCTAACCACTTTAATAAATTAAACTAATCTGTGGCTGAAGACAGACAATGCTTAAAGGGATTATTTGGTCTCCATATAAAGTAACTACTGGCATTTTGGAGGCTCGAGCTTACACTGCAATTTATGCCTTAGTCACGTGCACCCATATGGGGTTGACCTGTGCGGTGTGGCCAAGGTGAGTTCAGGTGTGTCTTGCAGTTCCCTTGAGGCTCTTGTGGCCACCTCAAAGGAAATCATGAAAATGGAGTGTTCTATTGTCGTGCGCGTGGAAAGTGTATCGTGAAGTATATGAAAGGTAAGTTACACTCACTTATGGCACATGAGTCATGCTATTGAGATTCCTTTACGCAGTACTCCAATCAGTAGTGAGGTGCACGTACTGGCTCCTTACTGACCGCTCGCAAATGCTTTACTCACGGGATGTGCAGGTGATATGCAAGTGCCCGTAGGACGCCACTTTGATTGTCCAATTTCCTCATTTATAACAGCCAGGCTTCACGCAAGGGATGCTCATGGGGAAAAAAAGAAACGCACACCTTTCACTTGAACTGCACTAACAGACTCCTTGTGCAGTGTTTGGTGGTTTAAAAAAAAGGACAAATCTGTAGGATGTCCCTGCGTTTCACCTATTCCACCTTTACTTACCCTTGTGTGTGGTATAAGTATTTGCAGTGATTCGTCACCTGCAGCAAACCCCTCAAAAATCAGCATGAACCTTTTTGCTCTAGGGCGTCACCGAGTGGTGGTCTACGAGCTTGATATTTTGTTCAGGCAATCGGTGTGTCACCAACAGATTTGCCCATTTTTCACCCACAGACAGCCCGTATCCAACCTTAAAGACAGTTGTTGCTTGAACTAAGTTAATTGTGTCAACGGTTGAAGAGTTACGGTAGTGGAAAGAATGTAAACACAGGTGCTAAAGCTCTGGTGTTAAAGGGTTAAACACAAATGGCCCCAATCTGTGTGACCCGTGTTGACCTCATGCCCTCTTTTCCCATTAATGATCTTATTTATGCCCTCGCAGCCAAACAAAGCACGCTAACCTAAGTTAGCTTAAGCTAGCAAACCAAGATGGCCCAAAGATAAAAGGTTCAAGAACTGAATAGAAACTGGTTTATCAATTAACTTACTATTTTCTTTTTCTTTTGGCTCAATTTTCATAACCAAATTGATTTACATGTACAGATTGGCGTGTGAAAGTGAAACAGTTTACATTGTGCTTTTTGAACATTTTTTCACCTACAGCATGGTTATGAAAAGTCTAAAAGGTGTTAAAAGGAGTTTAAATTTATTGAAAAACAAGGTCAAAAAATTGTTTTTTGCAAGTCTTTTTTTTTGCATTTTATTTCTTAACTGGTGATAACAAAATAAAACTAGCCAATCTCATTCTAAAGGACATAGTCTTTAAGATTGTAGCATGCATTTATACGCTCCATCAGAGTCGTTAGGGCATAATAGTCCTGCTGGAATCTAAAGAGGATGATCTACTGTGCTGCAGTTGCAGTGTTGTGGATTTGTTTTCTTGCTCAGCACAACACCTTCATACGCTGAATGCTGCCTACCTGAGCAGCCTGTTGAAATAAGCACATCACACTCACGAAACCTCTCTACAGAAAAATATATTCTGTAATAGTGGAGCTAGATTGAAAGCATCTCTTTTGCGTCAACAATCTTAATCAGAATGATGATTATTTCATAGGATTTTGCCTTGGAGCAACCCTTTTTGCACCTTTAAAAAAAAAAAACACTTTGCTGTCCTGTAAAACAGAACAGGAAATTTCGGATGAGGAACAAAATCTGAGCAAAAATAAATAAACACAAATTACCAGCTTTGATTAGAACTGGCCTGAAACAGCGGAGTGATATAGACATGAAAGACGGGGTCTGTCTCCCCGGGCTGAAAACACAGCAAGTAGCTCATTTAAGAGAGAAGTGGTGATGCAGAGGGGATGGGGGGGGGTGTACTGCTGCAGTGAACCCAACGATGGAATAATCTGGTTAGGGGGAAATAAAGAAAAAAAAAGGATGAGGAAGCTGCTGGATTTTCTTCTATAGTGATACAGAGATAAATCAAGAAAGCACACGTGTTGTGCTGCTTCGGTGTGCAGAGAGCCTGCACAGCAAGTGAGCCAGCCTTATTTAAAAAGTTGAGGTGGTGATGCAGGAGTAGGGGGATATGGAGGTGTGTGTGTGTGGGGGGGGGCGCATCTGTATGTGTCCCCCCCCCCCTCCCTCCTCCACAACCACCTCGGAAAAATCAGAGCAAATATGTAGTTACCCACCCCCCACCCCCCGTTCCCCTCCACACACATGCATGCGTGCCCCTGCAACTGGCTGCATAAACATGATTGCAGATCTGTAACAGGCGCACGCATATCACGCACAGGTTCACGCACATGCACGGAGACAGATTGATCTTACCACTTGGGTTCTTGTTTTTCTTAAGACTCTTGCCACAAAGACACTGCAGCATATGCGTTCCTTGGCTGAAAATGTTCCAAAGAAACCACATTGATTTGGGCGAAGAGCACTCCACAGGCTTAAACCCCCAGATAGAGATGAGATCCGTGCGGTTGCATAATAATAATAAGAAGAAGAAGAAGAAGAAGAACACAATGGGATCCCGAGCAAGGCTACCAGTTGGATCATAGAAAAATATCCAAGTCCTATGCGCTTTCATTCACGTGACTTAACAGTCTGTGTGTCTCAGAGTTCGTCTCTTCTTCTGGCGATGGAAGGATGAAGGGTGCCCCCCACAACTAGAACAGAATAGAAAATAGACTCTGGAAATGGCATGTGTCGCACCAGAAGACAGTAAACAAACACAAGTGACGGGGGGAACAGTCAACCACGGTGGCTTTCCGAGGAGATCATTGCCTATGAGTTCATCACTCTGAGAAGAGGAGGGTGGATGGGAGGATGCATCCTATGGTGCAATGACAGACCCCAACAAAGCAGCACATAGCCCCGGATCCAGTCCAATAGTGGCTCCTTTGGAAGCTGTTTTTTTTTTTTTTTTAGGGGGGATGCTGTGCTCCGTTACGGTCCCACGCCGCAGCCTCTCTCTCTCTCTCTCTCTTTTATTCCTCCTCCCGGAAAGTGCGTTTCTCCTCCTCCGTCAGGTGCTCTCCTCCTCTAGCCGTGTCGGCGGCGGGCTGCAGGCGGCTTTCAGGGAAGTGCGGGGCGCCCGCAGCAAACATGTGCGTGGATTCCCTTCAGCTTACGGGACCTCAGTTAGACGTGGACGGGAAGGAGGGGTTCATTTGAAAGATCGACTCTGTTACGTAAACACGTGGCTTCTGCGCCGTCGTAGATGCTTAATGAGCTGTCCCGACTGTTTTATTCTCGTTTGGACTTTATTATTATCAGTAATTTTTATCGGAGGGGTTGTGCGCATGTCATTTGGAACTATCACTTACGTCAATGCCTTTTTTTTTTTACCATTTTATTCAACATTTCTTCAACTTTTGGTATCAAATAGTTAGGGTGTTAGATGGACACGTTCCAATATGAATCAGCACAATGGAACAAGAAGAGTCATATAGGCTAATTCCTGCAACACTTAAAGAAAACTACAAGGGAGTTTGGGGGCCAGCATGAAAGAAAAAACATTTATATATAGAAGAATACATTTGTAGAATTTTGAGGGGGAAAAGTCAGCATTTTACAAAATAAATTCATACAATTATTAGAAAAAAATCGGAATGAACTTGAATGAAATTTATGAGAAAAAAAGTTTCAAAAGGCATGTTTGTTGAGTACATCTACATCAATCAATGTGTCAATTTTTGTCATAAGGCTTTAGTTTATCATTGGAATCTATCTTCCATTATGCATTTAGACATCTGCGAATATCTTGACAACAACATAAACAGCACATCCACTGGAAATCCAGTCCTTGTGGATCAAAAATCTTCTTATGAAGAGCCCCAGATTCCTACAAATTATTCTAAATGTCCTTATATTTATAATGAAACAATGTTGAGTTAAATAAAAGACTAAGAATTGCTTTATTTGTCAAACCAATACTGAAGTATGCTAACAATGCGCTCTAATTCTCTCAGACAGAAATTGGTCCTTTTGTTCATATTTTTCTTAGTAAACATTCTTTGCCTCATAAATTTATGACTTTATTCAAGTAAATTCTTAACCTATAACTTATAAAGGAAATTATAACTTTATTATGGTATAGTGTTGGCATTTTTTCCAATGATTCTACGAGTCTATTCTTGTAAAATGTTCTCTTTTTTCTTTTACTTTTACAACTTTATTCTACATTAAAATATTTTTCTTTCATGGTGGCCCTAGAAAGCTCCTCACTTATTGTGTTTTTCTCCCTTAAGCCTCACAGGAAGAGCAAAGCTTCAGTTTGTGTTGCTCACAGCAACTCCTTCCCTCTAATGATGACTTTTCTCAAAGGTCCTAAAGACATTAGACACCAAAGGAAAAGATTTTGTTTTCCCCTGACATAAAGCACACTAACGCACAGACAATTTCACAGTGACGGGTTAAAGCTGATGTCATAAACATAATTGTTTTTTTTTTGTTTGTTTGTTTCTTTGCTTGTTTTGTAAGAGCAGGAACACAAGAGACTTTATTTTCTTAAAATTATCAACTAAAGTTCAGTTATAATAGCAAAAAATATATATTATTCTCATTTTAATTTAGACTTTTAATTTGGGGGTTCTTTCTGTGTGTGGTCATTCTGAAAAATGCAAGAAAACAATGAAGGCAGTAATGAAATGTAATAATTCATTCAAATTTGAAATTAGAAAAAAACCTCTAGAAGAAAGAATAAATTGTATTGAACTTCTGTGAATCACTTTCTCCTTAATTTCGTGCATAGAGTCAACCAGAAGCTGCTGAGAGGGATAAAGTTGGGCTTAAGCAAAGTTAATTTGGTATCTTTATAGACTCTTAAAGACTTTCCTGTTGATTAACAAAAACACAAAAATCAGCAGACATATGAATATATTCAAACTAATGTTTGTTTTCCTAAAAAAAAAAAGAATAGGAGAAAATAAAAGAAAAGTCAAAGTAGCTGACCACATAAATGCCATATACATTGAACTCTCATATCTATGAGTATGTTCATCCATCCATCCATTAAACCTGCTTAATCCCTTTTTAGGGTGGGTCACAGGGTTGCTGGAACCTATCCCAAGCACTGTTAAGTGAAGGTAGGACAAGTACTGGATGATTTGCCAGTCTCCTGCAGAGCCACACACATGTAGGGACAATTGTGAGACACCAGCCTATGAGGCATGTGGACTGTGGGAAGAAGGCGGAGTGCCTGATCAAACCTATACATGTAACACAGAGAACATGCAAACTCCTCACATAAAGGTCTCAGCTGAGATTTGAACCAGGGCCTTCTCACTGGAAAGCTACGTTCACGCCACCCTCAGCAACGCGCGTTCAGGTGAACACTTCTTATAAAAAGTCTATGTAAACACTTTTACATAGAATTTTACATAGATACGCAACTTTTTAAAACTGTTTTCAGGCTCTATATACACTCTGACAGTTTATACTGGTCGAACTTTGACCAATCAGGGACTCGAATTTGGTGATGGAGGACGTCTCCTTTAACCCTTTAATGCCAAATGTATCATATTTGATACATTTGTTTGTCAGCCCTTCACAAGAGCAGTGTGACGTCTTTTTTCCTGAAAAACCCAACGTATACAATCAGATACATGCAACGTACACATAATCCAACAGGGGGGTAGTACTTCACTCATTAGGGGGCCTTCCACACCACATGCCATGATCCAGGAGTTAGACACAAGGTTTTTGAAGAAGAGCTTTGCTAAATTTGAAAAGAAGAAAGAAAAACATTGCAATCTTTACTGAAACATCAGAAGGAACAGTTATTGGGTTGATGCAATGTGAAAATTTCATAAAATGTGTTTTAGTAAAATCGTGTTGAAAATTTGATACAGCAGAGATTTAAGATCCTGTAACTCTAAATCAGTCAACTGTCAATTAATTGTATTTCTTGCATCATATATAGCATCAAGCAACATAAGTCTTTTATTTTTAGATTACACAATTTGGTATATTTACAGTAAAAATAAACATATTTAACTTACTGTTTTATGATGATTGATGACTAAATTACTTGTGGCTTCCTTGCAGACCAGCCATGGATGAAACATGCAACAGGTTCATGGGAGGTGTTGACCTCCTTGATATGCTATCTGCACTGTACAAGTTCACTTGCAGAACCAGAAGATGATTCATTTGCATTTGGTGGCACACTGTGACAGTGGCTGTAATCCGTGCATAAATCCACTACTAAAGAGACCTGGAAAAACTGTAGGCCAGGCAGAAACCCATGCCCCTGTGAAGATTTCAGGCTTCTGTTGGTACTGCTCTCATGAGGTCAAAAAGTGTTGTAAACCACTGTCCTCTTTAGAAGCAAACCCCCCCCCCTTCCTCACAAGGGAAAATGGTACCATCCAATGTGAGAAAGGATGGCCTAGATCATTTTCAACATGGGAAATCCAACAAAGATGCAAATACTGCACAGGCCACTTTACCCACGTGTGTCAGAAATGCAGAGTATCTTTGCCTGAACAAGGACAGATATTGTTTTCAAGCCTGTACATGCAAATTAAATAAGGTTGTGAACCGCAAAATGTGTAAAAGAAACCTGAAATGTTATGGTTCCAGACTTGCTGCATTATCGTAGCACTTTTTTGTTTGGAAATAAGAATTTATTGTTTTTTGGGGGGTTCCTAGAATGTTTTGTTATCTGTGAGCTGTGTGGCCTGATGTATCAAATATGATACAAATTGAAACTTATATAAAAATATATGTATGATTTTTTTTTTTGTTTGTTCAGAGGGACCAATAAATGCTCCAATTTCAAAGAATTTGAATTTTCTGTCAATTATTTAATGGTTCAGGCTTTTCAGAATCAATGCATGGAAGTGCCAACCGTTTGAAAATTGATCATGGAGGAGAAATTATTAAATTCCTGGCGGAATTCTATGACACTAAGTCTTTCATATATCAGAATAGAGTTGTGAAAGAAAAAGCCTGAAGTAAGATTCATTAGATTTGCACCAAGCCTCTTCCAACTGTACAGTGGTGGATATGCGCTGGTAACTCCGGTTGTTCAAGAGAGCACATCACATCCCTGGTGTGCATAGCATAGCACTATTTTTCCTTCATTCTCAGAATGGATGGTAGAAGTCAGCTCTTCTGCTTTTATTTTGAAAAAAAAAACCTTCGGTGATCATGAGTCAACTCAATTTGCCAGTGTTTGATGCCACATAGAGTGAAACAAATTGCCAGAGTCAGAGTCTAATGACAAAAAACAGAGAAAGTCTCACTGAGGCTTCATCAGCTCAGTTTTCAAACCGTATTTCAACCTGCCCTTTTTGCATAACCAGGAAGAAGATGCCATTTGTGGGAAAAAAAGCACCTTCTCTTTGCAAAAGACGTTAACTTTTGAAATGGTGTTGTGTATTCAACTTGGAGTTACCACATTAATCCACTTCAATGACCTAGTTTGTGGCACACAATGTCTTGTCAGTTGTCTGCGATAACTGGTACCTCGGGGATGAGAGACATTTTGAAAGAAATGGCTTTCTTTACGCTGTAATATAATTTTACAATGTCACAGTTCAAACCGTGACCATAAAATCTTTGTTGTTTTAACAAAGTGACTGCTAATTGCTCATCTGATAGTTTTGCAACAATGAATCTTCAGTATGCTTGTAAGTTTTTTTTATGTGTATCTATTAATAAACTTGTTCTGCAGGGTTTGATGGACATATTGTGTAATAGTTTAATCTGAGACTAAAGCACTCTGGAAGTTTCTCCGTCTGCAGATTCCCCTTGTGTCATTTCTGCTATCGATCCATCCACTCTAATGTGAAATATCATTGCACCCTGGAGGATATCAACTGACCGTTTTGTCAGGGAACTTTAGAATACATCCTTTTGATTGCTCAGGCCGCAGTCGACAAAAAGTGGCTCCCGTGAGCGTCTTTTCTCCTTTAGGAAAATGAATAAATCCAAGATGCGAAATAGAAAGAAAAGAAAAGAAAAAAAATAGAAATAATACCAGATTTCCCTGTAAGATTTGAGGTTTTACTTTATTCTAAAGGAGGGTGTAACAGAGCAGAGGGCTAATGTCATCCAGATATTGTATAAATAGAAAATACTGTCTTTGTTGTATTCAAAGTGTTTCAAATGCTTAATTGGGAATCTGCATTCAGTGCTAATTTTAATGGTTATTGGGCATACCCTAAAATTAAAAGGCTAAAAACACTTACTCCAATGGTACACGTTCTAAGAAGCTTAATGGGGAATTATGGGATGTTTCACTATGAAATGTTGATGTTGATTTTCGGTCAGTCAGTTCATTGTAATTCAGAGAGCATAAAGCAGAAGGAAGTTTGCTTTTCAAGATATGGAGAATTTTCTGCTCTCATCCAAGAAGCTCCATCAGCTCTAACTGGCTGGTATAGAGTATCAGGCAGAGAAGATGCTGGGCCAGCGCACCAAAGGCTTTATCCTTAAGTTATGTTCACACTGGCTTTGGCAACGCATGTTCAAGTGACCACTGAAAGAATGAGTCCAATGAAAAGTCTAAGCAAACATGCTTATTTTCGCAATTTGGGCTTTCAGGCGCTGCATGCAAAAAGAACGCATATTGAATGTTAAATCAAGTTGTAATTTGACCAATCAGGGAGTCAGATTTGGTAGTGGCGTGTGGATGGCATCCCTTCTAAGTCATTGAAGTGCCAAACCTTTGAAAACTGATTATGGAGGAAAAATTATTAACTGCAGTTTGTGTCCGGCTGGAATTCTATGACACCACATCTTTCATATTTTGGAATAGATCTGTGAAAATAAAAGCATGGAACAAGATTTGTGAGATTTGCAACACTTCGACATTTAGCACCAAGCTTTTTCCAACTGTAGAAAATGGACATGCGCTAATATCAGATAGCAACAATCCAGTGGGAACACCATTGGCATTCAAGAGGGGACATTTTTTTGCGTGTTAAAGAACGTGCGACACATGAACGATGTGAATGTAGCGTGATGCTATTTTTTCTTTATCCTAAGATGAGTGATTTATTTTCGGAATGGATGGTAGAAGTCAGCTCTTCTGCTTTTATTTTGTTAAAAAGCCTTCGGTGATTCTGAGTCAACTCAGTTTGTCAGTGTTTGATGCCACATGGAGTGAAACAAATTGCCAGAGTCAGTCTAATGACAAAAAACAGAGAAAGTCTCACTAAGGTAATGACAGTTTAGTGTGAACTCCTTGGGTTAAATGCGCATTCAAGACTGCGCATTTAGCCCCTCACATGCATGCTGTGGATGTAGCATTAGTGGGGTTTTTAGTCCTAAAGGGACAAAATACTCCATGTATTTTCATTTAGTCTTTGCAACAATACAAAGTGAACTGACTCAATGCTTTATTTCAGTTTTTTGCAAAGTAATGGCACACTCTTATCGTAATGATGAAATATGATTTTACTATAGGTGTAACACTTAAAAACTTCTCTTCTCTTCTCCTGATCATCCTAAACTCTCTCTCCATCTCCAGCTCTGTTCCCTCCAGCTTGGTTTCCTTTTCATTCTCATCTCATCGCAGCCTTCTACACCTTTCCTTTCATTCTTGTTGACACTTTTCTGTCGCACATCACACCTGAAACACTCTTCCACCCATTCCAACCTGCATGCAAATGCCTCTTTATCTCTTTTCCACACTCCATTGCTCTGGCATGTGGGCCCCAAAACTCCTCCACCCCTTTGACCTCTTGCTCCCTGTAACTTCACCCTTTCACTTGAGCGCATTTCAGTTACACACAGATACTCTGTCTTCTCGAGAAGTTGCTCCACCTGCTCCCTGCTCTCACTAGAGATCCAAATGTCATCTGCAAACACTGTGGTCCACGAGTATTCCCATCTAACTTCATCTGTCAGTCAAGAAGAAGCAGTCTCACATCTACCTTAACTTTTCGGACACACCTACAGAACACTGCATTTCTTTCATACATGTCCTGCACAACTTCAAAGTATTTCTCTGCTATTCCAGACTTCCTGTTCTGTAGGTGTGGCAGAAAAGTTTAAGGTAGAGGTGGGACTGTCTCTTTTCCTCTTCACACACTCCTGA
>BSAI01000005.1:8255219-8288469 GCA_036245035.1 Adrianichthys oophorus
CTCCAAGTCTCTGATCTCTCGAGCTGTAACTGTCAAGTCATATGGAAGAAACTCTTGTCTCAGCTCAGATTGTTTCAGTTCCTCCTTTAGCACTATTCCCTTTCCATTTCACCCCGTGGTCTTCTGTTTTGCCCCTTGTCCTCTTCATCTTCTTCCCACCAGAGTTATCCTACCCAACACCATGCTGTGCTGTCTGGCTACACTGACTCTCCCCAGCCATGACTTTGCGGTCACTGATCTCTTTCAGATTGCGCCCACATAATGACTAACGTGGCAAAAGACAGATAAAACAAATTGAGAAATCCCACACATATAATAACCTGCTTCTCTTTAAAATCCATCGCTGCCACTAGTATTCATTATTGCAGAGTGATAGGGGCAAGGTCACTTATGAGCCATTTTGAATTCAGGAACCCTCCACAGAAAGCCAACCTTCATCCTTTGTGGAAAGACTTTTAAATGTATACTTCTGTCGACCGGGACAGAATGATCTCGTGTCTGTGGTGTGGTTGTGATCTGCAAATTAGCACATTTTCATTTTGTTTTATTTTTGTTCTTCTCAGTTTGGAACAGGTTTCCCTGTCCTGAAGGCAGGTTCATAACTCTCTGGAAATGCATTTATGGTTGCAGTGTTTTGATTCATATGTAAATTTGACTACATGATTTATTTCTTATGATATAGAGACAAAGCAATAAAATGAAGGTACAAACTATGACTTGTTTAGAGGTTTTATTGCTCAAAACTCATTTTTATGCAGCATCTTTATGCAGGAACAAAACAAACTATAAAAAGACAACATTTGTTTCAGGAGTGTAATGATGAATTGACTTAAACAGCCGACATCACGCTATTCTTAATCTTTTTAGAGTAAACTATATTCATTAATATGATCATATATTACCTTTGTCACACTAAAGAACATTTTTTAACAAAAAATATTTTCCTGAGCTCTTTTCCTACCCATAAGAGGCTTCGATCTAAGAGGCACCGCCTTTCGCTGCTTCTGGGTGACACCATCCTATAGCTGGCCTCAGCAGCGTGTTTGCATTTCATTCATGAAAACAAACAGCATCCGAACTTTTGCATATATGGATGTGCATACCGTATATCTTCCAATTGCGGCCTGTCTCTAATCGATCCCCACTTCCAATGGTCGCCGGGTCTAACAGGTGTCCGTTACTTTAGACACCGGGCTCCTTTAAGATCTGCTCAACCCTCCCAGGTCGTACACAGTCGTACAGATGGGTGCCTTTAGTATTTGTGCTGTGAGCCAGTGTAGCAATAGCCAAGAAACGCTCATTCGATTTAGCGTTTAAACTTTGTCCGGTGGCATACACCAGAGAACATTCTGGTGTGGAATCTGCACCACATTTTGTGGTGGATCCTAAACATATCCGAGGATGGCGCAAGCAGATGGGTGATATTAAAAAAGGCTGCAGAAAAGGGAGAAACAAGCAAACGGTTGCCCGGTGGAGATGTAAAAAAAGCAAGAGACGAATTAGAAGAAGTGGTTTGATCGTGAATTGTTGAGCAAACACGGAAAGGTGCAAGTGTCTACAGGAAAATGATTTGCATGAAAGCAAAGTGGATTTTTGATATGGAGATTGATGATGCTTCACAGAGAAAAGAAATGTTCACATCAATCAATTTATATTCCTAAGACCCAACCAGATTGATCTGTCTGTAACAAGGTCTTAATCAAATCAACATCCACCATTTAAACAATCGTTTCAAAACGAGATAAATCAATATATCGATCTTGGAATACTACTATTTGGATTGGGGTAGCTTTATTTTACTATTAAGAAAAACGACCAAGGGCCATCACAGCAGACAACACACATCTCATGGCAGCAAAAAATGATCAATCCATCATTACAGTCCAATGTGTGGAAACACTTTGAATTTAGCAAAGACATGTGACCGTACAGTCCGGTAGAATGTTCTAATGATGTTCACTTTGTATCATTTTGATGTGGAAAAACAACAGTGAGCTGAACTTTATCAAACTAAAACGTGAATGGATTTATCATTAATTCTTGTTTACATGTTTGTACACATATTTAATTTGCATTTTATAATCTTGCAAGAAAATACCAGGAATCTGGAAAACTTCACCTGGACTGTTCAGTACCAGGTATTTGTCTCTGAGACACACTGGTTGAGGTTTTGGCTAAAGATGTTCTGGATCTGTTTTAGGTCAGTGAATCGGATCGTTCAGAAAGAATCAATGTCGACCATGAATCGCATCAGCAACCACAAATTATGATATGAATCAAATCGTTATAATGAATCAATTTGTAGAGGTTCGCTTTGATAATGGCTTTGTTTTGATTATTAAAGGCTTGAATTTTTCACAGGTCATGTGTTCCAGATTTGTGTCTGTTACTGCAAAGATGACCAAATGGAGTTCTTGGCTTTGTCTAAAGAGAATGAAGATACATCTACTTTTTTCTTTGGGGTCATGTAAAACATAGCAGCTCTGTTTAGTTGCCCAAAGCATCAGAATGATCACATGATGCAGTGAATATGTGAGCAGAGATTAGTTTCTGCAGAAGAGACCACTGTCACACTTCCTTATACATCTGTTCTCTTCTCCTTCTTTACCCCACCGCCCCTTTATCTAACCATCATTCTTTTAGTCTTTAGAATCTATTAATGTTTCCCTTATGGTGATGGAAGACTCTAAATAAAGAAACATTTCATTTACTGAATTTTACATTGAAGAAGCGAGTTTTTCAAACATAAAGTCAAGCATAAAGCCATGTGTGGCGATTGAACTGATTGGTTCCTACATAGCAAAAAAGATAATCAATATTTAGGTCATTCTATTCCCTCTTTAACCGCTGATGTGCTGGGAAATGAGCCAGTCTGTTCTGCTCTGTTGCTGTTTCTGGAGAGAAAAAAGGAAGTAACCGTAGCTTTAATGAAAGGAACGATGATGTCCAAACTAGAAATCAACAATTAACCGAACTGAACAGATTTCCTGGGATCAAGGCAAGATCTGTGTATTTCATTTTGATAGGATGACTTCACTGCAGCCTGGAGGATTTTCAGGAAAATTGGACCTGCTGCAGCTGATTACTTATTGAGCATAAGTGTTTTGGTATGAAAATTATGCAAGAACTATACCATCATTGTATAATAAACAGAAATCTGAAATGTCATAGAGCTGCTTGAGAGCAACCTGTATAGTGGATTAGACCACATCAATTTGACATCAGACAGTTACATCGAGTTTTTGCAACGGTGACAGAATACTACTCGCAGACTATGTTGCAATCGAGATTTCACATGGATAAGAAAAAGTAGTGACACTTTGGATAATATCTGATGCAACAAGGCTGCAGTGTTTACTTTAAACTATCGGCTGTTTCAGATATTCAAAAGTCACTCTTAATGCAGACCCTATCCCCAATACCACAACATTTCTGAAAAAACTTTTTACCATTATGTCAATCTGATTTAAGAAGAAAAACAAACAGACTTGCTTTCAAGCGCTGGAGAATTTGAATCCCTGACGGGGTAGTGTTTTACCTTGTTCCATGGTGGAGTTGGTTAGGTTGACATTTTGTGCATTTTATGGTACAGGTACCAAATTTGCTATGGATATACCTTCGGATCCCCTTTTTCAGAAACGCACGTTTGCCATGAGAAAATTGTAAAATTTGAATAACCTGTTCCACTATCTTTGCTTTTTTCAGATCACTGACCAGTTCCTCTGCATAGTTCTGGGCTGTTTCCTCACCGGTCTCAAACTCATTTGTACATCCCCAGGTGAGATCTTGGATTAGGGTTGCAGGTGGAAGGATATTCTCATTGCTTATTGTAGACTGGTTCATCCCAGTCTTGTTCAGGTCTACAATCTTGTCCCTGATGTCCTTCGACAGCTCTTTGGTCTTGATAATGGAGGAGAAGTTGCTGTCTGACTGTTGAAAGATGTGAACAAGTTCTTGTTTTTTTTTTCAGATTACCAGTTCAAACACGTGCCATTAATGCAGGTAATGATTGAAGGCCAGAAAATCTTCTTAATTTTTTTTTTACATATCTGTGAGGTACAAAATTTGTTATTTTTTATGGTGATTAATCACCAAAATGTGAGGAAAAAATTGTAACGAAATCATACTATTTGATGTACTTTAATTTTTTTACAATCTTCTCTCACAGTTGAAGTGTTACTTTAAACACTACAAACCTCTTTCATCTTCACAACCATTTCATAATTAGTGACTGCTGAAAACTTGTGTGTATGTATATAGAATATGTTCACCCTTTGGCTTATCCAATCAGGGGTTGCCACAATGAATCAGCTTTCACTGATTTGCACAGGTGGTTTAGCAGAGATTTTTATGCCGGATGCCCTTCCTGACACAACCCTGAATTTACAAGGCACAGGGAGACCCAGTCAGGCAGCATTGTGAAGAGCCTTGCCTAAGGACCCACACTGGATTAAGCTCATTTCACGCCCTGGGAAGCGACCCAGGTTTCCTGCGTGCCAATCCATATGTACAGAATTTTCAAAATAATATTCTTTTGGGAAGTAAATAAAATATTATATTGAAAATGTACCAAATTATGTTTAAATATAACATTTAGTAATAAGTTAGTATTAGTGTTAGCTCCTTGCAGTTTATTAATCTCTAATGTTGTTCTTTTTGTTGCTCTGCAGTCATCTTCATAACTCATTCCACTGTTACATAATGCGACTGGAACTATTTTTTAACTTGTTAAGACTGCGTCTTTCATTATTGATGTCCTCGCATAGCGCAGATCTGTGAGTTCCAGGTCCAAATGGGACTGAGCACTAAAATGGGGCAAACATCCTGTACACAGAGCAGCATTTGCCAAAAAGTTACCACGACGGACCATTACAGAAAGTTATTTGTGATTCAAAGAGTCCATTCTTCTGTAGCTCAGCAGCTTTAATGGAACAAAAAGGCTGTGAGTGTAGTGCCTTAGCAATTGGACCATCCATTTGCAGGGAAATTTGTTGATTTTCAAACAGTTTTCTGCATGCAGATGGAGCCATTCAGAATTACCTCTGCTGATGATGATGGTTTTTGTTCTTCTACTGTATATGTTGTAACATGAAAGAGTCAAAAGACCATTTTGTACTTCTTGCTGTTTTGTTGTGCATTTTGTGAAATTTATATAAAATTAAAGCATTTTGTTAATCACTGGGGCTGCACGGTGGCGCAGTGGTTAGCGCTCCTGCCTCACAGCAAGAAGGTTCCCGGTTCAAGTCCTGGCTGGGGGACCTTTCTGTGTGGAGTTTGCATGTTCTCCCCGTGCATGCGTGGGTTTTCTCTGGGTACTCCGGCTTCCTCCCACCGTCCAAAAACATGCTTCATAGATTAATTGGTTACTCTAAATTGTCCCTAGTTGTGCATGTGAGTGTGCATGAGTGTGTGATTGTGGCCCCTGCGGCAGACTGGCGACCAGTCCAGGGGTGTACCCTGCCTTCGCCCATGAGTAGCCGGGTTAGGCTCCGGCAACCCCGTGACCCCGAAAGGGATAAAGCGGATTGGAAGATGAATGAATGAATGTTAATCACTGCTAGCTTGACATAGAAAGTGGGTGTTAGTGTTAGCCTGAGGGCGGTCCTGGCTGCGCAGACTCTCCTGGAAGGGGCAACTCCCCACTTTGTGACATCACAATGTGAGGACCCACTCATTTTCGTGGGTCGCAGAGAGAGGGTTTTAGAGGAATACTCAGAGACGCCTGAATGGAGCAAAATACCATTTTCAAGAGGAATTAAGATTATAATACACTTAAAAGATGAAAAGTTGATTATGCATAATATAAGACCTTTAATAGTAATTTGTCTCTGAAGATAACTAAACTTTTGAATGTATAAAAAAAAGCCTTTAAATGAGCACATTTTCAGTTGGTATCTAGGTATCAAAAAATATTTCGGAAACGTAAAATGATCCAACAAACTAATCAGTTTTAACAGTTCTTTCAGTGATTTCAGAACGGGTTTCCTGGAAAACTGATGACCTCTTTCAGTTTGAGAAAACAGAGTTCATTTATCAGAACTCTTTGATCACAGGTGTTTCTTCTAGAATCCTAACAAGCAGGCAGGGAGAGTCACTGTGATGCTTCCACCTCTAAACAGGTTCTCCCACAGGGACCTGTTACCATAGTCACAACCATCACACAGATTAAAACCTGGCCTTGGGGAGTTGCGCAGCCTCTTTCTTCTTGCTGTGTTTGTGTCCACAGGCGTAGAGAAAGTAGGAACAAAGTGAGCAACGAGAGAAACGTCCAGTATTTGTCAGCAGAAGTGTAAAAGTTCAGATTAAAACATAAACTCACAATATTTCCTTGAAAACTAAAATTCTCCTAAGACACATCTTTCATCTCAATGATTTTACTATGAGATTGGAGCTGGTTACATCTGAAAAATACAAGACGTCAACACTCACAGATCTGAAAATGTTTGTATGACAATCAGGTGTTACTGTGCTTCCTGTGTCCCAAAGAGACTGGTTCCCACTGCACCTGCTCACATCACGGCGCAATGGAAGATCCACCACAGAGACTGCCTGGAACTGCTTAGATCTCGTGCCATTCGCCAGGAGACATGAAAACAAGCTTCAGTAAATGCATCATTATCTTTCTTCCTAATTAGCAAGGTACTCATAGATCCATGTTTTTTCTTTTCTCTATTCTATTGTTGGAGAAAGCTAAAAAAAATGTCTTTTTTTGTTTTTTGTCTTTTTTTTTACTGTCCAGTTTGAGAAAAACATTTCTTCTCTTCAAAATGAAGTATTTTCCCACTCTGTTATGCAGAGAAAATAGTGTCAGCCGGATTTGTGTGTGCATCGTACTTCATTTGTAACTCATACAATATATTTTGTGCAAAAGTACAAAAATGAAAAAAAAATAAGACAAAATACAATTTAACCATGCACAACTTAAAATTACAACAGCTTGAAACTACACGCACAAATCTTTAAAAAAAATATGCATTAATCACTTGTTACACACACACAAAACTGCATTTATGCACAAATCTGTGAGACTCTTTTCCTGTCTCCCAGAAAGAAAAGATTTGTGTAAGTGATGCATTTAAATGCTGCTAGAATGCTGGGTCCTAAGAGTTTTCAGCCACTTTAAGCTTAGATTGTGAATAATATCCGGCGAGTCTTACATCAGATGTGTGCGTAAATGTGGTTTTGTGTATGAGCAACGAGCGATTCATGTGTAATTTTTAAAGATTTGTAGTTAGTTTCAAGCTGTTGTAATTTTAAATTGTACATGTGAAAATTGTTTTTTGTATTTTTTAATGTTGTTTGTTTTGTACTTATACACAAAATATATTGTATAAGTTACAAATCAAAAATTACGTACACACAAATCCAAAGTTACACACAAATCAGGAATTACGCATGCACAAATCTAAAGTTTCACACAAACAACTCTCAAACAACAATGCCTCCTTTCCTGTGGAACAAACTCCTTACTTTGGTTCAGAGGCAAACCCCACATTTATCTTTAATGTAGGACAATAAACTACTTTTTTGATGAAGACGGTGGTTAAGGTAGATCTGATTGACCCCGAACCAATTTTTTCAGTCGGGTTGCTCTAAGATCGGACAACTGGGGGGCTTTTTTGTGGGCAGTTTTCCTCACCTTCCTCAGCGTACACCTTTCTTTCATCTGCAGTTTTTCCCATCCTTTTATTTGTTTCAAAACAGATGTCCGATTGTGTCTGTTGTTCATTTGCATCTTTCCTGTCCTCCCCGACCCCAACAAGCTCCTGCAGATCCCCTTTAATGAGTCTGGTTCTGCTGGAAGCTTCTTCCTAATCTTCCATTAGGAAGATGTTCCATCATCCTCCAACTGAATATTCAGTACAGAAGGTTGATATCCACGATTATTTGATGCATTCAAATAATGATTATTATTATTTCGCCAAAAGGTACCGACTCAATTGGACAATGACAATCACTTGTAGTGAAAGGAATTCTTACAGATTCTTTTTTTTCTTGTTTTGAAGTTAGCAGCATTTTTGTGTGCATTTGTCTACAATATCAAAATATAAAGAAAAATTCACGTGTTTTTGCATAAGACTAATGGACACAAAATACTCTATGGCACATTAAATTGATATAAATAGAATACAAACAAGAATAAATTGTATTTTGCATGACTGATAAACAAAGGGAAGTGTTGTTTTGTAACCTAAAAAAGCTGCATTGCCTCAATGAGACCCATCCATTTAATCTTTAACCCCATATAACCATTCTTATTATATTTGATACACACATTTCTGTTTACCTGTCTCATTAGCATGATCCATACTTTCCTTTAAAAAAACATAGTTTAAAACTTGGGTTCTGCCTTGTAGTTCATCATCCTTCCACTAGGAGCAATGGAAGGGCTTCACCTGTTCATTTCAAAATGGCTGCGTCCATGAAATCTCAAAAACGCTTTTGGTGGGAAAAAGTTAAAGCTAGTTGTAAAACTTTAAGTGAGAATAACTCATTAATTGTTATTCATTTTTTAAATGACTAATTTTTGTTTTGAATAATGTAAACTGTATCAATAATTAATTCTTTATTATACAGTTACAGCATGTTAAAAATGTGTGGATCAAACTTGAGACAGTGGCTTAATAAAGGATTTTTCCCCACTAAACACTCATGTCAATGTTTTTTGGCATCCTAAACTATAATTTTTGTGAGCAAATATCATAATTGATACTATCTGTATCCCATAAAAAATGTTATCAAACAGATTTTAAAAAAACCACTTAATTCCAAAAAATTAAGATTTGGTCAATTCTTTGAACTTAACAGGGTTAATAAGAGTTTTGTGAATGACATTTTTTGCTGCATCACATATATGTATACCACTCACAGCCAATTTTGGGGTTGTTGTTTTTTCAATGAAGCCTTGGCTAGTTTCTCTGTCTTCTAATTGTGCTCAATTCAACATGAGATGAGTGTGTTTGCAAAAAAGGGTTTTCATGTTAGATGTCACTTCACAAGTGGCCTAACTGTGAGGTTAGCAAAGGTCTGCAAGCCGTGGGTGAGAAAACCCGTTTGGCAGTCATTAAGAAAAAAATCTGTTTGGTTTCATCCATAAATTGCATGAATCCCAGCTTTCACGCAGAGCCTCTTTTAATAGCCAGGCACTTCCGTCCTCTTACCAATTAGCCTATCTCCATGCATCTGTGTATTTCCTTTTGCAGAAATTACTTAACAAGCACATCATTTAAAACCATTAATCCTTTTTCTGTGAAGCTGTTGTCGTGGCAACTGTGGGTACTAGAAAGAAAATTGCAATATCCCAGCTGTGGGCTCAAATAATGAAATGCGTTTTTAGGAAGATTAGGTTAATATCACATAAAGACAGCTACACATTGTGTTGTGAGTTAAACAGGTTATAGAGATTGAGTTACAATTGACCATTGTGATTCATCTTTTATGTGTGAGTTTTTTGTTGATATCCTCACCTTCATGATCATCAATCCCTAAAAGTAAAAAAACTGCGTCTGCGGGGTGTAAAAAGAAAGTATTAAATGGGTGTTTTAGTTCTCAAAATGAAATAAGCAGTTACTCAAACACAAAGTGTAATTAACATACATTTTAGTATGATATTAGATATTTCAGTTAAGTTATTTTTTTTTTTTTGTTATTGAGCTTGCATGAATTTCCATTTTTTAAGGCATTTTGTGCATTTTTCTGACAACAAGATCTTGACTTCGGTGTGCTCGCAGACTTCTTCAGCTCCTCTTCTCTCTCAGAGCTACCAATCTGGACTCCTTTTCCTTTTCAAGGAACTGGTGATGCTTGTTGATCTCCTTTCTGATCTGCCTCTCCATGCACAGCAGCTTGTTTGGATTTGTTCCTCCTGTCTCGCAGAGTCTACTTTTTCAACTGTTTGGGATTCGGATGGAGAAACAATCCACAGATAAGAGATGCAGTCATCTGCTCTTCTTCACAAACACTCCTGGTTCTTTTTCAAGTGAATTTCTTTAATCCTGTTATTGTCTCTCCATATATTTTTTTAATTAAATTCATTCAAGGTAAGCTATTCTCTTGGGTGACCTTGAAATGATTTCGCTTTTCACAGAAAAGGTAGTTTTGATTCTTGGACTTTCTGCAGACAGCCTGTGGAGACAATAACTGTCTGCAACACAGAGATGCAGTATCTTCTCATTTTCAAAATCATCTTACAGTCATGTATCTCAGATAAGTATGGTATCCTTAAACAGAATATAACACTTACCGGTACTCTGACTCTCAGATTGTGGCTATTTATTTTAGATATATTTCCTTCGTTTTTAGTATTTATTAATTTTTTATGAAAAATTGAATTGGAGCAGGTCTGGTATTTTTGGGGAGTCAAACATATTTTCCGAAAAAATATTCCATTAATAGTGATTTAGTATTACATAAAAACAATAAGCAGTTGGAGACCACATGAAAAAAGGGGTTTTGAGTGTCTAAATGTAATTATAAATCTGAAAAATACAAAAAAAAATCTTCATTCTTATAAAAATGTGATCGAAATATAAAAACACATAAAAACATCTTATTTCTAATATAATAATTGTACTCTGAATGTAAAAAATACCAAAAAAAATATCTTTATTCTAAAATGGATGCAGTCTAAAGGCAAAAACATCATAATTCTAATCTAAGAATACATTCTAAATGTAACGAGAAGAAAAAAATCTTAATAGCAATAAAAATGTAATCTGAATGCAAAAAAAATGCATCCATCCATCTTCGTCTGCTCATCAGGGGCTGGGTTGCGGGGGCATCAGTCTAAGCAAAGATGCCCAGACTTTCCTCTCTATGGCCACTTTCTCCAGCTCATCTGAGGGGACCCCGGGGTGTTCCCAGGCCAGCCGAGAAACCTAGTCTGTCCAGTCCTGGGTCTTCCCCGGGGCCTCCGCCCAGTGGGACATGGGAACACCTCTCTAGGGAGCCGTCTAGGAGGCTTCCGAACCAAATGCCCGAGCCACCTCAACTGGCTCCTTTCAATCTGGAGGAGCAACGGCTCTACTCCGAGCTCCTCCCGGGCGACGGAACTTCTCACCCTATCTCTAAGTGAGCGTCCAGCCACCCTACAAAGGAAGCTCATTTCGGCTGCTTGTATCTGGGACCTGGTCCTTTTGGTCACAACCCAGAGCTCATGACAATAGGTGAGTATTGGAACAAAGATCGGCCTGTAAATTGAGAGCTTTGCTTTCTGGCTCAGCTCTCTCTTCACCACAACGTACCGGTACAGTGACCGCATAACGGTGGACGCTGTACCAATCCACCTGTCAATCTCACGGTCCGATAATCCCTCACTTGTGAACAAAACTCCAAGATACTTAAGCTCCACCTGGGCAAGGAGCACTCCACCCACCCAGAGAGGGCAAACTACCTTTCTCTAGACGAGAACCTTGGCCTCAGATTAGCTGACTCTCATCCCAGCTGCTTCACATTTGGCTGCAAACCGCTCCAATGCATGCTGAAGGTCCTGGCTCGATGAAGCCAACAGGACAACATCATCTGCAAAGAGCAGAGAGAAAATCCTGTGGTTCCCAAACCAGACCCCCTCCAAACCCTGTCTGCTCCTAGAAATTTACAGCCCTGCCAGAGTCCAATATGCACCAGGAACAGGTCTGACTTACTGGCAGCTATGAGAATAAAGCTCCAACTCTGGTCATACCGAGACTGGACAGCCATGAGTAATGGTCCCCAGACCCAATGCGCCGGAAGAACCCTCCACAGGGCATGGGGGACACTGTTGAACGCCTTCTCCAAATCCACAAGACACATATGGACAGGATGAGTGAACTCCCACAAACCCTCCAGCACCCTAAAGAGGGTGGAGCTGGTCCACAGTTTCCATGGCCAGGACAGAAATCACTCTGTTGTTCCTGGATCCGAGGTTCGACTATCGGCCGAACTCTCCTCTCCAGTACTCTGGCATAGACTTTCCCAGGAACGCTGAGGAGTGTGATTCTTCAGTAGTTGGAACACAATCTCTGTCCCCGTTCTTGAAAAGGGCAACCACCACCCCTGTCTACCAGTCCAGTGGTACAGTTCCTTTCTGCCACGCAATGCTGCAGAAACGTGTCAGCCAAGACACTTCCACAGGATCTAGAGACTTGAGGTGCTCCCTGCCTTGCCTCCAAGGAGCTTGTTGACTACCTTGGTGACTTCAGCTTGGGTAATGGACAGCCCCACCCCAGTCCTCAGCCCCTGCTTCCTAAAGAGAAGGCGGGATTGAGGAGATCCTCGAAGTATTCCTTCCACCGTCCGACAATGTCCCCAGTCGAGGTCAGCAGCTCCCCACCTGCACTGAAAACTGTGCTTGCAGAAAACTGCTTTCCTCTCCTGAGGCGCCAGACGGTTTGACAGAAGCTCTTTGAGGCCAAATGATAGTCCTTCTCCATGGCCTCCCTGAACTCCTCCCAGGACTGAGTTTTTGCCTCCACAACAGCCTGGGACGCAACTCGCTTAGACTTCCGATACCTTTCAGCTGTCTCTGGAGTCCCTAAAGCCAGCCAGACCTGACAGGACTCCTTCAGCTTGACAGCATCCCTTACTTCCGGTGTCCACCACGGGTGTCAGGGGTTGCCACCACAACAAGCACCAGATGTCAGGATGTGTTTCAGGGACAAAAAAATATGACAAACTCAGGAGTAGAAGTAAACCAGGTTTATTTAAGTCTTCACTCAGAAGTTCTTTCCCAGGCCTTGGAGAGCAACGGCAGATTGAGGTGAGGAGTGATGACTTGCAGGGAAGAGGAGTCCTCTGTACAGCAAGGAAGGCGTAGCTCCAGGTAAAGGCGATAGGAGAAGGTGCAGGGACTTACGAGGCTTTGGAGGAATTTGAGCAGAAGACAGGCAGGCAGGCAGGCAGGCAGGCTGGCTGAGCTGGCTGGCTGAGCTGAGCTGACGGAGCAGGTAGGCATGAAAGCCGAGGATGAGCACTGCTGGAGGTTACTCTGGAAGTCAGTAGAGTAACAATTCAGCAGAGACTGAAGAACAGAGGGAGAGATATATAGTAGCAGACACAGGTGGAGGGAATCAGCTGATTGGCAGCAGGCAGGCTGCTGCTGCTGCCGTGACACCAGGTGCCCTGCAACCACAGCTCCTAACAGCAGCAGAGACAATGGAGGTGGAGAGCATGGTCCATTCAGACTCTCATCAGCCTCCGTCTGTACCTGTTTGAAGCTCTCCCGGATGTGGGAGTTAAAGACTTCCCTGATGGAGGGCTCAGCCAGACATCCCAGCAGACCTTCACAGTACGTTTGAGCCAGCCAAGTCTTTCCGGCCTCCTTCCCCACCAACGAATCCAACTCACCACCAGGTAGTGATTAGTGGATAGCTCTGCCTTTCTCTTTACCCAAGTGTCCAAGACACACAGCTGAAGGTCACCTGAAACCACTAAGTCGATCATCGATCTCCTGCTTAGGGTGTTCTAATGCCACATGTATTGATGGACACCCTTGTGCTCAAACATGATGTTTGTTATGGACAATCTATAGTGAGCACAGAAGTTCAACAATAAAACGCTGCTCTGGTTTAGATCAGGGAAGCCATTCCCACCAAGCACGCCCCACCAGGTGTTACTGTCATTGCCAAAATAGGCATAAAATACAAAAACATCCAAATTGTAATCTAAAAATATAATCTAAATGTAAAAAAAAAAAAAAAAAAAAAAAATCTTGATTCTAAGATAAATGTAATTACAATGTTTTAAACAATACTTTTAGTTCTATGACAATTGTAAAAATGCCAAAAACTTCATAATTCTAATCTAAAAATATATTCTAAATTTTAAAACATGTATAAAGCATGTTAATACTAATTCAAAAATATATTTTACTGGTAAATCAAAATGTAATCTTAAAAACTGTTTATATTCTTATACCCACCACTAGATGGACACAAAGTTCCATCTTTATCTTTATGAAGTCACTCCAATTCACAATAAAGCTTAGGTCAATACAGAGCAGTTGAATTTAGTGTCTCGGTTGAAGAAATTAAGGATTTTTGTAAATAAAACATGACTTAATAAAATGAAGGAAGCATGTGTTCCAGGGTGTGGATCTGACCCGTCTGACAACATCAGCTTTCTGAAACCCAGGAGAAAACACTTTTTTTGTTGTTTTTGTGGAAGGGGGAAACTATTCTTGCTTAAATGTTTAAAGTAAACATCATGTGTTGATTACCAATCATCTAGTTGTATTTCATTTGTTTCAAATAAGTATAACAAATAAACAAGAGTATTTGAAACTGCAACAGTGAATAAAATGTTTAAAAAAAATGTGTCATGGTCTATTTTGACTTCACAAATTAAGGTGTTACAGCTACAAACTGATGCAAAAAGAAAAAAGTTTTTAAAAATTGAATTTTAATGGAGTATGATCCCTTCTCATTAAAAAAATGTTTTTTTTTCTTTTGATTAAATTTTGATTTAATTTGTCAATTAACTATACTTGGATTAACGGAAAGGATCAGCAAATTAAGCAAACAAATTAAAAAAAACTGTGGACTTAGTTAAAAAAAAGCACTGTTGCCATCTAGCGGTTTTTTTTGTTATTGCATCTTATTTCATTTTACATTTGGCTTTTTTCCATTTAATCAATATTTCAGTTATCAAAACTTTGTACAAAATGTATGTTTGATCCTTGGGTTTCTTGTATTTATTTATTTATTATTTATTTTTGGTAAAGTATTGGTAGTGATGTTTACATTTACAGTCATACAGCAGACAACGACAATCCACAAACCTTTTCAAAGTAACAAAATAAGTAAAAAACTTGATGTTTTGATTGACTAATTAGATTGAACGTCAAGAAAACGTCTTTACAAAATAAAATGATTGAAAAGTGACAAATGTGTCATTTTTTGCCCATAAATTCAATATATATCAAATTATATCAGAATGTGTTTGTTGTGTTACATTCACTTGTTGTAAAATGTAATTTTGACAATAAGCAATCGTTGTGAAGTTTACCTTGCACTTGTTTTTTTCCTTTAGAGGATGAAGCAGATCCAGTCACTATTTGCTGCCAACTTCCCTACTGACTCTGTACGTAAAATCAGTAAATGAAAGCGTATGATGAATCTGATTTTGAATATCGGCTTTATAGAGCAGACTCTCTTGTTCTGAGCCTGCCACGATCACCGTGTCATATTTCATAATGTGGTCAATTGCACTTTTAATTGAAGTATCTATTATTTATTTTTAGTACAAACCTGTGCACTTAAACTTTGACAGAAAATTGCAAGCTGACAGTAATTAATTATTAAATACACACCAAAACTGTTGATTGTAAGGACTACGTAATGATGACTTTATTTGTGGTTATTATGTTATTAATCAACTAATGTTATCCAAAAACTGTTTGTTGTTAATGAATGAACTTGTTAGTATATAGTGCTTAGATAACTTTAGTTAATTAGATACCCCAAATTCATCTCAAATCAATGAAAGCCATGTTTTCTTTATGTGTTTTCTAAAGAGTAAGGATGCACAAGAGCAGGCTGAAGGTTTTTGATGAAAGACTGTCTTACAGTGCTGCTGATTCTCCAATCTTCACCTTTGCCAGAAAGACAACTGTGGTGCAGGTGAATGTCTTGTATGTGGGCAGAAGTGCTTCTGATGCTGTGCAGTTCTGCTGTGCACATACTTTTGTACATTGGTGGTTGGAATGACCTACATCCCTGCATGTGCAGTAAGAACTGGCTGAAAGTCCCTGCAGCTGCAAGCTGAGCCTGTGAAAAGAGAAGGCTGTGCACATTTTTTTTTTGTTTATGCATACTTTCATTTTAAACAGTTATCTTACTCCATATGTAACATTTTTAATGGCATTTTGGGAGCTACAGCCTAGCCTGTACGTTTCCATAGATATCTACAAATCCATAGGTTTACTTCTGATGAATATAATGTCATGGTGGTAATTTATTTTATTTAAATTCCAGACACAAGAACAGCTGACAGAACCAAACAGGTGACAGAGTAGACAAAAAAACAAACACAATACAATACAATACAGATGAAAAAACTAAAGACAAGAAAGAATACCAGCAACAAAAACAACATCAGCATTAATGATGAATCCGTTTTGTTTAATTTTATTTTAATGTTATTTTACTATTTTACTAGTCTAGTGTTTGTGTTATAACACGTTACTCTTTTATAAATCAATCAAAGTGAAATAATAATAAATTTATGTTTTGGGGTTTTCATTACACTAATTTATAATTTTAATACTTTATGCTTTTCACCCTTATTTCCCTGTCTTGGTTGTTGTTTATAGTGGTTTTTAGCTTTTAATGTACATCTCCTTGTGTAACTGAGATCATTTTAAGGCACCATATAAATCAATAAACTTGAACTTAACATATTATTAACATTTATCCTTGTTATAACAATGTTTAATTATATAATTAAATGTGTGAGTGTATATTTAAAATGTAATTTCTTAATATAAAATGATCATATGTTCATATTGTAATAAAATGGTAATGATTGTAGTTATAAAAACATCTGTTTTAATTAATAATGTTAAACATCAAAAAAATGTATTAAAATACTGAAACTCTGAAAAGCAGGGTTAAAGTATTTGAATTGAAATTGAATTGAAATGGTTTATTTCAAGCAGACAAGATATATAAGATATGTGTAACACAATCAACAACAACAAAGATTTGCATCAGTAGTCATGTCAAACATAGGATAACTAGAAATCAGAAGATAGACTGCTTGGAAGGGAGTGGGAGGAAGCGAACTTACATAATACTACCCCGACTCCACCATACCATTTACTTTACATTAGATATCAACCGGTTCGTAACAAATAATCAGGTATTTATACTGTACTGACAGTAATACAGGTCATTAAACATCCTTGAGTAACAAAAAGTCATACTGCTTTGTACAACAGTATTTTAGACTTGATTGGAGCATATGCAAAAAATAATACTAATAGAGAATAATGATCGGCGTTTTCTTCTTTTGCAGAATAGTTTCGTCAAAAGATTCAGTGATGTGAATAAATCAAAATATTAATAATAATAATTTTAAAAATGATTATAATAATTTTTAAAAATCACAAAAAAATCAAATAAATGCTGATTATTTTCATCAGAAAAGTCATTTCTTCAGATCAAGTATAAAAAGAGGCAACAATAAATCATTTATGTCTGAAAGATCATGTACTTTAATCAGATATGGAAAATCAAAAAGTGCAGGTAGTTTTATTAGAAGATCCTTAGTCATGAATCACACTTCAGGGAATCGTGTCAAGTGATTTGATTAAAGCCTTTGGCCAAGACGGTATTCCTGCGTACTGCTGCCTGATTAACAGCCGTCCTTCTGGTTTGAACAGAGTTTATAAAGTTCTCCTCGTTGTTATGACTGCAGACTTTGTTTGTCAGGTCCATTGTCCTTCACAGCAAGTAAGTTGAGCTCGAGTTGTCTGCAGGGCAGACATCGCTGCTGGAAATCTGGTCAAAGTTGATCTAAGAGTCAGTGGTAAATCCCGGGCGCCATATTTTCTTGAAATCATTTTTGATTTTTGAAAGAACAAACACACAAGCGGAACGTTTGAGCCACATCAAGTTTCCTCTACGACATAATTTCATGAAACACACGTTGCAAGGAGAAGCCGCGGGTTTGATTTTTTGCCGCTAGCATGCTAGTTAGTGCGCTGTAGTGTTGTGTTTTTTCTTTAGTGAAGGAATGACACATTTATAATATTTAGGAGATCGACTTAAAAAAAACAAAGAATGAATCTCGACAGGCTTCGAAAGCGTGTACGGCAGTACATTGACCAGGTAGGAACGTTTATGTTAATAAGTAGTGCAAGGGCTGTTAGCCATGCTAGTTTTCAGGCACAATTTGTGGATTGAATCTTTGAGTTTACCTGTCTAGTATTTTTTTTGTTTCAGTTCTATGGAGATACGTCAATGAAACCGTGTATTTGACAGTGTTTGTGTGTGTTTATTTGCAGCAACAGTATCAAAGTGCTCTGTTTTGGGCCGACAAGATAGCATCACTTTCTCGTGGTGAGTTAAAGGCGGTTGTGTTCCTCATCTGAAAGATACGCCGTTACTTAAGTTTGAATCTGTACACCGGACGGATTGAGGGCGACTTAATGTGTTATCCAGTATATAGTCTAAATAACCATCTGAAAGCTCATATTAAGCACATTGAAACTTTCACATCCTTCTTTGAAAGACCATTGGCTGTTGTAAAATCAAATGGTAATAAACTCGTGAAGTAATGTGTAGCTCAATTAATTTATCCTCTAATGGGTCTTCCCAAACTTTTTATATTATATATTAATAGTTTGTTAGCAGTACTTCTGGTAACTTTATTTCACCAAATGTGCCAAATTACAAACGCACAGTACTTTATATTTGTTTCAGAACTTTAACAAAGATATTTTGGGATGCTGCACTTTTTGATTTTAAAGACCCTCTCTGATGAAAATCATGTTTTTAACATGTTCTTTTGGCCTTTTTCTGTCATTATCGAGAACATAGAGAAAAATATTAAGCTCAAAATTCACTTGTTCTGAATATTTATTTTATTTTTTAATTTGAACAAAAAAAAAGCAGATGGAAAACGTTTGTAGTTATGACATCGTAGCTACTACAGCAAGCCGCAAGCTCCCTGCTCCACTTCAATCTGATAGTTTCACTCGTAGACGACTAGATCCATGAACAGCTTTGTTTTCCTCGTCCAACCTGGAATCTGGCTCAAAACTGTATAGCTTCGATATTGCTCGCCATTTTTTGTTGCATCGCTAATGTCAGATTGGAGGTGGGAGGGGCAGTATAGTAGCGGGAGAGCGTGTGAACAAAGGGATGATGGGAAGTGGGGACAGGCTTAGTCTGCGCCAACAGTCCCGCCCACAACTCAGAGGCTAAAAACTAAAAAGACCACTGGGAACGCTTTTACATTAGATCAACACATGATTGTAGTGGGACTACAAAAAAAAGAGTAAATATTTTTTTCTTTTCAAGAATTAGCCTTTTGTACGTAGTATTTCCTATGGTAAAGGGGGTCAAACATTATTGTTAAGCTTTTAAACTCAAGTATTTGCTCTTTTTCACACAAAATATGGGACACTATTTCATGGGTGCTCAAATGGTACAGTATAGTAGGAATGGTCCATATAGCAGTTTGATCTTCATGAGAAGCTTTTAACATGCTCAGAAATGTTCAGAAACATGTTCGGAAAAAATCCAAAATAAAGTGGGAATATCATGAAATAGAAGTTTTACATTGATATTGGCAGAATCAGCATGATTCTTGAGCAATGTAATGTCCATCTGGTTCCTCTGAATTCCCTGTATGTCCGATTGTCTTTGTTGAAACATTCTAACGGCTAAATATGAACATTTCTTTTCAACAACAAACTTTTTATTTGTAAAGATACTACTGTTTGATGCACACATTTATGACTTTTTTTATATAAATTGTTGTTTGTTTGTTTCTTATAAATCCTTCCTCTCGTTATTGTATAAACTTTATATTTATATATTTGTAGTTATTTTCTTTAATGGTGGCCCGATACTCCGTCGTACGTTATCGACATTGCCCCTTAAACTACCCAAAAGTAGAAAAAGAAACCAATAAATTGGGTTCAACAGCATATTCTGATTATCTTTTGTCTCATCAAAGTATAAGTGGTACCTGATCATTAAAAGTACAGAAAAGCTTTGGTTGAATTCATGCGTTGCAGAGGAGTCTGAAGTATTCATCTTCTGTTCCTGCTGTTCGTCTTCCATCTAAATTGAAATAGCTTATTTTGCAGATAGCATCACAACATCTTTCTAATCTTTTTATGTCACTGCTTTTCTCTTTTGCATGTAGAGGACCCCCAGGACATGTACTGGTTAGCTCAGTGCCTTTACCTAACCTCCCAGTATCACAGAGCCTCGCATGCCCTCCGTTCCCGAAAACTTGACAAGGTATGTTATTGTCCTGTTGTTCCAAGTACTCTGTTATCATTTGACAATTAAGATTAGATTATGTTTATATGGTTATATAAGTTATATTTTAGGTTATTTACTATTTAAAGGGCAATACTGCATCTTTTATTAGTCTTTTATTATCCTTCTGCATTTTTATACAGAAAATATATTTTCATTTCTAATCCTGACTTTATATATTATTTTAAACACTAAGTCCAACAGTTGGTTTGTTGCACAACCTTGTTTATATACCTCTGCAGTATCCAAACGTGTTACTTTCTTCTGTACAGTTGTATGGAGCTTGTCAATATCTTGCAGCCCGGTGCCATGTAAGTAAATGTGCAGTTTCCAATACTACAAACCACTTTTTGTCAACTATTGTATTTCTTTTAATAAACTAGCCAAATGTTGTCAAAACTTTTGCTGTGTTTACTTTGAGTTTTCTTTAATTATTAGTATGCTGCCAAAGAGTTCCAGCAGGCCTTGGATATCCTGGATGCAGAAGATCCCGCTAATAAGAAAATGCTGGACAGGAGTGGGAAGGAGGACAGTGAGACAGAATCCACTAAAGACTGGGGCATGTCCCCTGCCTCTGTAAGCTCTGCTTGCTTATTTAAATGTGTAGCGGCTGCTTTTGATCGTGTAGTCCAGCAGCCTGTTAGCTTTAGACTCTCGAGTGTGCTTGCTAAAGAAATTTGTTTCTAACGTAACGCAGTATTTTAGTTAAGAATACTAAGAACATGCATGTACACGTTCCCTTGTTTATAGTGGGAGTTACCTTCTAATAATAACGTGCATAAGGGTGAAATCAATGAAAGATAAAATGCCAGATGTTTTTAGGCTGTAAGACACCTCACTGCACACTTTATGCACTTTTCTCAGACAGACTTGAACATTTTCGCCCTTTTCTCTCAAAAAATGTTTGAACTCTCAAAGTTCAATCATTGATAGAAAAATAAGGTCATGTTATGGAATGAAAACAAAGATCAGATCGCGATCCAAGAAAACTGAATTTGATTCTCATGTTTACATAGTTATCATAAAGAAGATAACATAGCAATAATTCTGAGCTGTCATGTTGTCCAGATTTTTACAGTATAACATTAGTATTGCACGTACCTTTAAGCAAATTAGCCTGTGCTGCAAAGTATATGATTATTTCCCAGTTTTGAGACCAAGCTGAATCCTGTTTGAGAGATTATTCGGACTCATTGAAGAGCTGCTGCTCAATGGTTTCGAGCAAAATATGCTGTCAGCGGACATTAAAATGTCTGCTCAGATGAAAATGAAATAAGAACAGTCACTGGGCCAGTAAAAGGTGGGAAACTGTCACTACCCCCTCCTCATTTGGATAGGCTGACAGTCTTTAAAAATTCTCCCCCAAAATAAGAAAAAAATTAACTTCAAGAGAGGAATTTTAGAAGAAGTTATTTTCTTCAGCTAAAGTTTTTGCTTCCTAAAATTTCTGCTCAATAGTTAATGAAAATCCGACTAATGTCTGATCAAATCTGGCCTACCTTTGAGAACTGTTTATTCTGGGCAGTAACATTTGTTCTAAACTATACAAAATGGGTTTTAAGAACCCTTAAATCTATGGATTATTGTTTCTATGCATTTTTTTTGTTTTAGTAATAACTAAATGACTTCCTTTATGGTGTAATACTATTATTCTCTAGAGCAGGGATAGGCAACTCCAGGCTTCGAAGGCCACATTCCTGCATGTTTTCCAACATACCAAGCTCTGGCATGTTCTAATTGGCTGGACACACCTGAACAAGGTAATCAGTCACGAGTAGGGCTTGGATATCTGGAAATCATGCAGACACTGCAGCCCTCGAGGCCTGGAGTTGCCTATCCCTGCTTTAGAGCAAGTTTTGCATTTCAGCATCAGTGTCTTTTTCTCTTCCTTTAAAAATGTTCAGATCAGCAGCTCCATCTGCCTCCTGCGGGGAAAGATCTATGACGCCATGGACAACCGACCACTGGCCACCTCCAGCTACAAAGAGGCCTTGAAACTAGATGTGTACTGCTTTGAAGCTTTTGACCTTTTAACATCCCACCACATGCTGACTGCACAGGAAGGTGAGTTGGATATTCAGCAGTGAATTAGACTCCGTTTGTATTTTCAAAGACAGTCATTTGTTTGATGCTTTTACTTTGCTGTCAAATGTGTTTTTTTTTCTTTACCTCCATAGAAAAAGAATTTCTTGACTCACTTCCTCTGAGTCAGCAATGCACTGAGGAGGAAGAGGAGCTGTTACACTTCCTTTTTGAAAATAAATTAAAAAAGGTAACTGGACCGTTTAAATGTCCTAAAGAAACAAAGAATCAACATGAATGGAGAAGTTTTTGTATTGTTCTTTGTTGTTTCCGTGATCCACGTGAATATCACAACCACCAAGGAGTAAAAATCACAAAAAGTTTCCACCTAAAGGTTATAATCAAATGTGAAATACAAGTATAATAGGGTTGTAGATCATTACTTAGGTGGTGATCCGATTCACAAATCAAGTTCAACAATATACAAATCAAATAATGATTCTTACTGTTATCTTTGAATGGTTGCTATATGTTTTTATTTTTACTGGATGTATGAAAATTGAAATAATGTGTATTTAATCACCATCATTTCTTCCTTTATTTAGAAAAGGATATCAGAACCAACAAAACATAACAGAAAAAATACAAAGAAAGAAGAAATTACATTTGTCACTTTAAATACTTTGAACTCAAAAGTTTTTCTATCCACTTCCTGGTTGACTCCATGGAGGAAACAAATCATAAAAATCACTGTTGCTTTGGATCATGTATCAACAATTTTCTCATTTAAGGTTTTTCTGACTACAGTTCCAGTAGGTAGAAGACAAGAAGATAGAAAATGAAGACACAGGAACACCTCAAACAAAATGATTGGAACCATCAGAAAACACTTGCAATCCTTTTGTCTGACATGTTTTGTAAACTGATTTATTCTTCTATAGTGAAAAAACTCACATTTTAAATTAACATTTTTCCATGCTAGCAGACAGTCAAATGATGTTGCCTAATCGATCACATGATTTTTATAATATTCTTAATAAAATATTCATTATAATTTCAAATTGTTGACTATATTTAGGATAAGATCGTTTTTTCACAACTTTTTTTAGTAAACTGAACTTCAGTCTTTTTTTTTTTTCCAAGTACGAAAAACAATTGATAGATTTACTTTGAAGATTAGAACCTTCACCGACACTTTACTTTGAAGATGTATTCACTTCTGATACGGGTAGCGCATTCGGTTTGTTTAGTTTATATACCAATTTTTTTGCAATTTTTAAGTGATAATTACATTGACTGAAGAATATTTTTACGATGTTTTATTTATGAAGATCACTTTTCTGTGATCTCAGATGTCACAAAAGATCAAAACTGTCTGAGTACCCAGATACTCTTTACAGCCTTAAACTATTATTAAGTACATTTCCTCAGCTCTATATCATATCGGTTAAACTGTAATTATTGGATTTCTGCAGAGTCAATCAATTTTGTTGGAGCAGAGGGATCATAAAAACGTTACAAACAATACTGATTTGTGTCCGTTCAGATTCATTAAAGAATAGTCTGGTTAAATAAACATATCAGTTCATTTTTGTCTTTTTATATACATTTCACTGAATTTGAATTCCATTAAAAAGAAAGTTGAAACAGAAATGTGTTTTTCTTACTCCTCTTCCCTGCAGTATAACAAGCCCAGTGACCTGGTGGTGCCAGAGATGGTCAATGGCCTTCAAGACAACTTGGATGTAGTGGTGTCTCTAGCTGAGAGGCATTATTATAACTGTGATTTCAAAATGTGCTACAAACTCACATCAATGTAGGTGGCCTCACCTTTGTCACAGTATACATTTTGTTTTTGGTTTGTTACAAATCAGGAAAAGAGAACGAAGAACCAATCAGTGCAGTTGTTCTTTGTCAGTTTTGCTCTCAATGTCAACATTTTAATTTGTTCTTAACATTTGTTTACACGTAGAATGTTCTTTATGTGGATTTAATTTACATTTTACATTTTTTTATGTTTAATTACAAACATTTTTATAGAAAATTCTTACAAAGTGTAATTTGAGATTTTGTTACTTTCTAAAAACAAAAAAATGGATTACAATGTAAAGCACTTTAAGTTGCATCAGTATGAAAAGTACTTTATAAATACAATTTGATGTGATTGCTCGCTTTTGAATTCATGAGAAATGTACTGTCATTTTAGTTCAGATCACATATTTTAAAAATATCAAGCTGTGTTTTGTTTGCTGTTCAGGGTGATGGTGAAAGACCCCTTCCATGCCAGCTGTTTACCTGTTCATATTGGAACGCTGGTGGAGCTCGGCAAAGCAAACGGTAAAATGCACCACACGTAAAAAATGTATCTATACCTGTTTGTTCTTCTGATGAATTTCAATTGTTTTTCCGCTCTGCAGAGTTGTTTTACCTCTCCCACAAACTTGTAGATTTGTATCCTAACAATCCAGTAAGTTAAATTATTGTAATTCATATTTTCTGGCTGGTGGTAAATATTAACAAATATTTAACAAATACATTCAAATGTTGCTAGGTGTCATGGTTTGCTGTTGGATGCTACTATCTCATGGTTGGCCACAAAAACGAGCATGCCAGGCGATACCTTAGGTATGTATCCACGTTATGAAAGGGCAGTCCTCTGTTTAGTTCCACATTTGTTTTGACATTCTTTAACTCAGGTGTCCTGGCTGTTGTGAATGTTTTGCAGTAAAGCCACCACCCTGGAAAGAACCTATGGCCCTGCATGGATTGCCTATGGTCACTCATTTGCAGTTGAGAGTGAGCATGACCAAGCCATGGCTGCATATTTCACTGCAGCGCAGCTTATGAAAGGGTTAGTAGATGATGCAAGTTTTCAGTTTGAGGTTATATTTAAACTACCTAATTATATAAAAACAATTATCAATTAATTTATTACTGCAGGGATTAGACTCTTTTATTTATTTATTTATTTATTTATTGCCGTTTCAGAATAGTCTTTTTTTCTAAGATAAGCAGTACCGCCATTAAGACGCAAAAGTAAACCATAAGTATTAGTATGATGGAGGGTTAAGGGCCACCATCAAAATAAAAAAAGGGGATACCAGAATAAAGTCGCTGAAGCATGAGGGAAAAAAGTCCAAAATGTATGAGAATAAACTTGTAAAAAATATGAGCAAAAACGTGTTTTCAAACATGTGGCAGGGTTTGATCTTTGCATTTTCTTTACTTTCTCCCTCAGCTGTCACTTACCCATGCTGTACATTGGACTAGAGTACGGTCTAACCAACAACTCCAAGCTGGCAGAGCGATTCTTTAGCCAGGCTCTTAGTATCGCTCCAGAGGATCCATTTGTAATCCATGAGATGGCTGTGGTTGCATTTCAAAATGGAGAGTAAGTATACAGACTAGGGCTGTCAATTGATAAAAAAAATTAATCAGATTAATCACACTTTTGGATTGTGATCAATCACAATGTTTTTCTAGGTAAATTATATATGACAATATGCAGCTTTTGAACAAGAAAAGGCCAGAGAGAACATTTTTCCTTAATTTTTATTGTCTGAAATGTTTTAATTTGTAAAGTGTTAACGCAGAACTGTGTAGACCTCAATGTCATCAGTATTACTCCAAAAAAATCAAAGATGCTGATATACAGCCCTAAGAAACAAACATTGTGTTTCTGCACTTGTAAATTGTTGCACACCTTAAGAAGTAGGTCCAGTAACATAGCCCAGTTGTTCTATGTCACTGTGCAGGCTTCTTTAAAACAAACTTTTTGGTTCATCTTCTGGACAAAAACAAGCGGTAAGAGGTGAACTTTCTTTTTGAACTGATGCTTTATTGAATCTATTGTGACGATCAGCACATATATCACTGTCCTCTGCTGCAGCAATTGATGTCTGCTGGCCCAGCAACACATCCTCGTGTTACTGTGACAACGGGCGGCAATACCAATCAAATAAACAAGAATAAAGTACTAAAAATCGATTGAATATTTATTTCTTTTGGAAGTGATCATGTTAGAAGCTAGATAGTGCTCGATGAGGTGTGCATGTTCAGAAATTGACACCCGCTGTGGTACCTGGAACTCACTGACGCAAAACGGAAGAGGGTCGCTTCTGATGTGTGATTAATCTGCAGTAATAAATAATAACGTGTTGATTTTTTTTTTTTTAATCACGTGCATTAACATTGACAGCCCTAATACAGACATAAATACTAAATAAGTCCTGCATTGAGACCATTGACTGTATATGTGAACTGGACTGAGAGACTTTTCCCCCTTGGAGTTCCAAACAGGAAGTACCTTCTGGTTACAAGAAGTCAAAATCCCTTAGACTTATGCTTAGAAATAAACAGCTGTTACGTATTCTATTTGTCAGAATCACCGTTTGTGTTCTGCTACCTTTTTTCTTTTTTTTTTTTTTTTTAATATATTCTTGTTAATCCTAATTTTTTGTTCTTTATTGCAAGTTATTAAAGTTATAAACGGATCAATCATATGCTTCAATAAAAGTATGCAGTCTCGCGTTGCACGTTTGATTGACAGATTTTGTGTGACCTTCCAGCAAGCTTACTCCTGATTGGCGAGAGTGGTGTTCTAAATTCAACGTGGGAGCATTGCTATTGCAAAAAAACAGCAACTGCGTTGACTTCATTTGGTTGGAGTCAGAAGTGAGCTATTTTCTGTCACACTCACTCGGTCCAGAGAGTGTGACACCACTGAAAGTCAACCCCAGTCAGTGGTTGTTGCATCTGGTTTCAACTCTAAAATGTCTTGGATTAGATTTGCACTACAGGGATTCAAGAACCTCAGGATTGCTAGATATTAGGTTGTAGTAAAATCTAATCTGATTGACTTTGTTCAGATTCACTCTGACCACTTGTAGGCTGATTTACTAAAAAGAAAAAGATGTCGCAGACTGACCACATATTGGATTTTTACAATTTATGAAGATAAAGACTATATGTAAGTTGTTTTTTTAATAGCATATGTCTATATTTGCTCACTATTCCCATTCCTCTTTACAGCTGGAAGGTAGCAGAGAGGTATTTCCTTGATGCAATGGAGAAAATTAAAGCCATTGGGAATGAGGTATGAATTCATGTCATCAGTGCCCTTTGTGAATTGGGCCTCAAAAGACTGACAACTTTAAGCTGAATATTTTGTTATTTTAGTATATTTTTCCCATTGTTTTCATTGCAAGGTCACTGTGGACAAATGGGAGCCTTTGTTAAACAACTTGGGTCACGTCTGTCGGAAACTAAAGTAAGTATCAAGTCTGTAATGCTGTATTTATCTTAAAACACTACACAGATTACTATAAAGTATTAGTTTCATGTGCTTTACATCTTCTTAGAGGATTCTTATGAGCAAGCCCTTTAAATTAATAGAAGAACCATCAGACTTGATCATGAAAAAGGAAGATTATACACCTAAATGCTTACATCCTCATTTAAACAGAAAAATAACTTAAAACTTGAGAAATGCATGTTCCAATGGTAGCTATAGAGTAAATGTGTAGTTTGTGTTATGAGGACAGTGATAGTCTTAATATGACTAAACACAAGCCATAATACACAACTGTGATCAATGTTTAATCAAGAAAGCGTTGTTGTTTAGTTTTAAATGGACTCTTTTTTACAATGTAGTTGATTCAAAATGTTTATCTTTATTAACACTAGGAAGTACGACCAGGCTCTGGAGTACCACCGTCAAGCACTGGTGCTGATCCCTCAGCATGCCTCTACTTATGCAGCCATAGGATACGTGCACAGCCTCATGGGAGACTTTGAAAGTGCTATTGACTACTTTCACACAGTAAGTTTTAAGAGTTGCATTTTCACTTTCTTTGACTTTTCATGAGTTCTGGCCCTCATTTGAAACCATTCTGGATAATGTATCTTATGTTATGAAGTGTTGGCTACACCAGTCATCATTGTTGTGAGCAATTACCAAAAAAAATCTATTTTCCACCCAGGGAAAGGAGATAGAAGTGTCTTAGCAGGGCAATGTTTTCCACCCATCCATTATTTAGACCACCTTCAAACTGAGAAAGTCACTGTAGTTACTGGAGCCAATCCACTCCATAGAAAAACTGGAATACAGCCTGGATGGTGGTGACAGGTGTTATTTTTTTAACTTTTCATATTATATGACTCTAAAAACAGTGAATAAATGAAGATATGGTCTTCTCACAATGTTTAGACATGTCACACAAATAACTAAAAACTGGACTGCTGTTGGAGGTTAAGTAGAACGAAGATTGTAAAAAGGGTAGTTTGGTGTTAAATGTCATACCTGCCACAAAACTCCCAAAGGGAAACCAGCGTTAAATGTAGTTTCACACATTAGAATGAAAAGTCTTGCAGCTGTTTGTCTTTACTAATGTGGGTTAAACAAAACATTTATGTGAAATGAACCAGAAATATTTTTGTTCTGAAAATGTTCAACCTGCACAATTGGAACTAAATTGTAGTTGCTCTAATTTATGTATTTAAAAATTGCATTTGTAGGTGTGACTTGGAGGAAAGATGTGATTGGTTTTTTTTTTTTCTTTTTTTTGGCTTCAAGTTGTGTTTGTCTTTAACAGGCATTAGGACTGAAAAGGGACGACACTTTTTCTGTGACAATGCTCGGACACTGTATTGAGATGTACATCGGCGACACAGACGCATACATAGGTTTGTTTGATCTCAAATATACTAAAGAAAAGAATAGATTTCTGTGGTAATTTAGCAGTTTTTGTAATCATTTATAGTTATGAGCCAAGTATGTTGTGAAGAATTCTCTTCCCCAGTTTTTACACTATCTGATAATACTTTTTATTATATTGCATAAATCAGCGCAGCAAAGTTTCTTAAAGGTATTTTAGAAATTACTTTGTGCTTTAAATCACTAAGAGTGTCCTTTATTTGCATTATGGATGAACATGCATCCCACAAATTGTTGGTTGCTTAGCATACGAGTTATTGCTTTATCTTAAAAGTCAGAATTAATTGCAATTGACACATCCAGATAAATTTTTGGTTCAGTTGGGTTTTTTATGGTTGACCACTATCAGAATAACTGTTCCTGTTGATGATCACAAGTCATACACACATGATTTAGTAAAAACCTTTGTTTCTGTATTTTTTTGAAGAGAATATGAACCACGTAGAAGTTGGATTTTGTTTTTTACATGTTTTTCTCATGTTTTTTGCCTTTCTGTCAAAGCACCTGCAGTGTTATTTCTGTCAACTCGTGTACTGTAAGACCTGTTTTAAAAAGTGTCTTATTGTTTTATCTGGATATGCTGCAAACAAAATCCTAGATCACAGTTATCCTTTGTTTATTGTGGGGTAACAATAACCCACTATAGTCAAATTGGGCAAAGTATTTTTTGCACAATTTGAAATTAACAAATTTTTCCCAATTAAAATAGATGTTTTGAGGCTACTACACACTTCATACATTTTCTCAGACAGACGTAAACATTTTCACACTTTTCTCTCTTGTTTAAGCTCTCAAAGTTTACAACTTCATCGGCAAATAGCCTTAGCAAATGAAACCAAACATCGTTGCAGTTGAATGCATTCTGTGCAGGAAACACATCATGTAGGAGATCCATTTTCTCAAAAGGTTGGCACGTTTGTGAAATAAAGGGGGTGCCATTTATACGACATGGGTTTACATAGACACTTGTGTTTTGTATGCAAAAAAACGTGACTTAAACTCCAAAAAATATGGTAACTTTTTACTCAGATTATCCTTATTCTTGTTGTTTTGTGTTGAATAATGTTATTGTTTTTGTAAAGGCACGGACATCAACGACAAGGTGAAAGGTGACTTGAACACTCCAGCACTGATGAAGATGCTGAACACATCAGAGCCCAGCGAGACTCTAGCGACATCGAGGCTGGAAGAGACTAATGTGGCGTCGCTAGAAACCCCTGTGTCCAACCAGGACAAGATGATGCTGGACACTCCTCTGCGGCTGTCGCTAACCCTAGAGAATGACATGTACGAGAGCGACGTGATGTTAGAAACTTTATCGGACACCAGCACATGATCTAATCCTGATCGGAGGCGGAGCTGTTCTGAGCAACAGGTTGTCAAACACACTTCGAAACCCAAGGACAACATTTAAATCTACAACTTCAGCAGACGTGTAGATTCCCCTGTTTGTGCACTGGCTGTCTGATCAGCAACAGAACTTTGAGCATGAGCCTGTGATGTATAGCACCTGCTGTACAGCAATTAAGTTAGCGAGAATGCACTTTAAAAAGGAGAAATAAACTGTTGCCTTGGGTTCAAATGTTTTTATTTTAAACCTTAGCTTAAAAGATCTTCAATTCACTTGACAAAAGCAGCACAACTTTCATTAAAGACTCAATAGTCACATACCTCTTGTGCCAGGACGCTTGTTGCTTAACCTGTGGAATTTCAGCCTGAGCAAAGACATGTTTTGATAACAGTTTAAATATTCCTACAATAAACTGCATTTAAAAAGGTTTTATTTTTTATTTCTTTTGAATGCTTTCTAAAACCAGTGATATTCTTGTGATACAGTGCATCTGGAAAGTATTCACAGCGCCTCACTTCTTCCACATTTTATGATGTCACAGCCTCTTTTCAGAAAGGATTAAATCAGTTTTCGTCCTGAAAGATTATTTGAAAAACAACCCATTATGACAATGTTGAAAAAGTTCTTGTAAAATTGTTGCAGATTTATTAAAAATAAAAAACCTGAAAAATGATATGTACAGAAGTATTCACAGCCTTTGCTCAATACTTAGTTGCTGAACCTTTGTCAGCAATTACAGCCTCAAGTGATTTTGAATTTGACGCCACAAGCTTGGCACACCTTTCTTTGGACAGTTTGGTCCATTCCTCTTTGCAGTAGCGCTCAAGCTCCATCAGGTTGGATGTGAAGCGTTGGTGCACGACCATTTTCAGATCTCGCCATAGATGTTCAATTGGATTTAGGTCTGAGCTCTGGCTGGGTCATTCAAGGACATTGACAGAGTTGTTCTGCAGCCACTTCTTTGATATCTTGGCTGTGCTTTGGATCATTGTCCTGCTGAAAGATAAACCGTCACCCCAGTCTGAGGTCAAGAGCGCTCTGGAGCAGATTTTCATCCAGGATGTCTCTGTACATTGTTACAGTCAGCTTTCCCTCTATCCTGACGAGTCTTTCAGTTCCTGCTGCCCAAAAACATCTCCACAGCATGATGCTGCCACCACCATGCTTCACTGTAGGGAATTGGCCTGGCGATGAGTGGTGCCTGCCATTCACTCCAAAAAGTTCAGACCACAGAATTTTGTTTCTCATGGTCTGATAGTCATTCAGGTGCCTTCTGGCAAACTCCAGACAGGCTTCCATGTTCGAAGAAGGGGCTTCCATACAGGCCTGATTGGTGTAGTGCTTCCTTCTGGAAGGTTCTCCTATTTCCACAGAGGAACGCAGGAGCTCTGACAGAGCGACCATTGGATTATTGGTCACCTCCCTGACCAGGGCCCTTCTCCCCAGATCACTCAGCTTAGATGGCCGGCCAGATCTAGGAAGAGTCCTGGTGGTTCCAAACTTCTTCCACTTACGGATGATGGAGGCCACTGTGCACATTGAAACCTTCAAGGCAGCAGAAATGTTTCTGGACCTTTCCCCAGCCTTGTGCCTCAACACAATCCTGTCTCAGAGGTCTAAAGACAATTCCTTTTCTTTCATGCTTGGTTTGTGCTTTGACATGCACTGTCACCCCGGGGACCTCATGTAGACACAGTCATATCTTTCCAAATCTTGTCCAGTCCACTGGATTTACCACAAGTTGGCTTCAATGAAGCAGCTGAAACATCTCATGGCTCATCAGTGGAAACAATAAACCTCAGCTCACTTTGGAGCTTCACAGCAAAGGTTGTGAATACTTGTGTACATTTCATAATTCAGGTATTTTTTTATTTTTAGTAAATTTGCAACAATTTCAAAAAAACTTTTTCAACATTGTCTTTATGGGTGTTTTTTGAAGAATTTTTCAGGCTCTGTAAATACTTTCCGGATGCACTATAATTGAGCTGACAATCCCGAGATTTTTGAAACTCGCGATGTGTGATATTAGTGATCAATATTTTGATGGCCGTATGACTTGCAATACATGAACATATAGCTAAACAAAAATACACGATTTCCATTTTACTGCAAAAGTTTTATTTCAAGAAAAGTCAACGTAACTGAAGCTTAAAATGACCCTCGTCCATATAGGAGGGAAGCGTCTTATTGTAAAATGGGTCAATTCGGTTGGTCAGATGTTTAAAAGGCTCTGATTCGTTTGAAGTCCCACTCTAATCATCTTTTGATCTTTTTCAAAATAATTCCCAGTGGTCTTTAAATATTAAAATGCCGTTTCTAGCCAAAATTCAAAATAGTTTTTGCAGAGCAGCAGTAGATCATTAGAACATCACATCTCAGTTATTGGTGGGACTGCTGGTGCGCAGCAAGCCTCCCCGTTCTTCCTGTTATGCATCTGTTTACGTGCTTTCCCTTTAGTTTACAGTCACTCAACCTAACATTACTGGTGAAACAAAAATGGCAAGCATATGCAAGCCAGATGCCAGCTCGGGCGAGTAAAGCTATAAGTAGATGCATCAGAATGGAGCAAAGCAGGAAGCTTGTGGCCTGCCGTTGTAGCTTCTACTTCACACCTACGAGATTTTTCAAATAGAATTTTTTTCAGCTGCTCCTAACAATGATTTGAATGCATAAAAACTAAGAAATGCAATTTTAATATTAATTTTCTTTGTATATGTCCTCTATCTTTAAAAAATAAAGCCTTTGTTTTTAGCCTTTGTTTTTTAGCATTTTGCATAAATTAACATTATATTAGCATTTTTGCACACAATTTAGTATTTTGGGTGCGTAAATTTGTATTTTGTGTACACGAATCAGCATTTTATTAGCATTTTGTGCACACAAATTTGTATTTTGTGCAATTAGGTTAGTCTTTCTTTGCTTTTTTTTTTAGCATTTTCTCTGGACAAATTAATGTTTTGTGCATGTGAATTTGTATTTTGTGTACATAAGTTAGTGTTTTGGGCGCATAAATTCGTATTTTGTGTGGACAAGTTAGCTTTTGTTTCTTTGAGCTAGCTTTTTCTGCTCACAAATCATTATTTTGTGCACAGGTTAGCCTTTTTTTCAAAATTTTGGGTGTATTAGTATTTTGTTAGTGATTTGTGCACAAGTTAGCATTTTGTGTGCTTAAATTAGTATTTTGTGCGC